>OY740784.1:95982305-97182305 GCA_963514005.1 Raja brachyura | reverse complement strand
CAAGATTTCAGCTGTGTCTCCAGGGCTGTTTTCATGATGTGCAACTGTATAAACCCACATCACTGCAAGTGGGACCTCCCCACCCAATTACACATTGGGCTGCCCCGGGGAGAGGCCCGGGGAGCCATTGGAGACAGAGGGTGGAGCTACCTGCGCTGTGAGTATAAAGCTAGCGCGGGGCTTGCTTTTCACAGAGGCCCGGGGAGCCGTTGGAGACAGAGGGTGGAGCTACCTGCTGTGAGTATAAATCTAGCGCGGGGCTTGCTTTTCACAGAGGCCCGGGGAGCCGTTGGAGACACAGGGTGGAGCTACCTGCTGTGAGTATAAATCTAGCGCGGGGCTTGCTTTTCACAGAGGCCCGGGGAGCTGTTGGAGACAGAGGGTGGAGCTACCTGGTGTGAGTATAAATCTAGCGCAGGGCTTGCTTTTCACAGAGGCCCGGGGAGCCGTTGGAGACAGTGGGTGGAGCTACCTGGTGTGAGTATAAATCTAGCGCGGGGCTTGCTTTTCACAGAGGCCCGGGGAGCCGTTGGAGACAGAGGGTGGAGCTACCTGCTGTGAGTATAAATCTAGCGCGGGGCTTGCTTTTCACAGAGGCCCGGGGAGCCGTTGGAGACAGAGGGTGGAGCTACCTGGTGTGAGTATAAATCTAGCGCGGGGCTTGCTTTTCACAGAGGCCCGGGGAGCCGTTGGAGACAGAGGGTGGAGCTACCTGCTGTGAGTATAAATCTAGCGCGGGGCTTGCTTTTCACAGAGGCCCGGGGAGCCGTTGGAGACAGAGGGTGGAGCTACCTGCGCTGTTAGTATAAATCTAGCGCGGGGCTTGCTTTTCACAGAGGCCCGGGGAGCCGTTGGAGACAGAGGGTGGAGCTACCTGCGCTGTGAGTATAAATCTAGCGCGGGGCTTGCTTTTCACAGAGGCCCGGGGAGCCGTTGGAGACAGAGGGTGGAGCTACCTGCGCTGTGAGTATAAATCTAGCGCGGGGCTTCCTTTTCACAGAGGCCCGGGGAGCCGTTGGAGACAGAGGGTGGAGCTACCTGCGCTGTGAGTATAAATCTAGCGCGGGGATTGCTTTTCACAGAGGCCCGGGGAGCCGTTGGAGACAGAGGGTGGAGCTACCTGCTGTGAGTATAAATCTAGCGCGGGGCTTGCTTTTCACAGAGGCCCGGGGAGCCGTTGGAGACAGAGGGTGGAGCTACCTGCGCTGTTAGTATAAATCTAGCGTGGGGCTTGCTTTTCACAGAGGCCCGGGGAGCCGTTGGAGACAGAGGGTGGAGCTACCTGCGCTGTGAGTATAAATCTAGCGCGGGGCTTGCTTTTCACAGAGGCCCGGGGAGCCGTTGGAGACAGAGGGTGGAGCTACCTGCGCTGTGAGTATAAATCTAGCGCGGGGCTTCCTTTTCACAGAGGCCCGGGGAGCCGTTGGAGACAGAGGGTGGAGCTACCTGCGCTGTGAGTATAAATCTAGCGCGGGGCTTGCTTTTCACAGAGGCCCGGGGAGCCGTTGGAGACAGAGGGTGGAGCTACCTGCGCTGTGAGTATAAATCTAGCGCAGGGCTTGCTTTTCACAGAGGCCCGGGGAGCCGTTGGAGACAGAGGGTGGAGCTACCTGCTGTGAGTATAAATCTAGCGCGGGGCTTGCTTTTCACAGAGGCCCGGGGAGCCGTTGGAGACAGAGGGTGGAGCTACCTGCGCTGTTAGTATAAATCTAGCGTGGGGCTTGCTTTTCACAGAGGCCCGGGGAGCCGTTGGAGACAGAGGGTGGAGCTACCTGCGCTGTGAGTATAAATCTAGCGCGGGGCTTGCTTTTCACAGAGGCCCGGGGAGCCGTTGGAGACAGAGGGTGGAGCTACCTGCGCTGTGAGTATAAATCTAGCGCGGGGCTTCCTTTTCACAGAGGCCCGGGGAGCCGTTGGAGACAGAGGGTGGAGCTACCTGCGCTGTGAGTATAAATCTAGCGCGGGGCTTGCTTTTCACAGAGGCCCGGGGAGCCGTTGGAGACAGAGGGTGGAGCTACCTGCGCTGTGAGTATAAATCTAGCGCAGGGCTTGCTTTTCACAGAGGCCCGGGGAGCCGTTGGAGACAGAGGGTGGAGCTACCTGGTGTGAGTATAAATCTAGCGCGGGGCTTGTTTTTCACAGAGGCCCGGGGAGCCGTTGGAGACAGAGGGTGGAGCTACCTGCTGTGAGTATAAATCTAGCGCGGGGCTTGCTTTTCACAGAGGCCCGGGGAGCCGTTGGAGACAGAGGGTGGAGCTACCTGCGCTATGAGTATAAATCTAGCGCGGGGCTTGCTTTTCACAGAGGCCCGGGGAGCCGTTGGAGACAGAGGGTTGAGCTACCTGTGCTGTGAGTAGACCAGCAGCTGCAACGTTCCATCTTCCAGTGAGGAAATCTGTTGGAGCATCTGATTGGATGAAGAGGACCAGAGGAAGCAGCTGATTGGCTGCAACCCAGGGTTTACATTTCTACATTTCTGCCTTCAGGTTTAAGGATTCTGGGAGCTAAGGATTCTGGGTGTTAGGGATTCAGTATTTATTTGCAAAGTTTAAAGAATAAAGTTTTGTGTTTAATAAAAAATAAAAATAAAAAAAATAAAATATATATATTTAATAGAGTAATTTGGGAGTAAGATGTCAGTGGAGATTGGCCCCATGGTTTGCTCATCCTGCAACATGTGGGAAATCAGGGATATGGTCGGTGTCCCTGATGACTACATTTGCAGGAAGTGTGTCCAGCTGCAGCTCCTGGCAGACCGCATTGAACGATTGGAGCTGTGGCTGGATTCATACTGGAGCATCCACGATGCAGAGAAAGTCGTGGACAGCACATACAGTGAGTTGGTCACGCCACAGGAAAAAGGTAAGAGGACAGAAAGGGAGCGGGTGGCCAATAGCCAGCAAAGCAGTAGGCAGATAGTGCAGGAGTCCCCTGCGGTCATCTCCCTACTCAACAGGTTTACCATTTTGGATACTGTTGAGGGAGATGGCTCATCAGGGGAATGCAGCAGCAGCAGCAGCAGCCAAGTTCATGGCACCATGGGTGGCTCTGCAGCACATGATGGGGGAAAAAAGAGGGGAAGGGCTATTGTAATAGGGGATTCAATTGTCAGGGGAATAGATAGGCGTTTCTGTGGCCGCAAAAGAGACTCCAGGATGGTATGTTGCCTCCCTGGTGCAAAGGTCAGGGATGTTACTGAACGGCTGCAGAACATTCTGGAGGGGGAGGGTGAACAGCCAGTTGTCGTGGTGCATATTGGCACCAACGATATAGGGAAAAAAAGGGATGAGGTCCTACAAGGTGAATTTAGGGAGCTAGGAGATAAACTCAAAAGTAGGACCTCAAAGGTAATAATCTCTGGATTATTACCAGTACCACGGGCCAGTCAGAGTAGAAATAGGAGGATATTGCAGATGAATACGTGGCTTGAAAAATGGTGAAAGGGGGAGGGATTCAAATTTTTAGGGCACTGGAACCATTTCTGGGGGAGGTGGGACCAGTACAAACAGGACGGTCTGCACCAGGGCTGGAATGGAACCAATGTCCTTGGGGGAGTGTTTGCTAGTGCTGTCGGGGAGGATTTAAACTAATGTGGCAGGGGGATGGGTACAAGAGCTGAGAGGCAGGTGGGTGTAAAACGAGGGTGGAAGCAATAGGGAGCAAGGTGAAAAGTAAAAGTGGGAGGCAGACAAAACCAGGGCAAAAATCAAAAAGGGCCACTTCTCAACAAAATTGTATAAGGGGTAAGAGCGTTGTAAAAACAAGCCTGAAGGCCTTGTGTCTCAATGCAAGGAGTATTCGTAATAAGGTGGATGAGTTGAACGTGCAGATAGCTATTAATGAGTATGATATAGTTTGGATCACGGAGACATGGCTCCAGGGTGACCAAGGCTGGGAGCTGAACATCCAGGGATATTCAATATTCAGGAGGGATAGAGAGAAAGGAAAAGGAGGTGGGGTAGCGTTGCTGGTTAGAGAGGAGATTAACGCAATGGAAAGGAAGGACATTAGCTTGGAGCATGTGGAATCAGTATGGGTAGAGCTGCGAAACACTAAGCGGCAGAAAACGCTAGTGGGAGTTGTGTACAGGCCACCTAACAGTAGTCGTGAAGTTGGGGATGGTATAAAACAGGAAATTAGAAATGCGTGCGACAAAGGCAAAACAGTTATAATGGGTGACTTCAATCTACATATAGATTGGGTGAATCAAATTGGCAGGGGCGCTGAGGAAGAGGATTTTTTGGAAAGTATGAGGGATAGTTATCTAAATCAACATGTAGAGGAACCAACGAGAGAGCAGGCTATTTTAGACTGGGTATTGAGTAATGAGGAAGGGTTAGTTAGCAGTCTTATTGTGCGTGCCCCCTTGGGCAAGAGTGACCATAATATGGTCGAGTTCGTCATTAGGATGGAGAGTGACATTGTTAATTCAGAAACAATGGTTCTGAACTTAAGGAAAGGTAACTTTGAGGGTATGAGACGTGAATTGGCTAAGATTGACTGGCAATCAATTCTAAAAGGGTTGACGGTGGATACGCAATGGAAGACATTTAAAGACTGCATGGATGAACTACAAAAATTGTTCATCCCAATTTGGCAAAAGAATAGATCAGGGAAGGTAGTGCATCCGTTGATAACAAGGGAAATCAGGGATAGTATCAAAGCAAAGGATGATGCGTACAAAGTAGCCAGAAAAAGCAGCATACCAGAGGACTGGGAGAAATTCAGAGACCAGCAGAGAAGGACAAAGGGCTTGATTAGGAAAGGAAAAATAGATTATGAAAGAAAACTGGCAGGGAACATAAAAACTGACTGCAAAAGTTTTTATAGATATGTGAAGAGAAAGAGATTAGTTAAAACAAATGTAGGTCCTTTGCAGTCAGAAACAGGTGAGTTGATCATGGGGAACAAGGATATGGTGGACCAATTGAATAACTACTTTGGTTCCGTCTTCACTAAGGAAGACATAAATAATCTGCCGGAAATAGCAGGGGACCGCAGGTCAAAGGAGTACTTGAGTGAAATCCAGCTTGGTCGGGAAGTGGTGTTGGGTAAATTGAATGTATTCAAGGCCGATAAATCCCCAGGGCCAGATAGGCTGCATCCCAGAGTACTTAAGGAAGTAGCTCCGGAAATAGTGGATGCATTAGTGATAATCTTTCAAAACTCTTTAGATTCTGGAGTAGTTCCTGAGGATTGGCGGGTAGCAAACGTAACCCCTTTTTTTAAGAAGGGGGGGAGAGAGAAAACGGGGAATTACAGACCAGTTAGTCTAACATCGGCAGTGGGGAAACTGCTAGAGTCAGTTATTAAAGATGGGATAGCAGCACATTTGGAAAGTGATGAAATCATTGGACAAAGTCAGCATGGATTTACGAAAGGTAAATCGTGTCTGACGAATCTTGTGGAATTTTTCGAGGATGTAACTAGTAGCGTGGATGGGGGAGAACCAGTGGATGTGGTGTATCTGGACTTCCAGAAGGCTTTCGACAAGGTCCCACATAAGCGATTAGTATATAAACTTAAAGCATATGGCATTGGGGTTCAGTATTGATGTGGATAGAGAACTGGCTGGCAAACGGGAAGCAAAGAGTAGGAGTAAATGAGTCGTTTTCACAATGGCAGGCAGTGACTAGTGGGGTACCGCAAGGCTCAGTGCTGGGACCCCAGCTATTTACAATATACATAAATGATCTGGATGAGGGAATTGAAGGCAATATCTCCAAGTTTGCGGATGACACTAAGCTGGGGGGCAGTGTTAGCTGTGAGGAGGATGCTAGGAGAATGCAAGGTGACTTGGATAGGCTGGGTGAGTGGGCAAATGTTTGGCAGATGCAATATAATGTGGATAAATGTGAGGTTATCCACTTTGGTGGCAAAAATAGGAAAACCGACTACTATCTGAATGGTGGCCGATTAGGAAAAGGGGAGATGCAGCGTGATCTGGGTGTCAAGGTACACCAGTCATTGAAAGTAGGCATGCAGGTACAGCAATCAGTGAAGAAAGCCAATGGTATGTTAGGTTTCATAACAAAAGGATTTGAGTATAGGAGCAGGGAGGTTCTACTTCAGTTGTATAGGGTCTTGGTGAGGCCACACCTGGAGTATTGCATACAGTTCTGGTCTCCAAATCTGAGGAAGGACATTATTGCCATAGAGGGAGTGCAGAGAAGGTTCACCAGACTGATTCCTGGGATGTCAGAACTGTCTTATGAACAAAGACTGCATAGACTCGGTTTATACCCTCTAGAATTTAGGAGATTGAGAGGGGATCTTATAGAAACTTACAAAATTCTTAAGGGGTTGGACAGGCTAGATGCAGGAAGATTGTTCCCGATGTTGGGGAGGTCCAGGACAAGGGGTCACAGCTTAAGGATAAGGGGGAAATCCTTTAGGACCGAGATGAGAAGGAATTTATTCACACAGAGAGTGGTGGGTCTCTGGAACTCTCTGCCACAGAGGGTATTTGAGGCCAGTTCATTGGCTATATTTAAGAGGGAGTTAGATGTGGCCCTTGTGGCTAAGGGGATCAGAGGGTATGGAGAGAAGGCAGGTACGGGATACTGAGTTGGATGATCAGCCATGATCATATTGAATGGCGGTGCAGGCTCGAAGGGCCGAATGGCCTACTCCTGCACCTAATTTCTATGTTTCTATGTTTCTACTATACCGATACCTCTTGTCTAGCCATCCACCTTCATGATCATTGCTTCAGTATCTACTCACTTCTACTCTCAATCATCTATCAGTGCTGAACTCCAATATGCCCTTCCCATCCCGTCCCTCAACTGCAGCTCAAATCTGATCATGTCTCTGGCTGCTTGGGAGTACCAGGTGGTACAGCTTCACACCCAAATCTGGGCACAGCTAATGTTTTTGAGCAGCAAGGGGAGGGCAGGCAATGATCCACACCAATATCCCCACTGCTCTGCTCATCTGCCATGTACACCATTTAGGCTATGAAAAAACAATTAAGAGGAATGATGCGATTCCATAAACAAACGTAAGGCTAAATTCCAAGCTCTGACTAAGGGAGCACACAAAATAAAGTAGATGCTGTTTGTGGAAAATTACCAAAAGACAGAGCAGACCCAGCACACATATTTATTTCACTTGGTCAAATTATAATGGTTTACTTGTTATGGTCTGTGCACTTCAGGTTTTTTAAAATTTTAAAGTTACTTTCTCTTCATGTTGTTTGTGAATAAAGGTGTCTGTCAGTGTTAACAAACAGGTTAATCCTGCATTGGGAATGATAAGAGCTTTTGCAATTACTTTGGCCCATAATTAAACTTTCTTACACTCCTATGAGAAGTTTCATAATATCCATGCAAAACCACTGCTACATAAAGCAATAACGAAAATATATTTATCATTGAAAATTGAACTGAAACTTAATGTTCCAAATCTGTTGTGTACCATCTCCAATAAATTGTGCCCATTTTTGACTGTGGGTTATGTAATATTGATGCATTAGATGCCGAAGTTGTTGATTTATTTCAGCCACTAAAATGTTTGAATCAAGATGTCGCTATAACCATGTTTATGCATAAATATTTAGTCCTGCCCGGAACAATTGCACAGAATAATTTGTCATAACATTTATCACCATGTACAGCTGCAGCATCTGCTAATAACCTTGTAATCTGTAAATATTAACTTTGTGCTTTTAATTAAAGGATGGTAATAATATGCCCTTTAATTTCACTTTATATTGGGTCATTTGTTCTCTTGTTCCCTTGAGTTTTGCTTCACAAATGAAATTATATTCTCTCAGATGTTTTACATTGTACCAGCTTCATAATCTTTCTTCTATGGTTTTCTTTACGTTTGGCTACTTTACTAAGAACATTAAATGTTGCTATCAATATGAGAATTTGCTCTGAGGACATTTAAGCATGCTACGGTCTTTGGTAAGGCTGAGACAAAGCACTAACAAACCTTTATTTCCCCTGTACCATCAATAGTATCCATCTGGGACAGCGTGTTGCCAGGAGGGAATGCACGTGCATTATTTATTCTTGGTGCATCTAGCAATAAGTACAGCACAGATGGAAGTCCAGAACAATTATTATCCGGCAGAGCATACAGCAATTACCTAAAGAGCTCGGGATTTATTTTGTCAGTTGCAACTTAATCAAATGAAGGCTGGAGAACTTTCCAATAGTTTATGAAGTGCATGTGAAAATGATTTACAGAATAAAAGATGCTTCACTACAGCAACATATTGCTGAATGTCAGAGACTCCAATGTAAATAAAAGATGGTGAAGTGCTTGTGACATTTTTACTCTAAGTTACATTTCAGAGAGAATAGAAAATTATAGTCGGTAGATGAGAAACAAAATATTTACTACAGATATCAAAGCATTTAAAGACTGGAATGAATCACCTGCTAAAGTAACACAGTGTCATTTATTCTTCCTATTTTATCGACACAAGGGCATAGCTGTTAGAGCTGCTACCTCAGTGCAGAGATCTGGCTTCGATCCTGACCTTGGTTGCTGTCTGTGTGGAATTTGTATGTTCTCCCAATGACTGCTCCGGGTTCCTCCGGGTGTGCTGGTTTCCTCCCACATGCAAAGACGTGTGGATCTGTAGGTTAATTGGCCTCTGTAAATTGTTGTTAATAAAAGTGAAATAACATAGATCTAGTGTGAATGATCGATCGATGGTTGGCATGGACTTAGTAGGCTGAAGGGCCTGTTTCTATGCTACATCTCTAAACTAAACTAAACTAATCAAAACTAAACAAAACTACACTAACTAAACTAACCTATTATGTTGGAAATGTATTCAATTAATTATTTCAATTGAATTTAGTAATGGCTGTACCGGCTTTTTCTTTAGTTCCTTATGGGCCTGTCCCACCTAGGTGATTTTTTAGGCGACTGCCGACAATGGAATTCAGCGAAGTCAGCACCGGCGACAACCTAGCCACCAGGCGACATCTTATGACATCCTGGTGACAACCTACATTAACTTGGTGACAACCTACATTAACTTGGTGACAACCCAGAAAGCACCTATGTCAAGCTATGCTTATTGGCATCAAACCCACGGTCGCCACTGTCACCAAAAGTTTTCAACATGTTGAAAATCCAGTGGCGCCTAAATAATCGCCTAATTTGGACAGGCCCATAAATGTTTACTGTGGTTATTAGTCTAATTCAACTAAACAATTAATCTAATTCCAGGTCATGTTATCTTCACATCGTTAGACATGGAACACTTGTCTGTAACACTGTAACTAACTCTAGCTCTGTTGTGGCGTAGATTAAAATTTAAAATGTCTGATTCAGATTGGTATTAGACTGTTTTCCATGGAATTTCATTTCATATGCTCTCCTATGGGCAACTGTGAATACAGCAACTTTCCACTGGAGATTTCTTTAGTTATGTCACATTTGGACAGTTAGGTTAAGTGAATATTCAGTTTTATTCCTAGTTTTGTCATGCTAAATGGAATAAGAAATAGATAATAGAATACTCAGATGATGGGGAACTATCCTCGATCAAAGGAGCAGTCACAATTTCCCTGCAAAGCATATTTAATCAACCATGGTGTAGTTATTGGACTTGACCAGGAAGCCGATTGCTGAATAGTTTCATATAATCTTAATCTGAAGATTTAAGGAAGTTACTATTATTTTCTGCTGCAGCTTTTTTTCTCCTGATAGTGAGGAATCATGAACAAAATCATTGAGGGTAGGAAAGATTCAAACAAGAGGGCATGACATAAGAATTAAGGGACAGAAGTTTAGGGGTAACATGAGGGGGAACTTATTTACTCAGAGGGTGGTGGCTGTGTGGAATTATCTTCCTGCAGAAGTGGTGGAGGCAGGATCGATTTTAACATTTAAAAGTAAAGTGGATAGTTATATGGACGGGAAGGGAATGGAGGGGTATGGTCTGAGTGCAGGTAGATGGGACTAGGGGAAAATAAATGGTCGGCACGGACTGGAAGGGCCGAGAAGTCCTGTTTCCGTGCTGTAATTGTTATATGGTTATATGGTTATGATGGGTATAAAGAGAACACTCTTTTCCAGAGTAGAGGAATGTAGTGTAGAAACCACAAAGACGTAGCTTTAAGGTGTGAAGGGCAAATTTAAAGGAGACTAGACCAGGTGGGGACCCATTGGGCCCGTCTGCCAAAGTAATATTCCACCACTGACGCAGAGCCCCCAACTGCGCAAGCACGACTGACGGGTTTCCGTTGTGACGCCAGAGATCCTCGGTGTGACACGAGTCACGACAACCCTCCCCAGCTGCTTAGGAGCGGCTGGGAAGTGGGAGTGTGACTGCAATGTTTTTAAAGTTCAAAATAGCAATATCCTGCAAAATATAAGATCAATGTGAATACATCTCACTCCCCCTCTTCAGTCCCTTATTTGCCTCCTCCATTATCCTCCAACCTCCACCAAACCTCCTCTGCTTCCTCCCCTCACCGATCCATTCCTCCCTCTTCCCCCTCCTCAATTACCTCGCCATTCCTCTTCCATCCATTCCTCCTCATTCCACAGCACTCCCTTCCCCTCCTCCATCATCCCTCTTCTTTCCCCACTCCTCCTCACCTCCCCCACTCCTTCCCTTGCCTCTCATAGAAACATAGAAACATTAAAAAAAATATGTGCAGGAGTAGGCCAGTCGGCCCTTCAAGCCGTCACCGCCATTCAATCTGATCATGGCTGATCATCCAACTCAGTATCCCGTACCTGCCTTCTCTCCATACCCCCTGATCCCTTTGGCCACAAGTGCCACATCTAACGCCCTCTTAAATATAGCCAATGAGCTGGCCTCAACTACCTTCTGTGGCAGAGAATTCCAGAGACTCACCACTATGTGTAAATAATGTTTTCCTCATCTCGGTCCTAAAGGAATTCCCCCTTATCCTTAGACTGTGACCCCTTGTTCTGGACTCCCCCAACATCGGGAACAATCTTCCAGCATCTAGCTTGTCCAACCCACTAAGAATTTTGTAAATTTCTATAAGATCCCCCCTCAATCTTCTAAATTCCAACGAGTACAAGCCGAGTCTATCCAATCTTTCCTCATATGAAAGTCCTGACATCCCAGGAATCAGTCTGGTAAATCTTCTCTGTACCCCCTCTATGGCAAGGATGTCTTTCCTCAGATTTGGAGACCAAAACTGTACGCAATACTCCAAGTGTGGCCTCACCAAAACCCTGAACAACTGCAGTAGAACCTCCCTGCTCCTATACTCAAATCCTTTCGCTACGAATGCTAACATACCATTTGCTTTCTTCAATGCCTGCTGCACCTGCATGCATACTTTCAATGACTGGTGTACCATGACACCCAGGTCTCGTTGCATCTCCCCTTTTCCTAATCTGCCACCATTCAGATAATAGTCTACCCTCATGTTTTTGCCACCAAAGTGGACAACCTCACATTTATCCACATTATACTGCATCTGCCATGCATCTGCCCATTCACTCAGCCTATCCAAATCACCCTGCAGCCTCCAAGCATCCTCCTCACACCTAACTATACCCCACAGCTTGGTGTCATCTGCAAATTTGGAGATGTTGCATTGAATTCCCTCGTCCAAATCATTAATATATATTGTAAATAGCTGGGGTCCCAGCACTGAGACTTGCGGCACCCCACTAGTCACTGCCTGCCATTCTGAAAAGGACCCGTTTACTCCTACCCTTTGCCTCCTGTCTGCTAGTCAGTTCTCTATCCACATCAATACTGAACCCCCAATACCATGTGCTTTAAGTTTGTATGCTAATCTCTTATGCGGGACCTTGTCGAAAGCCTTCTGAAAGTCTAGATATAACACATCCACTGGTTCTCCCTTATCCACTCTACTAGTTACATCCTTGAAAAATTCTATCAGATTTGTCAGACATGATTTACCTTTCGTAAACCCATGCTGACTTTGTCCAATGATTTCACCACTTTCCAAATGAGCTCCTATCCCATCTTTAATAACTGACTCTAGCAGTTTCCCCACTACCGATGTTAGACTAACTGGTCTGTAATTCCCCGCTTTCTCTCTCCCTCCCTTTTTTAAAAAGTGGGGTTACATTAGCTACCCTCCAATCCTCAGGAACTACTCCAGAATCTAAGGAATTTTGAAAAATTATCACTAATGCATCCACTATTTCTGTGGCTACCTCCTTGAGTACTCTGGGATGCAGACTATCTGGCCCTGGGGATTTATCGGCCTTCAATCCGTTCAATTTACCCAACACCACCTCCCGGCTAACCTGGATTGCACTCAGTTCCTCCATCTTATTTGACCCCCATTCCACTGCTATTTCCGGCAGATTATTTATGTCTTCCTTAGTGAAGACAGAACCAAAGCAGTTATTCAATTGGTTTCCATGTCCTTGTTCCCCATGATCAATTTACCTGTTTCTGACTGCAAGGGACCAACATTTGTTTTAACTAGTCTCTTTCTCTTCACATATCTATAAAAAACTTTTGCAGTCAGATTTTATGTTCCCTGCCAGTTTCCTTTCATAATCGAATTTCCCTTTCCTAATTAAGCCCTTTGTCCTCCTCTACTGGATTCTGAATTTCTCCCAGTCCTCCAGTAGGCTGCTTTTTCTGGCAAATTTGTATGCCTCATCTTTTGTTTTTATACTATCCCTGATTTCCCTTGTTATCCATGGATGCACCACCTTCCCCGATTTATTCTTTTGCCAAACTGGTATGAACAATTTTTGTACTTCATCCATGCAGTCTTTAAATACCTTCCATTGCACATTTACTGTCAGCCCTTTAAGAATCACCTGCCAGTCTATCTTGGCCAATTCACATCTCATACCTTCAAAGTTACCTTTGTTCAAGTTCAGAAGCCTTCTTTCTGACTTAATTTTGTCACTCTCCATCCTAATGAAGAACTCAACCATATTATGGTCACTGGGTTACACAAAAAGCTGGAGAAACTCAGCGGGTGCAGCAGCATCTAAAGAGCTCTTTTTGCTCTTTAGATGCTGCTGCACCCGCTGAGTTTCTCCAGCTTTTTGTGTAACCCTCGATTCTCCAGCATCTGCAGTTCCTTCTTTAACATATTATGGTCACTCTTGTCCAAGGGGCCACGCACAACAAGACTGCTAACTAACCCTTCCTCATTACTCAATACCCAGTCTAGAATAGCCTGCTCTCTCGTTGGTTCCTCCACATGCTGGTTGAGAAAACTATCCCGCATACATTCCAAGAAATCCTCTTCCTCAGCACCCCTGCCAATTTGATTCACCCAATCTACATGCAGATTGAAGTCACCCATTATAACCGTGTTACCCTTGTTGCATGCAATTCTAATTTCCTGTTTGATGCCATCCCCAACTCCAATACTACTGTTCGGTGGCCTGTACACAGCTCCCACTAGCGTTTTCTGCCCTTTAGAGTTTCGCAGCTCTACCCTTATCGATTTCACATCCTCCAAGCTAATGTCCTTCCTTCCTATTGCGTTAATCTCCTCTCTAACCATCAACGCTACCCCACCTCCTTTTCCTTTTCGTCTATCCCTCCTGAATATTGAATATCCCTGGATGTTCAGCTCCCAGCCTTGGTCACCCTGGAGCCATGTCTCTGTGATCCCAACTATAGCATAATCATTAATCGCTATCTGCACCTTCAACTCATCCACCTTATTACGAATGCTCCTCGCATTGAGACACAAAGCCTTCAGGCTTGTTTATACAACACTCTTACTCCTTATACAATTATGTTGACAAGTGGCCCCTTTCACATCGATCCCTATTACACTTGGCCATACTCTCCTATCCCTTTGTGAGTTTTCTTTCCCGTTAATTCTGGGGTCATTAACCATCCCTTTACTCTCTTTCCCTTTAACTCCGTCCTCGACTATCCCATTTGACACCCCACCACCCTTATTCAGTTTAAAACCATCCGTGTAGCAGTGGCAAACCTGCTGGCCAGAATGCTGGTCCCCCACCTATTAAGATGCAATCCGTCCCTTTTGTACAGTTCCCCCTTACTCCAAAACAGATCCCAGTGATCTAAGAATCTAAATCCCTGCACCCTGTACCAGTTCCTCAGCCACACATTCAGGTCCCGTATCTCCCTGTTCCTGCTCTCGCCAGCACGAGGAACTGGTAGCAAACCGGAGATAACAACCCTGGAAGTCCTGCTTTTCAGCATTTTTCCGAGCTCTCTGAAGTCCCGCTGCAAAATATTCATCCCCTTCTTTCCAACATCATTTGTGCCAACATGCACGACCACTTCTGGCTGTTCACCTTCGCCCTTGAGGATTGTCTGCACTCTGTCCATGACATCCTGGATCCTGGCACCAGGAAGGCAGCACACCATCCTCGAATCCCGTCTGTTGCCGCAAAAACCCCTGTCCATACGTCTCACAATGGAGTCTCCAACTACAATGGCATTGCCCGACTTTGGCCTCTTTGGTTTCCTCTCCTTCTCCTCTCCCTCCCTTTCCTTTCCCCTACACTCAGCCACTTCCTCCCTCCCTCCATAACCCCTCTCCCCTCCCTACCCCCCTCTATCCCCATGTTCCCCCACTCCTCCTCCCCTATCCCAGCCCTCCACACTCTCTCCTCACATCCACTACTGCCCTCCTCTCCCTCTATCCTCCATTCCCTACCTCCCCACACTCCACCCTCCTCTAAATACACCCCCCCCCTTTCTCCCTCCTCAACTCCCCCACTTTCCCTTCTCCCTCCCCTCCCTACACTCCCACTCTCCCTCTATCCCCCAGAAGCCCCACTCCTCACCTCCCTCTATCTCACGCTCCTTCCCTCCCCCCATCAATGAAAATCGCGGTAAATTGAAATTCTCAATGAAAACCAGGCTTTTAAAAATAAACCTAAACACAATGTTAGCTGTTAATAAAAGTGGAAGAATTTGATTTAAATGGATTTTGTTTTTTAGAATAAAATCAATGTCAATGAAAATCGTGATTTTTGTGTAAATGAAATTTGGGATCCCATTGTGACGTCATTGTGATGTCACTGATGGCTGACGGGCAAGGCAAGTGGAAAAGTGGTTTGAATAGTGTTTTTTGAAAAGTTAAAATGTCAATAACTTATAAAATATAACATCAAAATGAACAAAACTTGGCACTGCACATCGCATGACAATGGTGAGTAAGGTGCGCCACAATTGTAGAGCAAAACTCTACCATTTTGGCGGAGTTTCCAGAAATCATGCACATGCACGCATGCATACAAATAAACAAGATGAGAGTTTCACCAGTATACTAGACCAAGTGGACCTGTTGGGTCCCTGTCACAATGGAGGCCTTGTCCCCCAACGCAACCCATTCCCCAACACAATATTCCACCACTCACTCATGGCCCCCAACTGCGTCGGTGCGGCTCATTTCCCCTCAACCCCTAGCAATCCCTTCCCCTCATCTTCACTGTCCCTCTTTTTAAACCTTAAAAAAATCCAATTCCCTTGCACTGCCCCTGCCCATTACTATGTTTGAAATGACATGACTTGGTTTCCTGTCTCTGTAACATTGGAACGGGCAGCAAGTTGGAATTTGATTTTTTAGAGTGTTTAGAAGTTACATTTTGCTTTTTTTAAAGTAAATGAGATCTCAGTGTGATGTCCTTGTGGGGTGGAGCTCATGAGCTGTTTATGTAAATTAGATCACATTGTGACACCAGAGCTGTTAACTGCCACTGCAACTTCAAGTGATTTTTTCTCAAACTGTTTTTTGTAAAATTGAAAATGTGAATAAAGTAAAATAAAACATTAATCTGAACGAAGCATCAATCTGAACGGCGGGGTGTGAGAAGGGGGTGGTGGTCACAGCAGACTCACTTCGCACTCTGCTTACTTTGCACCTGGAGCTTTCAGCCTCAAGCACAGCTCCCGGCCCCACTCTGACTTCACTCAGAGGCTCTCTGCCAGCATACTGCTCATGGACTCAGAACTGCACCGGGACGTTTTTCTCCGTGGGTGCCAGAAGGCGCATTACCTTGATGCTGACGGACAGGTGAGTAGACCAATCTGCTGATCTCATGATTTTTTAAACCTTCATAACTTTTCTAATATTTCACTGATCTGAACAAAACTTGGTGTACTTGGAACAGAGGAGAACACTGAGCAAGGTGGTGAAAAAATCCTAGCTATATACTTTACTGTTTTTGTGCAAATTTTTTTTTAAAAATGGTAGGTAAGTAGGTAGGTAGGCAGGTAGGTAGGTAGGTACGTAAGAAAAGAGTGTGATTTTTAGATCATAAAGTTAGGAGAGCTCCAGATCTTTGAAGTAATTGCAAGGAGATGTAGATAAAGCTGAATGGTGCCATGAAGGGGGACCTGTGCCATGATTGTTTATGGTTTAAGTGTAAGTCCCTGAAGGTGAAATCTCATGTGGATAGGGTGGTAAAGATAGCTTTTGGTATGCTGGCGTTTATAAATCAGAGAATTGAGTATAGAAGTTGGGATGTAATGTTAAAATTGTACAAGGCATTGATCAGGCCAATTCTGGAGTATGGTGTACAATTTTGGTTTCCAAATTATAGGAAAGATGTCAAAAAAATAAAGAGAGTACAGAGAAAATTTACTAGAATGTTGCCTGGGTTTCAGCACCTAAGTTACAGAGAAAGGTTGAACAAGTTAGGTCTTTAGTCTTTGGAGCGCAGAAGGTTAAGGGGGGATGTGATAGATGTCTTTAAAATGATGAAAGGGATAGACAGAGTTGATGTGGATAAGCTTTTTCCATCGAGAGTAAGGAAGATTCAAACAAGAGGACATTATTTGAGAATTAATGGGCAGAAGTTTAGGGGTAACATGAGGGGGAACTTCTTTATTCAGAGAGTGGTAGCTGTGTGAAATGAGCTTCCAGTGGAAGTGGTGGAGGCAGGTTCAATTTTATAATTTAAAAATAAATTGGATAGGTATATGGACGGGAAAGGAATGGAGGTGGAGTGCAGGTAGATGGGACTAAGTGAGAGTAAGTGTTCGGCACTGACTTGAAGGGCCGAGATGGCCTGTTTCCGTGCTGTAACTGACCTGTCCCATTTCTGACCTGTCACGTGGGAGTTCTGGTCACCCAACGCAATATTCGACCACTCACCTGATGCAATATTCCACCGCTCATCCATTGGCTCCAACTGCGCACATGAGGCTCATTTCCCCTCTTCAACCTCTATCTTCTATCTGCCCTCCTCCTCCCCTCCCCCACTCCCTCCTTTGCCCCTCCCTCTCCTTTCCCCTATCCTCAGTCACTCCCTGCATAACCCCTCTCCTCTCCCTAACCCCCTCCTCTCCCTCTATTTCTTTGAATAACATTAAACAACAATCCTCTCCTCATCCCCTCCCCACTCCCTCCCTCTCCTTAGAACAATGTAACAAATCCCTCATTGCACTGGGAGTCCTGTCTTTGTTAACATTTTAACATTGGAACACTGCTGACGGGCAGTTTAGGTAAATGAGATCCCATGGTGATGTCACAGCTGCAACTTCAAGTGATTTCTCAAACTGGATTTTGTAAAATTAAAAATGTGAATAATTTGTAAAATATGACATAAATCTTAATGAAACTTGATAAAAAGAAACACACCACAGGACAATTATGAGTAAGGTGGTTGAAAAATTATAGCACTATCATGTACCGTTCTGGGAGCACATGGGCACCCAAACACACATACAGACAGAATCACAAACTGTAGCCTGGATATAGGGTGCAAATTGTATCAAGATTAAAAATTGACATGTCGTATAGGTAATACTACGGTTGTTATGGGTGATTTCAACATACAGGTAGACTGGGAAAATCAAGTTGGTACTGGACCCCAAGAAAGTGAGTTTGTGGAGTGCCTCCATGATGGATTCTTAGAGTAGGTTGTACTGGAGTCTACCAGGGAGAAGGCAATTCTGGATTTAGTGTTGTGTAATGAACCAGATTTGATATGGGAATTTAAGGTTAAGTAGCCATTAGGAGGTATTGATCATAATATGATAAGTTTTAATCTACAGTTTGAGAGGGAGAAGGGTAAATTGTAGGTGTCAGTATTATAGTTGAACAAAGGGAACTATGGAGCCATGAGGAAGGATCTGGAAAGATACCTTTACATGGATGACAGTGGAACAACAATAGCAGGTATTTCTGGGAATAATACAGAAGATGAAGGATCAGTTCATTCCAAAGAGAAAGAAAGATTCGAACGAGAGTAAGGGACAACCGTGGCTGACAAGGGAAGTCAGGGACAGTGTAAAACTATAAGAAAAGAAGTACAACATAGCAAAGCTGAGTGGGAAGCAAGAGGATTGGGTAATGTTTAAAGAACAACAGAAGATAACCAAAATGACAATACGGGGAGAAAAGATGAGGTACGAAGGTAAGCTTGCCAAGAATATAGAGCAGGATAGTAAAAGCTTCTTTAGGTACGTGAAGAGGAAAAAATTAGGTAAGACCCAAGTTGGAACCTTGAAGACTGAAAAGGGTGAATTTATTATGGGCAACACAAAATAGCAGATGAGTTGAACAGGTACTTTGGATCCGTCTTCCCTTAGGAAGACACAAATGTAAAATATAAGATCAATGCATGTTACTCTCCCTCTTCTGCCCCCTATACCCCTCCTCCATTATCTTCCCACCATTTACCAACCCTCCTCTGCTTCGTCCCCTCACCCCCTCCCTCCCCTTCTCCCTCTTTCCCTCCCCTCCTCCATTGCCTCTCCATCCCTCTTCATACCCCTATCCTCCTCAATTCTCCCTCATCCCCCAGCACTCCCTCCCCTCCTCTTCACCGTCCCCCTCTCTCTCTCTCTCACTCGGACTCTCTCTGACTCTCCATCTCTCTCTGTGTGTCTCTCTCCCTCTGTCTCTCTCTCCCTCTGTCTCCCTCTCCCTCTGTCTCCCTCTCCCTCTGTCTCTCTCTCCCTCTGTCTCTCTCTCCCTCTGTCTCTCTCTCCCTCTGTCTCTCTCTCCCTCTGTCTCTCTCTCCCTCTCTTTCTGCCTGTCTCTCTCCCTCTATCTCTCTGCCTCTCTTTCTGCCTGTCTCTCTCTCTGTTTGGCTATGTCTCTCCCTCTGCCTGTATCTCTCTTTGTCTATCTCTCTCTCTGTGTCTCTGTCTCTCTGTCCCTCTCTGTGTGTCTCTCGCTCTCTGTCTCTGTCTCTCTGTCTCTCTGTCCCTCTGTCTCTCTGTTTCTCTTTCTGCCTGTCTCTCTCTCCGTTTGGCTCTGTCTCTCCCTCTGCCGGTATCTCTCTTTGTCTATCTCTCTCTCTATCTCTCTCTGTCTCTCTCTCTGTCTCTCTATCACTATCTATCTCACTCCATCTCTCTCTGTCTCTCTCTCTCAGTCTCTCTCTCTGTGTCTCTCGGCCTAGCCCACCCCCCCCAACATCATCGCCGTCCTGCGTCGGTGGGGGGGGGGGGGGGGGGTAGGGCGTGGCAGAGAGACAGAGAGAGTCCCTGCACCAGCTGCAACGCAGGGAGGGTGGAGACACTGTACCGGGCAACCTCGGCCTCTCCCTGGTGCAAAATAATGAAATCAATATCAATCGCATTGAAAATTGTGTTTTTAAATGATTTATTTTTATCGTCAACAATTTGACAGCTCGACGCTGTGCTCCCCCCTGGGAGAGCCGGACCAATCGTGCGTTGGGGCATTGAGCTGCACTCCTCCCACGTGGGCCTTGTCTGTGTCTGTGTCTGTCTGGGTCCAGCGTTTTTATTGGGAACAGCAAGATTTTTTAATGTGATCTTGTTCTCATTGTGAACAATTTATTTTTTAAATCAACTCAGTTCCTTAAATTATAAAGTGCAACTAATGAAACCTCAATAAATCTAAACCATCTCTTGCTCCTTGTGCGAGATATGAAACAATCTTTGTTTCGTTCCTACTGAGGTTGGCCTTTTTGTCTAATTTTCTGTTTGCTGTATCAGTGCCACTTCCTGCACTAGCACTGGACTAAAATACTTTGTTGACTTTGCTTAAAATGTTCACTCTTTCTATCTTTACATAGTCCATATCCACATTACCCACTCTCTGTCCTCTGTCTTTCGTTTCTCACTTGTCACACAGTGCTAAATGTAAGCTTGAAGAACAAAACCAAATCTTCTGATTAGGCACCTTCCAATCGTCTAAATTCATCCAAGAGTTCAACAATATCAGATCATTTGTTTTTGCAGCAAGTGTATTTCTCATTTCCAAAGTTCATAGTTTCATTTTTGTGATTAGTTATTCTGTTTCTCACATTTACATCATATCCAGACCAACTTTATCCCTTCACCATACTTTTCACTATGAACATATAGTGTAATTTATTTTGTAATTTCTTGTAATTTCATTTTAACAAATGAGACTTTCTCATTTCTCCAGTTCTGACATAGAGTTGCAGATCCAAATTCCTCACCATTTCTCATTCCACCTTCTCTTGACCTGCTGAACTTTTCCAATGTTTCCTGTTTTTGGTTCAGATTTCCAGCAACTGCAGTGTTTTATTTATTTTCTTTTTTCTCCTATTTTCACTGCTTCGCCCTACCCACCACCACAACATTCACACTTTCACTGCATTTTCAATGTTCATTTCTAGTCTTCCCCAGTTCTGATGAAAGGTTTTCTGATGAACTGCCCCTCTCCTCAGATGCTGTCTGATTTGCTAAGAACTTCCAACATGTACAGAATGTTGTTTTTGTACTTAGCTAGGGTATGAGCCAAGATCGAAATGAGCCTCATTATGTTTATTTCACACACACAGGACATCAAATTCATTCCATACTTGTGATCAGAGTTGCTTCCTTGCAAATCATTGGAAATTGCATTCACCAGCTATGTGAGGTAACCATAGCAACTTGCACCTAATAATTGTTTCTGGCAGCATCAGCATCACAACTGAACCAGCACAATCCATGTAAGGTAACAAGCTAGCACTTTCACCTCACCATATAGCATCCATAAACTTCACATTTCTCACTAGGAACCATGGAGATAGTTGATTTGACTCAACACAAAAAGCAACTGCATTATCTGAGATCAAAATTGCACAATCTAAATGTGTATATATTTAGCAGAATAATACAAATTTATAACTGAACAGTTGCATGGGAAATTTTTGACGTGCTGTTTTGCTCCTCTGCAGTTAATTTGAAAAGCAAACTACTAAATTGTATTTCAAAGATGTATTGATTTAAGACTGCCAGTAAAATTCTTAGTGTTCTTCCGACATGAAGTACATATAAACTAGTCTCATAACAACTGCATTCAGATCATTCATAATGTTGGCTTGAAAGCACATATTAAAGTCAATATGTAAATGCAATTTGCTGTAGTTTGTACCGTTGCTTTTGAATAAAACCTTTAATATAAGCAGCTCCACTTGTAATGAAAAAAGGATTTTATACTGCCAATTAAATCAAAATCCTTGTTTGACTGGCAATCAAGATGATGCTGTCCAGCATCCTAAACTAGCATCTCTTCTCTAATATCTCTCTTTGTATCAAATCCTAAATTGCTTATTAAAGGCAATAAAGAGAATTTTCAGCCACACAGGAAATACAATTACAGTAGATACACTGAATGAGATATCTTGAATGCCAAAGAAAAACCTTTTCAGTTGTAAGCATGATCGAGCATGAAATAATATTATCTTCAGGATTTAAAAAAATCATAAGAACCTCAACTGAAGTGCAGATGAGTTACTCTAACTCCTCAAGAGTACTTTTAAACTTTTCAAATGTCCAGTCTTTATTGCTTTGTGTGTAATATTGATCAGACAGTAAGTCATTGGATACACTTCAGTCTGTCATCTAAAATGTGGCAACAAAAGTGTGACAGGAATTAAGTATAGCAAGGGAAAAATATTTTACTTTGGAGTCATGTGAGTGACTACGTGAAGAACCCCGTCCAGCCGTTGGTGCGCCATTATCTCAGACTCATTGGTGCAGTCGGCCGGTTGGAGCAGCAGAGCTCCTCCAAGCGATAAGTTTAAAACACAAGGTAAGTTTTGAACTTTTCTTGCGTTCACTTTCTGTTTAGCGGTAGGGTGTAGACCGTAAAAAATGTTACAGAAAGTGAAGAAGGTGTCAGCGAGGCGATCTTCAGGGAAAAGGTTCGAGTACTGTGATCGTGTGGTTAGCGGATGCCCGCTTAGGTCACCGCGTCCGACTATGGCGCTAGCGACACCGGACCCGCTGCCTGTGAGCAGCTTAGCCATGCCGGTAGGGCGCAAGGCTACTTCAAAATCAAATAGGCCCGTTGACCCAGAGTTGGACCTGGAGGTTTTACCCTCACAAGGAGAGATCGCTTGCTCACGGCTCTCCCAGGTCAAGGTCTTATTACAAAAGATGCTCGACAGGGACGAACTCTGTGAGGAGGAGTGGTGCCCACACCAGGCTAGTGGAGAGCCTGTGCTAGCAGCGCCTATAATAGGGTTGCAAGAATACCCGACTTTTGAGGAGGAGGGTATACCGGTGCAGCAGTTTACTGATGCCGAATCGGTGGCTAGGGAGAGCCACAAGGGAGTGGAACTTGAAGTTATTCCAAATATAGCAGAGAAATTTGCAATCCTGAGAGAGGCAGGGGAGCCGTTAGGGGAAGAATTGGCATCAGCAATCCAATATATGCTCTCTCATCAGCTGCAAGAATTGGCCATGGATGAGGCGGCTAAAAAGTATGAAGCCCCTATCAATTGCAGTTTACTAAAAGTACCAATGGTAAACCATCTCATATGGACACAGTTGGGGGTGTCAGCAAGATCCCAAGAATTAAAATTGCAAAAAAAATATTGAAATTACTTTCAGCAGGGCTTACGGCATTTGCTATTACGGTAAACAAGGGGCATATGTCGGAAGCTCACCAAGATGCACTGGGACTTCTGTGTAGTGCCTATTTTGAAATTAACAATATAAGAATAAGTGCTATTTGGCCATTTATTAATCCTAATCTGGCATCATTGTGTAAGCCACCCAGCGTACAACCGCCTAAACTTTTGTTTGGCGGAGGTCTCGCCAAGCGAGTTAAAGAACACCATGAGGATGATAGAACTATGGGCCTCATCAAGCCGGGTGGCAAACTAGGGAAAAGGGTTTTTCCTTACCGGCGGGGTACCATTACGGACGCCGGGGAAGGGACCAGCCACTCAGCTTCGCAATCTCGGAGCTGGCAGCCTGCCACAGGCATGAGGGGAAGGTTGACTAGGGCAGCCAGGACGTATGCAGGTGAGAAAATTTCCTCCAAAAGAAAATAAATCAAGTGAAATAGATGTTAAAATTGGGGGCAGATTACACTTGTTTCCCATACAATGGCAGGAGATAACATCAGATTCATTTATACTGAGCAGTATAGAGGGGGTTAAAATTGAATTTTACTCTACTGTGTGTCCACCTAATCAGCATGTTCCAAGAAGAGAATGTGCACATACAAGCAGAACTTAACACATTACACAAAAAAGGGGTTATTGAGAAGTCAGTTCGTCAAAACCATCAGTTTGTGTCAAGTATTTTCCTAGGTCTCCACTCTCTCTCACCCCTCCTTCTCCCCTTCCCCTCTCTCCCCGCCTTACACCCCCCTCACCCCATCCACCCCCTCTCCCCAAATCTCCCCCCCCCTCCCCAAATCTCCCAACCTCCAACCCTCCTCCCCCTCCCACCCTCCATGTGTACACTAGGAAATCGCAAAATACAGCCTTCAGTCCATGGTCTTGACCTCTGGCTCCTTCATTCCCTTGGCAACTGTCTGAGGCAGACCCAGGCAGTCCATAATCTTCGCGTCCTACTTGCACATTCTGCAACTTCTTGCCTTTGTCTACCGTCTGGACACACCTTGGCAGTCCGTGTTACCACCTGAAGGCGGGGGCGGTCCCCAGTGGAGGTTTCTCTACAAGGGAGTCGCCCCCCTTTACATTGGGGACCTGGGCTGGAGAGTGCTGCACAGAGCGGTGGCGTGTAATAAACTTTTTTTTTCCCCCGTTTGCTTTGCTAACCTTTGTCTGGACCTACTGTTAGGTAATTAAACAAGTATCTCCAAGGTCAATTTGCAAATGCGATCTGTGACAGGAGCATACTCAATGTGCAGAATGACCTTTTCTCACTCCATGCTTCTTAGACCATTCTTTATTCAAAGTACAGTGATGTGACACATCTATTTCTGACATCGAGCAACGGGTGGTTTCTGGGTGTCGCACTGCCAATTAGTGCTGAATTATTAGCAGTTTCGTACCATTGCAGCCTGTGCGTCAGCAGCTGTTTATTTTTCAAGCAGGCACGTAACTGTCACTTAGGGCTGAACACAGCAAGGGAAACAAAAGGCTTTGCTTATTTCCAGCATGAACTTAAACCACAACCACCAAATTATAAACTCTTTCTATTTTAACCTGTGTTTGCAGTCGTAACAACAAGAAAAAATGACGTCATATTTAACACTTTTTGAAACAACCCAATGATCAATCAAATGTCTCAACTTCTTCGCTACAGCAGGGGCACACTGAGTACCAGAGCGATCTTGCACCTCAAGTGTGCAATTGAAATTCCCCCAAGGAAGACATACTCTCCGCTATCAATAGTGCTCAACAAAGCAGTCACCTCCTGAAGCAGGCACGCATGCATCGTGCTGGTGCTGGGGGCATACACATTAACAAAATGTAATGGCATGCCATCCAGGCTCACGGCCAGACAGAGCAAACGGCCTGTCACAACTTCCTTGCAACTTCATGATCTCTGGCTGGAAAGTTGGGGCCAACAAGAAAGCCACCCCACTGGAATTTGTGCTGAGGTGGCTCATGCAGACCCCTCCTTCCCACTCCAGTCGCCAGGTGGGTTCATCACTGACAACAGTATGCGTCTCTTGCAGAAAACTCACTGCATATTTCCCCTCTCTGAGAACTGATAGATGATGAAATCTACGAAGGTCCCCCCTACCACCATTTAAGTTTAAATGAGCAACAATGAATGTACAAACTTACTAAAGGTTATTCCTCACACGTCTCATGGGAGCAGGAACCCTCTCTCTTTGGAACTTCAAAAACTCCCCAAACTGATGCATCTCAGACTCGGGAAGACCACTGTCTTTGCTGCCAAGGATAATATCAAGTGTCTTAATAACTACCGGTAGATCCAACCAACGTCTCCCAGCTGCCTCAATTTTAGTCTTGGAGCACTTGTTTATTTTCAGAAAGTCCCGAATCTCGCAGATAACAGCCCCTCAAGACACAGCACTGGAATCCGAGCAATTCGCCAACACACTGACACCTGGAGCACCATCCTCCCCTATACTGTGCTCAGGGTCATTGTCTGAGTTCGGAGAGCTGCAGCTAGCTGTCAGCTCACCCACCCCACTGCATAAGCTGGCTGCATCACTCTCCCCCTCCTCCGACATGACACCGCCCCCGGGATCAATGTCGAGGGAGGGTCCCGATACCACTGACAGCAAAGAGCTGACCAGTGAAAGCCCAGGCTCCTGCACTCTCCACCACCCCCTACTGGGGAAGAAAAAACAAAAGGCATCCCCAGGGCCCGCGGTATGCAGGCACCCCCGGAATCCAAATGGGTGACACGACCCGAAACAGCCCCGACCCTCACCGCACCCAGGGTACCCGCTCCACCGGCAACACCCAGAGAGTCTCTACCCTCCACCACCAGGGTAGTAACCTCACTAAGGCCCACATTTCCAGGGGAGTCAACCCCTGTAACTGGTACGGTAACACCCTCAGAAGGTCCCTGAAACAAAGGGCCAACCTCTGGCCCAGAGGACACTAGTTCTTAGCCACCACTCTCGACTAGGGTGGAAGGTCTCAAAGTAGGCTGCCCCCTTACACTCTCTCCCTCTCCCTCTCCCTCTACCATCTCCCTCTCCCTCTCCCTCTCCCTCTCCCTCTCCCTCTCCCTCTCCCTCTCCCTCTCCCTCCCCCTCCCCCTCTCCCTCCCTCTCTCCCATCCTTGACCCCCCCCCACAGATAGATTAGCCATGATTGAATGGTGTAGATGTGCCGAATGGCCTAATTCTACTATCACTTATGACCTTATGATAAGCGCCACTAATCTGATCTTCTCCTCCTTTGGATCACTGACCCTCATCAAAGTGAGTTTGTTGTCATATGCAGAAGTATGATAAGATATAGGCACAATAAAAATGTTGCTTGCAGCAGCATCAAAGCCACATTGCTGTTCAGCACACAAAAACATGACATGCATTATTTATCCATAAATCAAACATTAAATTCTGCGACAGTAAAACAAAAGCTGGTCAAACAAAATAAAACAAGACAATGATGTAAAAACAATTTAGAAAAACAAGTCTATGGTAGTGCAAGAGATGGTAGTGGTGTTTAGCCTTCCTTTACTGAGGTAAGATTAGGGTTGTAACCTGAAAGATTGGGTCAATAACTTGAAAGTTGAAAGAAAGTAGCTGTTCCTGAATCTGGTGGTTTACATTGCTCCTACCTATGTTGGCAGTGAGAATAGGGCATTACCCGAATGGTGGAGATCCTTGATGGTAGCCTTCTTTAGTCAATGTCTCATGTCAATGCTTTTGATGGTGAGAAGGGCTGTGCCCATGTAGGACTAGCCTGAGTTCACCACTCTTTGTAGCCTCTTGCATTCCTGTGCATTGGAACTGTGATGCCAGGCCAAGATGTAACCAGTCAAGATATTTTGTTGTAGTATTTGGTAACATGCCAAATCTCTTTAAACTTCCATGAAAGTAGAGATGTTGGCATGGGATCTTCATGCTTACATCCATGTGCTGGGCCCAGGTGCAGTCTTCTTGCTAGGAGCTTGACCTCCAGCACATCAGCACAGCAGAATGCAGCAAAGGGGCTGCCTCGGCCAAGATAAACACCGATGCACAACTTCAGCAGCTAGTGAGAGTCCACCCCAGGCACATCGGGTAACAAAACAGTGACCATAACTAAATAGTTGAGAAATATCTCTCAAGCATTCAAAATCACCAGGATACCCATTAAAATTCATTTAAAAAATAGTAATGGGCCTCATGTATACAAATGAACCAGCATTTAAATTGATTAAATTAAATTAAAAGTAAAAGTCCACCTAGCTTTGTTCCAGCATCTGGTCTCTCCAATTCATTTGAACGAGCTGCTGCTACTCATTAATGCCTGTGTCTCCAATGACCCCCCAAAACGTCTTCAGATGCGCATCATCTGGTTAGTGACCTTTCTGTTGCTGGCTTCTCATTTGAAATGTTAATTTTGCCTTTTCTGCGTAGTCATTGCTGGTGACTGAATAGACACTGCAGCCAGAACACCAGGAGAACTTTAAAAAAAAATGCTGGGGGAACGCAACGGGTCCGTCAGCACCTATAGAGGGAATAGGCAATTTTTGTGGATCAGGACTCTTCTTCAGACTGATAGGAATAGGGGGAGAAAGCTGGAAACGAGTGGTAGGGGTGGCACAAAGCCAGGCATGTGATGGAGTAAGGGACAAAGGCTTGAGGTGAAAAGTTTCCCTTGTTACTTACTCCACCATCGAACAGTCAAAACTGCCCCTCATCTACCTATCACTTGCCAGGCTTTGAACCACCCCTACCTTTCTTTTCTAGCTTTCCTCTCCTACTCCATCATGTACTTCGGTCTGAAGGAGAGTTCCAACCTAGAACACTGTCTGAAAATTCCCTCCACAGACAGTCTAACCTGAGGAGTCCCTCCAGTGCTTTGTGTTTTGATTCAGATTACAGCATCTGCACTTTCATATCACCATCGAACATATCTCTGTTTTTTACTGTGCAACGTTCAGTGATTTATTTTCTAGTCCTTGCTATTATTTATCTCTAATGTTAAATGCTTCTTTAAGACTGATAGTTTTGGAGCTTCATGATTTGAAGCTTCCATTGCTGTGTTGACTCTTCATTGTTATAAAGTGAGAGATCAAATAGCTGTTAAAGTGTGAATAGACTTTTCCTGGGCTTCTCAACTTCACCCGTTCATCTTAATTTTTTATGTGTCCTTATTTAGAACATTAATCAGACTGACCAAAACCTGCTTCGAAATCAGATCGTTCGTGACTTTGATGTTGAAGATTTCCAATGGTGCCTGAAGACATAATAGTGATGCAGAGCACTCAATAAATAATGTTCCTGATTTTTTGATGTTCGGCCTGAGGCTTTCATGGATTCACGGCACACTACCTGAGGGTAGATTGTGTCAGCCGACAGGAACTGCAGTGTTATCATGTAGTTTTTAAAGAGTGAATTAAGGTTTGAGACCTAATGTGGGTTAGATTGTTGAAAACTAAAGCTTAGGCTGTGGCAAATTTCTGCTTTGACAAGGAATATAAATTGTTCAGATTCAAAACATTTAAAAGTGTTTCCAAACCATATTTTGAAACTATCTCACTGCAGACCTATTGTGCTCCTGACCCAGTACAATTCTTATTGGATACAAAGTGGTAAAATATTTTGTTTTGACGATCTCCCATCCTTCACTTTAATGAGTTATTTTAAAAGGACAAAAGACAAGAAGAACTATTGTCAACCATCGGCTTTATTGTTGAGAATCCACTTCCTTGTAACAGCCATAGGGAAAGCTTTGTTTATCATTAGGATGATTTATGGCAAGCTTAACAAATATGCACTCGAGTTACCGAACAAATAATGCACACAGCACACACAGACAGTAGCCAGCTTTATATTTCCAGCCTTCTTAGTTTATTTTTTATAGCACAATTTTCCACATTTATTATTATCACACAACATCCAATGCTGTTGGAGGTAATTTGAACAGTTTACAAATTTTGCATAATTGGAAAGTTGCGAATGCTTTAAGGTATTTTACTGAACTGCTGGAACAAAATCCAAATAGAACACAAAATGCATTTATAGAAACATGAAGAAATAAAGAAATAGTACATTTGTGCACCAGATATAAACATAGAAATCGTTGTCATTGGTGCTATTTTCCCACTGCTATATACATAATAATATTAAAATAAAGCCTTGGTACACAAATGAATTTGCCACAACCATGTAACGTGTACACGATATGAAACATTGATTACCAAGATTTAAACTAGAGAATACATTATCTTATGGTATCTATGCATCATGGTGTATTAATATTATGGTGGCAGAGTGATAGAGTTGCTGCCTTATAGCACCAGAGATCCAAGTTCGATCCTGACTACGGGTGCTGTCCGTACGGAATTTGTACATTCTCCCCAATATCGCGCGGGTTTTCCGGTTTCCTCCCACATTCTAAAGATGCGAATTCTAAAGATCTGTAAGTTACTTGGCTTCGGTAAAATTGTAAATCACCCCAAGTGTGTGTAGAAAAGTGTTAGTGTGCGGCAATTGTTGGTCGGCGCATCTCCGTGAGCCAAAAGGCCTGTCTCTGTGCTGTATCTCTAAACTAAACTAAAAACTAAATTAAACTCGCATGGCTGACATATGCAGCAGTAACATGTCAGCATCCAATCTGCACAAATATTCAACCACTGCCAAATACTTTGGGCCCTTAATTTTCAGCACAGCAGGATTTACACCACAGAAAATGTGCATTCAACCCAACTGGTATATGTCAGTATTTATGTTCTATAATACTTTCCCTCGGCCTAGTTTAGTCAACCACCTCAAAATAATTAATTCTACATTGTTTACTTATCAGGTTCCCTTAAGCATTGGGCTTACAGTATATCACCCCGTGAAATTCAACATTTTAATTAAAACTATATTAATTAGGGGTCTACAAAAGTGCTGGAGAAACTCAGCGGGTGAGGCAGCATCTATGGAGCGAAGAAAATAGGCAACGGTTCGTGCCGAACCTTCTTCAGACTGATGTAGGGTGGGGGGGAGGAAGAAGAAAGGAAGAGGAGGACCCAGAGGGCTGAGGGAGAGCTGAGAAGGGGAGGAGGCAGCAAGGGCTACCAGAAATTGGAGAGGTCAATGTTCAAGCCACTGGGGTGCAGACTGCCCGTGAAATATGAGGTGCTGCTCTTCCAATTTCCGGTGGTGCTCACTCACTCTAGCCATGAAGGAGGCCCAGGACAGTAAGGACGGATTCGGAATGGGAGTTGAAGTGCTGAGCCGGACGTCCGGTGGTGCTATGGAGGGCTAGAGACAAGCGGCAGCTAGCTCCACGCAAAATCCGCTGAAAACGGGGAAAAGAACGGGACTTACCTGCTGTTACCGCACTGGCTGCCTGCAACTCGTGAGTGTAGTGATGTCATCAGGTGCGCGACTCCAGTGGTATATCTATGCAACATACTCCCCCCCCCCCCCCCCCAAGCTGAAACGGACCGCTAAGCCTAAACAAGCGCCGGAAGAAGTAGGCCCGACTGAAGCCTCGGGCTCAGGTACAATGTCGTCCCAAGAAGATGTTTCAAATAAACCAAAGACTAAACAAATCTGAGATAGAAGAACTTCGGAATTTTCTATCTCAAGAAATTTAAAATATAAAGGAACAATTGAAGAATTTTAATGAGAAGCTGCATTTTAAAGAAGAATTTCAAACTTTTAAAGAAGAATTTAAAGAGGAAATGAAAGAAGAAATCAATTCCACTGTCCTTGAACTATTGGATACATGGAAGAACGAAACAGAAGAAAAGCTGGCACAACAGATTGAGGAGATAGATGTTAAAATCAACTCGATGGAGTCCAGCTTTAATGATAGGTTGGATCCCATTGATAAATCATTGAACCAACAAAATATAGCAATAACTCATCTAGAGAACATTGCCGCAACTAGTGCCGAAACCACAAAACAACTTATCAGAGAGAATCAACGTCTATCAGATTTACTGAGTAAAATAACTGAAAAATGCACTGAATTGGAAGGATGTCAGAGGCGTCAGAATTTAAGAATTGTCGGCATCCAAGAAGGAAGAGAGGGGAACCGAGACCCCTGCGAATCCGCTGCAGACTTATTGCAAAAAGTCTTAAATCTGGAAAAAAAACCTCTGCTAGGTCGTGCACATAGAGTGATGAGACGCCGTCCACGGACAGATGCCCCACCAAGACAAATGATAGGGAAGGTGCAATACGACCATGTACTGGATGATATGATGAAGAAAATTGTTTGTACCAGGAATCTCTCATATGAAGGAGATAAGATCAGCATTTACCGAGATTATCCTGTGGACGTCTCCAGGAAGAGAGCGCTGTTTAAAGAGACAAGAAGAATACTCAAGGATGTACCAGGTCTGAGGTACGGCCTGATGTACCCGGCAACATTAAGAGTTACCTACAGGAAGAAGGAACACATCTTCGCTAACCATAAGGATGCATTGGATTTCGCCCAGAACATCGAGAATATGCCCGATGACTGAACATTACTCACAAAATACCTGACGTTACCGAACAATGTGACTTTGTAAAGATCTGATTGAACTTAAGCTGTTATACTGAAGGACAAATGAAATTGGACAAGGATTGTTGAGCAAGGTTTTCCCTGTTGACATACCACACATATTTACTATTAACATTAACAACTGAAAAATACTAATCATAACTGCTCGTTACTACTAATAATTATTACTAATTGTTACTAATTACTTATAATTGGATTACTTAGAATTAGTTAAAATGGAAACTATAAGTACGGTTGGATTTAAAGCTTGATTTCACTTTTTTTCCCTTCTCTCTTTTAGATATATATGAGACTTATACTGTATTTTGAGAATAGTTGCCTTTTTATTTTTTACTTTTTACTAATGGATTATGAATACTTTGGAACTTTAAATGTTTTCCTCCTCCCCGGTAAAATGTTGTTATTGAAATTTCATCTTAAAGAGAGCATGGAGCAAGAAAAGTTTTTTTATTTTTCAAAGGCTACGGAAGTCTGTAGATGGCTAGCCATGTTAGTATGGCTATCACTAACTGCACTAATTATAGATGTGTTTTTTTCTTTCTTTTTGCACTTTACTAACCACCTACCCTATCATTCTTTCTATATAATACTCTATTAAATTTTAAGTTTGAATCGAATTATAAGTTAAACAAAGGAGATATGTACGGGAGAAAGACCAACGAGATTTAAAATTAATCTATCTGATGTTCAGGTGTAATGTCGGGTTCGTTGCGCTGAGCCAAATTAATTGCGCTGATTCATTTTACTCATCGGTACATAAAACATTTTTTTATGATATCTTCATTTCGAACGATTAAAAAAAAGAAAAGAAAAGAAAAGATGAAAATGAATAAATAAAAGGAAAATTATATATATACATATATATATATATATATATATATATATATATATATATATATATACATAAATACATACACACATACATACATATACATGTACATATATATACATACATATACACATATACACACATACACATATACATAACATATATGTACATACATAAATTAAAAAATCAAAAGTCAATTTCAACATAATACACATTAAACGCGTTCGAAAAGGGATAGGAAGAAGCCTATGTTTGTCAATTCCTACCCCCATTCTTCACCATTAACAAATGCAAAATTCAATAAAATAAACTAAACAGACAATTCAAATAAAACTACTCCAATCAAGCTATTAATAAAAATTAAGAAAAAAAAAAGAACAAAAGAACAAGCACCATTAACATCTGTGAAATTTACATTCTCCTTCCTCATTTCTGTACTTTTCAAGGATATATCTTTTGTACATTTTTTAAAATTGTATTATATTCATACTTTGTTTAATCGTTTCATCAAGACCATTCTACAAAACCACCCCACAAATGGAAATACACATACTTTTTAAATGGGGCCGAGCATAATGCTCTCTCATTCGAATATACAGTGCACTCTCATTCAAAACATGCCTTGCTTTCCCCCATCACTCAAATACTCTGTGCTACTTTTGCTCTCACATGTTTCATATGGGGTTTTCAGCAGATTTTGTGATCAAGAATCACACCCAGAAATTTATTTTCATACACACTTTCTATTTCAACATTATTTATCATTACTTTTACTTGTGTATTAATATTGCGTTTTCCAAACAGCATAAGTTTGGTTTTGTTTAAATTTAATGATAATTTATTCAAATCAAACCATGTTTTTAGCTTACTCATTTCTGCTGTGACCACCACCAAAAGCTGCTGCAAATTGTCCCCATCACAGAAAATATTAGTGTCATATGCAAATAACACAAATTTCAAGAGGTTTGACACCCTACATATATCATTAATATACAAAATAAATAATTTGCGGCCCAAAACCGACCCCTGAGGGACACCACAAGTTATTTCTAAGCATGTTGATTTGCAGTCCGCTAGTTGCACAAACTGATGTATTTTACTTATGTAGCTTCTCATCCACTCTAGTACAACCCCTCTGATTCCATACTTTTCCAGTTTTTTGATTAGCAAATGATGATCAATTGTATCGAAGGCTTTTTTCAAATCTATAAATACACCCACTGCATATTCAAGAATAGATTATTTTCTAGTAGATTCCAAGCTTATCCCTTTTACTTACAATTCGAAATATCATAACATTATAATCTCGGACCATGCACCCTTACCATTTATGATTAAACTAAATGGAAGGACAGAGAAACAGTCACAATGGAAACTTAACCCACAAATCTTAAAGGAAAAAGTATGTCAGGAATATCTTCCTATTGTTCTTTGAGACCAATGATCACCCTGGAACGTCTGCCTCCCTTCTCTGGGAAACATTTAAAGCATTTACTCAAGGAGCAATGATCTCCTCCCAAGCATTTCACAATAAAGAGAATCGGGTTAAACAACAGGCATTGGAAAGGGAAATAAGACAATTAGACATAGAAAATGCGGCTGCACCAACTATGATAAAACATAATAAAATAGCAGTAATTAAATATAAATTAAATTAAATATATTCAGACCGAGTTATTAAACTTTCAGTATACTAAACAATTACATTTTGAATTTGGCGATAAACCACAAAAACTAATTGCTCGCCAACTTCGAAAACTGGATGGGGAAAAAGCAATTCATAAAATTAGATCAGAAATGGGAGAACCACTAGTACAGTCTAAGGATATCAATGAGAGATTTATTATCAAAACCTCTACTCAGCTAAAACAATAGATCACTTGACAGGAATGGAAGCATTCTTACAAAAATGTAACCTTAAAGGGTTAGATTTGAAAGATAGAGGATTACTAGGCACTGAAGTGACAGTAAAAGAAATTGATGAGTCTATTAGATCTCTAAAAAAACGGCAAGACCCCGGGCTCTGACAGTATAAGCTCTGAATTCTATTAAAAAGATTATGATCTGATCTCTCCACGTTTACAGACGCTGTATGAACACATTTATATCCAACAGAAATTACCAGAAACGCTAAACGAATCTATAATAACACTCATACCAAAAACAGATAAGGACCTGGACGATCCAGGTTCATATAGAGCTATAGCTCTCTTAAACACTGATCAAAAAATATTAACTAATATCCTAGCACAAAGATTAAGCACAGTGATTAATAAATTAATACACCCTGACCAAACAGGATTTATCCCAAAATGCTACTCTTCCTATAACCTGAGACGATTATTCAATATTATATACTCAAAGAGAATTATTAACAAAGATTTAGCAATTATTTTGTGAGATGCTGAGAAAGCATTTGATCAGGTGGCATGGCCCTATTTATTCTTGGTCATGGAAAATTTTCAACTGGGCGAGAAGTTTGGTACATGGGTAAAATTCTTATATACTAATCCAACAGCTAGAATATCAACAAACCAAACATTTTCAACTGAATTTAATTTATCTAGAGGCTATAGACAAGGATGTCTGTTATCCCCATTACTATTCGCACTTGCAATTGAGCCACTAGCAGAAAGTGTTAGGGCCCATCCTGAAATATACAGGTATAATACTAAAGACACTGAGAATAAAATGTATTTACATGCAGATGATGTATTAATCTACATTACAAAACCTGAACTTAGTATCCCAAACCTATTAAATGTAATAACTCAATTTGGCTCGTTCTCGGGATACAGAATTAATTGGAATAAAAGCGAAATTATGCCAATAATGGAAACCAATCCACATATATTCCAACAATCCCCCTTTAAAATAGTTAATGAGAAATGTAACTATCTTGGAATTTATGTAACAAAGACATATACTTCTTTATTTAAACTTCCCACCTTTATTGAACAAATTGCATAAGAATATTCAATATTGGAAAACACTACCTATCTCAATGTTTGGTAGAAATAATGCAATAAAAATGATTTTTCTTCAGCAATTATTGTACCTTTTTCAATCAATCACAATATATCTTCCAAACACTTTTTTTAAAAAAGGTAAACTCTATAGTCACTAATTTTATCTGGGATTATACGAATCACAGAATAAACATAAAGCATTTATGTAAATCAAAAATAAATGGAGGTTTAGCTTTGCCAAATTTCATGCTCTATTTCTGGGCAGTTAACATTAAAAATATGAACTTCTGGTTGGAAGAATTGGACCAGCAACCAGATTGGTTAAAAATGGAAAAGGAAGACTGTTTACCCTTTGAAATTGGTTCAATTTTGTTCGCTGTCACTAAATGCAGCAAAAAAACCTATAGTGAAAACCTTATAATATACAGTGGTATACAAATTTGGAAACAATTAAAAAAGACTTTAAAATTGGATAATCTATCACTACTTCTTCCCATTGTAAACAACCCTGCATTTAGTCAAAAAGTCAAAGTCAAAAGAGTCAAAAGAGTTTATTGTCATGTGTCCCTGACAGGACAATGAAAATCTTTCTTTGCATAGCACAACAGAACATAGAAGGCATTGACTACAATTCTATACATAAATACACCCATGACTTAATAAATTAATAAAGTGCAAATAACAGATGGAGGGATATTAGTGTTCAGAGTTCCGAGCCAGGTTTAATAGCCTGATGGCTGTGGGGAAGTAGCTATTCCTAAACCGGGTTGTTGCAGTCTTCAGGCTCCTGTACCTTCTACCCGAAGGTAGCAGGGAGATGAGTGTGTGACTAGGGTGGTGTGGGTCCTTGATGATGCTGCCAGCCTTTTTGAGGCAGCGACTGTGATAAATCCCCTCGATGGAAGGAAGGTCAGAGCCGTTGATGGACTGGGCAGTGTTTACTACTTTTTGTAGTCTTTTCCTCTCCAGGGCGCTCAAGTTGCCGAACCAAGCCACGATGCAACCAGTCAGCAAGCTCTCTACTGTACACCTGTAGAAGTTAGAGAGAGTCCTCCTTGACAGACCAACTCTCCGTAACCTTCTCAGGAAGTAGAGGCGCTGATAAGCTTTCTTAATAATTGCATCTGTGTTCTCGGACCAGGAAAGATCTTCACAGATGTGCACGCCCAGGAATTTGAAGCTCTTGACCCTTTCAACCATTGACCTGGAGGACTGTGGGTCCCCATCCTACTCTTTCCAAAGTCCACAATCAGTTCCTTGGTTTTGCTGGTGTTGAGGGCCAGGTTGTTGTGCTGGCACCATATGGACAGTCGCTCGATCTCTCTTCTATACTCGGACTCGAATTTAAACCTTCAATGGTGGATAAAGGTTTTTTACAATGGAAAAATCACATAATTAAAAAGATGGGTCATCTCTATAGGAAAGGCACATTCCTTTCATTTCAGGAGTTACAACAAATTTATGGACTTCACTCAAATTACTTTTTCAGATATCTACAACAGAGATTATGCTAAATCAAATACACAGGGCTATAGAAATAGAGATCCAGAAATTATTGATGAATGTTGGAATAAACACCCTAATACAGAAACATTAATATCTTATATCTATAATATCCTTTAAGACAGTGAGGCACCTACGACGGAAATATATAGGCAATCATGGGAAAATGAACTAGGCAAATCAATAATGCAAGATATTTGGGACGAAAGCTTACAACATATACATCAATGTTCATTAAATGCTAGACACTCCTTAATACAATTTAAAGTATTACATAGATTACATTGTTCAAAAACAAAATTAAATAGAATCTTCCCAAATATATCTCCTATCTGCAAAAAATGTCAGCACTTAGAGGCTAACTTAACGCATACGTAAACTGTATAAAAATTAATAAGTTTTGGATGGAAATTTTTAAGATAATTTTGGAAGTTGTGAACACCCAATTGGACCCCGACTCAAAACTAATAATATTAGGAATATTAGAACAAAGTCAAATATTTACTACAAGCCAAAGAAACTTTATTGACTACAGTATAATAATTGGGAAAAAATTAATATTAAAATTTTAATTGTGGTCCTATAACCCCCACAATCAAAATGTGGATTCTGGAAATGTCGGAGACCCTACATTTGGAAAGAATAAGATTTGTCTTAATGGACAAACAAGAACTTTTTTATCAGAATATGGTCTCCATTTATTGATTATCTGAAGGGGCAAACTGGTTCGACACGAGAACCTGACAGAAACCCGAATTAAGGATTAGATGAAGAGTTACATTTTATAATTTACGAACATATCTCCAATGATGTATTATTAGTTAATTATTCTATTCTTTTTTATTATACCCTCTTGTTTTTTTGGGGTTTTTTTTTCTCTCTCTCTCTATTATTTTCTATATATATAAAAAATATATAGTAGAACTATTAAATAATTGATAGTATTGACAATATTAATAATGTATGACTGCCACAAACAAAATGATTTTGTTATGTACTTCTGATAAAGAATTTAAAAAAAAAGAAAAAAAAAGAAGTGCTGAGCCACAGGGAGATCAGGTTGGTTAATGCGGAGGTCTTCGGCGAAACGATTGCCAAGCCTATGCTTGGTTTCATCGATGTAGATCAGCTGACATCTACTGCAGTGGATGCAATAGATGAGGTTGGAGGAGGTGCAGGTGACCCTCTGTCGCACCTGGAATGACTGCTTCGGTCCTTGAATGTAGTCGAGGGGGGAGGTAAAGCGACAAGTGTAGCATCTCCTGCAGTTGCAAGGAAACGTGCCCGGGGAGGGGGTGGTGTGGGAGGGAAGAATTGACCAGGGAGTTATGGAGGGAGTGGTCTTTGTGGAAAGCAGGCAGGGGGAGAGATGAGAAGATGTGGTGAGTGGTGGTGTCACGTTGGAGGTGGCGAAAATGACGGAGGACTATTTGTTGTACGTGACGGCTGGTGGGGTGGAAGGTGAGGACTCTGCTCTTGTTCTGAGTGGGGTGATGGGGGGGGAGAGCAGTGTTTCAGGGTATTGAAGAGACTCTGGTGAGAGCCTTATCTATAGCAGGGGAGGGGAACCGCCGCTCCCTGAAGAATGAGGACATTTCCGATGCCCTGGTGTGGAACACCTCATCCTGGGAGCAGGTGCGGCGAAGACGGAGGAATTGGGAGTAGGGGATTGAGTCCTTACATGAAGCAGGGTGGGAAGAAATGTAGTCTAGGTAGGCATGGGAGTCAGTGGGTTTATAGTGCATGTCGATCAGAAGTCTATCACCTGCGATGGAGATAGTGAGGTCAAGAAATGGTAGGGAAGTGTCGGAAATGGTCCAGGTGTATTTGAGTGCCGGATGGAAGTTAGTGGTGAAGTTGTTGAAGTCAGTGAGTTGTGTGTGGGTGCAGGAGGTAGCACCAATGCAATGCGGAGGTAGAGGTCCTGGATGGGGCACTGGTACGTATTGAACAAGGATTGTTCGATGTACCCTTTAAAGAGGCAGGCATAACTGGGGCCAATGTGCATGCCCATAGCTACGCCTTGTATTTGGAGGAAATGGGAGGAGTAAAACAAAAAGTTATTAAAGGTAAGGACCGAGGAAGAACCGGAGGGCTTTGAGACCCTCCTGGTGGGGGATGGAGGTGTAGAGTGACTGGACGTCCATGGTGAAGATGAGTTGATGGGGGCCTAGAGAACGGCATGCCCGGAGGCGACGGAGAGTGTCTGAGGTGTCTTGAACATAGGTTATGAGAGACTTAACCAGGGGGGATAGGATGGAGTCGAGGTATGTGGAAATAAGTTCGGTAGGGCACGAACAGGCAGAGACAATGGGTCTACCAGGACAGTCAGCTTTTTTGTCAATTTTGGGGAGAATGTAAAATTGGGCTGTGCGGGGCTGGGGAACAATGAGGTTGGAGGCTTGGGAAGGCAGGGAGTCGGAGTTGATGAAGTCAGTGATGGTGCTAGAGATAGTGGTCTGGTGCTCGTCAGTGGGGTCATGGTCCAGGGATAAGTAGGAGGAGGTGTCCGAGAGTTGGCGCGTGGCTTCAGCTTTGGAGAGATTAGCGCGCCAGACTACCACGGCACCTCCCTTGTCGGCGGGTTTGATAATTCAGTCTAGGTTGTTGCAGAGTGAGTCGATAGCTGTACATTCAGGGGGGGAGAGGTTAGAGTGAGACAGGGGAATGGAGATGTTGAGGCAGTTGAAGTCCCGCCGGCAGTTTTGAATAAAAAGGTCTAACGTAAGAAGATGGCCATGAGGGGGGTCCAAGAGGAGGGGGTCCGTTGGAGACGGGACAAGGGATCAACAATGGGGGGGCGAGGACTCATTCCCATGGAAGAACGCTGTGAGGTGGAGGCGACGGTAGAAGAGCGCCAAGTCGTGGTGGGCGCGGAACACATTAAGGTGGGGACGGAGTGGGATGAAGGTAAGGTCTCTGCTGAGGACACACCATTCAGCATCAGAGAGGGGGTGGTCAGGGGGGATGGTGAACACATGGCAGGGTTGGGGATTGGGGCAGGAAGAAGGCAGGTAAGTGGCATGAGACCAAGGCGATATCTGGTGGGGGGGGGGTGGAGGGTGGTCATGGAGGAAGGGTTCATGAAGACTGTAGTGTGGGTGGGGAAGAGCTTGGGTCACATGGTTTGAGGGGAATAGGGAAGATCCAGTGGAACAGCCGATGAGGTTACCAGGATTAGGGAGACTAGCACTAGTACCCGTACCCAGCGCAGTCAAACCTGGGGGAGTGGGAGTCTGCAGCATGAAACCTTCAGGCCCAGTGCTGAGTCCAGGCTGCGGGCTGCTGGAGGGCAATGGAGTGGCGAGGGTCGGTGGAATCGATGGTGGAAGTCCGCGGGGAGTAGAGTCCACATCAGCGGGCGATGATAAACCTGTTGTTACAGTGCCAGGGTTTGGGCATGCTGCGTTGGGTTCCGTTTAATTTGGGTTGCTTTGTTTTCATATCATTTCTTTGTAATTTCCCCCTGGGATAGAGGGGCTATTACTTTCTTTTGTTATTGTTATTATTATTATTAAAATAGTTATTGAATAATTTGAAGCAATGTTCAATATATTATTTATTCACTACTGTGTCAACTGAAGCAGTGTGTCGTATGGAGTGCATCTACGGCATGAAATCACAGAGCTTTGAAATCTTCAGGTAGTCACTCACGTGACTCCGAAGTAAAAGAGTAAGATTAAATGAAAACTTACCAGTTCAAAGTTTGATCCTTATTTTATGAGGAGTTACGATGAGGGATTACGTGCCCTCCGCTCCCGGCCCTCTTAATCAAAAGGATCATCTGGTAGTTCTAGTCTTCTGAAAGCCTTACTATCTTACTTCGGCTATCGGGTTTCTGTGTTTTCACACCGCTGCTTTGAAGTATGACGCGCATGCCCCTTGCGGGGCTTCTTCACGTAATCCATCATCGTAACTCCTCATGAAATAAGGATCAAACTTCGAACTGGTAAGCTCTCATTTAATCTTACTATTATAAGTGCAAGCAATATCATCCTGAAGCACTCCACACTGAGGAAGAGCTACCGGGAACTATTGTGTAGACTTACCTTTCAAACAAGAAAGTGTTAATCTGCCGCATAATCGTTGTATGGCAGAGCAACGTACCCAGAATGTGAAATGCAAGTGACGAGAATACTACATTTCATGAAAGAAGAATCTCTTTGAAGTATAATTTCGACAAGGATGATTGCTTAAAATTCATGTCTACTGAGCAGGAAACAATTCTACCAGTAGATCATCTGACTTCCCTTTGCAATAAGGGAGGATTCACACTCTCCAAGAGGAACAGCGACAATTGTGAAAGCATTCCACTAGATGACAGAGCCAAAGAAACCAGAGAGTTGGATTTGGACAAAGACAATCTGCCAATGGAAAGAGCATTGGGAGTTACTAATGTTGTACAACTGCAATATGTTAACACAGAAGAAAATCCTACAAATGAAATTTCCAGAGAACTCACAGTGAACCGTTTCTTAAGCGAGAAGAGATGGATCAATGAACTAAAATCTCCCTGTAAGCCGGACAGAGAATGGCCAAAGCTTAAGCTGGGATTTGAAATCTCTGCTAATGATTCAGACATTAAATCAAACCTAACGATGAACTTTATTGCTAAAGATCCTGTTATTCTTTTGAAGGATTTTCACACTTCAACATTGCTGTTACAACACATCCATAAGTTGATCAAACATGGAGGAAGACGTTTTGGACTATATAGTAGGTATCATGCCTGATTTTAAGGGTTTGGTATGCACGGTATGACTTTGAACTAAAACAAGAGTTTTAATAAGATCAATTACTTAGTTATGCTTTCTTCTAAAAGGCAAAAGTGAAGATGGAAGAGTTGATGAAGAATTCTTATTGCGTATATCTAATGCATGCTATTTTTTCCTCGTTAGTATAGTGTTTAGTATCCCCGCCTGTCATGCAGAAACTGAGGTTCAATTGCTCAACGAGGAGCCACTGGGGTTCAATTCCCTGGTCTTTTTGTTTTAATATATGTTAAGCCTTTATGGCCATTTTTTTAATGTTTATTAGTAATTATCTCATCATATATTCAGAACAATTAGGGGCCATTTGGCTTGTTTTGCATGGTATTGATGATGGCATGTGCCTATATATTTTAGACTACCCGTTATATTGTGGGTGGGATTTATGATGTGTTTTTGGGCATGTTTCGGGCTATCTATCTTGCACAGAAGCTTAGGAGTTAGTGTCGTTTGGAGCCACCATGGAGAAGGTTAACCCTTCGACCATGCGAGGTCTAAAGGAGATCATGCGAGGAGCCAAGGATATCATGCAAAGTGTAATAGAGACACGAGGAGTTTTCTAATGTTTGAAGTAATAAGCTGGAGATTCGATGAAAATTATAGTAACGAGTCGGAAGAAATTTGGATGTATCTTACTGTTTTCTATCAACAAAAAAAGCATTTATTCATCAAAAGACTGTGTTTTTAAGACTTATCTGTGAAGAAGCTCGGAAGGTCTCTGTGAGTGAACTCGCATGCGTATCGAAGATATTCCCCTTATCCATGCTCTTTAGCAGCCAGAGGGTTAATTTGTCGAAAGACATGAAAATCTGCCGTTACACTGTATAGTGGTGACAGGCAAATTGTCATTAAAACATTATCATAGAATTATTCTGACACAAAGGGAGGCTCATCAGGTCCATTTCAGTTCCTTGGTGTCCACTCTATTCAGTTCTATTCACGCAGTTCCTTCCCCATAGTTGATCATTCTCAATACCTATTTGATTTACTCTTCAAATCCCCCATTCGATCTATAATCACCACCAGTTCAAGCAGTCAGTTCCAGACCTTAATCACTCCATGCATAAAATGTAATTGTTTCTTTCAGGCAGATGGGGCTCGTCAGCCTGGGAAGGGTGTGTGTGGGATTTAGGAGAGGGAAAACTCTGATTTAAAACCTCCACTGCCTTGTGGCCATATCCAGTTATGGAAAAGACCCCAGGAGTAAACCTCAAGAAAATCCGGAGTTGGAGGCCATAAGGCAGTTCGTCGTTGTCCCCAACTTCACTCTGGCAGCTCCTGCGATGGCGCTGGTGCCAAACTGTTCCTTTGGAACAATCAGCGACGTGGAGAGGGGGGACTTGCTGCATTGGCAACAGCCTGTCCTCCATATGACATCGCCCAGGCTTGCATCCAACCAGGATGCATCACTCATGGTCAGTCATGACCAAGGGGAGCCTACTACTCTCTGTATTATTTTACTCTCTGTATTATTTATTCTGTGCCCCTTAGTCATTCAACCATCCTACCTAAACTAGACATGTCTTGTAGCATGTGTTTTGAATGCACAGATAATTTTAAGAACTATTTGTACCATGTAGTGTGATCTTCATATAATGCTGTAGAGATCACTGCTGTTACAGGAGGTCCCCAAGTTAAGGCAGAGTCCCTTTCCTGAGAACTGTTCGTGACACGAGTGGCTGCCAGCCAGCTTCACTGATAGTCAGTGACTTGGGCTGGAAGATTGCAACCTTCACGTAGTCCACTCTGTTTCGACAAATGCAATCAACCCGGCGTGCACAATCAAATAACATCAAATAGAACTAGTTGTACTACAACTTTAGGCTGTGCATGCCATATGCAAGAAGAAGAAGTCAGTGACTGAATGAATCTGCTCAGTGCTCCCAGCTCTGCTTGAGTCAAGCCAACCCAATGGTGGTGGTTCAGGGAGAGTGGAGTGTGTGGGGAAAGAAGACACACGTCAATCCTCCATTGCCAACCCACAGAAGATACCTGCAGCCTCATGTCAACCAGCAGATCTATCCCCATCCATCCTGCCAATCTTCCAAATGCTTATTCATATATGCAGGACTATCGTAAGTTGGGCATTCATAATACAGGAGGTAACCTAGAGCTTGCCATTGTTCATTATTAACAATACAGGTAGATATCTGGTTAGAAGCTGTGCCCTTGTTTCTTGCCTTTCTAAACACCTATGGTTATTGAAACCATAGACACTACAATGGAAACAGATTTGAAGTATTGTTGCTGGAGTAATAGGAAGTGTAAGAGTAGAGAGACCAGAGTTCTCGAGATAAGGTAGAGAATGTGGCTGAAATGTTGATGAGCTGGAAAATTATGAAAGATTGTATTGAGTTGGTTTTATTCCTAATTCTTCTTCTTGCGTTTGAGGTAGCAGAGGTTATGGAACACCCTCCTGGTGCTGTAGCCAGTTCAATATGCTGTTGTTGAGGGCCATGAGGTCTACCTCTCCACCTAATGGCAAATGGTATCTGTAAGATTTATGACGGAGCTCAGGGAACAGAGCAACGTGATACAATTACTAGGAAAGAGGGCTGGAGAATCTATTAGTACCTTGAAACACAGACAAGATGCCTTCTGAAATTGTTTAAAGTGATTTTTTAATCCAGCATTTTTGGAGATATTTGGAGTCAAAAATATAAAAGTTCTCCAAAGAAGCTGGATTAAAATTCCTCTACAAAACTAAATATGGATTCAGTGAGACAAAACTACTTAAGGCTTAGTGTTCATGAGAGGACGGGATGCTTGCACCAAGTTATCTTATGGCAAAATGTGGTGGAGATCCCAAGAGGTGCACACAATCAGGATTTCATTCTTACTTCTGTTGTAATGAATGAACAACTAAGATCAGAAGAAATGGTGAATGAATATGTGGCCAGGCGGAGGACACTGAAAACAATGATGCATCTGCAAGATCAAGTCCCATGAGATCAGCAAGCATGTTGATTAATGGGAACACAAAGGAAAAGTCACTCGACATAATATTTGAGGGAACATATGGGATGTCTGACACCATTCAAAGGTGTTTAAAAAACATGAGGCATTTTCTGTGCAAGATATAGTGCTGGATATAGTGCAAGATATACGTGGTGGAAATGAACCATGCCAAAAAGAGAGAAAAAATGGTATTGTCCATTCCTGTACCACATTGTCAGATTAGGTGGTTACAAAAGGTGTTGTGGTTGGAAATCTTAGTGGACTGGAGGTGGGATAGGATATGAAATAGCCATAGACGAATGTTCTCCACACAAAACAGCTTGCAGTACACAAGGTTAAAAATTAATGGTATGCATGTAACAATGATTTAGGCTGGCAGCATGGCAGCAATTATAACATCATGACTAAGTTAAATAATTACCCTCTGAGGGTCGGGATTGCTATTGGTCCTGATTACTAAAGATCAGAAAGAGGTAAGTATGGGCAAGTGTTAATGAGACACACTATATATATTTTGAACAGAGATCAGTCGGTCGGCAAATATTTTTAGCAGAGTAAGAGCACCTTTTTTACTGACTCATGTGATATTATTCCAATGCCCTTCAGCCACGGGTGAGGAGGGTCTGCCAACATTAAAGTACAATGTGGGGATTGAACAAGCACATTAGTAGTGATCATAAAATTGACAAAAATGGTTTGATTATGGAGGTGACATGGAAATCACTCTGAACAGGTCTGTTGATGATGAGTTGTATTCACTGCCCAGCCCACAACTGAGCATTACTATGCATAAAAGGATGCACGCTTGCACTTTTGCTATATGAAATACTTACAGTAGTTGTGGTGGATAGGGTTGGGGCTTGGGGGGAGGTGGGGGGTAGGGAGTGGGGGGTGGGGGCTTACCAGTGCAAGGTCAGAAAGGGTCCAGGAGAAAGGAGTGGGGGAAAAAAAGAGAGGGGGACAGGGTGAAGGAGGAATGTTGGAGATGGGAGAAGGGGCCGTCACTGGGTGGTGAGGACTGGGTGGTTCTGGGGAATTGCTTTGCAAGATTGTAGAATCCACCTAATGTGTGATCAAAATTGAGGTAATTATGCATTCATGTAGCCTAAGGTTGTTTATCCTAGTTTCATGACTAACCAGAATGGGGTTAGGAGGAGGTGGGGTGGACATGTCACCCATCATCTATCACCCATCGCCAATGCAATGTAAACAGATTGTGCACACAATATCTGTCACTAGAAGGTCTTCCCTTGTTACTTGCCTTACAGAGCAGCAATATGGAGAAGAATATATGGAAGCTATGCTTCTCTATCCCGGCTACTCAATTCACAGAAACCTTTCATCCCGGGAAACATTGTGATAAAAAAGTTGCAATCTCAAGATTGTAAGATTCTCAAGAAGATATTCTTCTTCACGGGGTCCTTCAATCCAAGATAATGCTTCCCTCTCCATTCCAAAGAATTCCAGTACTCCTAATGCTCCCCACACACAAATGTGCTGGGCTCCCAGCTTCTCGTTTCTTACATTTCAAGATGTTACTTGTGCTTTTTCTTCTCTTCCTCAATTTCAGTCTTTGTTTAGTTTAGTTTTGAGATACATCGCGGGAACAGGCTCTTCGGGGCCAAGTCCGCACCAACCAGCGATCCTCGAACATTAACACTATCCTACACACACGGGATAATTTAACATTTATACATTGCCAATTAACCTACAAACCTGTTCATCTTTGGTGTAGAAACATAGAAAATAGGTGCAGGAGGAGGCCATTTGGCCCTTCGAGCCAGCACCACCATTCATTGTGATCATGGCTGATCGTCCCAAATCAATAACCCGTGCCTGCCTTCTCACCATATCCCTTGATTCTACTAACCCCTAGAGCTCTAACTAACTCTCTCTTATATCCATCCAGTGATTTGGCCTCCACTGCCCTCTGTGGGAGGGAATTCCACAAATAGAAACATAGATAGAAACATAGAAAATAAGTGCAGGAGTAGGCCATTCGGTCCTTCGAGCCTGCACCGCCATTTAATATGATCATAGCTGATCATCCAACTCAGTATCCCATACCTGCCTCCTCTCCATACCCCCTGATCCCTCTAGCCACAAGGGCCACATCTAACTCCCTCTTAAATATAGCCAATGAACTGGCCTCAACTACCTTCTGTGGCAGAGAATTCCAGAGACTCACCACTGTGTGAAAAATGTTTTTCTCATCTCGGTCCTAAAAGATTTCCCCCTTATCTTTAAACTGTGACTCCATGTTCTGGACTTCCCCAACATCAGGAACAATCTTCCTGCATTTAGCCTGTCCAACCCCTTAAGACTTTTGTAAGTTTCTATAAGATCCCCCCTCAATCTCCTAAATTCTAGCGAGTACAAGCCGAGTCTACCCAATCTTTCTTCACATGAAAGTCCTGACATCCCAGGAATCAGTCTGGTGAACCTTCTCTGTACTCCCTCTACGTCAAGAATGTATTTCCTCAGATTTCGAGACCAAAACTGTACGCAATACTCAAGGCGTGGTCTCACCAAGACCCTGTACAACAGAAGTAGAAACTCCCTGCTCCTATATTCAAATCATTTTGCTATGAATGCTAACATACCATTCGCTTTCTTCACTGCCTGCTGCACCTGCATGCCTACTTTCAATGACTGGTGTACCATGACACCCAGGTCTCGTTGCATCTCCCCTTTTCCTATTCGGCCACCATTCAGATAATAGTCTACTTTCCAGTTTTTGCCACCAACGTGGATAATCTCACATTTATCCACATTATACTGCATCTCCCATGCATTTGCCCACTCACCCAGCCTATCCAAGTCACCTTGCAGCCTCCTGGCATCCTCCTCACAGCTAACACTGTCCCCTAGTTTCGTGTCATCTGCAAACTTGGAGATGTTGCATTAAATTCCCTCATCCAAATCATTAATATATTTTGTAAATAGCTGGGGTCCCAGCACTGAGCCTTGCGGTACCCCACTAGTCACTGCGTGCCATTCTGAAAAGGACCCGTTTACTCCTACTCTTTGCTTCCTGTATGCCAGCCAGTTCTCTATCCAAATCAATACTAAACCCCCAATACCGTGTGCTTTAAGTTTGTATACTAATCTCTTATGTGGGACCTTGTCGTAAAGGCTTCTGAAAGTCCAGATATAACACATCCACTGGTTCTCCCTTATCCACTCTATGAGTTAAATCATTAAAAAATTCTACATGATTGGTCAGACATGATTTACCTTTCGTAAATCCATGCTGACTTTGTCCAATGATTTCACCACTTTCCAAATTTGCTGCTATTCCATCTTTAATAACTGACTCTAGCAGTTTCCTGATGTTTGAGTAACTGGTCTGTAATTTCCTGTTTTCTCTCTCCCTCCCTTTTTAAAAAGTGGGGTTACATTAGCTACCCTCCAATCCTCAAGAACTACTCCAGAATCAAAAGAGTTTTGAAAAATTATCACTAATGCATCCACTATTTCAGGGGCTACCTCCTTAAGTACTCTGGGTTGCAACCTATCTGGCCCTGGGGATTTATCCACCTTTAATCCATTCATTTTACCTAGCACCACTTCCTGACTAACCTGGATTTCACTCAGTTCCTCCATCTCATTTGACCCCCAGTCCCCTGCTATTTCTGACAGATTATTTATGTCTTCCTTAGTGAAGACAGAACCAAAGTAGTTATTCAATTGGTCTGCCATGTCCTTGTTCCCCATGATCAATTCACCTGTTTCTGACCGCAAGGGACCTACATTTGTTTTAACTAATCTTTTTCTCTTCACATATCTATAAAAACCTTTGCAGTCAGGTTTTATGTTCCCTGCCAGTTTTCTTTCATAATCTATTTTCCCTTTCCTAATTAAGCCCTTTGTCCTCCTCTGCTGGACTGAATTTCTCCCAGTCCTCTGGCAGGCTGCTTTTTTCTGGCTAATTTGTCTTTTGCTTTGATACTATCCCTGATTTCCCTTGTTATCCACGGATGCACTACCTTCCTTGATTTATTATTTTGCCAAACAATTGTTGTTGTTCATTCATGCGGTCTTTAAATGCCTTCCATTGCACATCCACCATCAACCCTTTAAGAATCAATTACCAGTCTATCTTGGCCAATTCACGTCTCATGCCCTCAAAGTTACTTTGCTTTAAGTTCAGAACCCTTGTTTCTGAATTATTGTGTGGGAAGAAACTGAAGATCTCGGAGAAAACCCATGTAGGTTACAGGGAAAATATAAGAAACTCCGTGCAGACAGCACCCATAGGCAGGATCGGACCCGGGACGTGGGACACTGGCGCTGTAACGCAGTAACTCTACCACTGTGCCACTGTGCCGCTTTTGCATTTCCTATCCTGTGTTCATGAAATTAACACTTGCAACATGCCACATCTAGAAGCCTGGTCCTGGATGATTCTTGTCTGTGGGCACAGCTAGGACTACAATCAGTTAATGAGAAGTGTCAGATAATTCTTCAGGCAAATTGATAACGAAGTATGAGAATATGAAGCAATAGGAGTAAAAAGAACTGAAATTAATCACACTTTCATGTGTGTTTACATTTCCACTAATGTAATCTTAATGATTCAAGTTGTGGTACATGTTATAAAACGGGTAACATTCATTTAAAGTACTAAATTGGAGACTTTGTCATTTAAATAATTCATGAAACATGAACAAGGTTCATTATTTCAAAAGAAGCTCTGTAATATTTATGGGAAATATGCAAATCAAGGTCAAGTCATGCTTCTTTTTAATGGTGTTCATTATTTTATATTTTTACCAGTGCTCTGTTTTGATAAAATTAAAAGAATCTGATTTATGAAACGCATCAGGGCAACAATTATCTAAACAGTTATATTTATTTATTCAATGTTTGTTTAGGTTGTGTCTTCATTTGTTTATTAGTATCATTCCTTTTCCACTACATCGTTCTGTTCTTTTTCCTATCAGTCTTTATTTCAATGGATATATCCAAATTTGGTGCATTTAGTTTCCAGCACTCTTGATCTAGCTTAATTTTATTTTAATAAAAAGTGTTACACATTCCTAAATTAATAATTTAAAAATATTAGAACCCTCGTGAATAGTTTCAATGACACTTGTCAAGTATTGTCAAGAATAAACACAATATTAACCCATCATTTGTTTTTAGATCCCAGCTGATCTGCCGTGATTGACAAGCAGCTCTCTTTCAATTCCAGTTCTGAAGAACTTGCTGTTAGTATTGAGGCAGAATGCCCCATTCTGATCAGGAAACTGAAATAGGTAGGAGGGAAGTGATCAAATACCCACAGGAAGAATAAACACCAATAAGTGCATAAGACGTTGTGGGTGAAAGAATACAAAATCACATAGCCAAAAACGAAACATCTCATGAGAGTTTTGTGCAGAAACCATCTGGGAAATTGTTCTAATACAAATTGATCTAACTCCAGGTCTGCTTCATAGCATAATGGAAAACATCAGTAACCTCACCAGAGCAGGAAAGTTAATGAACTCACTCTTAAATATTTTTTATTTTTCTGAGCTCCTTTGTTTATTATTATTATTATGGTGCGAGATGAATCAGATAAGAGTGAAACCAGATATGTGGTGTGGAAACTCCATATTGTTCAGACTAGGATTTCCGAGGAAAGATTTTTCTTTTAAGCCTTTATTGTTCTTTGCTTTCCACAATATGCTTAATGGATTGAGTTTAATCTGAAGATAGGTCCTAACCTGAACTGCTACTTATCTATGTTCTCATCGATGTTACCTGACCCGCTGAGTTATTCCAGCACTTCGTGTCTTTCCTTGATAAATAGCATCTGCAGTTCCTTGTTTTTACGAAAGGTGCACTATGGTCTGCTTGAAACCCATAGGTTTTCCAGCACAATGGGATTTCCATCAGGGAAAGCTGCTGACTGTTACATTCCAGGCTGCAGGGAATGCGCTGAGGGAGTCCCTGAAGTTTGGTGCAGCCAACGGCAAGGCTCTGTAGGGAAGGATCGCAATCTAGGGTCCTGCAACCATTCGACATGGAGCATAGAAGCACCCGGTGAGCCACGGGCGGCGGCAGAAACTCCTGGTAAGCCGCAGGCATATCTCGACAGCAGGCCTGCCTCGCCTGCCCACCTGGCATCATCAGTGCCTCGTCTCCTGCTCGACCCCGAAGACTGGAGGAGTGTGGAGCAAGTCAGCGATCATGGCAAGCACTTGACAAAGGTCCGTTTTCAAGATGGTGGTGGACGGAGGACAGGATTGGTGCCACCAGGACAAAAGACCTTTAAGGCCAAGATAAGAGTGCACTCTTAACAATTTTGTAGTCCTCAGAAACGTGGCAATTCTTTGTGTACTGTCTATTATTACATCATTGCACCTCTACATTTGTCTGATCATCTAGGGGGCGCTGCACTGACAGCAGCCTCTGCCTGCAGCCTGTTTGTTTTTACATCTTTTTTAAAATTTTTAGTCCGTTAAAAGTCTGTCTTGGGGGGAAACTTTAACTTTTATATGTGGGGGAGGGGGGCAGGGTAAGGGGGAAACTAACTCCCAGTCGCTTCCTGGCGGGGATGCAACTATTTTTCCGAGTCGCGTCCTCGACCCCCGCCTCGCGGCCTACATCCTGGATCCGAGCGACCTTTCCTGGCGGGGACCAGGAACCGGATCAGAGCTGCAACAGTGGCGGCGCTGGAGTTACTGCGGAGCGGGCGATACCTACCTGGGTGACCGTTGGAGCTCCGGAGCCTTGGGCCGCTGCTCCAACATTGTGGAGCTCTGGTTTGGAGAGCTTCCAACGTGGGCGGCGCTGAACTCCATGGAGTCCTGGGGCCCTTGGCCAAGGGCCTCCAGCATTGTGTCTCCACCCGGCGCTGCCTGCGGTCTTTGGGAGCCGCGGACTCCGGTAGGAGGTGGCCGACTCGAGGTCCAGCCGCTGAGGATGTCCCCAGCCCCGACGTTGGACTTGCATCACCCCGCCGAGCGGGCCTGAACATCGGGCTGCCCATAGCAGCGACTGCGGAGGGCTAGGGGAGGCCCCGACCACGGGTGAACAGTGGGGAACATCAGGGGAAGAGACTAACTTTGGTATCTTCCCTCACAGCGGGAATCTTTGGTCCTGCTGTGAGGGGATGTTTTATGTTTTATGTTGAATTTCTACTCCATGTTGTGTTCTTTATTTTTTCTGTATGGCTGTATGGTGGTTTCAAGCCACGGTTGCCTAGCCAGATACAACTAAATTTAAAGTGGCACATTCTTCCCAATAACCCTCTCTGGCTTATGCCCTCCCTTCACCACCTCCGGTTTAAATTCCAGTTGGAATATTTTAGATGACCAAGTAACCAAGAACCAAGAACCAAGATTGAGCTTATTAAAAGTATGATTTTACTGGATTGTACGCAAAGGAAAGAATTTCACTGTACCCAACTACATAGGAATGTGTGACAATAATAGCTCTGGCATCTCCCAATTGGCCTAATATTTATGTACCCAATTAGTCCCTTGCCATTGTTGTTTCTTGTTGCCCATTTTTGACATCATTTTCAGACACAATATAACATGGATTTTCTCTTCCCAACCAATGTCATTTAATTTGTCTTGGATATATGGATATCCAAAGACCAGTGAAGGACATTGGAGGATGAACGTGAGAAAGCAAAGGATAAGGATCATGGAGGGATAGTGTAGATAGGAAAGAGGCACTCAGTATGTTGATATCTTGATATAGAGAGACCAGTGCCTTCAGAAAAGATGAGGAGCAAAGCAAAACAATATAAAGACAATCTTTGTATGGACAATTCTGATGTAAATTCTGGTGAGATTTTAGGGCAGCAGTATGAGACCTCTTTATTCTGTAATTTGGGGATGAGTGGATCTCTTGGTTCCAGCCACCTCTCTGGAAAGTGAGTATGTGACTTAGAAATTATGTCACTTGACTCTCAGCTCCAGTGGCCTGACATTTGGTGAAGATTGCACATATTCTCTGTGATCATCTGGATTTCTTTGGGTTTTCCTCCTTCCTCACACATCCTTAAGATCTGTGAGTGTGTAAATTAATTGGCCGCTATAAATTGCCCCTTCTGTATAGATGAGAAGTCGATGAGCATGTAAGCAAGAATAGGTCGCATGAAAATAAGTGGCTATGTTTTTTTATTGGTTGCTCTGAGAGCTGACATAAGACTTGATGTGCATAATGTATGAAATAAGAATAAATATGGATGGCAGTGACATTATGACCCTGTTTCATGTAAATTCTTTCATTGAAATATTGTCAGAATTTTATTTTATTTCCTCATTCTCTGCTGTTATTACTTGATTCTACTGCTCAAGAAAATATTCTTGGGTTTGACTTTTTACATATAACCATATAACAATTACAGCACGGAAACAGGCCTTCTCGGCCCTTCCAGTCCGTGCCGACCATTTATTTTCCCCTAGTCCCATCTACCTGCACTCAGACCATACCCCTCCATTCCCTTCCCGTCCATATACCTATCCACTTTACTTTTAAATGTTAAAATGTTAAATGTTAAATATCAAAAATCTAGCTTTCTAGATTGGCCGACTCATTGCGTACATTTTTCATATCTATTGAGTGGATATGCTAACTTTCATTTATACATAATTCTTCATAATGTCAGGACATTTATTATATATATATGTATATATACATAATTTCCGTACACACACACACACATATATATGTATACATATATATATATATATATATATATATACATATATATATATGTATAGGTCCAGATGTATAGGTCCAGATACGGGAATTTACAACCACAGTGACATTATATATATATAATAGACGGAATATATATATATAGACGGAAATTATCAAGAGGAATATATATATATATATATTGTGGTATATATTATATATATATATATATAATGTCACTGTGGTTGTAAATTCCCGTATCTGGACCTACCCACTTAATCTGGTTTGGTCAAACACTAAGTCAAACTTTGGTTCCAAAACCTTACTTTATTGAAGAACAAACTGCAGGGACAGTTGCTGATCCACCCACGCAAGACAACAATATCTCGCGCAAACAGAACAGAAGTCACATTCAACCGACCCACCCCAAAGAATTACACACCCTCTTATACCCCTCCAAACTAAAGGCGTGGCATTACTTGGGGGAGGCAACCCCAACGAACCATATAATATAACAGTACATAATTGACAGTTCCCTAACCCAATAATATATTCTTATATACATTGTATTTGAAAGAAACTTCTAAAAGGAAGCAAACATAGCACCATGTGCCCTGAGATTCAGACAGTTCCTCCATGACTCAACAGTTCGACCAATCATCAATTAGCAAAGTAAAGCTTTGCAACATTATTTACAAGGTATATTTCCGGTTTGCATTCACCCAATCAGTTTCATGCAATTTACAGCTAATTCTAAGAACCTGCAGATGTCCCATTCTTTCCCTGCAACTTTTATCTGGGCTCTCGACAAGCTGACACCATTCTGCAGCTTGTCCCATTTCTGCAGAAGACACATTTAAATTGACCAAGTGGCCTAGCAACACAGAACCCTTTACTCAATTTTAATGTCCTGGCAGCTCCAATTTGGCCAGAATGAATATGGTAAGATAGTGAATTGTGACAGCTAATTTGTACAAAGCAAAGGTTCTGCAGGCAGCCATGAGATTATCGATGAAAACCTATTTGGTGATATCAATAGAAGGATAAAAATAGCTGAGAATACTGGGGTGAAATCCCTGCTCTTTCTTCTTTGTTGCTATAGAAACGTTTACATCCATCTCAGAGTTTAATGCTGTATAGATGGCAGTAACTCAATATCACACTCCTGTGTCAACCAAGATTTTGCACTCACGTTTTCGCAGCAAAAATCCTCTTACTCAGAAATGATAGTGTTAAGCCATGTCATGGTTGAAACATAGATTTTTTTTAACTTTGCCACTTGCAAACTGAGTGACAATTTTTTTTTAAGTCCATAGTTCTTATGGAAGGCAAGGTGGTATAACGGTAGATTTGCTGCATTACAGCATCAGTGACCCGAGTTTGATCCTGACAACGGGTGCTTGTCTTTACGGAGTTTATACACGTAAAGGCAAGCTGTGACCTGCATGGGTTTTATCTGAGATCTTTGCTTTTCTCCCACACTCCAAAGATGTACAGGTTTGTAGGTTAATAGTAAGATTAAATGAGAACTTACCAGTTCGAAGTTTGATCTTTATTTTATGAGGAGTTACGATGAGGGATTACGTGAAGAAGCCCCGCCAGGCGCATGCGCGTCATACTTCAAAGCAGCGGCGTGAAAACACATAAACCGATAGCCGAAGTAACATAATAAGGCTTTGAGAAGACTAGAACTACCACATAATCCCACATTGTAACTCCTCATAAAATAAGGATCAAACTTCGAACTGGTAAGTTCTCGTTTAATCTTACTATTTTACTTCGGAGTCACGAGAGTGACTATGTGAAGATTTCAAAGCTCTGTGATTTCATGCCATAGGTGCACTCCATATGACACACTGCTTCAGATGACACAGTAGTGAATAAATAATGCATTGAACATTGCTTCGAATTATCCAATAATCATTTTTAAAATAACAATACAGTAATAACCACTCTATCACAGGGGAAATCACAAATGAAACTTATAAAGACAAAGCAAATCAAATCAAATGGAAATCAAACAGGATGCCCAAACCCTGGCACTGTCAGGACAGGTTTAACATAATTTTAGTAAGTTGTTCCTTAGACCATCCTGCAGCCTTGCTGCAGATGTTGATGGAGTGAGATTTAAATACATGAGTGTCTACTCCAGCAGAATCCAAAACCTGTTTTACCATCAAGAAATAGTTTATACTGACACGCTGTATAAGTTTTTTTGTGACTGATGAGCATTGCTGTCTGAGAGCCTCTGAGACTCTAAGTTATCTTGATATATTGGCTCAGGTGCTTAACTACACATAACCTTTGATCAACAGGGTATGCTTTAAACCCTGTACAGGACCCAACGCAGCATGCCCAAACCTTGTTACTGCAAGAACAAGTTTATCATAAAAAATAGAAACGTTGATTCCTTAGACCATCTTGCGGTCCCGAGGATTTGGTCTAGTGGCACGTCCTGCATCTTCGCTGCGGATGTTGATGCCGTCCTGGACAATCGGCCTGGAAAGTCTCCTCCTCTCAATATTGAGTTGTTATTGGGCTGCACTGGTGGGTAATATTTTTGCCCTATTGGCCTTCCTCTGCTGGGCCCTGCCCCATGATCTGACCCCCTGCGCATCGAACCTAACTGTTTAGATGACGTCCTGGGAGCAGGGATGAATGGTTTCATAAGCCCAATTGTCTTTGCCTCATCGTCAATGTCCCTAATTTGCTTGATGAGGTCATCGCCGAACAAGTAATCCGGTGCTTGAATGTTGCTGGCCCTACACAGTCCTGCAAATTTAGGGTGAAATGTTGGCCGAATGGTGATTTTCCTCATATAATTAAGTTTGAAATAGGCATTGCAGAACAACGCAAACATGTCCTTTTGAGTTTTGGACATTGTCGACCCTTGTATGCGTTTCCCAAATACAGTGATGCCTGCTGATATCAGCTTGAGGACATGCTGGAAATGCATTTTCTGCCCTTGCATTGTTGCACTCATGGGTGCCCAAATTGCAGATTTTAGTGTTGGCACCCTGAGCGAGGCACAATTGATGAGTGTTTTGTATATTTCAGCTGTTTCAGTCATAACAGTTTCTTGGAGCTGGTGAGAAACCAATTAATGTTGGCAGCCAGGTTCTCCTCCATAGACTTACCAGTCCATTCCGGTATAGCAAAACTTATTGCTACATCGGGAACACCCGGAGCGTGGCTCTTGTGCTCTGGTGTATACACATAAATAGGGACACCAGCTTCAGGGTCAGTCTCCTCCTGCCCTGGTACTCCCGAGTCTTGATCTAGGGAGACCTCTTCCAGACCTAAACAAGGCACTGGAGAGTGAGATTCCCATACTTGATAGGCACCATACTCAGTGTATGGAACTCCTACGGAGGCTGCCTGGGAAATCTCTGGGTCTTTGGACCCTTAACTGATTAAAGTTTGAAGCATTTTAGTCTTGCTCTAGGGAGACCTCATCCAGACCTAAACAAGGCACTGGAGAGTCAGATTCCCATTCTTGATAGGCACCGTACTCAGTGGATGGAACTCCTACGGAGGCTGCCTGGGAAATCTTTGGGTCTTTGGACCCTTGACTGATTAAAGGTTGGAGCTATTTCTGCATTTGTTCCAGTCTCCCCTACATTCTTTTCCGGTCTGGAGGAGAGTCTTCTTCTTCCTCAGACCCGTCAAATAAAATGGGTCTGACAGACTTTCGTTTTACTTTTTAAAAATGTTATTCTTTATTTTTTTAATTATTTTTTAAAATGTATTTAATTTTTTTTGCTTGTTGCCATGGCCTCAGTGCCCTGCGACACTGGAGCAGCTGGAGGCTGTTCAATCACGGGGGCAACATCCATTGGTATCAGAGTCGGCGTTACCGCACTTAGCTCCCGACTCGATTGCTGAAATGGAACCGCATCACTGCGCGCCCCACGCTTCCTCCCAGCACTTTCCATAGCCTCTAGCTTACACTCCAACTGCACTACAGGGAAAATTGTCACCAATTTACTAATAACAGTAGCTACTTCCCGGATGGATGGATATTGTTTTCCAGCAAGACTGGTACAGACCTCTCTGATCTCCACAGCCTTGGCTGTAGGCAAAGTCACTGACATACCAACTGAATCAATGACAAATCCCAAATAAACAATTTTTTAGGATGGCTCTAACTTGGATTTGGTTGGATGGACCAGGAACCCTAACCTTTTTAATATGTATTTGGTTGATGAAACCGATTCCTCGGCTGTCTCTCGAGTGTTGCTTATGATTAAAATATCATCTAGATAAGCCTTTACCACTTCTGGGCCCAATGTAGTGCTAGCACTGGTTCGCACTATTTCTTGAATAGCCTAGAACTGAGGTTAACTCATTGGTAATGCTTTAATTGCCACAGCTGTCCCATCCAACTAAATTTCAAGTATCTCTGATACTGATGATGAATTGGTACTGAATAATATGCATCTTTCAGGCCTATAGTTGCTATATAACAGCGTTGTGATAACAGCCATTTCGCAGTATTGAAGGTGGCTATTTAAAAAATGCATATACTGAACATAGGAATTTAACTGATTTAGGTCCAGAATACCTCTACATCCCCCATCTTTTCTCTGTCTGGGGAAAATATTGGACACAATTGTTGAGGATGGTTTATCGCCCTCTCAATTCCCCTTTTTTGGGACAACCCGTAATTTATTCTTTTACCTGCTGAGTTTGTGCAGAAATCCCCAATACTCTATTAGGCATATTGTGTATAGGCGGATCAATTGTTGACATAAACTGTATTCGAGCTTGAGACAGTGTGTAGTATAAACTGATGAGATGTTATGCAGCACCGTTCATCATACCCAATTGCAACCTACCCCCACCGGAGGTCCCAGAACTTATCCTGGACAAAATGAATCACCTGTACCTCTACAGTCGGCCTTTACTACTTCTGCCCATATTGGGGTTGCAACAGGTGAGTAATACCTTCGTCCCACTGGCCCCACTCTGCTTGGCCCTGCCCCTGGATCCGTCACCTTTCGCGCTGAAATGACCTGCGAGATGGCATCCTGGCAGAAGGAACGTATGTCTTGCTGAGACGGATTGTTTTGGCATGTTCCTCCAGGTCCTTGGCTTGTTTGAGGAGGTCCACCCCAAATAAATAATCTGGCTTGGATATTGGTGGACCTACATAGAGCTGCAACTTCGGGTTCAACATAGGCATTGCAGAACAGGCCAGCATATCTTGTTGAATAGCAACAACTTGGGGATGCGTTGAAATCTCACTTTTTGTCTCCGCATCGTTGCACTCATTTGTGCCTGCCGAGTTTACGATGAACATTTTGAGTGAAGCACAGTTTACAGGTGTTTTATAACTTATGGCAGACTCCATGAACGTAGACTTACAGAGTTTTAAAAATGTAACAATATATATTAGCAACTCTAGCTGGCTCTGCAAGCCAGACTTCCAGAGTTTAAAAACACTCGCAGGAAAGGTTTAACATTAAGTTACCTGCGGGTTACTACTTACCGCTGGTGGGGCTGACTCCAAAGTAAAATTGGTTTGGTATAAATGTAAATTGTCCCTAGTGTGTGTGGGATAGTGTTAAGGGCCTGTCCCACCAGCATGTGCCTGCAGGGGCTGCGCGGAGGTTGGGTGAGTGGCGCAATGCAGCGCAAAGCAAGGCGAACTTGAAGCAAGTCCAAGGTAAGTTCGCCAGGACTTAGAGGGGCACACAGAGAGGGGCACCGAGACACACACACATACAGGGCCATGGAGCCACACCCATAGAGGGTCACGGAGGCACTTAGAAATAGGTTCACGGAGGCACGATGTCCGGGCGGTGTGTAAATGTCGAGGCGACTGCGAGCCGACAAACCGTTGCCACGCGGGATTTTTGGACATAGTCGGTTTTTCGGAGCCCCACGCGGTGTCGGGACGAACTCGGGACGAACTCCGCACAATTCCGCACGGCTCCGGTGATCGAAATGGGACCGGCCCCGCGACGCCGGACGCTCAAGCGACCACGTTAGGTCGCGCTAATCGCATAGAGTTGCATGCTGGTGGGACAGGCCCTTTAATGTGTGGAATTTGCCGGTCGGCATGGACTCAGGCCAAAGGGCCTGTTTCCATGCTGTGTGTCCAATTACTTTGGTAAGTGATAATATGCATTTTACTGGAACTGGGAAAAGGAAGACTTGTGAAACAAAAGCTAGTGAATTTGAACTCCACTTCAGTCCCTGGGCACCCAATCTATGCTGCTTTGTTTTGTCATATGGATAAAATGTTCTGAGTTTCTGAATGTGGTGGTGGGTTGTGGATCACTCAACAGTGTTTGTTTTCCAACTTTCTTCCCCCTACTCCTATCAATCCGAAGAAGAGTCCCAACATGAAGCATCGCCTGTGTAGAAAGGAACTGCACATAGTGGTTTATACCAAAGTTTGACAAGATTTCAAGATTTCAGCATCTGCAGTTCCTTGCATCTCTAAATCCCATGCTGGTATTCAATGAAATACTGGAAGGCTTCCCTTGTCTTTAGGCCAATATCATTTTACAATCATCACTTCTGGAAACAAATTCGATGATCAGTTTGTAAAGTCTTGTCAGGTGGAAATGGGTGACCTCGTTAACAGCAATACTTATATTTTAATTTTGTTGATTGTAAAACACTACAGGACATAGGTTTAAGGTGAGGGGAAAATATTCAATAGGAAACTGAGGGTATCTATTTCAAACAAATTGTGGTAGTTGAGGCAGGAACTTTCTCAAAATTTAATAAACAGTTCGGAAGTAATGGATAAGACGGGAGGTACATGGACATAATGCGGGCACATGGGACTAGTATAGCTGGAACATGTTGGTTAGTGTGGGCAAGTTGGGCTTGTTTCCTCACTGTATCTATGACTCTGACTTTGGCATTCCCATGAATGTGATAAGGTTCATGAGATGCCCAGTTTCACGTTTTACAGAGGCAGTGCCTCCCATCTGCTGAGGGTTTAACTGAAGATCTGTTATGCAGTGGATATTATTAATATCTCCCAAGTCGTGAGGCCCCTTGATTCATGTTCACGATAATTTCAATTCCAATCAGCTCTTATTCCAGCTGTGAGACTAATCAGTGTGGTCTTACAAGCCATTGCCAGAAGGTCGCACATTGCTTGAACAACAGCAGCTGTTACACTGCCTGAGGATGATAGGGACACGCGAGACAGAAAAGGCTGATTAGGAGCCAGTTCAGGTCAAATTCTGCCTGAGCTAAGTGTTAAGTAGCAGCTAATAAAAATATTCAGTTCAGCCATAAAACTAGCTGCAGACCTTTGCCAAATGTCAGGGCCCGATTCCAATATTTTCTAGTCACCAGTGTTGATTGAGTTCCAGCTGAATTCAAATGCCAAGAGCCCTCGCCGACTGCATTAACTTCAAAATGTCCTGTAATTATATATTTAAATAATTCTTGCAGTGATTCATTTAAAGGAAACAATGGTAATATGTTGCATTAGCAGCAAGTGACAGATTCAACTGGACTAAAAGCAACGAGGAAAGTAGTGGCCAAATATCAAAGTTATTGCCATCTCGGTGTTTAATGAACTGCACACAAATGGAATGACAGGTTCAGTCTGGTAATTGGAATGTGGTAGTCATCACATTTATGTGCATTCTTCCCTTTCAATCCTTTACTGCCTTTTAGACAATTCCTTATGTTCAAGGAAGACTAAGTTCCACAGTGGTTCTGAGGGTTCTCGGGTAGTTGATTAGGTCAATAGACAATAGACAATAGGTGCCGGAGTAGGCCATTTGGCCCTTCAAAAAAGCACCACCATTCAATGTGATCATGGCTGATCATCCACAATCAGTACCCCGTTCCTGCCTTCTCCCCATATCCCCTGACTCCTATCTAGCAAACTCTTGAACATATACAGAGAACCAGCCTCCACCGCCCTCTGAGGCAGAGAATTCCACAGACGCACAACTTTCTGTGTGAAAAAGTGTTTCCTCAACTCCATTCTAAATGTCTTACCCCTTATTCTTAAACAGTGCCCCCTGGTTCAGGACTCCACAAATATCAGGAACATGTTTCCTGCCTCTTGCGTGTCTAAACCCTTAATAATCTTAAATGTTTCAATAAGATCCTCTCTCATCCTTCTAAGCCCCAGAGTGTACAAGCCCAGCTGCTCCAGTCTCTCAGCATATGACAGTCCTGCCATCCCGGGATTAAATCTTGTAAACCTACCCTGCACACACTCAATAACAATAATGTCTTTCCACTAATTAGGGGACCAAAGCTGCACATAATACTCAAGGTGAGGGCTCATTAGGGACCTATGCCACTGCAGAAGGACCTCTTTGCTCCTATACTCAATTCCTCTTGTTATGAAAGCCAACATGCCATTTGCTTTCTTCACTGCCTGCTGTACCTGCATGCTTACTTTCATTGACTGATGACCAAGGACCCCCAGATCCTGTTCTACTTCCCCTTTGCCCAACTTGACACCACTTAGATTATAATCTGCCTTCCTGTTTTTGCTACCAAAGTGGATAACCTCACATGTATCCTCATTAATCTGCATCTGCGCACTCACCCAACCTGTCCAAGTCACCGTGCATTCTATAGCATCCTCCTCACAGTTCACACTGCCACCCAGCTTTGTGTCATCTGCAAATTTGCTAATGTTACTTTGAATCCCTTCATCTAAATCATTGATGTATATTGTAAATACCTTCAGTCCCAGCACTGAGCCTTGCAGTACCCCACTAGTCACTGCCTGCCATTCTGAAAGAGACCCGTTAATCCCTACTCTTTGTTTAGTGTCTGCCAACCAATTTTCTATCCATGCCAGCACTCTACCCCCAATACCAAGTGCCCTAATTCACATGGTATTGCCCTATATGTCCAGGTGCTCCCTTGTCTATTTTCCGAGTTACATCCTCAAAAATTTCCAGAAGATTAGTCAAGCTTGATATCTCCTTCGTAAATCCATGCTGACTCGGACTGTTCCTGTTACTGCTATCCAAATGTGCTGCTATTTCATCTTTTATGATTGACTTCAGCATCTTCCCTACCACTGATGTCAGGATTACACAAAAAGCTGGAGAAACTCAGCGGGTGCAGCAGCATCTAAGGAGCGAAGGAGATAGGCGACGTTTCGGGTCGAGACCCTTCTTCAGACTGAAGAAGGGTCTCGACCCGAAACGTCGCCTATCTCCTTCACTCCTTAGATGCTGCTGCACCCGCTGAGTTTCTCCAGCTTTTTGTGTAACCCTCGATTCTCCAGCATCTGCAGTTCCTTCTTTAACACCGATGTCAGGATAACTGGTCGAGTATTCCCTATTTTCTCACCCACCTTTCTTAAAAACATTAGCTATCCTCCAATCCACAGGAACTGATCCTGAATCTATAAAACATTGGAAAATGATCTCCAATGCGTCCACAATTTCTAGAGCCACTTCCTTAAGTACCCTGGGATGCAGACCATCAGGCCCTGGAGATATATCAGCCCTCAGTCCCATCAGTCTACCCAACACCATTTTATGCCTAATGTGGATTTCCTTCCGTTCCTCCGTCACCCCAGATCCTCTGGCCACTAATACATCAGGCGATTTGTTTGTGTCCTTCTGCCATTTCCTTGCTCCCCATAATAAATTCACCGTTTTCGGTCTTCAAGGGTCCAACTTTGGTCTTAACTATTTTTTCCTCTTCACATACATAAAGAAGCTTTTACTATCCTCCTTTGTATTCTTGACTAGCTTACCTTCGTACCTCATCTTTTCTCCCCATAGTGCCTATTTAGTTCTCTTCTGTTGCTCTTTAAACATTACCCAATCCTCTTGCTTCTCGCTCATCTTTGCTGAGTTTTACTTCTCTTTTATTTGTATATTGTCCCTGACATCCCTTGTCAGCCACAGTCACCCCTTACTCCCCTTGGAACCGTTCTTCCTCTTTGGAATGAACTGATCCGGCACCTGTATTATTCCCAGAAATACCTGCTATTGTTGTTCCACTGTCATTCCTGCTAGGGTATATTTCCAGTCAACTTTGGCCAGCTCCTCCCTCATGGCTCCATAGTCCCCTTTATTCAATTGTAACACTGACACCTACGATTTACCCTTCTCCCTCTTCAATTGTAGATTAAACCTAACCATATTATGGTCACTATACCCTAATGTCTCCTTATCCTCATGTTCCTTTTCAAATCTAGATCATTTCATTACACTAAATCCAGAATTGCCTCTCCCTGGTATGCTCCAATACAAGCTGCTCTATGAATCCATCATGGAGGCACTCCACAAACTCCCTTTCTTGGGGTCCAGTACCAACCTGATTTTTCCAGTCTACCTGCATGTTGAAATCTCCTATAACAACTGTAGCATTACCTTTACTACATGCCAATTTTAACTCCTGATTCAACTTGCACCCTATATCCAGACTACTGTTTGGGAGCCTGTAGATAAGTCCAATTTTTACCCTTACAATTCCATAGTTCTATCCATACTGACTCCACATCTCCTGATTCAATGTCACCCCTTGCAAGGGACTGAATTTCATTCCTCACCAACATAGCTACCCCGCCCTCTCTACCCACCTGTCTGCCTTTTCAATAGACGGTATACCCTTGAATATTCAGTTCCCGGCCCTGACCCTCTTGCAGCCATGTCTCTGTAATTCCCACAATATTATACTTGCCAATTTCTAACTGAGCATCAAGCTCGTCCACGTTATTTCTTATACTTCGCGCATATATACCAATCACTTTGACCTCGATATTCACGTCCCCTCTCGCACCGCTCACAATTGGCCCTGACCTTACTCTTTTATCCCTTCTCGAGCTTTCCTTCCCATTAATTAGTGAGTCTTTTGTAACTTTTCCCTTCCCTTTTAACTCCATCTTTATACTCCCAATTTGTCAATTCCTCCCATCGATGTAAGGCCCACAAATGTTGTCGTAGATGGGACAGGAGGTGGTTGATGGAAGGCTTTGGGAGCGTGGATGATTGGAGAGATGGTCTACCTCTTCTGATATTTATATGAGACTTCTGTATGTTCCCAGAAAAAGAGCTCAAGCTTCTCAATGCCATCCCTAAACCTCTTTCTATATTTTGAGCTCGGGGGACCCACAGATTTCTAGCAGTTGGTTAAATTATTTTTTTTTTTCAAGGAAACTTTGAGGACATCACTGGATCACCAGGGTAACCATGGCAGAGTTCCGAATAAACTTTCAGTGTTTTGCCAGAGTGCCACAGCGAAAAAGATTGTCATGAATCTGGCAGCAAACATAGAAGCAATGTAGCATTGTCATTGGAGCTGATTTGGGGGCTTTCGGGCTGGAGAGGATGCTGATATTGGTTCACCTAGCCTGCCATTGGGAGGATGTTGCTTTGAAGTTGTATTTCACCAGTATGTTGAGATGTCTGCCACATGTGTTTCATGTATCAGAAACATACAGGAAGGCAAGGATCACCATTTTCCAATGGTCCATAAATTTTCTGCCATGTTTTGTTCTTCAAACATTCTTTTCCTTGCATTGCTAATGACAATGCTGGCACATTAAAGGACCTGATGAATGTCAAGGGTCTTACTAAAGAGAATTTCACTGTCTTTGGTAAATGTGTTGCTTAATATTAGAACTGCACTCAATTCTGGGAGTGGGGTGTATCCCATGACGTTTTTTTATGTTTCCTATTAGGTAGTAGAAATGTTTTGGATTTCAGAGGCAAATCATCCGATAGAGGCAGATCATAGGATAATCATCTGATCTGTTTTAGAAGCCATTGTAGTTATGTGAAATTCCAGTCAAGTTTCTCATCAATGATGACTCTCAGAATGGTAATATTATGTGGAGATGAGTCATTGTTCATCAGTCCAGGCACAAATGTTGTCAAGCACATCAATGCCTCTTCTACCTCAGAGGATTGAGGAAATTCAGCATGGTTTGATTGGGTTTAGTTATAATTATAATGTTACAGTGAAAATCTTTTGTAATGTTGGGATGTAATGTTGAGGCTTTATAAGGCGATGTCAGACTGCATTTGGTGTATTGTAAGCAGTTTTGGGCTACATATCTGAGGAGGGATATGTTGGATTGGAGAGGGTCATGAGGAGGTTTATGAGAATGATCCAGGGGATGATTGGGTTAATGTATGAGGAACTTTTGACGGTTCTGACCATGTACTTGCTAGAGTTTAGAAGGCTGAGGGAGGTGGATCCCATTAAAACTTATCAAATAGTGAAAAGCCTGGAAAGAGTTGATGTAGAAAGGATCTTTCCACTGGAGGGAGGGTCTTGGACCAGATGGCGCAACCTCCAAATAGAAGGGTGTATCTTTGGAAAAGAGCTGAGGAGGAATTTCTTTAGCCGGAGGGTTGTGAATCTATGAAATTCATTGCCACAAACGGCTCTGAAGGCCATATCATTGGGTATTTTGAAAGTGGAAATTGACAGGGTTTTGATGAGTAAGTGTCAAAGGTTACGTGGAGAAGGCCGAGGAATGGAGTTGAGAGGGAAAGATAGATCGGCCATGACTAATGACGGAGTAGACTCAATGAACCGAATGGCCTGATTCTGCTCCTATAACTTATTAACTCTTGTTTATGTAGCTACATAAGATAACACTATTAATGAATACAATCGAGCCATATACAAGTACATCAGGAAGAACAAAAAAAAATGTCATGGGATACACCCCACTCTCAGAATTGAGTGCAGGATATAGTTTTGCAGCAAAGAGCCTGCATAGAGGCTTGGATCAAATTGTCTTGGACAAACCCAATGATGAATAGGAATACTTCATAACATTGTCAACAATGTTTTCTATCACATGATTAAAAATAGTCTGAAGGCATAGTGATTGAGTGGATTGGATTTTTCCAATTTTCCACAGATAGAAGGAGGATGGTAATGTCATTAAATGTCAATGGCAGGTGGTTTGCTCTCTTTTATTGGAAATGGTTCCTGCCAACAACAAGTGCAATATGTCTAATCTATCAGTCTACCTCGTGCAGCTTGGTAACAAGGATTGTTTCATTTCCTCAGGGGAATAGATTTGAAGATTGTGCAATCATCAGCAAACATTCTCCCTTCTTGCCTTGTGATCGAAAGGTGATCAATAATGACAATCCTTGGTTCTCGGACGATTCTGTGATAAGCAGCGTAATTTTGTACAAAAATTATATCTTCAATAATTGAAGCATGTTACAAATTTATCAAGCTTCTTGGGTCCACCTTTGGTCAAATGTTGCCTTTTTTGTCACTCATCTCCAGTGTTCAACTCTTTGCTTCATATTTCCTCAGGAGGTTGAACCCTCGGAAAGCGTCTGGACCTAAAGATGTACCTGATCATGTTCTCAAAAAAATGCTTGGACCAACTGGGTGGCATTTTTGTGGACATCTTCAACTTCTCATTCTTGAGATCTGAGCTTCTCAAATGCTTTAAAAGGGCATCAATGATACCAAAGTAAGGTGACATGCCTCAATGAATACCGACTAGTGGCACTAACATCCATGGTGATGAAGTGCATTATGAGGCTGGTTATGGTGCATAACAACTCCTACCTCAACAAGAACCTGGACCCATTACAATTTGCCTATCACCACAATAGATCAACAGAAGATGTGATCTCCCTGGTTCTTCACCCTGCACTGGACTACTTGGACAATAAATAAAAATACATCATGCTGATATTCATAGACTACAGCTTGTCATTCAACACTATCAGCCTCTCCAAACTTCTTACCAAGTTCAAGATACAAGGCCTCTGCATATCCCTTTGTAACTGGATCCTCGATCTCCTCATCAACAGAACATAATTGGTAAGCATTGGCAGCATTTCATTCTGGATTACCATTAGCATAGGAGCACCTCAAGGCTGTGTGCTCAATCCCCTGCTCCACTCACCTTATACCTAAACTGCATAGTCAGTCACAGTTCCAACTTCATCTTTTAGAAACAGCGATTAAACTACCATCAGGATAATACTGAGTCCGGGTATAGGAGGTAGATTGATCATCTGACTTAATGGTGCCAGCACATCTTTCAACTTGCTCTCAACTTTGTTGACTTTAGAAGAGGAAGGTTGAAGGTCTTTCTTCATCGAGAGGTTGGTGGTGGAGAGAGTCAAAAACATCAAGTTCCTGGGGCTGCATATCTCTGAAGACCTGTCCTGGACCCAGCACATTGAAGAAATCATAAACAAAGCCCATCAACACTCCTAATTCGTTACAAGATAAAGGAGATTTGGTTGTGGTCTTTTCAGGAACATGGTTGCAGGAGGAACTCAAGTGGCAGCTCAATATTCTGGGCTTTCAGTTTTTCCGACGTGATCGAGAGGGAGGCAAAAAAGTGGAGGAGTTGGGTCACTAAACAGGGAGACTATCACAGCGGCACTCATAGAGGTCATACTAGATGGTTGTACACTGAGGCAATGTGAATAGAATTGAGAAATATGAAAGGTGCAAGCATTCTAATACGATTGTACTCCTGGGGCACCAATAACAAGCAAGAGATAGAAAATCAGATATGTAAATAGAGGACTGAAAGATGCCAAAGCAACAAGGTTGTTTTAATGAGTGACTTTAACTTCCCCATCATTGACTGGGACTTGCTCTGTGCCAAAGGCTCAGATGGGGCAGAATTTGTGAGGTGTATCCAAGAGAGTTTTTGAAACAATATGTGGATAGTCCAAGGTGAAATTGAAACATACTGGAACTGGTACTGGGAAATGAGCCTCGCCAGATGAATTATTTTTCAGGGGTGGGAGATTGCAACCTTCACATGGTCCAACCTGTTTTGATGAATGCAATCAACCTGGTGTGCACAATTAGAAGATCCAACAGAACAAATTGTTTTACAACTTTAGGCTCTGCATGCCATATGCAAGAAGAAGAATGGTGTTTCAATCGAAGAGAATTTTGAGGAAAGTGATCACAATTCCTTTTGAATAGGGAGAAGGGTGGAATTTGTGGGAAAGTACAAAATTGGAGTAAGGCAAACTACAATTTTATTAGATAGGTGCTTGGGAGGGTATGCTTAGAAACATAGAAACATAGAAAATAGGTGCAGGACTAGGCCATTCAGCCCTTCAAGTCTGCACCGCCATTCAATATGATCATGGCTGATCATCCAACTCAGTATCCTGTACCTGCCTTCTCTCCATACCCCCTGATCCCTTTAGCCACAAGGGCCACATCTAACTCCCTCTTAAATATAGCCAATGAACTAGCCTCAACTACCCTCTGTGGCAGAGAATTCCACAGATTCGCCACTCTCTGTGTAAAAAATGATTTTCCCATCTCAGCCCTAAAAGACTTCCCCCTTATCCTTACGCTGTGACCCCTTGTTTTGGACTTCCCCAACATCGGGAACAATCTTCCTGCATCTAGCCTGTCCAACCCCTTTAGAATTTTGTAAGTCTCCATAAGATCCCCCCTCAAGCTTAGAGCAATTGTTATTGTGTAAATCTACATCTGCATGTGGGAGTCACTTAAAGTTGCTTGAAATTCAGAACTGCCATGTGTGGGAAAGAACTGCTGATAATGGTTTACACTGAAGGTAGACACAAAATGCTTGAGTAAAATGCAGGCAGCATTTCTGGAGAGAAGGAATGGGTGATGTTTCGGGATGAAACCCTTCTTAAGATTGAGATTCAGCGGAGGGGGCGACTAGACATGTGGTAGGGTAAGATGTGAGAAGAACAGATCAAAGCAGATGATCTTCAAAGAATTGTAGAATGGTACATTGTTAGCTGAAAGGAAAGTGACAACGAGGCATACAATCAGTAAAATGTCAATAGAATTAATCAGGACAATTAAACTTGTTGGAGAAATAGGGTGGGGGAGGTACGGAGAGAGAGAGGAAATGCAAAGGTTATTTAAAGTTAAAGAAATCAATATTCATAACAGGCTTGTAAGCTGCCCAAGAAAAATTGTTTAGGCCAAGACGGACTGAGTGGAGGCATTCAGGTCTTTTGATCATCTTTTACTGATTGTATACCTCATCGTCACCATATAAACCATATAACCATATAACAATTACAGCACGGAAACAGGCCATCTCGGCCCTTCAAGTCCGTGCCGAACAACTTTTTTCCCTTAGTCCCACCTGCCTGCACTCATACCATAACCCTCCATACCCTTCTCATCCATATGCCTATCCAATTTATTTTTAAATGATACCAACGAACCTGCCGCCACCACTTCCACTGGAAGCTCATTCCACACCGCTACCACTCTCTGAGTAAAGAAGTTCCCCCTCATGTTACCCCTAAACTTCTGTCCCTTAATTCTAAAGTCATGTCCTCTTGTTTGAAACTTCCCTATTCTCAAAGGGAAAAGCTTGTCCACATCAACTCTGTCTATCCCTCTCATCATTTTAAAGACCTCTATCAAGTCCCCCCTTAACCTTCTGCGCTCCAGAGAATAAAGACCTAACTTATTCAACCTATCTCTGTAACTTAGCTGTTGAAACCCAGGCAACATTCTAGTAAATCTCCTCTGTACCCTCACTATTTTGTTGACATCCTTCCTATAATTGGGCGACCAAAATTGTACACCATACTCCAGATTGTCACCCCTCAGTTGACATACTGCATTACAGCATGGTACGGCAGCTGCACCATGGCAGACAGGGAGAGGCTTCAGAGGGTAGTCAGGGCAGCACAGAAGATCATCAGCTGCCCTCTCCCCTCTCTGATGGACATTTACACCTCCCGCTGCCTCAGCAGGGCGAAGAACATTATCAAGGACAGCTCCCATCCTGCATTTGGCCTGTTCAACCTGCTACCCTCACGGAGGCGCTATAGGTGCATCAGCACAAGGACAAATAGACTCAAGAACAGTTTCTTTCCAAAATCCATCATCTCCCTGAACTCACACATGCATTGACTTCACAGCCTAACCCCCGGACTTTCATCTATCCACCTACTGTAATTTGTACTATAACTGTAGCCCATACTGGATATAGGAATCCTATTATCCATTCTATTTATCCATTGTCTTTTTGTAGATATGTATATAGCGCTGCAGAAACTGTGCACCTTATCCCCCCCCCCTTTTTGTCTTGTTTTTGCACTGAGTAGGAGCAGTTTTTAATCTCACTGTACATGTGTATAGTGACAATAAAAGGCATTCTGATTCTGATTCTCAGCTAACAATGTACCATTCTACATTTCCTTTGTCTATAGATGAGGCTCTCACCAGGGTCTCTTCTATATCTTGTAGCTCCACTTGCACTCCACATCCCCCACTCGTAACAAGGTTCACCTGCACCTCCTCCGACCTCACCTATTGCATCCGCTGTTCTAGATGTCAACTGCTCTACATCGGTGAGACCAAGTGCAGGATTGACGATCGCTTCGCCCAACACCTCTGCTCAGTTCGCAATAACTAAACTAATCTCCCAGTGGTTCAGCACTTCAACTCCCCCTCCCATTCCTAATCCAACATTTCTGTCCTGGGCTTCCTCCATGGCCAGAGTGAGTCCTACCACAAATTGGAGGCGCAACAGCTCATATTTCGATTGGGTAGTTTACACCCCAGCGGTATGAACATTGACTTCTCCAATTTCAGGTAGCCCTTGCTTTCTCCCTCCTTTCCTTCTCCTTCACAGCTCTCCCACAGCCTGCTGTCTATGCCTCTTCCTTTCTTTTTAACCCCCCCCCCCCCCCCACCCCACATCAGTCTGAAGTAGGGTCTCGACACAAAACGTCACCTATTTCTTCGCTCCATAGGTGCTGCTTCACCCGCTGAGTTGCTCCAGCATTTTCAAGTCAAGTCAAGTCAAGTCAAGTTTATTCGTCACATACACATACGGGATGTGCAGTGAAATGAAAATTGGCAATGCTCGCGGACTTTGTGCAAAAAACAAACAACCAACCAACAAACTACAAACAGAATCACATGTTCTTTTGCATATTAAATTTTGTGGGCGGTATTGTGGTACAGTAAGTTAGTAGAGTTAGTCCCTGGTGAGATAGGAGTTTACAGTCCGAATGGCCTCTGGGAAGAAACTCCTTCTCATCCTCTCCGTTCTCACAGCTTGGCAACGGAGGTGTTTGCCTGACCGTAAGAGCTGGAACAGTCCGCTGCAGGGGTGGAAGTGGTCTCCCATTATCTTATTGGCTCTGGAGTTGCACCTCCTGATGTATAATTCCTGCAGAGCGGCAAGAGAAGTTCCCATAGTGCGTTCGGCTGAACGCACTACTCTCTGCAGAGCATTCATGTCCTGGGCAGAGCAATTCCCAAACCAGATTGTAATGTTTCCGGACAAAATGCTTTCCACAGCCGCAGAGTAGAAGCACTGGAGGATCCTCGGAAACATTCTGAATTTCCTCAATTGCCTGAGGTGGTAAAGGCGCTGCCTTGCCTTACTCACAAGTGCTGCAGCATGCGATGTCCATGTCATATCCTCAGAGATGTGGACTCCCAGGTATTTAAAACAGCTCACCCTATCCACAGTATCCCCATTTATCCTCAATGGTGTGTACGTCCTCGGATGATGTGCCCTCCTAAAGTCCACGATCAGCCCCTTCGTTTTTTTGATGTTCAAGAGGAGGCTGTTGTCCTGACACCAGAGTGCTAGATCAGCTACCTCCTCCCGGTAGGCCTTCTCATCGTTGTCTGAGATCAGGCCCACCACCACAGTGTCATCATCAAACTTGATTATAGAGTTGGAGCTGAACCTAGCCACACAGTCATGTGTGTACAGGGAGTACAATAAGGGGCTGAGGATGCAACCCGGGGGGAGGGATCCTGTGCTCAGGGTGAGGGACTTTGATGTATTCCCTCCCATCTTGACTACCTGGGGCCTGGCGTCTTTGTCTACATTCTACATTTCCTTGGTCATTGTCTGTTTTAATCTGTTGCTCAGAGCTGGCATGTTCCAGAAAAGAGGAAGAACAAGAATGGCAAAGTAATGGAACCTTGGATGAGAAAAGAAGTTGTAAATTTGGTCAAAAACTAAAAACAAAGTGCAAAAGGGGAATTCAGGCAGGCATGTGTGGAATATAAAGAAATAAAAAAACTCAAGTGTGCAATTAGAACAGCCAAAATAACCTACAAAATGCATTTGGAGAGTCGGCTTAAAGCAAATCTCAAAGCTTTTTTATACCTATATTCAAAACAAGAGGATAACCAGGAAGGAGGCAGGACTGCTCATGGATCAAAAATTGAATTTGTGCTAAGAGTCTGGGGATATACTAAACGATTACTTTGCATCTGTTTTCAGCAAGGAGAAAGACACACGGGACAGTAAGATCAGTGTGGAGAATACTAATGTGATAGGGCAGTTTCAGATGAAGAAGGAAGTGGTGGGACTCTTGAAGAGCATTAAGTTGGATAAATCCCCAGGACCCGATGGGATTTATCCCAGATTATTTTGAAAGGCAAGAATGGAGATTGCAGGTGCCTTGACGAAGATATTTGCATCTTCTCTAATTATACATGAGGACCAGAGGACTGGAGAGTAGCTCATGTTGTTCCTTTAGTTAAAAAGCAAAGTAAAGAGAATCTGGTGAAATATATAAATATATATATTTGATTAATGAGATTGCAGATGAGAATGCTGGGGTCATGGACTGTAACTAAGGCAGTGACGATAGTGGAATGGACAGAAAAATGGCAGTTCAATCGAAGCAAATTGGAGATGTTGCACTTTGAGAGGTCAAATGTAAGAGAAGAATTCAGAATTAATGGCGTGACACTTAACAGCATTGAAATACAGAGGGATGTTGGGATCCAAGGGTATCTCCCTGAAAGTGGCCACAATAGCAGATAGAGTGAGAAAAAAGGCATATGGTATGCTTGCATTCATAGGCCAGGCTATTGGGTATAAGAGTTAGGAAGTCACTATGCAGCTTTATAGGGCTTTGTTTAGGCTGCATTTGGACTACTGCATACATCCAATTACAGGAAGGATGTGGAGGCTTTAGAAAGGGTGCAGAGGAGGTTTACCAGAATGCTGCTTGAATGATGGGGTATTAGGAAGAGGTTGGATACATTTAGTAGTCGCAAAATGCTGGTGTAATTCAGTGGATGAAGCAGTATCTCTGGAATGGGTGACGTTTCGGGTTGAGACCCTTCCTCAGACACATTTTGGGCACACTTGGATTGGTTTCTTTGGAACACTGGACGTTGCAGGGAGACTTGATAGAAGTAGATACAACGATGAGAAGTATAGATAGGATGGACAGTCAGAACATTTTTTTAAAACCATTTTTACCAGGAAGGAAGGCATCCAGAGGGCATAATGAAGGTGAAAGAGGCAAATGTTAAGTGCAGACCTGTTGGGGGGTATCTGCTCTCCCTACGCAAGATTCCAGCATTCACCCATTCACCCAATGCAAGCCATTCCCCAATGCCATATTGCACCACTCACACATAGCCCCCAACTGTGCAGACACGGCTCATTTCTCCTCATCCCCCAGCACTCCCTCCTCCTCCTATTCACCCTCCCTCTTTAATCCTGAGAGAGGGACGGGGTAGAGAGGGAGGGGGATAGAGAGAGTGAGAATGAAGGTAGGTAGGGAAGGAGTAGAGAGAGGGAGGGTAGAGAGGGTTGGAGTGAGGGGCATCTCCTCCACTCCCCCATCTCCCTCTACCACCCCACTACCATCTTCTCCTCCTCATTTCCCTCATCCTCCTCCACTCACTCCCATTCCCTGCCCCAGGACCTACCCAGGTCATAGAGCAGCACCAGTGCTTGGAACTCGGCCTGGTTCTTGTACTCAGCCTGGCCCTAGCCGTAGACTCCAGTCATCAACCCAGTCACACCTGGGCTCCAGTGGGCTCGTCCCTGTCCCCAGATCCAGGCTTGTCCTTGGTTCCAACCGTGGGTTATTTTTTGGCCCCGGGCTCGGCTCTCACTCCAGCTACAGCACCACCCTCCCCGTTGGCCGTCAGGCTCCGCAGTGACAGCGGCCACCACGCGAGTGCGCTGAAGTGCCCCTCCCTCCCAGAGTGTCCCGTCATTTCTTGAGTGTCAATTGTGACGTCACTCAGGTTTTTATGTCCAAAATGGATGCGTTTTCTGGCTTTTAAAAAAAACTTTAAACAAATAAAAGTCTGGAAATATAGGTGGGAATGCAACGGAATGTTTATTGCCACGACAGGAAAAATGTGAGTAGAATGTGTGAAAATGGGAAGGCTGTGGCCTAGCGTTTGGAAGAAAATAGGAAAATAGAAATTGACAAACACACAACCACAAACAAGACGAAGAGCTTTAGAAATAGTATAAATATGCTGGGCAACATTTTGACACAACGGGTGATGGGAGCACACTGCAGGGATTGGTTGTTGAAGTAAATACCATAGTGGCATTTAACAGACATTTGGATAGACATATGGATATGCAGAGAATGGGGGGAAATGGATTATGTGCAGGTAGATAAGAGATAGTCTTGGCATTTTGTTCAGTACGGACATTGTGAGCCGAATGGCCTGTTCTCATGCTGCACGATACTATGTTCTACATTCTATTCTAGAATGATCTTCAACTCTAACCATTAAATCAGGGCTGGTTATCTTCATTATTGTTAATATGGATGTGTGAGATATATTCTAAGCCATAGTTTTGAGGTTATGGTATTAATCAATTCTGATAATATTATAACTATAATATTTCATTAAAGCACCATTTGCAAAACATCTAATGCCCCTATTACTGGAACCAGGTTTAGCGATATCTATCCCTTCATTCAGCAGTGAATCAAATTGATGAGCCTTTTACCCACAATGTTAGGCTAATAAGTTATCTTCATCTTCCATTTTAGATATATTTGCACATTGTTTGAATACGAATAAATCAATGTATTTCAATTTTCTATTATGTCAAATAGCAGATTAAAAACTTAACTTAAAAAATATATCTTCTAAAACTGTAATTAACATCTTGCATGGAATTGTGGTAATTGCTGTATTTATTTTATTTTGGTATATTTAACATTATTCCATGAAGTTGTTCTTTGTGCTTAAAGAGAAAAGTAAACATGAGGTAAACCTCTAACCTTCTCACTCAATTAAAAAATAATATTTTGAGATTGTGGCATTCAAAGAACCAATTGAAGAGATCAGCTGGGACCAAGGAGGAATTTTTTGGCCAAGTCTCTTTTAGAGCACCACTCCTCAACACAAGAGCTTGAATCCAATCCAAAATTACTATTATCATTAATGAGAGAGCTGCTGTTAACTGTTCAGTTTTTACAGGGGGTTCCTGCATTCGACAGATATAACTAGACAATCATGGGATGGACAATGAAGCAGATAAAAATGGTGATTGTGATGGGTTGACTGTGGCTTTCAAGGGGTGCTTTAAATATCTACAAAAAAACGTTGGTAATGGTGTCCAATTAATAATAATTACTCGTGGTTAATATGTAAATTAGCTGCTTTGATAATGAACTAGGCATGTTGACCAGCATTTGTGAGGGATTTTAAAATAAGATATTAAGATATGACATATGTCATTGCCCTAGCATTTGATTTAGCTGGATCGCTTGGATGCTAGGAAGGCCATAATTGTCCAAAAGGCCAATGTCTGGCCATGAATTTAACTGAAGGCCAGATATTGTCAAAGGGCCTGAGGAGCAAAAAAAATGTGCCTCCTTGCAAGCACGTAAAAAGGGTGCAAGAAAGTCCCATCTTTATCAAGTATTTTTAAAAGAAAGTTATGAAAACAAAATTAACTAATCTTTATTTGCTGATGAACATATCTGCATTTGTTCATCAACCACTATGGATTGATGGTAATTAAATTTATTTCAGCATTGTAACAATATAGTATATCACTTTTGATTATTTTCCCTCCTTTTAGTAATGTAAAGACATTTATAACATAATGGCTTTTTTATGTGGCCCACTTGTTTTTCCATCAACCTTGTATATATTGATTTCTCCTGTTTTGAAAGATCAAATTGTGCCAGAGTTATGATATGGCCAGTCACTTATAGGACCTCATACCTCAAATCATTCCTTTGTTATTATTCTGCACAAGGAGGAGAGCACGGTTTTTGCAAATTTCTCATTTTTGAAGAATTAAAAGTTGACCAATTATAAGATAGCACATTACTACCGAGCGCAAGAGAGTAACTTTTAGTTCAAATAAATTAATAGTCAGTTGCCTCTGTCTGAAATTTCATCTAATTAATTATTCTCTGCTGCAGTTTTTGCCTCTGTTTGATAGCAAGTACATGCATTTATATAGCCCCTTTGATGTAGAAACATGTCCCAAGAGACTCTATAGTTGCATAATCACGCTAAAAAAAAAAAATCCCAGTATGCTGGGAAACATTTATCCTCAGCCAAAGGCATTAAAACATTTTAATTGGTCATTTTTCGCACTGCAGGGTGACCTTGGCATGTTAAAATTGACTGCTGCATTTCTAACACTACAACAGTAACTATACTTCAAACGTAATTCATTGGCTGGGAGCACTTTGGGATGTCCTGAGACCTGAATATAACACTATATAAATGCTAATTCTTTATTTCTTTATCCAGTTTATTGACTTCAAAGTGATATCAATTCTTTGTACGTAGCAACTTTATATTTGGAGCATACAAACCTACACACATTTGAATGCATCATATTTGGAATTTGTTTCAATTCTTGCCAGAACAACAGCTATTTTACATGACATTACAGCATTGATATAACAATGCCACATCATTTGTTTCCATTTTCCTCAAAGAACCTCTTTAAATAGGTTGCTTAAACTGCTATTCCTTAAGTCTGAGTCGTATAGTATTTTCTTTCTCTACCTCCTTCAGCCAGTCATTTATTTTAAGTGTTGTCACCCAGACACCTTCTCTGCTCACCACCTGCGTTGCAGCATGCTGCCTCTGGAACTGGTCACCATCTCGGAAATGTCGTCTGGCTCCTCTGAATCAGTAGCTCTCGGTGGATTTTGGGCCACCTCGTTTTGTGTGTCCCTGGACATGTAGTTTTTGACGCTCAATACATTTCTCTTGTAGATAACACCTTCTGGCGACTTGACTGTCACCATGTTGCCGCTCCTTGATACAACATTGTATATCCGACAATGGTAAGCAATGTCTATCTTACTGCCATCATCTCGCCTCACAAGCACAGGACTTATTTCAGAATGCCTGGCTCCTCATTTCAAGTCGGCATACCATTTTGCTGCACCTTTCTTTCTGACATCACAGTCTCTCAGCTCCTGGCCTTCCATGATCTCTCGCACTTTTGGTATTTTAGTGCAAATTTTCCTTCCAAACAATGCTTCTGCTGGACCTTTTGCTGTCGTTGAGTGAGTGATTGCCCGATATGCAGCTACGTATGCTAACAGTGCCCCTTCGGCATGGGCGATCCGTATCCTCTTCTCTATGGATTGGTTTTGTCTCTTTACTTTGCCGTTAGCTTGTGGCCATTTCGGAGTCACCTTCGTAGTACCTACTATAGTATTCTACCATTACCATACTTGATTCACCTGTTGGAAGTGGTCCAAGAAAGTCAACAGTTATGTCAACCCATGGTCCTGTTGGCAATTTTGTACTTCTAATTGGTTCTGGTGGGTTGCTCCTGCTTGTGATTTGGCATCCGTGACAGGTCTTGACAAATTTTTCTGCATCTTTCTCACAACCTGGCCACCACACTTTGCTCCGCAATTTCAGTTTTGTACCGACGATGCCTAAATGTCCTTCATGAGCTAATGACATGATCCTTGGTCGTAGAGCCTGCGGGATCACCAATCTGCTACCTCTCAGCACACACTGACCAATTACACAAAATTCATCTTTTATGGGAATAGATGCTTTGTAAGGGCATTGTTCCCATTGCCCACTGTGAATACGCTCTCTGATATCTTTGAGTTCAGGATCATGTTCTGATTCCCTTTCAACTTCCTTCGTTGTCACGGCTCCTGGCGTTGACTGAATTGTGACAAAGAGCACAAAGTTCTCTGCTTCCCTCTCTAGCGTGGATGTTGCTTCCAGCTGTTCATCCTTCAGCAGTTTCGACAGCGGGTCCACGATGTTTGCTTTCCCAGCAATGTGAACTACTTTGTACTTGTACTGTTGGAGTCTCAGCACCTAGCGTTCTATTCTGGTACATGGCTTAAACCTTGTCGAATAGATCACTTCCAGCAGCTTATGATCCATAACAAGTTCATATTAAATGCCGTACAAATATGCATGGAATCTTTCACAGGCCCACACTGGTCCCAGTGCCTCATTCTCTGTTTGAGAATACCTTCTCTCCATGCTGGTTAATGATCTACTGGCTTATGCTATCATTCTGGGTTAATCTGCATGTATCTGTACCAGCACTCCTCCAAAGCCAACCAGACTAGCATCTGCTGTAACTTTTGTTGTTTCAGCTGGATCATCATATCCAAGGGTTTCTGCACTCATTAAACTCTGTTTCAGTGATTTGAATGCCAGTCTCTGTTCACTACCAAACTGGAATGGTGCGTCGTACCTGGTCAACTTTCTCAATGGATCTGCCAGTGCAGGAAAATTTGGAATAAATTCTGCACAATAATTGACCAGTCCTAGAAAACTCCTCATCTCGGTTGCATTCTAAGGTTCACGTGCATCTGCAACAGCTTTCACTTTAGCTTTGGATGGGTTCAGTGTCCCACGAATTCCATCTCACAGACGCCAAATTTGCACTTGTCTCCATTCGCAGTGAGTCCTGCTTCTTGAAGTTTAGTCAACAGTAGCTTCAACCTCCTGTCATGCTCTTCACGAATTGATGCATGAACAATTATGTAATCTGATATGTTTGCTACTCCTGGTACTACTTGAATCACTCAGTAGATTTTGTACTGATAGATCTCGGGAACAGCATTGATTCCAAACATCAGTCTTTTGTACTGGTACAATCTGCAGTGAGTGACAAATGTTGTCACCTCTCTTGACTCTGGATGTAATTCCAACTGATGATATCCCCACTTGAGATCAATTTTGGAAAACACTTTACTGGCTGATAACTCTTGTAGCACCTCATCAACCGTAGGAATTGGGTGTCTTTCTCTGATTATTACCTCATTGGCTCTCGTCATGTCAATGCACAGCCTAATGTCATAATTGGGTTTCGGCAGAATCACAACTGGACTCAGCCATGGTGTCGAACGTTCAACTGGTTCAATAATGTCCTGATCAATCAACTCCTTGATTTTAGCTTCTACTTTTCCACGAAGTCTAAATGACATTCTCCACACCGGCTGAGCTATCGGCTTGACATTTTCATCAATGGCTAACTTCACTTGCCGGCCTTTCAATTTTTCAACCCCTTGGAATACTGAATGAAATTCCTGCCACATGTCATCATATGACTGCACTGAATTGACATGCACCCCGATGTGAAGCAATCCCAGCTCTCAAGCTGTATTTCTACTTAGTAGAGGTTACCCCTTCTCCACTATCACCACAAATTCTGTTTCAGTTTCTCTATCTCCAACTTGCACTTTAGCCGTGAAACATCCAATGGTCTCCAACGGTTTGGTTGCGGTGCATGGATATAACTTCCTACTACACTTCCTTGACGTGCACTTGATTTCCTGCTGTTTCAAGCATTCACAAAGTGATCTGTCAATTACGTTGCTGTTGCTACCAGAATCTACAATCACTGGCACTGTAGCACCTCCGATGGTCACTGAAACTTTCTTGAGATGGCTCTCATTCAATGCAAACTGTAAACTAATTTTAACAGCATGCTCACCAGCTTCATCACTGCCTTCATCACTTCTGAAAACACCTTCTATGTGACGGACATTACCCTTCTGTTTCTGCCAAGGTCTGTCTTTCTTTTCACTGGACTTCCCTTTCTTGTTGTAATCACTTGTCTTGTCCCTGGCCTTACTTTTACATTTCTTTGCAAAATAATCTTTATCTCCACATTTCCTACCTGTTCTATCTTTTGCTGGACAACCTGCACCTTTCCCAATGTGACCCTTATTGCCACACGTGGAACACTCGATCTCATGTTCGGGCATACTTCTTGGTCTACCATAGGACAGCTGGTTAACTTGTCCAGTCTTTGGAATCTTTCAATTTCATGCTGTGAAATTGTCCCTCAACAGCTTCCAGTGCTGCTGCAATTGACAAAGCATAAATAACGTTTAACTCACCCCCTTTTTCTAGAAGCCTTCTCCTGAGCCTGTCTGACCTGCAATGCTGGACAACCTAATCCAATATCAGCAGCAACATATTTACATCCTACAGACACCTGTCTGAGTCTCGTCACAAATTGAGCAACATCCCACCCTCTTCCTGCATTGTTTTATGGAATAAATGGCGTTGAAATGTAGCATTCGGCATCACCACATGATGACTGTTCAAAGCATCAACGGCTTTCTTACAGTCTTCCTTCATTCCGGTATCAGGGAGTGTTTTAAAATGTTCTCAAACTGCTGGCCACACGGTGAAAAGAAGTAACGCTCTCCGCTGCGCTGTGTGGAACAGGCTCCCCGAACACCTGAGTCCGTAACCACATTTAAGTCAGGCCTAAAGACACTATTGTTTGATGTAGCTTTCTCATGACCCTACATGCGGGTAATTTTAATCCTCTTGTTTTAACCTTTTTATGTGCTCTTAAAATCGCCTTAATATTTTAGTGATTTTACTTTACTATTCATACAATTGGCTTATTGGCTATTTTGTTGTCCTGTGTTGTATTGTGGTTCTGCAATGTTTTTAAACTATTTTATTCTCTTGTTTCTTTTGTAAAGCACTATGAATTGAGATGAGATGAGATGAGATGAGATGCATTTATTTGTCACTGTGCCAATTGGCACAGCGATATTAAATCGCCATACAGCCATACATTTAAAAAAAAAATAAAGAACACAACATGAAGTAGATAGAATTCAACATAAAACATCCCCCCACAGCAGGGTCAAAATGTCCTACTGTGTGGGATGGCACCAAAGTCAGTCTCTTCCCCTGATGTTCCCCACTGTTCCACCGTGGTCGGGGGCCTCCCCGAGCCCCCTGCAGTCGCCGCAACGGGCGGGCCGGTGTTCAGGCCCGCTCCCCGAGGTGATGTAAGTCCGATGTCGGGGCTGGGGGACGTCCTCAGCTGCCTGGACCCCGAGTCGGCCCCCTCCTACCGGAGTCCGGGGCTCCCAAAGTCCACTAGCCGCGCCGGGTGAAGACACAACGCTGGAGGCCCTCGGCAAAGGGCCCCAGGACTCCACGATGACGGTGAGCGCCGCCCGCGTTGGGAGCTCTCTAAACCAGAGCTCCACGATGTTGGAGCGGCGGCCCAACGCTCCGGAGCTCCAACGGCGACCCAGGTAGGCATCCCCCGCTCCGTGGTGACTCCAGCGCCGCCGTCGCTGTTGCAGCTCTGGTCCGGTTCCCGGTCCCCGGCAGGAAAGGCTGCTCCGATCCAGGAGGTAGGCCGCGAGGTGGGGGGCGAGGACGCGACTCGGATAAATAGTCACGTCCCCGCCAGGAAGCGACTGGGAAACAGTTTCCCCCTTACCCTGCCCCCCTCCCCCACATAGAAAAGTTAAAGTTTCCCCAAAAAACACACTTTAAACTAACTAAAAATAAAAAAAAAGGTGGAAAAACAAACGGGCTGCAGGCAGAGGCTGCTGGCAGTCCAGCGCCCCCTGAATTGCAGCTTGTATGAATGGTGCTATATAAATAAACTTACCTTGCCTTGCCTTGCCTTCTGCCTCGGCATACTCACATAAAGAAAGAGCCCTTGACTGTCAGCGTAAGCTTCAAATTCCTTCAGCCAAGCATTCCACTTCATGCTGACAGAACTCGCATCACCCGTCGGATCAAAGTGTGGAACTCCACGAAGTGTTAAGAAATCAGCTTCACCAACTGCCATTTAAAAAAAAAAAAAATGTTTCCAGCTCGTAGCCACGGATTAAGAATCCAAAATATCCAAAAGATCCGAGATATCCTTGTCACCAATGTTACATCCTGGCCTCAGATGTGGAATAATAATAATACTGACACAATATTTACAGGTTACATTCCTTGATCTCCGTGCATATTATCTCACTCAGCCATGGCCTCCTGTTAGGCTTACACAGCGCACATGTAATCTGGCCTCCAACTCAGCATACAAAGGTCAAGATATTTGCACCCTTCTTCAGAAAGAAGGCTATCAAAAGAAGGGTCTTGACCCAAAACATCACCTCAGGACTATGGTCATGACCTCCTACAGTTGTACAGAATTCAATAATAATTATTCAGTAAATGCAACAATTCCTATATGTCAGTTGAAAATGCCCTATATTTCTGTAGTAGGAATGAAATCTAAAATCTCAATCTTAGTGCATCAGTTGAAATCAGTTTATCTGAACCACGCTTCATTGGATTAACTCACCAGTTATCAAGCAAATTAATTTACAAGTTGTATTCTCTAATGAGTGTATCCAAAAACCTTGGAAGTGTTTTTTTATATATTTGCTCAGTTTAACTTCAAGCTATAAATTCACTCTTCATCACTCAGTGTGACTTTTGTCCTCAACATGAAATGTCACCTACCCATGTTGCCTGGTTTGCTGAGTTACTCCAACACTTTGTCTTCCATTCCAAATTCCAGCATCAGCAGCTCCTTGTGTCTCTATTTTACTGCTGCACTGCAAAATCTCCTCAAAATATGCCTACTTTGCAGTAGGTCTGCCTCTCTCCAACAGGAGGTCTGGGAGACCCTCTCTCACTGGTCCTCCTTTGGGATTCCTGCTGATTTCCTTCTCACTTGCCAGGCTTTGTCCTGCCACCACCTCTTTTACAGCTTTCTGAAAATCCAGATATGCATTTTGGGCGGCACGGTGGTGCAGAGGTAGAGTTGCGGCCTTACAGCACTTGCAGCGCCAGAGACACGGATTTGATCCCGACTATGCATGCTGTCTGTACATAGTTTTACGTTCTCCCCGTGACCGCGTGGGTTTTCTTCCCTAGTGTGTGCGGGCTTGTGTTAATGTGCAGGGATCGCTGGTCAGCGCGGACTCGGTGGGCCGAAGGGCCTGTTTCCGCACTGTATCTCTAAACTAAACTGAATTAAACGAAGCATGCTCACGGGTTACTGTCACTGTATCTAAGAGGGAAAGTCAATGTCAATGTAAGACATAGAGTAACTTAACTTGAGTAACTTAATGGGCAGGCTGAATCACTGGAGGATATAGATAGACAATGTTTAGGGTTGGGACGCTTCTTCAGACCGATTGTATTGGAGGGGAGAAAGCTGTAAAAGAGGTGGTGGCAGGACAAAGCCTGGCAAGTGAGAAGGAAAGCAGCAGGAATCCCAAAGTGGGAGCAGTGAGAGAGGGTCTCCCAGAGCTGTTGGAGAGAGAAAGACCTACTACAAAGGTGATAAGGTGCCGCACCTGAGGCTGCGTAAGAAGATGAGATCCCATGGTTTCGGAGGGAAGATAGTAACATGGATCGCTCATTGGCTGTGTGGCAGAAGGAAAAGACTGGCAATAAAGAGGGCATTTTCTGGTTGCAGCCAGTGACTAGTTGTGTTCCACAGGGGTCGGTGCTGGGGCCGCTGCTCTTCACATTGTATATCAATGATTTGGATGAGGGAATTGAAGGCTCTGTGGCCAAGTTTGCAGATGATATAAAGATAGGTAGAGTAGCGGGTAGTGTAGAGAAAGCAGGGACTCTGCAGAAGGACTTGGACAGGTTGGGAGAGTGGGCAAATAAGTGGCAGATGGAATACAGCATAGCAGAATGTGCAGTTGTGTATTTTGGTAGTAGGAATAAAGGCATAGACTATTATAAACGGGGAGAGAATTCAGAAATTGGAGATGCAACGGGACTTGGGAGTACTGGTGCAGGATTCCCAAAAAGTTAATTTGCAAGACAAATCGGTTTGAAGGAAGGCAAATGTAATGCTAGTGTTTATTTCGAGAGAACTAGAATTTAAAAACAGGGATGTAATGCTGAGGCTTTATAAGGCATTGGTCAAACGACACTTGGAGTATTGTGAGCAGTTTTTGGTCCCATCTCTGAGGAAGGAGATACTGACGTTGGAGAAGATCTCGAAGAGGTTTATGAGAATGATCCCAGGAATGAATAGGTTAACATATGATGAGTGTTTGACAGCACTGGGCCCTTTATGAAACTAACCTAATAGTGCAAGGCCTGGATAGAGTGCATGTGGTGAGGATGTTTCCACTAGTGGAAGAGTTTAGGACCAGAGGCCATAGTCTCAGAATAAAAGGACGTACTTATAGAAAGGAGATGAAGAGGAATTTCTGTTGAGGTTGGTGAATCCGTGGAATTCATTGCCACAGAAGACACTGGAGGCCGTCAATGGATACTTTTAAGGCGGAGATAGACAGATTCTTGATTAGTACAGGTGTCAGGGGTTATGGGGAGAAGGCAGGAGAATGTTTTTGAGAGGGAAAGTTAGATCAGAAAGTTAGACTTGATGAGCCAAAAGGTTTTTCACTGTACCTTGGTACATGTGACAATAAATGAAACTGATAAACAGATAATTCTGCTCCTATAACCGATGAACTTATGAACTTATCACATCATTGGCCTCTCCAAATACTGTTTTGAGACCTCTAGCAGCAGTGACACTGGCTCTGACCGATTATTTTTTGGTGTCAATGTTTCTTTAACTTACATATAAATGTATTGCTTTGGCTTCACTGGAGCAAGTCACAATTGTTTGACAACAAATTTTGAAAACGTTCCAACAAATTCAGATGTTTTGCTCACTTTCCTCAATTTTGGGGCAGATTTTCAACATCAATTTACCTCCTCCAAAGACCAAAGATTCCTGATAAGAATTTTATTGTCCCGTTGTTACATATGACAATGAAACTTTCTTGACTCTTGATGAGACTTGACCTTTCCACAGTAACCAGTGGTTTTAGTCTTATCTGTTCTTACATCTCCTGAAATAACTCACTTTGATGTTGAGGAAAAGTTAGATTCTTAACCAAATCAAATGTCTACAACTGGCAAGCAAAACTAGACTCTTTATCTGACATTGGCCTCAAAATAAAAGTCTTTCTACAGACTTGCTTTATCTGGTATTCCATTGATGGCAAAACACTTTAGGATATCCAGAGTTTATGAAAAGCATTTCCAAATGGATTTCTCATTGGTGTCATTACAGTACTTCCAAGACAAGCACAGCACAGATTAGAGCAGGATAAAGTCAGTTGGCAACAATGGATTCAAATACCTCTGTTAATTCCCTCAAACATAGACAGCAAAGGAAACACTTAAAGGGCCTGTCCTACAAGCATGCAACTCTATGCGATTAGCGCGACCTAACGTGGTCGCTTGAGCCGTCCGGCGTCGCGGGGCCGGTCCCACTTCAATCACCGGAGCCGTGCGGAATTGTGCGGAGTTCGTCCCGACATCGCGCGGGGCTCCGAAAAACTGACTATGTTCAAAAATTCCACGCCGCAACGGCTTGTCAGCTCGCAGTCGCCTCGATGCATTACACACCGCCCCGACATCATGCCTCCATGAACCTTTCTGTAGGTGCCTCCGTGCCCCTCTATGTGTGTGGCTTCATGGCCCTGTGTGTGTGTGTGCCTCTGTGCCCCTCTCTGTGTGCCCCTCTCTGTCCTGGCGAACTTACCTCAGACTTCGCTCCAAGTTCGCCTCACTTTGCGTCGCGTTGCGCCACTCACCCGACCTCCGTGCGGCCCCAGCTGCCGGTTTGGTCGCGCTTACCGCATGCAGGCGCATGCTGGTGGGAACGGCCCTGTACAGGGGATCACCCGACCTCCGCACGGCCCCCGCTTCTAGTTTGATCACGTTCATCGCATAGAGTTGCATGCTGGTGGGACAGGCCCTTAAGCTTAACAAAGTGATGCCAGCCATAAGTCATTTTTTAAGTTCATTCATCTTCTCACCCCTCTGACTTCAATTAGATTAGAGCTCAGTAAGGTAATTCAAAAAAGGAAAGGTGGTAGGTGTGGGACAAAGTCTCTCCTGGATTCAAGTGAGTGGGGTGACAGGCAGATGGGTGGAGCAGCAACAAAGGCGAGAGGTGAGAAAGAGACAAAAGGGTGTCAGATAAGGAGAGAAGGGGAACGAGTGGGGAGTAGAAAGGTGTGCTGGCCTTTTGGTGTGCTGGCCTTTATAAATCAGAGCATTGAATATAGGAGTAGGGAAGTAATGTTAAAATTGTACAAGGCATTGGTGAGACCAATTCTGGAGTATGGTGTACAATTTTGGTTGCCTAATTATAGGAAGGATGTCAACAAAATAGAGAGAGTACAGAGGAGATTTACTAGAATGTTGCCTGGGTTCCAGCAACTAAGTTACAGAGAAAGGTTGAACAAGTTAGGTCTTTATTCTTTGGAGCGCAGAAGGTTAAGGGGGGACTTGATTGAGGTCTTTAAAATGATGAAAGGGATAGACAGAGTTGACGTGGATAAGCGTTTCTAATTGAGGGTAGGGAAGATTCAAACAAGAGGGCATGACATGAGAATTAAGGGACAGAAGTTTAGGGGTAACATGAGGGGGAACTTCTTTACTCAGAGAGTGCTGGCTGTGTAGAATGATCTTCCAGCAGACGTGGTGGAGGCATGATCAATTTTAACATTAAGGTATATGGACGGGAATGGAATGGAGGGGTATGGTCTGAGTGCAGGTAGATGGGACTAGGGGAAAATAAATGTTCGGCACGGACTGGAAGGGCTGACAGGGCCTGTTTCCGTGCTGTAATTGTTATATGGTTATATGGTTATAAAGGAAATATCGGGTAGGAGATGAAATAGGGGGGGGGGGGGGGGAGGTACAGGTGACTAGGGTGATGGGAGGAATGTGTGCGCACTGGTGTGGAGGGTGGGTAGGTGAATGTGAAGGGAGATAAGGGGGGAATTACTTAAGATTGGATTACCTGACAACCCAATGGCATGAACATTGCATTCTCTAATTTCAGGTAATACTCCTTACCTCCCTTCTATTTCCCCTCCCCACACCACAATGAGCCAAGTTTCTCCCACCATCTCCCACTACCATAGTCACCCTGTTCGTTCCCCTTCCTATGTATGCTTACCTTCCATTCCCAAATTCCATATTTCCCTTTCATTTCCCCCTCCTCCCCCCTCCCCCTCTCCCCAAACATCCATATCCCCACCTCAAATCTTTTGGATATATTTTGCCTCTTCTTCCCTCCTCCGACACCCTTTTGTCTCCTTTGCACCTCTGGCCTTTGGTACTTACTACACCCACCTGCCAGTCGTCCCCTCTATTGATTTATATCCTCCCATCACCTGCCAGGCTTTTCCCAGCCCTCACTTCTCCCTTCCAGCTTTCTCCCACTAGTCCGTCACTCTGGTCACAACCCAAAACATTAACTATTCCATCCATGGATCCTGTCTGCTCCACTGAGTTCCTCCAGCACTGTGTTTCTTCTTCAAGATTACAGCATTTGTTATTGTATGTGTCGACCTTCAGACACGATTACTGTCTCTGCACCAGAAGTGAATTCCAGACTGTTATTAGTCTTTGGCTGAAACAAATTCCTCAACTCTAATATAACCCTGCTTAAATTAACATATATATAGATCACTAGTTTTTGATCATTCACTAAAAGAAATGTAGTTCTTTCTGTTTAAGCGTTCATAATTTTATGCATTTCAATTATACCTTCCTTTTTCAAAATATAAACTTCAAACTAGTCGGTCACTTTTAATAACTGTAATTTCACACATCCATTTAAATCTCTTCTACACCCTCTTAATGTGCTGGCCAGAACTGTACATGATAGTGTAGCTATGGCCTCACTAATATTTAATACTGATCCAGCATGATTTTCCTGCTCTTGTAGTCCCGCTCAGCCAATAAAGGCAAGTTTCACATATGCCCTCTCAACCACCTTATCTACCATTCCACCAACTTCCAGGGATCTGTGACATATACTCCATGATCCCTTTGTTCTCTACATAATTTTCTATCTCTTGCCATTTATCATGCATTCCCATCCAGTGGCTTGCTTGCACTTCCTATACTGTTATATATTCATTCTCCATATCTAAGTTGTTTCATCAGCTTTGTGCCTGTCTAATCACTAATTATATTTTTCTGAAGCCTATATTGTGCTTATTCATCATCAAACACACAGCCAGTGTTGCTATCTTCTCTGAAACTCTTCTCTGAAACTCCTAATTACATTCCTTACAATTTAGTCCAAGCTTTATGGTGTTCTGTGGCATTCTGACTATTGTCATAAAAAGCCATCACCAAATAAAGCTTTTTTTATTTTAATGTTCAACCTTCAATCAAATGGGCCGTTAGAAAAAGAGAATAATAATTTTAGAAATATATTTTCTGTCTTTAATGAAGTTGAAAATACAAATTAAAATATAAGGAACATGTCTACAATTCTTTACCAAATTGCATTGCATCCTAACTTCAAACATAAGAAGAGTTAATACTTCAGATACAAAATGGTAATATTTTGATTTCTGCATTCAATGAGACTGTTCTATTGGTGGGGAATTGTGTTTTTTTTTTATTTAGCCTGTGCCTTTGTGCAACAAAATCATGAATTTATTTTTGACATATTTTTAAATTCTGGTTGCTCTATTACAGGAAGGATGCAGAGGCTTTGGAAAGGGTGATCCGCTATAATAATGTTTGACAAAAAGTATGCTGTTTTTTTCAGGAACTTTCAAGAATAGGGGGAAAACATGATAGAAGTATATAAAATAATAAAATACATAGATAGGATGGGACGCCAGATCCATTTTTCCAGAGTGGAAATGTCAATGACTAGAGGGCACAGATTTAAGATGATTGGGGCAAAGATTAAGGAGAAATGCAGACCAAGTTTTTTACTCAGAGAATGGCGAGTGTCCAGAACATCCTGCCAGGGCTAATGGTGGGGGCAGATATAATACTGACATTTAATAGGCTTTTAGATAGGCGCATGGAAATGCAGTGTACGGAGGTGTATGGATCACATGTGGGCAGAGGAAATTATATTAACTTATTGTGGGCCGTTTCCTGAGCTGTACTATTCTATATTCTATGTGTTATGCTAAAAGAAAACACAAAACACATGTTAGTTCTGGCTTGAGAACACATATATCATTTTATATTAGCTCTTACAGCCAACTAAGAAAGAAACCTTTCATCTAAACATTGCTGAATTGTACTGGAAATATCTAAAAACAGACACGAGAGAATCAAGCCCAAGCTTACAATTGAGGACATCCTCCACCATGTTATTTGATAATATCACTGTCTAAAGGGATAGATCATGAAGAGATCTAACAGCAAAGCTAGTCATCTATGAGGTGCTGTGGGCCATCAGTGCCACAACACAGATGTCAGCAGAATTATTTTTCAATGCCCCCCCTCCCTATTTAATATAGTTATTGTTATTTCCTGTTGTGAAGTATCCAAACTCATCAAGCATGCTCGTTATTGCTCTTGTTATGCCAATGGACTGAAAGCTTTTCTATTTCTCTCTTCATGGATAAATAAACAGCACAATTGAAATCTCCTCAGGATTAGTAATTGCGGATGGTTGCATATGTTATTACTTTCTGATTTTAATGTAAATTGTTTTCATGAGATATTAATCTGAATAAAGCCTGATTTTACTGGAGTAAACTATTGTTTCTCAATCTATACCTTTTAAGTCACCTTTATCACTAATGAGCCTCTCCCACTTAGGTGATTTTTCAGCAGACTGTTGGCAACTATCAAGTTGCCGGCAGCCGCCTGAAAAACCGGGAACTGGAACGGCAACTGTCAGAGTGGAACACACAATCAGACAAACACATCGCAAAGGCGAGGGCCAGGGCAAGCAGGGGGAACACTGTCTGAAATTCACACGGTGCAAAGCCAAGGTGATACAGACACACACCGCGAATAACAGGAAGGTTGGCGCTGTAATTAAGACGGCTAGCACAGTGTAAGGCAAGTCCTTTAAAAGAAGGGGGGAGAAAGGGGGAGAAGGAGTGGAGACAACTTTTATTAAGCCAGACAATTTTTAATAAGCCAGAGATACACAGCTGTGAAGTTCGGCGGACATTTAACATTACCGGTCGGTTATCCTTGGTTCTGAAAACTCCTGCTTATGTTTTTTGCCCCCAATGAGCCAATGAAAATGACCGGACAGCAAAGGCGATTAAATAAAATTACCTATGACTACCTTGACTACCCGCAACTACATGGTGACCCCACTACAACTGCACCTACGACTACAGGATTATCGATTATCTCCATGGTGACCAATTTTTGGTCTCTGATGAGTCTGCTTCATGGCCGCGTGGACTTCTTGCATTCTGGGAAAGAGTCGCAGCCTCAGTATGGTCGTCACAATTTTTTCAAAATTTTGAACATTTTTCTGTGACCAAAAATATGTGTGTGTGTGTGTGTGTGTGTGTGTGTGTGTGTGTGTGTGTGTGTCCCATGAGGCCGCGACTAGTTCCCAGAATACGAGAACCCCTCGCAACCATGAAGGAGACTTACCCGAGACGACCAGCGAACACGTGTCGACCATGTGGCGAGCACAGTCTCCTGCACTCGCCTGAAAACCCAAGTGGGACAGGCCCATAAGTTAAATTAAAGGCAGTCAAGATAAATTGGGCAGCAGAGATGTTGGAGACATTACAATTAGAAAGAATCAGATTTGTCCTATTGGACAAATATAATACTTTCGAACAAATATGGTCTCCATATATACAGTATCTAGAGAAGTAGCTGTTCTTGACGTCACAGCCTGACGGGTACCCAGCGGGATTTGATGAGAATAATTGATTCTTATACTAGGATTAATAGGCATGTCTTCATTGATATTATTATTTGTAATAGTTTTAGATACAATATATTTTGTTGATTTTCATTGACATATATATATATATAATATTTTTTCACTTTTTGTTAATCTATAATCTTTTTTCCTTGCTCTATTTTCTTCTTCTTTTCTATATAATCAAATTATTATTTAATCACTTTCTTATTGATTTAAAACTATTCTATTCTTTTCTTTATTTCCAAAAAAAATAGAAGATGATAACTGTCAATGGGTTATTTAAAAAATAATATGTAATTAAGCTGAGGTTTGTAAAGCTGTTTACATTATTGTAAATAGATTACTTCTAATAAAATAAAGTAATCGAAAAGATGAACAGGAATTGTAATTAAAATTATTTATGTCATTAAATCATTACTCTTCAAGTAAAAAATAATGTAAATTCTGCAATCAATATCTCCCTAAAAGCTTTAAAAAAAAAATTGATTCTATTGTCACTAACAATACTTGGGACTACAAAACCCATAGAATACACAAAAGACATTTGTGCAAATCCAAAGAAAATGGAGGATTAGCTCAACTAATTTTCTTTTTTTTTCTACTGGGCAACTAATATTAAAAATATAACTTTCAGGTTGGATGATACATGTCAACATGCAAATTGGTTAAATATGGAGAGGGAAGATTGTTTGCCTTTTAGTATAGGTTCGATCCTCCCATCGCTAATACATTTGAATAAGTCAACGTATGAGCAAAATCTGATAATACATAGTACTATCCATATCTGGAAACAGCTGAAATTCAGTCTTAAATTGAGAAACATGTCTCTCCTTCTTCCTATTGCAAACAATCCCTAGTTTAAACCATCTACTTTAGATATGATGTATCTGTGCACAGCTCACCGCTGTGAGCCATCATAGGTCTTGTGTTGATATTGTGTGCTTCCTATTATGGAATAAGCCTTAAATTACAGGCCATCTCGGAAATGAAAATGCAAGATAGTGGTGAAGGCAATGACCAGAGGTCTCTTTGCAAGTCACTGATTGCACACTTGAAAAGCTACAATCTGCAGGACTATTGTCCAAGAATCAGACGTTCAATCAGACTAAATAGACCATAATAAGCCAATTAAAAAAAAACATATTGGGTGGAATGGTCTATTTCTGCTTCACAAGATGAATTAACTCTGGACCACAGAGCTATGGGTGACACTATCAACCACTATTGAAGCATAACATTCTCAGAATAAAATATAATTTGATGGAAGCATATCAATGGAAAGATTTTGATAGACATAATATATTACAATTTTGAATGAATAACATGATAACAGTTAAACCACCCCATTAGCTGTAGTTCATAGCTCTGCAACTCTGCCGCAGTAAATTCTGAACGTTTAGAGGCAAAAATGCAGTTAATGTATGACTGGTATGTCTTTATTGGTATGACTGTATGGCAAAGCATACTTGGCAAATAAAGTATGATTATGATTATGATTAATATGATTATGAATGTGGAGAAGGTTCATAAATATCCTCATCCTGAATAGCAATGGAGCAAAGCATGTGAGAAAGAAAGACAAGGCTGTTATGTTTGTCATCATCTTTAACTGGAAGGATTTAGTAAAAGAAGACCAAGCAACACAAAAAACAACTTTCATTTATTTTGATTCACAGAAACCACAGCTAATGTAAACCCATGTAAACAAGCCACCTGCTATATACAATTGGATATTCAGTGGGGGCTGTTTCTCGAGGAATCTTTGGCATGCTTGTTGAGTGTGGTGCGATAACAGAAACCCTCCAGTGTTGAGGAATGCAAAAGCCTCAGCAGAGATAAGGGCAATCAGTAATGACATACGGTATGAAGGCACCAGTTGTGTAGTCATCTCCGAGCCAGCACACAGTTTAATAAATCATACATGAGATTCAGTGCGAAAGGAAATCTTGAACGGAATAGATCAATCTTTATGAGTTAGATGAGTTTCAAACATAGATGAAAGCATGCAATACTCCATATATGGCCTAAACAAACTCCTGTAAAGCTGCATCATGACATCCTAACTTTTATATTCAATGCACTGACCTATGAAGGCAATCATACCATATACCTTCTGTACCACGTTACGCTGTGGCCACTTTCAAGGAGCTATTTATTGATTTGGACCCCAAGATCTTTCTGTACATCATAGAAACATAGAAACATAGAAAATAGGTGCAGGAGTAGGCCATTCGGCCCTTCGAGCCTGCACCGCCATTCAATGTGATCATGGCTGATCATCCAACTCAGTATCCCGTACCTGCCTTCTCTCCATACCCCCTGATCCCTTTAGCCACAAGTGCCACATCTAACGCCCTCTTAAATATAACCAATGAACTGGCCTCAACTACCTTCTGTGGCAGAGAATTCCAGAGACTCACCACTCTCTGTGTAAAGAATGTTTTCCTCATTTCGGTCCTAAAGGAATTCCCCCTTATCCTTAGACTGTGACCCCTTGTTCTGGACTCCCCCAACATCGGGAACAATCTTCCAGCATCTAGCTTGTCCAACCCCTTAAGAATTTTGTAGGTTTCTATAAGATCCCCCCTCAATCTTCTAAATTCCATCGAGTACAAACCGAGTCTATCCAATCTTTCCTCATATGAAAGTCCTGACATCCCAGGAATCAGTCTGGTGAATCTTCTCTGTACCCCCTCTATGGCAAGGATGTCTTTCCTCAGATTTGGAGACCAAAACTGTACGCAGTACTCCAGGTGTGGCCTCACCAAAACCCTGTACAACTGCAGTAGAACCTCCCTGCTCCTATACTCAAATCCTTTCGCTATGAATGCTAACATACCATTTGCTTTCTTCACTGCCTATGCCATTAACTGGCCATAGGCCATTCACTGCCTATGCCATTAACTCACATCAATGCCATTAACTGCATTATTTTCCGTACATAACCCTCTAGAATTAATATATTTATCTTTTGTGCAATGTAGTTCAGATCCTTTATTAATATGATAACATACTTCCAGTATGTGATATAATTCCAAGCTGTCTGTGCAATGTGTGTTAAGTCTGAGGTGTTTGCAAAGATATTAAGCATTACCTCACGGTTCACAATGTTTATACGCAGCCAAACATATCATCCAGTAAGCCTAGTCCAGTGCAGACCTATCAAACCTCCTGCCTTGAACCCTTCACATACTGGAATTAATCGAAAACACTGCTTCCCATATTCCAACACAGTCCTGTGCTTGTTAACTTGGATTGTTGCATTTTGGGTTGGAAACAGTACCTATCCATGTTCATTAGAGATGCTGCTTGACCTGCTGAGTACCTCCAGCACTTTATCTTTCCTTGGTTAACCAGCATCTGCAGTTCCTTGTTTCTATAATAGGTGCACTATGGTCTGCTTGAAACACATAGGTCTTCCAGTACGGTGGGATGTCCAATGCTGCCGATTGCTACATTCAAGGTTGTAGGGGGATTTCTTGGGGGATGCACTGAAGACTGTGTCATTTTTGTAAGCCAGCATCTACAGTTCCTTGTTTCTGGATTATTACCTTCAAGGTCGGCAGAGGAGTGGCAGGTGAAGGATTGAGTGTGGGGATTGGCTGAAAAGTTTGACTAGCAAATCAGTAAGTTTGCGAATTAGTCAATTTATCAGCTAATATAAGCAAGATTTGCACAAGGAGTGCGGCAAATCGGGGAGCAGCCTTGCCGAGGGAAGTGCCTTGCGAGAAAAATGCGACTTTGGCTCGAGTGCCTTGTGAGGAAAATGTAAGTCTTTGGCTCAAGAGTCTTCGGCAATGGAAGGCTGAGGGAGGAGACTACACCAAAAGTTGGAGAGGGTGAGACACAGCGAATAAATGACAGGCAAACTGATTCAGTGTGATGCTTACAGGATGTGGGAAGTCAGGCACACTGATGGTGCCTCTGACAGCTAAAACCGTGGAAAGTGTGTCCAGGTTCAGCTCCTGAAGGAGGCAACTGGATGACCTCAGGATCATCCAGGAAAACGAGAGTTTCCTGGACAGGACCTACAGTGAGATCGTTATACCAAAGATACCGGAAGAGAGAAGGTAGGTGACAATGAGGAAGGGAAGGAAGCTTGGAGTACAGGAGACCCCGGGGAATGTACCTCTTGAAAACAGGTTCACCCTCTTGGAAGCTGTTGAGACACTGCCATTCTGAGGGGCGGACAGGTCTGCGAGTCTAAACGTGGCGCTGGAGCAAAGCCGAAAATGACAGATTTCAGGCAAAACCGTGGTAGTAGGGGACTCCATAGTGAGAGGTACAGACGGGGATTCTGTGGCAACAGGCGGGATTCAAGGATGGTGTGTTGCCTCCCTGATGCCAGGGTCCAGGACGTCACAGACCAATTGCAGGCCATCATCAAGGGTAAAAGTGAGCAGCCGGAAGTAGTAGTGCATGTCGGCACAAATGAGGTTGGGACATAGAAGAAAGGGATTCTGCAGCATGAATTTAGAAAGCTCTGAAGAAGGCTGTAAATCAGGACCTCCAGGGTGGTTATCTCTGGTTTGCTTCCATTTCCTCATGCTGGTGATGGCAGCAACAGGGAGAAAGGGGATCTGAATGTGTGGCTGAGGAACTGCTGCGGGGGACAGGGATTTAGATTCTTAGACCACTGGGATCTGCTTTGGAGCAAGGGTGAATTGTACAAAAGGGCCGAGTTGCACCTTAACAGGCGGGGGACCGACATTCTGGCAGGCAGGTTTGACACAGCTACATGGGTGGGTTTAAACTAAATAGCTTGGGTGAGGAGACAAATTGGAAATACAAGGATGGAGTTAAAGGGAAAGGGAGTATAGGAAAAGTTAAGAAAGAGACCAAAATTAATGGGGCAGAAAGCTCATGAAGGGATAGGAGAGTATGTCCAAGTGAAATAGGAATCGATGTGAAAGGTGAGGTGAGTAATGGATTAAAAGTATTATATGTGAATGCGCAAAGTATAAGGAGTAAAGTGGATGAGCTTGAAGCTCAGTTAGAGATTGATAGATATGACATTGTGGGGATTATAGAGATATGACTGCAGGAGGATCGGGACTGGAAACTGAATATTTGGGGATATGCGTCCTATAGAAAGGACAGGCTGGTGGGCAGAGGAGGTGGAGTAGCTCTGTTGGTGAGGGATGAGATTCAGTCCCTTGCAAGGGATGACATAGTGACTGACAATGTAGAGTCGCTGTAGATAGAATTGAGGAAATGTAAATGTAAGAAGACACCAATGGGAGATATCTACAGGCCCCCAAACGGTAGCCTGGATATAGGGTGCAAGTTTCAGCAGGAGTTAAAATTGGCATATAACAAATTTAATGCCAATGGGAGATTTCAATATACAGGTAGACTGGGAAAATCAGGTTGGTTCTGGACCCCAAGAAAGGGAGTTTGTAGAGTGCTTTGAGACAGATTTTTAGAGCCGCTTGTACTGGAACCCACCAGAGAGAAGGCAATTCTGGATTTAGTGTTGTCTAATGAACCAGATTTAATAAGGGAACTCAAGGTAAATAAATCGCTTGGAGGTTGTGACCATAATATGATAAGTTTTAATCTGCAATTTGAGAGGGAGAAGGTTAAATCAGAAGTGTCAGTGTTGCAGTTGAACAAAGGGGCTATGAAGACATGGTAGAGGAACTGGCCAAGATCCACTGGAAAAGAATCCTAGCAGGAATGACGGAGGAACAGCAATGGCAGGAATTTCTGGGCATAATCCAGAAGATGCAGGATCATTTCATTCCAAAGAGGAAGAAAGAATCTAAGGGGAGTAAGAGGCAACCTAAAAAAAAAGGTGTAAAACATAGCAGAGTAGCGGGAAGCCAGAGGATTGGGAAACTTTCAATTGAAACAAAAGGTAACCTAAAGAGCAATACGGGGTGAAAAGAAGAAGTATGAGGGTAAGTTGGCCAATAATATAAAGAAGGATAGTAAAAGCTTCTTTAGACATGTTAAGAGAAAAAGATTAGTAAAGACAAATGTGGCTCCATTGAAGGCAGAAACAAGTGAAATATTATGGGGAACAAAGAAATGGCAGAAGAGTTAACCATGTACTTTGGTTCTGTCTTCACTAAGGAAGAGACAAACAATCTCCCAGATGTACTAGAGGACAGAGGATCTAGTGAGACAGGAACTGAAATAAATTTGCATTTGGCGAGAAATAGTATTGGGTAGACTGATGGGACTGAAGGCTGATAAATCGCCAGGTCTGCATCCCAAGGTACTCAAGGAGGTGGCTCTAGAAATTGTGGATGCATTAGTGATCATTTTCCAATGTTCTATAGATTCAGGATCAGTTCCTGTGGATTGGAGGATAGCTAATGTTAAGGCCCTGTCCCACTTGGGTGACCTTATCGGCGAGTTAAAAAGAATGCCTTCGACCTTCCAGCTTGAGGGCACTCGCCTGGAAAGCCTTGAGCTGGATCGACCGTCCGCGTTGACACCGCGAGCTGGATCGACCCGTCTGCGTTGAAACCGCGAGCTGGGGGGGGAGAAAGGGGGGGGGAGAAAGGGGGGGGAGAAAGGGGGGGGGGGAAAGGGGGGGGGAGAAAGGGGGGGGAGAAAGGGGGGGGGGAGAAAGGGGGGGGGAGAAAGGGGGGGGGAGAAAGGGGGGGGGGGAGAAAGGGGGGGGGGAGAAAGGGGGGGGGAGAAAGGGGGGGGAGAAAGGGGGGGGGAGAAAGGGGGGGGAGAAAGGGGGGGGGAGAAAGGGGGGGGGAGAAAGGGGGGGGAGAAAGGGGGGGGGGAAGGGGGGGGGGAAAGGGGGGGGGAAGGGGGGGGGGAAAGGGGGGGAAGGAGGGGAAGGAGGGGGGGGGGAAGGGGGGGAAGGAGGGGGGGGGGAAAGGGGGGGAAAGGGGGGAAGGGGGGGGAAGGGGAAGGGGGGGAAGGGGGGGGGGAAGGGGGGGAAGGGGGGGGGAAGGGGGGGGGAAAGGGGGGGGAAAGGGGGGGGGGGGAAGGGGGGGGGGGGAGGAAAGGGGGGGGGGAAAGGGGGGGGGGAAGGGGGGGGGGAGGAGGGGGGGGAAGGGGAAGGGGGGGAAGGGGGGGGGGAAGGAGGGGGGGGAGGGGGGGGGGAGGGGGGGGAAGGGGGGGAAAAGGGGGGGAAGGGGGGGAAGGGGGGGGGAAGGGGGGGAGGGGGGGAAGGGGGGAAGGGGGGGGGGGAAGGGGGGGGGGAAGGGGGGGGGAAGGGGGGGGGAGAAGGGGGGGGGAAGGGAAGGGGGGGGAGGGGGGGGAAGGGGGGGGAGAAGGGGGGGGGGAGGGGAGAAGGGGGGGGGGGGGAGAAGGGGGGGGGGAGAAGGGGGGGGGAGAAGGGGGGGGGGGGAGAAGGGGGGGGGGGGGAGAAGGGGGGGGGGGGGAGAAGGGGGGGGGAGAAGGGGGGAGAAGGGGGGGGGGGGAGAAGGGGGGGGCCAGAAGGGGATGGGAGAAGGGGGGGGGGAGAAGGGGATGGGAGAAGGGGGGGGGGGAGAAGGAGCGGAGACACTTTTAAGAAGTATATTAAAGTTAAAGTAAGTAAGTAAGTTTATTGGCCAAGTATTCACATACAAGGAATTTGCCTTGGTGCTCAGCCCACAAGTAACAACATGACATACAGTGACAGTTATGAATGACTCAGAAAACACTAAACATTAATAATAATAACACATTAATGATAAAACACGATTGATAAAGCATGCAAACCAACAAAATACCAGATCAAAGGGAGGCTACAGATTTTCGGCTGTTGAGTAGAGCAAATACTTGTGGATAAAAACTGTTTTTATGTCTGGCTTTGGTAGTTTTGACAGTCCGGAGTCGCCTTCCAGAGGGAAGTGATTCAAAGAGTTTGTGGCCAGGGTGAGAGGGGTCAGAGATGATGTTGCCCGCTGGCTTCCTGGCCCTTGCAGTGTACAGTTCATCAATGGAGGGAAGGTTGCAGCCAATAACCTTCTCAGCTGATCGAACGATTCGCTGCAGCTTCCAGGTGTCATGTTGGTGGCTATGCCAAACCAGACCATGATGGAGAAGGTAAGAACATATTCTACGATGGCCGTGTAGAATTGGACCATCATTGGCAGATTATGCTTCCTCAGCTTCCGTAAGAAGTACATCCTCTGTTGTGCCTTTTTGACTGTGGAGTTGATGATAGCCCCCCACTTAAGGTCCTTGGAGATGATGGTTCCCAGGAACTTAAAATACTCCACAGATGTGACTGTGGTGTTATTGATGATGAGTGGGATGAGGGGAGGGGGAACTCTCCGAAAGTCTACAATCAATTCCACTATCTTAAGAGTCACAGCTCTAGGTTGTTGCAATGGCACCAGGACACCAGCTGTGGCACTTCCTGTCTGTAGGCAGATTCCTCCCCATCCTGGATCAGTCCAATCAGGGTTGTGTCGTCCACAAAGTTGAGAAGCTTGACAGAGGTGTCTGTGGAGGTGCAGTCGTTGATGAAGAGAGAGTAGAGGAGAAGAGAGAGTACGCAGCCTTGCGGTGCTCCTATGCTGAGTGTTTGCGGGTCCGAGATGTGCTTTCCCAGCCTCACATGCTGCTTCCTGTCTGTCAGGAAGCTGGTGATCCACCGACAGCGGCACAGTCAACTCGGAAAATTTGTAGTGTAGTAGCTCTGGCACAATGGTGTTGTATGCAAAGCTAAAATCAACAAACAGTATCCTCGCATATGTCTCCTGGCGGTCTAGGTGCTGTAGGATGAAGTGCAGGCCCAGGCTGACTGCATCATCCACAGATCTATTGGCCCGATATGCAAACTGCAGAGGGTCCAGCTGGGTGAACGTGATTTTACAGCTTGACTAGCACAAGCGGGCATTTTACCTACCGGTAGGTCTTCGTAGGTCCTGAAACTCCAATGAGCTGATCAAAATGCCCGGTCAGCGAAGGAGATTGCCTACGGCTGCCCTCGACTGCCTGTAACCAAATAGCGACCCCACTCCTCTGCACTATGAGTTAAAAAGAGCCATGCCGACCAAATATTACTTGCGGAAAATTTTTCAATATGCTGAAAATGTTTCCTCGACCTAGCCGAGGCTGAGAGTATTCGGAAACCTCCCTCGAGCATGAAGGAGAGTTCCAGCGACCTCATAGAACCTCCTAGGACCTCGTGTCAACCATGCTGTGTGTTTGAGTCAAGGACAAACTCTTCTAAACTCACAGATTAGGTTGCCCAAGTGCGACAGTCCCTTTATCCCAGTTTTCAAGAAAGGAGCGAGAGAGGAAACGGGGAATTATAGACCAGGTAGCCTGACATACATGGTGGGGAAGATGCTGGAGTCAATTATTAAAGAAGTAATAACAGTGCATTTGGATGGGTCCAAGTCAGCATGGATTTATGACGGGGAAATCTTGCTTGACCAATCTTCTGGAATTTTTTGAGGATGTGGCAAGTAAAATGAGTGAAGGAGAGCCAATGGATGCAGTGTATCTGGACTTTCAGAAAGCTTTTGATAAGGTTCCACACAGGAGACCTGTCAGAATGGCATGCAGTGGCGAGTGGAGTGCCACAAGGCTTGGTGCTTGGGCTGCAACTATATACAATATAGACATTCTTGCCATAGAGGGAGTACAGAGAAGGTTCACCAGACTGATTCCTGGGATGTCAGGTCATTCATATGAAGAAAGACTGGATAGACTCGGCTTGTACTCGCTAGAATTTAGAAGATTGAGGGAGGATATTATACAAAAATTTCAAAATTCTTAAGGGGTTGGACAGGCTAGATGCAGGAAGATTGTTCCCGATGTTGGGGAAGTTCAGGACAAGGGGTCACAGTTTAAGGATAAGGGGGAAATCTTTTAGGACCGAGATGAGAAAAACATTTTTCACACAGAGAGTGGTGAATCTCTGGAATTCTCTGCCACAGAAGGTAGTTGAGGCCAGTTCATTGGCTATATTTAAGAGGGAGTTAGATGTGGTCCTTGTGGCTATAGGGATTAGGGGGTATGGAGAGAAGGCAGGTAAGGGATACTGAGTTGGATGATCAGCCATGACCATATTGAATGGCGGTGCAGTCTCGAAGGGCCGAATGGCTTACTCCTGCACCTATTTTCTATGATTCTATGATCACAATGGATGGCGGTGCTGGCTCGAAGGGCCAAATGGCCTCTTCCATATATTGAATTGATTATTTATAATATTGGCGTTAAGCATTGATACCAGAGGGATGTAAATATTCAACCATTTGCAGGCTAGAGGTATCATCTCCCTCCACAGTCATTTGTCTTGCTACAACATGTCTGCAATTGTAAGCAGTCCTCAAGTCTTTCTGGACAGCATTTTCTGACCTTTAACCACAGAGTTGCAATGAGACATAAAAATGACTGCTGCAATTGTTCTTTTGTTTCACTATTATTTTTATTGAACCTCAAAGCAACATTTGTCTTTTTTTTTAAACGATCTGAGGGTTTTGCTGCTTTATTCATGAAAAGGTATATATTTTACAATGCAATATTTTCTTTAATCTGTGCTTCAAAATAAAAATCTCTCTGGTGCAAATATGGGAAATATTTCAAATCAAAAAACAATTAAAACTTTTGAAATTAATCTATAAATGATAAATTCCCCAAGTGGCTTATCGATACTAATTTGCAAGTCTAGCAACTTTTCTTGAGCTGCAATTGACGTTGTGACAGTGTGTTTTTTTAACTTTTTTAGAGATGCAGCACGGAAACAGGCCTTTTGGCCCAATGTTCGCACCAACCAGCAATCTTCGCACATTAACACTATCCCTCAAAAACTTTGGACAATTTGCACTTATACCAAGTCAATTAACCTACAAACCTGTACGTCTGTGGAGTGTGGGAGGAAACAGAAGATCTCGGAGACAGACAGCACCCATAGTCAGGATTAAATCCAGATCTCCAGCGCTGTAAGGCAGCAACTCTACTGCTATGCCATAGTGCCGCCACCGGATGCATTGAAACTCATGGTTAATATACAGAAATAGTAAGATTAAACGAGAACTTACAAGTTTGGTTTGATTGTGATTTTATGTGGAGTTTCGTTGGTGATCACATGAAGAACCAGTTCGCATGCGCGTCAATCTTCAAAGCAGCGGTATGAAATCACAGATAACCAAAAATGGAAGTAAACATAGTAAGATTAGCAACCTGAGAACTACCAGATGATCTTTATGAGAAAGGGTTGGGCGTGGAGGGCACGCAATAACCAACGTAACTACTCATAAAATCAAGATCGAACTTCAAATTGGTAAGTTCTCGTTTAATCTTACTATTTTATTTCGGAGTCACATGAATGATTCCGTGAAGGGTTTAAAGCCCTGAGATTTCATGCCGCAGATCCAAATCTCGGCGTCTCACTGCATCGATTGACTCAGGATGAGTGAATAATCAAAAATGCATTAAGCATGACATTGATTCAAATGTATTAATGGTTTACGATAATAAAGAAATCAATAGCAACCCCTGTATTTCAGGGGAGGCTAAAGTGGACGAAAAACAGAATGGGCAAAAACCTCGGGTCAGTAACCGGCATATGGTAAAAAAAAAATTAAAAATCAATTCAGTTGACCATCCTGCAGTCGCGAGGATATGGTCGATGGGAATGTCCATTGCCCTGGCCGCTGACATTGATGCTGCCCTGGTTGGAATGAAATATACAATTGTCAGTGTTAATACCTGCATAAACCAGAACCTGCTGCAGCCACCTTGAAATAGTCTGAACTTTCTTTGTGTGGTTGTTTGTCACTTAATAAACAATGCTGATTCCACACTTCTTAGGATTCTGGTGGCCTTGATATAATATAGCAAGCCTGCCCTCCCACATAGACGTGAGTCTGTGGGTTATCCAAAAAATGATCTTAAATCCTGCCAACCCTGGTCTGCTCTGCTTGTGTAGATCAGAAATGTAAAATGTAATGGCACCTGCAGCCATTTCCATCCTATCTAGCCACAGCATTTGCAATGTTTGCCCTCGTTGTGCTGATATTAGTGTCATGACTAAGGATGTGGCTGGAACCCACTGGTGAAGTATTGTTAACACATTTTCAATATCCAAACTGCATATTCTTGTAGTGGGAGAACTTGTGTCAAGATCTCTTTTACAACTCGATATCCGGGGATGAACCCGACAGAGTGGTTCCAGTTTGTTGCAGCTGTAGTGGCTCTATAACTGAATTATTGTCAAAGACCATTTAAGAATGAACTGGAAGACATCAGTAACATGTACGGTATTAAATGTAACATTAACATTTAAATAAAACCGCTTCGGATCCCCTTAATTAGAATGTACTGCTTTTTCGGGTGCTATCCCTGCACTCTATAGTGAGCACACCCATGGCTTGATGTGACAACCTGAGCCGCAAGTCAATCCATCCAGAAAGTGTAAGTCAATAATTGTTTTATTATGCAGAGGCCGGTTTCCTGAACCACAGTTTGAACCAGCAAAGTTTTCATTTTTCAGCATAACCGTATACCGTTGTATTATTATGCCTGACAAAAGCAGGGAACATGGCTGCTTAGCCAGTCCGACAGTACGAAACCTAAAGCGAGGTCTTGCTAACTGTTAAAAGACCTGAATAGTGAGGCAAAATGGAAGAAGACATAAAAGAACATTCCTCTTTTTAGTAGCGAGAATGTATTTCTCTGCACTGTTGTGCCACATATTTTTGCAATCAGTGAATAAACATGAAACCAACATGTCGATATTCAATGTAGCATTGAATCATACTTTCATAATACTTTGAGATCCAATACCTATTCTGTGGTGTCATCGATCTGAACTGGACGATACACCAGTGGCAAAGGAGATTAGGTAAATTATTACAGGATACTTTTACTTGATTGCCATGTGACTAACATATGCCACCACCGTAGTGCAACAACTTGAAGTTGAGCATGTAGATTATGTATATTAGGTCAATAGCCCCTTACCCATGGGGTGCATCTAGTGTATATATTTAGTTGATACCAACAACTGAAGAATTGGTAACTCATGCAAATCTCCACTACCTCCAACTAGAGATGGTATTCGGAACTTCTCACCTTAGAGCCCTTAGCATCAGTTTGTAATAACTGCATTTGACCGACCAAACTACTGGAGCAGTGCTGAATACTGTTTGTTCATCATTGTGTCTGAGGTAGCTTCAGCTGATAATAGCATAAGGTTGTTAACAATGGTCTACATGTCCTTTGAGAGGACGCTACTTTGCACAATATCAGTTCCTTGATTTGCACAGCTGAAACACAACTACTATATTGCCAATTACTCTTGATGAAATAGAAGTAAGTTTTATAACAGGTTGCTATTAACTCCAATCTCTTGCCAAAGGGTGGAGTCATAGGCTAATTAATAGTTAAAGCTAAATTCAAATGACCAACAAACAGTTTATCCCTTCCGCAATGTTTTACTGTTATTAGTACAGTTATATTGTCTTTGATAACCTCTGTAATGGGAACTGCATAGAATGGATCTTTGAGACCATTATGAATCTGTTGTTAGTCAGGAAAATAAGTTTTCATATTCGGAAATTTCATATGCGACACTCTCCATTCTTCATAATAAACAGGCCACTCCTGCCTTATTCCATGGGTGCTTTGCATAAGAACTCTGGCCCAATTTCTGAACCTTATCTTCAAAGACAACCCTGGCCATAATCCAAACTCGCTTGGAATGCTAGTACTGTGCCTCTAAACAGATTTATTTATCCTTTGTGTGTTGTACAAACAAGTGTAAACATTACAACTTGTGAGTGGTGCACTTACCCATGTTTCGGAAGTTCCAGACCCACTTTATTGAGTTGGGTTGGTAGGGTGCATGGAATTTCTGCCCAGCTATCATGCTGCCCCCAGTTCCAGTGAACAGCCTACTGCTGATGAGTGCCTGGGGTGCATTCTGAAAAGATGAAGCTTTGCCCATTGTAAGCCTTCATTGATTCATCTGCCAGGTTTTCTCCCCTGTTGAATAGGCCTTACCTGAATAATAGATTCGGCGGCCGGCTCCCACATCCCCCTGTTGCTGCTGTTCACTGCCGGCACATATGTGCTCCAGTATGTTCCATTGACTTCTTTAGAGCCTGGAGTCAGTTATATCTTGACCTTTCACACTCCCCTCCTCAGAGAGGGTGATTCGTGGGCAGCCCTAAACAGGCGCTGCTGCAGGCCACAGGATACCTATGCTGATATGAACCCATTGGACCTATACCCAAAATGAGCATTCTACTGGGATGGCAACTTTGTTGTCAGGAAAAGGTACCTCTGGCACATGCCCTTCATCCCTTGGGGTATGCCCCACGGCCATACCCTGAGACTCAGCGCCAGCAGGATAGTGACCCATCTTGGTCTCCGCCTCCAAGAGGGAGACCTGTAGCAGCTCTGTCAACTGGCGCTGCTGGTTCGACCTGCAGAGGTGGAACATCTGGCTCAACCTTACCATCAGAGCTGGGTCAGAGCTAAGATGACCCATGGCTTGAGCCTCCTCATCCATGAGGGTGCTATCAAACAGCTCTCTACTAGGTGCTGCTGGCGCCTTTTTGTACAGGGTGGCACTGACACTCCTCCTGCTGGTGTGTGCCCTGCTGTAGCACTGTATGCAATAGTTGCTGCATTTGGGATAGTCGTTCAAACACACTATCCAGCCCCAGTGAGGAATCATCCCCCGACCCTGTGGGCCTATTATTTTGCTATCCAGCCCTGGCGGGGAATTTTCCCCCAACTCCGTGGGCCTAGCAGACTTAGTCAAAAGTCAAGTCAAACAAACTTTATTGTCATTTAGAAATACATTGATATATGCAGTTCCAAACAAAATTACGTTGCATTTGGCTCCCTGTGCAACACAATAAATATAAATTAACCGAAGGATAGGTATGTATGAAAAGGGTAAATAGACAATAGTGGCAGCCCATTTACATGGCATTCAGGAGTCTGATGGCTCGAGGGAAGAAGCTGTTGCGGAACCTTGATGTTCTGCTCCTTATGCTGCGGTATCTTTTTCCCGAGGGCAACAGAGTGAACAGTCCGTGATGGAGATGTGAGGGGTCCTTTATGATACTGCTGGCCTTGGACACACAGCGTTTGGTCGCAATATCCCCGATTGAGGGGAGATAGGTCCCGATGATTTTTTCCGCTGTCCTCACCACTCTCTGCACAGACTTCCAGTTGGAGGAAGTGTTTATGTGTTGCTTATTTGCATTGCTTATGTGTTACCTTAAGCAATCCTGTCCCAGGCATTGCCGGTGCCACCTCTCGTAGATGCCGGCGCTTTTTGACATGAAACAGCCCTGTCCCAAGCGCTGCTGGCATGGCTCTCCCGTAGGCCGGCAATGTCACAAATGAAACAGCCCTGTCCCAGGGCTGCTGGCGCAGCTCTCCTGTAGACCGGTGCTTTCATACATGAAGCAGCCCTGCCAGCCTGTCCCATAGGCCCGCGCTATTACACATGAAGCAGCCCTGTCAGGCGCTGCTGCCGCGGCCTGTCCCCAGTGTAGGCTCACTAATTCAATTTTTTAGTGTAGAGCTTCACCTGTGAAGGGTTAAAGCAATTTTAACCCTTCACAGCAACATGCTAAGCAAAGAAAGAATTTAATTGTCCTGACAAGGACACATGACAATAACTCTTTTGACTTTTGACTTTGACTTTACTTTGACTTTAAAACACTATAGCATACATGCAAACTTTATTATTAGAGAAAAACTCTTGCAGCCCGACTAGGTCTGAATAGGGCTGAATGAGTCCTTTCTCCACCAATTTTACTCCATGCCTGGGGACCAACGTCTGTGAGCCGCTAACCGTACTGTCAGCGACGCTGGTGTTACTTACTTGCTATTCCACGGCATCCCCGCAGGCTGGAAGCCACTGACTGCCTTGTCAGCAGCTGCTTATCTTAAAACCCGATCTTTTGCCGGTTATCTGCTTCCGCAGTCGGACCGGGGTTTCCCCATAATCCATAACCGACTCACTCGTCGGGCTGTGAATCTGGCAGAAAAACCTCTATGAAGAGAGGCTCCTGCTCAAAAAAACCCTGGTAAGTAAAAATAACTTACCTTCTAGGTTTAACTTACCTCCGGCAGGAGCGCTGCCCTGCCAGTCTGGTGTTTGTGCCAATGCGGCTAACGTACTGACGCGCATGTGAACTGGTGGGGTTCTTCACGGAATCACTCACGTGACTCCAAAATAAAATCATGTTTTCAAGGTCACTAAAGTTTCTTAGCAGATCTTAGAATGTATAACATAGTAAAGTATTGTACAGGAACCGGCTCTATGGCCCACCATGTCTAACTAATCGCATCTGCCTGCTCATGGTCCGTATCCCTCTGATCCCTAATCCCTGTGAGACAATAGTTCGATCCTGATCTCAGGGGCTATCTTAGAATCATAAAGCTATAGAGTGATACATCATTGAAACAGGTCCTTTGAAATACTTGCCCATGCTGACAAATTTGCCCCATCTACACTAGTCTTAACTGTCTGCATTTGACCCACATCTTATCCATGTACCTGTACAAATGTTTTTTAAACATTACGATAGCCCCTGCCTCAAGTACCTCCTCTGGTAGGTTCAATATACCTGCTATCCGAACTTTGCACATTCTCCCTGTGACTGCAAGGATTTCCTCTGTGTGCTCCAGTTTCATCTACATCCCAACGACATGCGGGTTTGTGGATTTATTTGCCTCTGTAAAATTGCCCCTGTGTAGGGAGTGGATCTGGAAGTGGGATAACATAGAACTAGAAAATAGACAGAACATGCTGGAGTAACTCAACGGGACAGGCAACATCTCTGGAGAGAAGGAATGTGTGAAGTTTGGGGTTGAGACCCTTCTTCAGACTTGTGTACCTGTGAGTTTGTGTGCGTGTGTATGCGTATGTGTGTGTTTGTGTGTGTGTTGGAAAACTGTGATTGTGATGGCTGTAAAATCTGACCAAGCATTTTTAATAAAGTACAATGCATAATGAAAGTTGGCATGAAATGTTTGTTTGATGCACTGAGAGTCAGTTAATTGATCAAAATATAATGCTAAAGTAATGATTGGATTTGGGAAAAACCTGTCAGTGATGGAATTTGAATTGTCATGTTAATTAGCATATTTGCATGTTGGATAGTGAATATTCAAGAATAATGAGCATTGGCAACATATCATATATAGAGGGTCTGTAAGAGTTGATGCTGAACTGATGTTTACGCTGGTTCGTGATTTTCCTCTCATGAGAACAAATGAGAACCAGCTTGTATAGGTTAAGGATAAAGGATGATCAATTTAAGATAATGAAGAAAGATGCCTTCTCATGGAGTGGTAGGATTCTATGGAATTCTTTACCTCCAAGAACTGTGGAGGCTGAGTCAATGAATATATTTAGCACCTGAGTGGAAGGTTTTTGGAATACAGGAGATAAAAAAAAGCTTTGGAGGAACATGCAGGAAATTAGACCCATGGCCAAGATTAGATCTGCCATGAACATACTGACTGATGGAGCATGTTTAAGCGGCAATATGGTCTAGTCCTACTCCTTTCTCAAATAGAACATAGCAAAGTATGGCTCAGTGACAGACCTTTCGGCCCACAGGTTTGCCAAACATGATATCAAGACTAACTCTTCTCTACTTGCACATAATCCATGTCCCTCCATTCCCTGCATATCAATATACAATAGACAATAGACAATAGGTGCAAGAGTAGGCCATTCGGTCCTTTGAGCTAACACTGCCATTCAATGTGATCATGGCTGATCATTCACATTCAGTACAAGGTTCCTGCCTTCTCTCCATACCCCTTAACTTCGCTATCCCGAAGCGTTCTATCTAACTCTCTCTTGAAAGCATCCAGAGAACCAGCCTCCACTGCCCTCTGAGGCAGAGAATTCCACACACTCGCAACTCTCCGTGTGAAAAGGTTTTTCCTCATCTTCGTTCTAAATGGCTTACCATTTATTCTTAAACTATGGCCCATGGTTCTGGACTTCCCCGACATTGGGAACATATTTCCTGCCTCTAGTGTGTCCAAACGCTTAATAATCTTATATGTTTCAATAAGATCCCTTCTCATCCTTCTAAATTCCAGAGTATACAATAGACAATAGACAATAGGTGCAGGAGTAGGCCATTTGGCCCTTCGAGCTAGCACTGTCATTCAATGTGATCATGGTTGATCATCCCCAATCAGTACCCTGTTCCTGCCTTCTCCCCATATCCCCTGACTCTGCTATCTTTAAGAGCCCTATCTCGCTCTCTCTTGAAAGTATCCAGAGAACCGGCCTCCACCGCCCTCTGAGGCAGAGAATTCCACAGACTCATAACTCTCTGTGAGAAAGTGTTTCCTCGTCTTCGTTCTAAATGGCTTATCCATTATTTTTAAACTGTGGCCCCTGGTTCTAGACTCCACCAACATCGGGAACATGTTTCCTGCCTCTAGTGTGTCCAAACTCTTAATAATCTTATACGTTTCAATAAGGTCTCCTCTCATCCTTCTAAAATCCTGAGTATACAAGCCCAGCAGCTCCATTCTCTCAGCATATGACAGTCCCGCCAGCCCGGGAATTAACCTTGTAAAGCTACGCTGCACTCCCTCAATAGCAATAACGTCCTTTCTTAAATTAGGGTACAAAAACTGCACACAATACTCCAGGTGTGGTCTCACCAGAGCCTGATACAACTGCAGGAGGACCTCTTTGCTCCTATACTCAACTCCTCGTGTTATGAAGGCCAACATGCCATTCGCATTCTTCACTGCCTGCTGTACCTACATGCCTACTTCAGCGACTGATGAACCAGGACCCCCAGATCCTATTGTACTTGCCCTTTTCCCAACTTGACACCATTTAGATAATAATCTGCCTTCCTGTTTTTGCCACCAAAGTGGATAACCTCACAATTATCCACATTAAACTGCATCTGCCATGCATCTGCCCACTCACCCAACCTGCCCAAGTCACCCTGAATCCTCATAGCATCCTCCTCGCAGTTCACACTACCACCCAGCTTTGTGTTATCTGCAAATTTGCTAATGTTACTTTTAATCCCTTCATCCAAATCATTAATATATATTGCAAATAGCTGCAGTCCCAGCACCGAGCCTTGTGGTATCCCACTACTCACTTCCTGCCATTCTGAAAGGGACGTTAATTCCTACCCTTTGTTTCCTGTCTGCCAACCAATTATCCATCCATGTCAGCACCCTACCCCCAATACCATGTGCCTCTCCAAAGCCTCTTAAATGCCATCATCATTTCTGTTTCTACCACCACTCTCAGCAATGTCAATCTCTGCGATTAAGACCTGTTCCACACGTCTCTTTTAAACTTCTCCCTCTGATCATAAAGATATTCCCTCTAGTATTTGATATTTCCATCCAGGGAAATACATTCTGAGTATCTACCTTGTCTACGCTTCTCATAATTTTATATTCTTCTATCAGGTCTCCCCTCAACTGCCAGCATTCCAGAGAAAACATTCCAACTCTGTGCAACCTTTCCTTGTAGTTAATATCCTCTAATATAGGATTATTCTGGTAAACCTCCTCTGCACCATTTCTATAGCCACCACATCCTTCTTGTTTTGAGGTGACCAGAACTGCACACAAAACTCCAAATATGGCCTAACCAAAGTCGTATAAAACTGCATGATGGTTTCCTGAATCTTATACTAAATGCCCTAGTGAATGCAAGCATGCCATATGATCTTATTTCCCATGTATTGCTAAAATAGAACCCCAGTACTGTTTACATTTATTTTGGAATATCACAGAATCTCAAATAGCTGCCAGGGAGGATTTCAAAAGAAACATCAGAGTCCAACCCCCAGTAGATCACCTGTGGCAGCATGAATGAGTCGGGCTGAAATGCCTGTTTCCAGCTGTATTACTTCATGACTGACTGGATGTTAATACTACTGCTGCATTCTTTCACCACTACACTACAGTCTGTAAGCTTGCATATTTACCTAGGTTAGCACAGCAGTTTGTGCTGCTCTGCCTGGCTTATCTCCTCTTTCATTTCTTTCTACGGATCAAATGGAATTTTCACCAAAATACACCTGACTGCACATGCCAATTCTGTGCACTGTCCAAGAAAGTCAATTTGAAAAACGACCAGTGTGCTGAACTGAAGTCATGATAGAACTGCTAGGAAAGATGTTGCTGAAGGTTTGAAGATGTCGAGGACAATGCCTCAATAGTTCCTAAATGGACCTAGTCTGCAATCAGGAAGTGTACAGTGAAAGATGATAGTGGCTCTAAGTGGTGCTCAAAACCCCCAGGAAGAGGTTGTTTACTCTCTGTGCAATGACTTTTGTCAGAAGCTGTGGTCATTAAAGTTTTACCAACCAAATGCACATCACCTCGTTAAAAATGCTATTTATTTGTCCTGGCATCCACTTCAAAGCATTTAATAGATGTAAACTACAATTGCAATTTAGGACACCAGTTTTGCTACTTCAGAGATATTTTAGCACCTAAACTGTGAGGATATTGGGAATCACTTACATTTAGATGCTGAAACTGGAAACAGAATAATACAAATTAAAAAAATCAAATTTTCCTTCATTAAAGTAACCAGGGAATAATCTAGAGGAAGCCATTTTGAAATTTCATCAAAAGCTGCTAAGTTTCAAACAAGATTTGTCTGGGACCAAATATTCGCACAAAAGCATATTCACCCTCGAGATTCAAACATGAAACTTCATTTCTTCTCGTGCAAATACATTTCACAAAAGAAGTGGGGAAGTGCATGAGAGATCAGAAAGAAATTACTGGGTAAATTATGTGTATAATCATCACTTGCCCCAAGCAACAGCTCGTGTAGAAACAATTTACCCGCTGAGAATGTCAAATATGGCAAACCAGTAACATATAACAGCAACATATTACCAGAGAAATACTTATTATTCTGCAAAGCTGCTGTGATGACTTCCAGTGGGGTGTTAGCAGCCATTCCAATAAACCATGTTCAAATACAATATTGTTTAAATCAAATAAGACCTCTAGGAACTCCAAAATAAATTGTTTTGCAGCCCAGGAGAGAGAAACTGCGACTGTACAGAATTATTTATTCCATCTGAAGGTAGTGATATGATGATAACATTTTCAATCTATTCTAATTTTATAGAGTTGTTTAAAATTATGAAGAAATGGAATAGAAGTGAGAGACAGATTATTTGCAATGATTGAGTTGTTTAAATTGAGTGTACATAGATATTAAGAATAAATCTAAAATATTTAGATCAGAAAACAAGTAAAACATTCTTTACACAAAAAGGTTGGAAAGTTGAATGATAGACCGCTGTTGAAAGAATTTGTGTCAACAGTGGCAGAAAATAAGAGATTTTGGAATATGTGATTCATGGCCGCAGAGTTTTGAATGCTGTTTATGCAGAGGACAAACAGCATTAATCAAAGTTCCCATGTTGAATTCCTTTGTGTGAATTTTAATATTAGATTTTTTTTTTGATTAAAAAACTATCTGATTGTGCACAAGCCCAACAGTTTCCTTTATTTACTAAAACTTCTCTAGAATAGATATCTATAGTATGTTTAAATGAAAAATCAGATATCATACATCTTTAGCTTGGAATCTATAACTAAACTTTGATATATTGAAAATACAATTGCTACTTTTGTAAGCATTTATTTTTTGACATTTAACATAATATTTCTGATTCTTTATTTTTTCATTTACTGTTAGATTATCCATAATCTGCTTTCAGGCAGCCATAGTTTCTGCTGTAGGAACATAGAACATATAACAGTGCAACAAGGCCCTTCAGCCCATATTATCTGTGTTGAATATGATGACAAATTAAACTAATCACCTCTGCCTGCACGTAATCTGTATTCCTCCATTTCCTGCATATTCATCTGCCTCTCTAAAAGCCTTTCAAAAAATATTGTACCTTCCACCACCATCACCCCTGGCAGTGCATTCCAGACTTCCACCCACTCTCTGTGTCAAAACTTACCCAGCACATCTCCTTTAATATTTCCCATCTCACCTTTGGGGCAATTGAGTCCCACTTGGGAGACCTAATCTGCAAGTTCTGGCGAGTTTGCCCTCGAGTCATACTCGCAGCATGGGCGACTTGAGGTCATAGAAGATCTTCGTAACTCTCCTTCATTGTCAAGAGTGGTCTCCGCGTACTCAAGGCCTCAGCTAGGTCGCGCCGTTTTTCTCAATATGTTAAAAAATGCTCGCCACTAAAAAAAAGGTCGCAATGGAAAAAATCTGTACTTTTTTACTCGTAGGTTTAGTCGTAGTAGGTCATATTAGGTCGGCATGTTAATCATCGGTAATCGAGGGTAGTCGAAGGTAGTCGTAGATAGTCTTCATCATAGTCGAAGGGAGGTCGAAGGAGGTCGTCTTCACTTTCCACTATTCGGTGTCCAATTTTCCCGAAGATAGTCGTAGCTAGTCGTAGCTAGTCGAAGCTGGTCTTCAACATAGTCGAAGGAGGTCGAAGAAGGTCTTCTACATAGTCGAAGGAGGTCTTCAACATGTAATTTTTTCAAACACTTCTAAACTCACCAATTAAGTCGCTCAAGTGGGACAGTCCCTTAAGGCTTGCCAGGATGTCAAACATGTATTTCCAGTGCAATTATTAGGAAGAATTTTTGTAACCAATTGACTTAGTAATTTTTATTTTAATATGTTGATGTGTTAATAATTAATTAATATATGTCTTCTTATTCATGATAAGTAAGCTCCAAAACTAAACTCACCTGAACCTCAGTGGCAAAGCTGCTGTGTACTGGTGGAGATTGTGTGTGCTCGGTGTCTGTGTTCCACGTCATTGTCAAGTCATTCACTGAAGCAGGTGAGAAGATAGGCTTTACACTCAACATCCACAAGACAATGGTTCTCTATCAATCTATCCCCCACTGCACAACAACATTGCCCCATGACAAAATAAATATGTATGTAGAGACCCTGGAAAATGTAGGTCATCTCAGCAGATACCTCTCAGTGAAGGCACACATTGATGATGAAATTCACAAACATCTTCAGTGCCCCTGTGTAGTTTTTGGTCAGTTGACAAAGGTGTTTGAATATCAATACTTCAGACCAAACACAAAGCTCATTATCTACGAGGCACCAGTAATATATGACCACCAGGTATTACCAAGACACCCTACAACAGGCACCTCAAGGCAATAAAAAGAGACCAACAATGCAAATTGTGCAAAATCCACCAAATTCACTGGTAGAATAAGCAATGAATCGCAGCGTCCTTTCCTTGGCCAACATCTTCAGTGTTGAAATCCTGAACATAGTCAGTCAATTCCATTGGATAGGTTATCTATATTCCTGACACCAATCTCCCAAATAAAGCATTCTATCCCAACATCTCATGTAAATATGTTAATGAATGGATAGAGGAAAGGATTCAAGGATGTGCTCAATACCTCTGAAAAAATACAAAATCCCCATAGACTCTTCAAAATCACTAGCTGATTACCATGGAGAAGAAGCATTGTGACATTACTGTGAATCCTGTGCATTGTGAGCATAAGTTCATATGAACTACAGGAGCACACAGTAGACTTGCTTAAATGTTATAAGAAATGACCTACCTCACCTCACCTATTCCACAAACATATCTGCTCCATCTATAGTAGAGTTCTCACATTGGTCTCATCAGCATCTCAGAACCCATAAACTAGTGTAGAAGTCATCCTCACTCCCAACAAAACACTTCAGAATTATATTAGTTACTGATCAGACTGTTACCAATCACTTTGTTGAGCTTCACTTTACACAAGAGCACCATTCTCCCTCCCCACCTGGCTTCCATCTGTATCGATCTAGGCCACCATCTCTCTCCCCAATGCACCTTCAAACTCCAACCACCTGATATTTTGTCCTTTGTGCAAGAAAACATTCCCACACCTGCTGATTTTCTCAGCCACACTCATGTTTGTGCTGGAAATTTTTGAAGTCCTGAAATACTAATTTTGTTTCTCCTTCCAAATCTCTGGGTTTCCAAATTAGTATTTTCAGCACTTTCTGATGATTTCACAATTCTCATTTAAGGCTCGGAATTATTTTCCTGCCATTGTCCCTGCTTCACTCTTTCTACACTAAATCTTAACAAAATCTGCGTGGCTCCTCCAATTCAGGTCTCTTGATTGTCCAATTTTAAATAAAGTGCAGGAATTACAGAATGAATTGCATCAGTAACATGTGCAAATAAAACACCATTTAATGTACTGAGACTTGATGAGACAACTAGAGGAAGATTCTGAACCCTGAACTTTATAAATAAATACGTAAAGGGTAAAACATTGAATGCTTTAAGCATTACTAGTTTAATCTAGACAATAGCATTGCATTAAATTTCAGAATCACTTTGTGAGAACATTTTATAAAGACTACAGAAGAGGTTTACTTGAATCATTGTTGTTGGGAGAAGTTTCTGAGACATAGGATCTATATTCATTTGGAAAGGCAGGGACTGATTAGAAGAAATTAACATGTTTTTAAAAAAAACGATAATTGTATTGAGGATTAACCAATGAGATTGATGAAGAACGAACAATAGTTGTGTTTATATGGACTTTGGTAAAGATTTTTCCAGGGCCCTGCATGGTATTTGGTCCAGAAGGTCAAGGTGTAAGGGAACATGGAGCATTGGTGAACTGGTTGTAAAATTGAATGGTCAAGGGAGGTAGAGTGCAGTGGTGAATGGTACTTTTCTAACTGGAAATCTGCATCCAAGTAGTTTATTGCAGGGATTGGTGATTTGCAAAATATATAAATGAGATTATAGGGGCTATGATTAGTAAATCTGTGAACAACAAGAACATTAGTGGAGTCGGAGATAGCAAAGAATGTTGTTTAAACAAACAGTAGGACATAGACCAGGTGAAAAGTTGGGCAAAGTGGTTGCAGATGAAAATGTAATCAGACATGCGGAAGTTTTTTGAATATTTGAGATAAAGTTCTGTTAGGACATACAGAATAATTGGCAGAGGACTCTGGAGCATTAATATACAAAGAGAGATACAAGTCCATGGCTGCCTGAAACTGGCACAAGTGGATATTTTGATTATTCCATAATTTAATATCTAAGTCACGTGAGTAACTATGTGAAGAGCCCGTCAGACTGCATGCGCGTCAATACGTCGACGCATCAGAGAATCAGAGCAGTTCGAAACTGCTCTGACAGGTAAGAGAAAAAAAATATTTCAGGAACGGGCCGCTGCTCCGAAAATAGGGGCAACGGACCCGGACAAGCTGGCACAGCTTGTGCAGCTGCCGCCATGGAGGCTCCGTAAGGAGTTGGTGGGGTAAAAATAGTGGCTGCCGGCGCGACCGGGACAACTACCGCCGCGGACCCTCAGCAGGAGCTGACGGCTATAAATAGCGGCTGCCGCAGAGGCTCAACAGGAGTTGGCGGTTTTAAAATAGTGGCTGCCGGCTTGGCCGGGACAGCGACTTCTGTGGCAGAATGGGGCTCCACTGGAGCAGGCAGCTGTTCGGAGCATCTGACGGGCAATGCCTGTTCAGATTGGAGCTCTGAAAGGGAGTCAGCCAGAGGCCTGAGGATGTTGAGGGTGTTATTATGTATGCAGGTACGCTGAGCTTGCTAGTACCAATGAGATGAAGGATAGTTTCTTCATTGTTATTTAATAGTTTTCTCAAGAGATTGTTGGGGGCTCATTAACAGCCAATAGAATGGTTATTCCCATTTGATAATCTCCTTTCAACAGCAGGAGGCTTACAAAGTGCGCTTTCAGAAGTTATAAAATTTGGTTGAATATGCCTGGATGATTGCAGATAGGTTTCTAAACAGTGTTGCATGAGTTATTGTCTAACTCAAAGCCAATTGGGACTGTGGTCATATTAAGGGCAATGGCCATGTATGCAAGTTAACATCATGTTGTTAATAACCCATGTCTTTTCTATCATTTATGGTTTATCTGTTTAAGTGTTTCACACACAGATTGGGTTACTACATGAAACCACAAAGCTTTGAAGGCTTAAAGAAAGATTAAACGAAAACTTACAGTTTGAAGTTTGATCTTTATTTTATGAGTAGTTTGAAGCGAGGGATTAATTGCCCTCCACTCCCAACCTTGAATCTCATAAAGATAATTTGGTAACTAAACGGTTATTAATCTTTCTATAGTTTAAGTTTGTGCAAGTGGTTTGTGGTTTCAAACAGTTGCTCTGAAGTTTGACGCGCATGCGGGCTGGCGGGCTCTTCACGTAATCCCTCACTTCAACTTCTCATAAAATAAAGTTCAAACTTCAAACGGTACGTTTTCGTTTAATCTTTCTATTATATTACAAGAATGAGCGAATTTAGTTACATAGAGAGACTAAAGACTCTGAGATTTTCTTCCATGGTTCCGCACTCCAATTTCGTGAGCACATCAAGGATGACAGCCCAGCAGACGTTGCGGAAATATTCTAGAAGTTTGGAGAGACTATCTTTCAGATGATATGTTAAACAAGATGTATGCCATCTCATGGAATGTAAATACTCCAAAATCGCTATTTAATTATCCTGCTGGGTATTTGTTTCTTAACCAACCTCACTCAACTGAAGAAAGGTCTCGACCTGAAACATCACCCATTCCTTCTATCCAGAGATGCTGCCTATCCCACTGAGTTACTCTAGCATTTTGGTCTAACTTTGGTGTAAACCAGTATCTGCAGTTCCTTCCTACTCGTTCAACTAATTGGTTACTATCACCTTATTGTTTTGGGGACCTTGCTTAATGTAAATTGGCTGTACATTTCAAACATTATATCAGTGACAATGTTTTAAAAAGGGCTTAATTTCAAAAGTTTGTTCAGATGTGCTTAGGTCATGACAGGCAATATATATACAAAAAATATATATTTTGTATCTGAACATTAGCATTTCCAATTCCCATTTTTCCATTAACTTAACCTGATAGAAAGGGTCTTAATGAATTTAAAAATGGAAAGTTTCAAACCTCAGATTGATTTTTTTCTACTTTAATCACAATGAATCAGGGATCTATATCAATCTTGATTGATTAAACAGTATCCAAGGAAACTAGAAATACTAAGCTATGGACGGGGAAATGTTTAGATACAAAAGGGACACAAATGCTTTAATGACCATGGTGAGTTGTAATCTTCACACCATTAAAATACTCAAGCGGCTGTAATGGAAGCAAATGTCAAATCAAGAGTCAAGTCATGAGTATTTTATTGTCACATCCCGGAACAGAACAATGAGATTACTTTATAAAATTCCGATTGTTCTGTAGCTTTTTCCACTGTGTTTGATTTACCTATCCCATTGAATATGGTTATTTCTCATGTGTTTGTCAAGAAATGAATTATATTCCAGTTGCTTGCTCCAGCACTGTATGGTTTTCCACTGAGATTTTATTCTCAACCAGTGTTTGACCAAGTTCATAGTTGTCGGACTATATTTTTAATGTATTTTAGTTCTAAATATCACAGGAAATAATAAGAATTAATTTTTCATCAATGATGACGTGCCAGGTACTTAACCTGGCACGTCATCATCCAAACGTCTTGTCACTGAGAGTGTGTACGTCTGAGCGCCTTCTTCCTTTCTTGCTGTACTTCTGCAGAAACGACAGCACTAATCAACCAATTTGTCAACCAAGTTGCTGAAAATAAACTAATCAAAAGTAGCAAATGGGCACCAGGCCTGTCACTTTTCACCTTGTCAGTTAGGGAGCACAATATTTTTTGAACTTCTACAAGTGTATGGTGGAGAGCATATCGACGGCCTGGTTTGGAAATTAGAATGCTCAAGAACTATAAAAGGCTGCAGAAAGTGGTAGACATTGCCCAGTTCATCAGGGGTACTCACTAGCTCATTACCAAGGAAGCACAGCCTCAAAGAAGGCAGATTATATCATCAAAGTCCCACACCAACATTTAGTAGTCCCATTTTAGTAAGGCATTTGACAAGGTTCCACATGGTAGGCTGCTTTGGAAGGTTAGATCCCATGGGATTCAAGAAGAGTAGCTGAATGGATAGAAAATTGGCTGCATGGAAGGAAGCAGAGGTTGATGGTGGAAGTTGCTTTTTGGACTAGAGGTCTGTGACTAGTGGTGTGCCTCAGCCTTTGATATTGGGCCCATTGCTGTTGTCATCTATATCAATGGTTTGGATGAGAAGGTACAAGGCATAGTTAGCAAGTTTGCAGATGACACAAAAGTAGGTGGTATTGTAGATACTGTTGGTTGTCAAAAATACTTACTTACTTTTACTTACTGCCTATTTTGCCTCCTGGCATGTAGGGCAGCAACGAAGGCTCTCCACTTCTATCTGTTCTGAGCTAGCTTCTGGACATTACCCCAGGTCAGGTCCATTGTTTCGATAGCCCAGGAAGTCCATCACGCCCAGTAGTGTTGATTTCTTCAGTTGCTGTTTCCATAACATATTTGTTTTACGAGACAGGGTTGTTAGCCCTGTGCTCAACCTCCAACCTGGTGGACCAATGGATCGCTCTTCGTCTCACCTCTACCCTTCAACCTGTCCAGCATGGTAGACCCTAACAGGAGACAAATCTCACGTTGGCATAGCTCTAGGAGTCACTGAGACACACAAACTCCCTGACCACGACAAGTTTGTAATCCAACGGGGAGTTGTCAAAAATAGAGGTGTACAAAATCAAAAGAGGAATAGATTGTGTAGCTGCACAGTCGCTTGCCCAGAATAGGAGAGCCAAGACTCGAAGGACATAGGTTTAAGGTGAGGGTGGAAAGATTTAATAGGAAACTGAGGGGTAACTTTTACATGCAAAGGGTGGAAGGTGTATGGAATGAGCTGCCGGAGGAGGTAGTTGAGGCAGATACTATCACGATGTTTAAGAAACATATATGAAGGTATATGGACAGGACAGCTATAGTGGGGTACTAGACTAAGTCAGACCCTTTGGGTCCCATTGTTACATGGGAGGCCTGGTCCACCAATGCAATATGCCACCACTGATGCATAGCCCCCAACTGTGCAGGTGCGGCTGATGGTTTCTTGTTGTGATGCCTATGATCCCCCCTCCTCCCCTCACTCCCCCGCTATGCCCCTTGCCCTCCCCACCCCCATCCACTCTTAGCGGCTCTCCAGCGGCGCAGTCATTCACACCCATTGGGTTCCCATTGTGACAAAGATCACGCAGGTATTACTGCCCAGGCAAAACTTGCAGCCGCGGCAAGTGGAAAAGGGATTTACTAAAGCTTAAATTGGGAAAGAGTGTCCTGTAGCCGGGGGAGGGGGACAGCTTCTGGCGGTGGGCGCATGGGGGAGGGGGGGAAACATCCTGCAACTGAGGATGGTGACGGCTTCAGATGGGGCCGACGGGAGCGTCGTGTAGCCGGGGAGGGGGACAGCTTCAGGTGGTGGCCGGTGTTGCGGAGAGCATCACGCGGCTGGGGACACGGACGACTTCAGGCAGGAAGCTGGCGGGAGCGCCCTGTAAAAGCTTTTTCACCCAGAGAGTTGTGAATTTGTGGAATTCCCTGCCACAGAGGGCAGTGGAGGCCAAAGCACTGGATGGATTTAAGAGCGAGTTAGATAGAGCTCTAGGGGTTAGTGGAATCAAGGGATATGGGGGAGAAGGCAGGCACGGGTTACTGATTGGAGACGATCAGCCATGATCACAATTAATTGCGGTACTGGCTTGAAGGGCCGAATGGCCTCCTCCTGCACCTATTTTCTATATTTCTATGTTTCTAAATGCGATTGTCATTTACTTACAGAGGGCTCAAAGTTTTATGTAATTTAATCAGCTTCGTTTTACTAATCTGTCATTAGTTATTATTCTCCAATTCCACTGGCTACCTTTTTTCCAAAAGTGCTCAAGAATTTAGTCTAAAGACTTGGCATTTTAAGTGTGCTCCATTGCATGAGGGAAAAAAGGCTGTGGTGTAGATAACTGTCTCAGCCAAAAATGTAATTGAAAAGGTGGTTTTGTGGTTCTGTTATTAAAGTTGCAGATAAGCTTCTCCCATTTAATAAAATTGTCAGGTGGTAAATACTCAGTTAGTTCAACACTAAGGTGTAATGACACAGTGAAAAAATTACTGCTCACACTGATTCCACTGCAGTTCCACTGATCTGAATCTAGATCCATGTAAAAAGAGTTCAAGGCTGTTTATTTGTCATATTCATCGGATTTGAACAGGAACAATGGAAGTCTTTCTTGCTGCAGTTTTGAAGGCACATTAGACGCACAACAGCAACAAATAATACTGCAAATATCAGAGGCATGTGTCAAACTAATGGTATTTCAAAGACGTTTTCTTGATTACGGTCTAATATCAGCAAAAAAACGTATACTTAAATTTTGGAAAAGGACAACAGTCCCCTCAGTGAAGATGTGGATTACGGAAATGAATGAGACACTCCATCTAGAAAAAATTAGGTGTGTCTTGACTGACAAACCAGATCAATTTTTAAAAATATGGTCTCCTTTTATTGAATTTCTTGAACAATACAATGGTTGAACACAAACTCCAAACTGATTGTTAAGCTGGGTGAGTGGGTGCAGGGGTGGGGTCGATAGGTATATCTCCTTTTCTTTATCTTTCTTTTCATCTTTCTCTTTTCTTACTTCTTCCTTTTTTTTAAATTTCAAATCAATATTCTGTTTGTAAAATGTTAAAAATGAAGCTGTGCTGAGTTGTAGAAATGTTAAGTCATTCTTTATTGTACAATTGCTTCCAATAAAATTATAATTAAAGAAAAACAACAGCAACAAACTAATATACAATTAATTGTTAGTTATTTGAAGTAAATTAGAATATGATTGTGCAACCCAATGTATGTTGAGCAACCATAGTAGTGCAAAGGCCTTAGTGGTTGGTTGCTGAGGGGGATGTTGTGGATAAGAAACATAGAAACATAGACAATAGGTGCAGGAGGAGGCCATTTGGCCCTTCGAGCCAGCACCGCCATTCATTGTGATCATGGCTGATCGTCCGCAATCAATAACCCGTGCCTGCCTTCTCCCCATATCCCTTGATTCCACTAGCCCCTAGAGCTCTATCTAACTCTGAAAAAGTGAAAACGTTTTTCCTCACCTCAGTCTTAAATTGCTTCCCCTTTACTCTAAGATTTTGGGCCCTGGTTCTGGACTCGCCCAACATTGGGAACATTTTTCCTACATCTAGCTTGTCCAGTCCTTTTATAATTGTATATGTTTCTATAAGATACCCCCTCATTCTTCTAAACTCCAGAGAATACAAGCCTAGTCTTTTCAATCTTTCCAAATATGATAGTCGCACCATCCCAGGGATCAATCGCGTGAATCTACGCTGCACTGCCTCAATCACAAGGATGTCCTTCCTCAAATTCGGAGACGAAAACTGGACACAATACTCTAGATGTGGTCTCACCAGAGCCCTATACAACTGCAGAAGAACCTCTTTACTCCTATAGTGAAATCCTCTTGTTATGAAGGCCAACATTCCATTAGCTTTCTTCACTGCCTGCTGTACATGCACGCCACCTTTCAGTGACTGGTGTACAAGGACGCCCAGGTTTTGCTGCACCTCCCTCTTGCCTAACCTAACCCCATTGAGATAATAATCTGCCCCTTTATTTTTGCCGCCAAAGTGGTTAACCTCACATTTATCTATATTATACTGCATCTGCCACGCATCTGCCCACTCAATCAACCTGTACAGGTCACCCTGCAACCTCCTAACATCCTCTTCATATTTCATACTGCAACCCAGCTTTGTGTCTTCCGCACACTTGCTTGTGTTGCTTCTAATTCCCTCTTCCAAATCATTAATATATATGGTAAACGGTTGCGGCCCCAACACCGAGCCTTGTGGCACGCAACTCGCCACTGCCTGCCATTCTGAAAAGGACCCGTTTACTCCTACTCTTTGCTTCCTGTCTGTCAACCAGTGTGCCAAACAATTTACTATCCATGTGAACACCCTACCCCCAATACCATGTGCTCTAATTTTAGTCACCAGTTTCTCGTGCAGGACCTTATCAAAGGTTTTCTGAAAGTCTACATCCACTGGCACCCCTTCATCCATTTTACTTGTCACATCCTCAGAAAATTCCAGAAGATTAGTCAAGCATGATTTCCCTTTCATAAATCCATGTTGACTTGGACTAATCCTTTTACTGCTATCCAAATGCCCCATTAGTACCTCTTTAATAATTGACTCAGGAATCTTTCCCACCACTGAAATCAGGTTAACTGGTCCGTAATTCCCCATTTTCTCTCTTGCTCCTTTCTTGAAAAGTGGGAAAACGTTAGCTATCCTCCAATCCACAGGAACTGATCCTGAATCAATCGACCGTTGGAAAATAATCACTAATGCATCCACTATTTCTAGAGCCACCTCCCTGAGGACCGTGGGATGCAGACCACCAGGTCCAGGGAATTTATAATCCTTCAGTCCCGTTTGCTACCCAATACTATTTCTCGCCTAATGAACATTTATTTCAGTTCCTCTACCCCCTTAGATCCTCTGTCCTCCAGTATATCTGGGAAGTTGTCTGTGTCTTCCTTAGTGAAGACAGATCCGATGTACCTGTTCAACTCTTCTGCCATTTCCTTGTTACCCATAATAATTTCACCCGTGTCTGCCTTCAAGGGACCCACATTTGATATTGCTACTCTTTTTCCCTAAACATAGAAGCTTTTACTGTCCTTCTTTATATTCCTGGCCAGCTTCCCTTCATACTTCATCTTTTCTGTCCGTATTGCCTGTTTTGTTTCTTTCTGTTGTCCTATGAAAGTTTCCCAATCCTCTGGCTTCCGTCTACTCTTTGCTTTTAGTTTTATTCTATCTCTAACTTCTCTTGTCAGCAACGGTAGCCTCCTACTCCCCTTAGAATCTTTCTTCCTTTTTGGAATGAAATGATCCTCCATCTTCCGGATTATGCCCAAAAATTCCTGCCTTGCCATTGCTGTTCCACTGTCATTCCTTCTAGGTTCCCTTTCCAGTCTACCTTGGCCAGCTCCTCTCTCATGCATTCATAGTCCCCTTTGTTCAACTGCATCACTGAGATTTCCGATTTAACCTTTTCCTTCTCAAATTGCAGATTAAAACTAATCATATTATGATCACTACCTCCAAGCGGTTCCTTTACCTTGTGTTCTCTTATCATATCTGGTTCATTGGACAACACTAAATCCAGAATTGCCCTTTCTCTGATCGGCTCCATTACAAGCTGTTCTAAGAATCCATCTCGGAGACAGTCTACAAACTCTTTCTTGGGGTCCTGAACCAACCTGATTTTCCCAGGCTACCTGTATATTGAAATATCTCATCACCACAGTGGCATTACATTTGTTACATGCCAGTTTTAACTCCTGCTGCAACTTACACCCTACATTCGGGCTACTATTTGGGGGTATGTAGATAATACCAATTAGTGTCTTCTTGCCTTTATAATTCCTTAACTCAATCCACAGTGACTCTACCTCATCACTGCCTATGTCTTCCCTCATAAGAGACTGAATTCCATCCCTCACCAGCAGAGGTTACCCACCCCCCTCCTCTTCCTTCCTTTCTATAGGATGTATAACCCTAAATATTAAGTTCCCAGGCCCAATCCTCCTGCAGCCATGTCTCAGTAATCCCCACAATGTCATATCTACCAACCTCTAACTGAGCCTCAAGCTCATCCACCTTACTTCTTATACTTTGCACATTCATATACAATACTTTTAATTCCTTATGCACCTCACCTTTCACATCGATCCCTATTACACTTGGGCATACTCTCCTATCCCTTTGTGAGCTTTCTTTCCTGTTCATTAACTATCCCTTTATTCTCTTTCTCTTTAACTCAGTCCTTGACTATCCCCTTTGACACCTCACCTCCCTTATTCAGTTTAAAACCACCCATGTAGCAGTTGCAAACCTGCCTGCCAGAATGGTGGTCCCCGACCTGTTAAGGTGCAATCCGTCCCTTTTGTACAGTTTCCCCTTACTCCAAAACAGATCCCAGTGGTCTAACAATCCAAATCCATGCCCCCTGCACCAGTTCCTCAGCCACACATTCAGGTCCTGTATCTCCCTGTTCTTGCCAGCACGAGGAACTTGAAGCAAACCGGAAATAACCACCCTGGTCCTGCTTTTCAGCATTTTTCCGAGCTCTTTAAAGTCATGCTTCAGAATAGTCATCCCCTTCTTTCCGGCATTGTTTGTGCCGACATGCACTACCACTTCCAGCTGTTTGCCTTTGCCCTTGAGGATTTTCTGCACCCTGTCCGTGACATCCTGGATCCTGGCACCAGGGAGGCAGCACACCATCCTCGAATCCCGTCTGTTGCCACAGAAACCCCTGTCTGTACCTCTCACAATGGAGTCTCCAACTACCATGGCGTTGCCTGACGTCGGCCTCTTTTGTTTTGGCTCAACAACCCTTTTTGCTTCGCAAGCCAGTCGGCCGCTCAGTGTGTTAACGTCCTCTGTCCTGACAGCTTCTAAGTGTGTTCTCAAGAGGTGCAACATCCGGGGACCTTTGCATTCCATGTTTCCCTCCCGTTCTCACCGTCACCCAGCTTCTCTCTTCCAGTACCTCAGGTGTAACAATCTTACTGTAGGACTTGTCGAGGAACGACTCAGTTTCTTGGACAAACCTGAGGTCATCCACTTGCTTCTCCAGTTCCCCAACACTGTCCTTCAGGAGCTGTTGTGCAGGGTGACTCAAGAACCTAATGGTTGGTGGAAAGGAGCTGTACTTGAAGCTCAAGATAACTTCCGCTGGAAGAAGCAAGAGGAGAGCATGGCCTAGGTGCTCTAGATTTTTGATGAAATCAACTACCTTCTGCAAAGTAGATCTTCCTGTAGATTGTTTTGATGCTCTGGAAGTCAGTACAAGATGGACATGGCAATGTCCGTCACTTTCTGCAGTCTCTATTTTTCTTGAGTGTTTGAATTACTGAACGAGTCTGTGATGCAATCAGGCAGATTTCTCTCCACCATGTACCCGTAGACTTTTAATAGAGTATTCAGTGACATGAGAAATCTCTCCAAAATTTTGACAGGGCACATCTCTCTCTTTATCAAATATTTGAACACAAAATGTTTTTTTAAAAAAAAGCATACTGCGGAGAGGCCATATCTTACGTCATGGCAATATAAATCAAAGATTTTTCTAAGAAAAGTTGAAATTTTAACTCAAGTTAATCTCCAAATTCAACTGGAGGCAAACATCTAATCCTTATTTATGAAATATAAACCTATCCAAACATCAGTGAATTATTGGAATGAACTTTTAGCATTTAAGCTACGCTATTGTGAAGTAATCTTTTCATTCAATTCTGCCAAGTGACAGCTGATAAATTTATCAGAGGTGTCACTGCTACTGCATGAACAGCAGGTTTATAATGATGATGTATTCTTCTACAGGATCATTTATTTTAACACAAATACATACGCAATCAATCAAAACAGATACTAAGCAAGCGCATTGCCCATGTTACCTTTAATAATGAAAATAGACTTAAAACGTAACGACCATTAAATAATTCTTTGGAAAATGTGTTGCATATTTACAGATTTTGAATAATCTACCATCTCTTGCTGGTATTGGCCATTTAAACATTCCTTTTTCAGCCATTTTTTCCTTGTTTTGTCAATTGGCAATATAATTTGTTCTTGTTCATTATGAAAAGAGTGCATTCTAAAGGGCCTGTCCCACTTGGGCGTCATTTACGCATCACACAGGTGGCGCGCAAAGATTTTGTGAATCCAAAAATCCTGTGGCGCTGTGTACAACCGCTCGTCACTGCCTACTCCACCATGCCTCACCACGCGCCGTGCGTGCATGATGCACACACCACGCTCGCATCGTGCATCATAACACGTAAATGATGTCGCATAAATGACGTGCAAATTTCACCCAAGTGGGACAGGCCCTTAACTTGCCATCAGATCTCTGGCTGTTCCATTGATGAATGCAACAGGGGCAGAGTATGTAACCAAATAATCACAATTAATAGTAAGATTAAACAAGAATAGTAAGATTAAATGAGAACTTACCAGTTCGAAGTTTGATCTGTATTTTATGAAGAGTTATGACGAGGGATTACGTGAAGATCCCGTCCAGCACGCATGCGCGACATTCTTCAAAGCAGCGGTGTGGATTCACAGTAAAACACAACGATTGAAATAAATATAGTAAAGAACTTAATTACCAGTTGATCTGTATAATAGAGGGTGGGAGCAGAGGGCACGTAATCCCTCATCGTAACTCCTCATAAAATACAGATTAAACTTTGAACTGTTAAGTTCTGATTTAATCTTACTATTTTATTTCGGAGTCACATGAGTGACTACGTGAAGACTTCAAAGCTCTGTGATTCCGAACCGTGTACCAGCTCACTCACTGTCTGAAGACCTTTGAGGGAGGAAGTATGTTATCACAATCAACAATAACCTGTTTGTGAACAAAAAAGGTTTATTAATAACAACAAAAAACAGAGAGTCCCCCGGGCCTAAATTAAATATTATCTGCAGACACTAAAATTCTGTCTGCAAATGGAGCAGGTTCCGCCAGCGGCTTATTATGGAAAGTTCTTTTCGAGGACCATCCTGCTCTGGCCAGAATATGGTCCATAGGCACATGCATTCGCCTAGCCGCCGACGTGGATGCAGCCCTGGTGGAGTGAGATTTGTAAACATTAGTGTTGATTCCCGCGGACTTAAGCATGTGCTTGAGTCACCTTAAAATGGTTTGGCTCATCACCTGACCATGGGGCTTCTTGTGGCTTATCCATAAGGCTTTTTCTCTCCCTCTTAAGTTGTACGTTGTGTCTATGTAAATGGCGAGATGGGTCCTTGTACACCCTGCTTACCCCAGACATCTTCAGCCAGCGACCCCTCTTCTTGACCAGCCCAGACATGGTCGCCAATGCTGCCTTCAATAGAAGGTGACGCAATGGTCGGTGCCATAAAGGGCTCTGCGGGAGTGCCTGAGCTCCCTTGGGGATTCTGCTCCTGCTCTCTCAGCAGATCTCGCCGGAGCAATTGCTCCATAAGCCGTTCCATTCGGCCTAGGCGGCTGCCTTTGCTGCTCTCGAGCGGTGAGGCATCTTCATCCGAATCGTTGGATACTACCGCCCGGTTCCGGCTGCAGGTACCTCCAGCCCGCTGCTCAGGCTGCACTAGCGGTGCTGGGCTCAACTCGGTAGTCAATCCTGCCGCCTCTCACCCCCCCTCCAAAGAACGCTCCTCAATGGGAGACGAACGAGGGCGAGCTACAGATTTCTTTCCTCTGGTCTTGCTCATTCTGTCTGGAACACAAAGCAGACCACAGAGAAAATACACATGGCCATGGTCATATTACTTACCTGTCAGCCCGACTTTTAAATTGTAGCGGGAGCGCCTCGAACTCCCGTTCGTCACAGGTGCACTGCATAAACGCTAACGTTGCGCATGCGTGCTGGATGGAGCCTTCACGTAGTCACTCACGTGACTCCGAAATAAAATTTACCAGTTCAAAGTTTGATACTTATTTTATGAGGAGTTACCATGAGGGATTATGTGAAGAAGTGGGTCTCTGGAACTCTCTGTCACAGAGGGTAGTTGAGGCCAGTTCATTGGCTATATTTAAGAGGGAGTTAGATGTGGCCCTTGTGGCTAAGGGGATCAGAGGGTATGGAGAGAAGGCAGGTACGGGATACTGAGTTGGATGATCAGCCATGATCATATTGAATGGCGGTGCAGGCTCGAAGGGCCGAATGGCCTACTCCTGCACCTAATTTCTATGTTTCTATGTTTCTAAGAAGCCCCGCCAGGCGCATGCGCGTCATACGTCAAAGAAGCGTCGTGAAAACACAGAAACCTGATAGCCGAAGTAGGATAGTAAGGCTTTCAGAAGTCTAGAACTACCAGATGATCCTTTCGATTATGAGGGCCGGGAACGGAGAGCACGTAATTCCCTCATCGTAACTCTTCATAAAATAAGGATCAAACTTCGAACTGGTAAGTTTTCGTTTAATCTTACTATTTTACTTCAGAGCCATGCGAGTGACTACATGAAGATTTCAAAGCTCTGTGATTTCATGCCGTAGATGCACTCCATACGACACACTGCTTCAGTTGACAGAGTAGTGAATAAATAATACATTGAACATTGCTTCAAATTATTCAATAACTATTTTAATAATAACGATAACAAAAGAAAGTAATAACCCCTCTATCCCAGGGAAAAATTACAAAGAAATGATATGAAGCAACCCAAATTAAACGGACCCCAACACAGCATGCCCAAACGCTGCCACTGTAACAACAGGTTTATCATAGAACTTAGAGAAAGTCGCTTCTTTAGACCATCCTGTGGCCTCGAGGATTTGGTCGAGCAGCACCTCCTGTGCCTTCGCCGCGGATGTTGATGCTGCCCTGGTGGAGTGAGATTTAAATACATGAGTGTCCACTTCAGCGTAATCCAGAACCTGTTTTAACTATCTAGAAATAGTTTGTACTGACACTTTTTTATGTTTTGTTGTGGGTAATGAGCATTGCTGTCTCAGAACCTCTGAGACTCTTAATTACTTCAATATATTGACTCAGATGCTTAACCACACATAATGCTTGGTCCTCAGGGTATTCTTTAAAGATTACCTTGCTTCCAGCCATTCCTGGCCTGCTTTGCTTGATTAGATCATAGACATAAAAAGTAATTTTATCTACAAGCTAATGCATACAATCTAGCCGTAACATTCGCAATGTTTGTACTCATTGTGTTGATACTAACGTCATGAGCATAACCACTTTAAGTGTTAACTTCTGAAAAGACAGTGACGCAATTGAAGCCCATTGTCGAAGCAGTGTGAGAACTATACTGACATCCCAGATTTCTGTATATCTAGGCTTGGGAGGATTTTTATTAAAAATTCCTCTCATGAATCGGGATACTAATGGATGAGACCCAGTAGATTGTTGTTCTGAAAAATGTCCTAAGTAGGAGGACAAAGCACTCCAAGCACTATTAATGGCAGTATAACTCAGGTGCTGAACAAAATGCAACATAGCAAGGAACTCCAATACATCCGGTATGCTTGTAGTATGATAAGATATATCTGACTGTACACAAAACATTTCCCATTTCTTCATATGAGACATATAGTGTTTCTTAGTGCTATCTCTCCAAGCTGCAGTTATGACATCCATGGTCCTATCCGACAGTCCAAGTCCTTGTAACGGTCTGGTCAGAGCTTGCAGATTAATACAGTCATGTAACGGATGACTTTCTCCTGTTACTGGATGTACCAACAAATTACTGCAGTTAGGGATTGTTATGAATGGCTGAGTCATCATTCTGAGCACCAATGGGAATCATGGCTGTGTAGGCCAGTCTGGAACCACCAAAATGCCTGAGGCGGAGTCCTGCTCTATTTTGGTGAGACTTTGCCTAATCAGGAAGAATGGGGGAAAAGCATAGAAGAATGTATGTCCCCAATGTAGCGAGAATGCATCCACTGCTACTGCTCCTGGATCCGGTTCCCATGAAACATATTCAGGCAACTGGTGATTTAATCTAGATGTAAACAGGTCAATATCTGGTAACCCATAGCGGCTGACAATCTTTTAAAAAACTTCTGGATTTAACATCCATTCTATATTGTCATTGAACTTTTGTGACCTGTTGTCTGCCACCACATTATCTCTCCCTGGTAGGTAGATAGCTGAGAGCCAGATGTTCCTGGAGATACACCAGTGCCACATGAGGTTAGCCAGATTATCACATGAAACTGACCTTACTCCTCCCATGTGATTGATATATGCCACATCTGTGGTATTGTCCACCTGGAGTTGAACGTGTGAATTATTCATTGTGGAACAATAAGCTTTTAATCCATAAAATGCCCCCAATAACTCCAAATAATTTATACCATGCATTTGGAGAATTAAATCATCTTGGACACTCCATCTACCACTACAGCTAGATTTGCTGTCCTTAGCTCCCCATCCGAGAGCACTCACATCAGTCTGTAAAACCACCAAAGGTTGCTGAACCAAAATATTTTTAGTAGCTTGTGCAACATTGATAATCCACCATTGCAATTCAGCTAAGGCTGTAGTTGGTAACAGCATGGACCTATCAAAATGACCTGCACGCTTTTTTAGTGCTTGTTCTCTGGCTCGTTGCAGACTTTGATAGTGCAGAGGTCCAAACAGCACAAAACGCTGCTACCAATTTACCAATAACCCTGGCTATTTCTCAGAAGGAGGGATATGGTTTCTCTGTGAGGCAAGTACAGGCATTTGTAATAACCACAGCCTCAGCTGTTGGCAAAGTTACTGAATTATCAATTGAATTAATGACAAAACCCAAATAATCAATTGTTTGGGATGGCTGTAACTTAAATTTTGTTGGATGGACCAGAAACCCTAGCCTTTCAAATAGGCTTGTGGTTGCTGACACGGATTCTTCAGCTGTCTCCTGAGTGGTGCTTACAATTAAAATATCATCTAGATAAGCCATTACAATGTGGTTTTGAGCCCTCAGTAATGCCAGTACTGATTTCAATAATTTTGTGAACAGCCTAGGAGCTGAAGTTAACCCATTAGGTAATGCTTTAAATTGCCACAACTGACCCATCCAACTAAATTTAAAGTAACTGTGATAATGATGTTGAATTGGTGCTGAATAATATGCATCTTTTACATCTCCAGTAGCCATACAGCAGCCTTGTGACAACAACTACTTTGCAGTGTTGGAGGTGTCCATTTTAAAATGCCTATACTGAACGTAGGAATTTAATTGTGTGAGGTCCAAAATGACTCTACAACCTCCATCTTTTTTCGGTCTGGGGAATATATTGGACACAAATTGTTGAGGATGATTAACCATACTTTCAATTACCACTTTCTGGAATAAATTTTTAATTTCTTTTTCTACCTGCCGAGTTTCTGGTGCAGCAAACACCAAGACTCAATTAGGCATGTGATGTACAGGTGGATCAACTCCTCCCATAAACTCTATTGTAGAGCCTGACACAGTATCTAGTATAAACTGAGCAGATGTTATGCAGCACCATTCATCATAAAACAATTGTAATCTACCCCCAACCGGAGATTGTACCCCAGAAGTTTTATCTGTGATGGAATGAAGTTCCTGTACCTCAGCAAACGACTGGAAGGTCTCCTTCTCCCGATATAAGGGTTGATGTTGGGCTGTACTGGGTAATAATATTTTCACCCCATTGGCCTCCCTCTGCTAGGCCCTGCCGCAAACCCCATGCATATCCAACCTGATTGTTTTCTTGGAGCAGGGATGAAAGGTTTTATAAGGCCAATTGTTTTCGACTCCTCATCAATGTCCTTAATTTGTTTAGGAAGATTTTGGCCGAATAAATAATCTGGTGCCTGGATGTTACTTGCTCTACACAATCCTGCAAATTTTGGGTGTAACGTTGGCCGAATGGCAATCTTTCTCATACAGTTAATCTCAAAATAAGCATTGCAGAATAATGCGAGCATGTCCTGTTGGGTTTTGGACATTGTCGACACTTGTATTATCTTCCCAAACGCAGTAATGCCTGCTGATACCAGCTTGAGGACACGCTGGAAATGCATTTCCTGCCCTTGCATTGTTGCACTCATGGGTACCCATATTGCTGAGATTACTGTGGGCACCCTGAGCGATGCACAATTGACGGGTGTTATGTACCGTTCTGTTGTCTCAGTCATGATGGATTCTTGGAGCTGGTGAGAAACCAAATAATTGATATTGACAGCTAAATTTTCATCCATAGCCTCACCAGTCCCTTCCGGTATAGCGAAATTACATGCTACATCGGGAACACCCGGAGCGTGGCTCTGGTGTGTTCCCAGAGCACACCAGAGCACAAAGTGTGGACACCAGCTTCAGGGTCAGGCTCCTCCTGCCCTGGTACTCCCGAGTCTTACTCCAGGGAGACCACATCCAGATCCAAATAAGGTACTGGAGAGACAGATTCCCACTGTAGACAGGCACCATATTCAGTATATGGAACTCCTTGGGAGGTTGCCTGGGGAATCTCTGGGTCCTTGGACCCCTGACTGATGAGAGTGTAGAGCATTCGTTCCATTTGTTCCAGTCTCCCCCACATTCTTTTATGATCCGGAGGGGAGTCCTCTTCATCAGACCCATCAGGCAAAACGGACCTGACAGACTTTCTTTTAGCCTTTTTTCCTACAGTTGTGGCCTCAGTGCCCTGCGACACTGGAGCAGCTGGAGGATGTTCAATCACGGGGGAAACGCCCACCAGTATCGGAACCGGCGTTACCGCACATATCTCTTTACCCGATCGCTGCGATGGGACCACATTGCTGCGCGTCCCACGCTTACTCCGAACTGACTTCCTTCCAATGCTCTCCATAACCACTGGCTCCAGCTGACTGGCAAGCCAGACTTACGGAGCTTAAGTACTCGCAGTAAAGTTTTTTAAATGACTTACCTGCGAGGTTTCTACTTACCGCTGGTTCAGTGGTCCAGCCCGTTCAGTGCGACATGTGTCGACATAATGACGCGCATGCGCCTGGCGGGGCTTCTTCATGTAATCCCTCAAGTGACTCCGAAGTTAAATGGCCATTATATTAAGAAAAAGAGATCATTGTTTCAATCTTTATGAAAACAAGGCAATTATTTGTTTCCATATTGCCTTTTGTCTTCAATCATTGCAAATAGAATTGATACCCTTATAATGAGAGCTCTGAACAATTTCTATTTCGAGCAGTAAAACTGGTGATCACAGTTCAGTTCCTTCTGTTTCAGCACCTTCAAAATAGCTGCTGATAATTATTATCACCCTTTGGCACCAGTGTGTAATCAAAGCGTGAGCTGTATTTGCAACAGAAATACCAGGTCCCATATTAGATTGACTAAATGTGCCACACAAACTGTAGTCATCGCTCTGAGTCATGAAATATCAAGATGCTTTCCCGTTCCTGCTCGCCGGACCTGGAGCATCTGACGATCTCATGCCGCCCATTCTACCTTCCCCAGGAGTTCGGCTCAGTGATCGTCACAGCCGTCTACATTCCACCGCATGCGGACACCGACGTAGCACTATCGGCCCTATGTGGACACCAAAACAAGAACCCGGATGCGGCTATGGTGGTGGCTGGAGATTTTAATAAATCAAATCTCAAGAAGGTCATGCCGAACTCCTACCAACACATCACGTGTGCCACCAGGGGGGAAAGGACATTGGACCACTGTTATACGCCGTTCTGGAAGGGCTACAAGGCCATTTCACTCCCTCCTCTAGGAAAATCTGACCACGCTGCCATTTTCCTGCTGCTGGAGTATAAACAGAGGATAGTTCGGGAAGCGGTAGAGACAAGGGACGTAAAGCCGTGGTCCGACCAGTCAGAGGCCATGCTGCAAGATGCACTGAGCGATGACGACTGGAATATTTTCCAAGCAAGTTCCAGCGACGTCAGTGAGTTCGCGGAAGCAGTCACGGACTTCATTGCAACAATAATGGACAACATTGTCCCCACGATAAGGGTTAGCATCTTTCCTAATAAAAAACCCTTGGTAGACAGGTCCGTTTGTGTTGCCTTGAATGCTCGCACTGCTGCCTACAACTCTGGCTCTGGCCTGGCATCAGGAAACATGGACGTCTACAAGGTAGAATCCTACTAACTGTGAAGGGTGGTGAAGGACGCAAAAAGGAGGTACAGGGACAAGATGAAGTCACAGATGGAACAGCAGGACACCAGACGCCTGTGGCAGGGGTTATGGACTATAACCAACTACTGGAGCACCCCACCCTCATGCGCAAGTGCCGGCACCTCCCTAGCTAATGACCTGAACTCTTTTTACACTCGGTTCAAGATGGGCAACAACACCCCAGGTTTGCCGACTATCGACAATACCACCAGCGGGCTGGCTAACGAAGCTGATGGGAGGAATGAGCACACATTCTCGCTGTCCGAGCACGATGTGGGGAGGGCTCTGACATGGGTGAACACGAGGAAAGCTGCAGGCCCCGATGGCATCTCGGGGCGAGTACTTAAGTCCTGTGCTATGCAGCTAGCTCCGGTGCTCACTACAATATTCAACCTCTCCCTGGACAAGTCCGTAGTCCCTGCCTGCTTAAAAAATCCACCATTGTACCTGTACCAAAGAATGCCTCCCCAGCCTGTCTGAATGACTACCGTCTGGTGGCCCTCACCTCGGTAGTCATGAAATGCTTTGAGAGGCTGGTGAAGAAACACATCTGCGCCTTCCTCCCTCGCAACATGGACCCGTTACAATTTGCATATCGTCCAAACAGATCCACGGACGATGCTGTCTCCCAGGTTTTGCACACCACTCTCTCCCATCTTGACAGCCAGAAGGGGGGCTACGTAAGGATGCTGTTCATAGACTTCAGTTCAGCCTTCAACACGATAGTCCCCACCAGACTGGCCGCAAAGCTACTGGATTTAGGGCTCAACACCCCACAGTGTGCCAGGGTCTTGGACTTTCTCACCGCCAGGCCCCAGGTAGTCAAGATGGGAAGGAATACATCAAAGTCCCTCACCCTGAGCACAGGATCCCCCAAGGGTTGCGTCCTCAGCCCCCTATTGTACTCCCTGTGCACATATGACTGTGTGGCTAGGTTCAGTTCCAACTCGATAATAAAGTTTGCTGATGACAAGTTTGCTGTGGTGGTGGGCCTGATCTCAGACAACGATGAGAAAGCCTACCAGGAGGAGGTGGCTGATCTGTCACTCTGGTGTCAGGACACCAGCCTCCTCTTGAACATCAAAAAAACGAAGGAGCTGATCGTGGACTTTAGGAGGGCACATCATCCGAGGACGTACACACCATTGAGGATAAATGGGGAAACTGTGGATAGGGTGAGCTGTTTTAAATACCTGGGAGTCCACATCTCTGAGGATATGACATGGACATCGCATGCTGCAGCACTCGTGAGTAAGGCAAAGCAGCGCCTTTACCACCTCAGGCAATTGAAGAAATTCAGTGTCTCCGAGGATCCTCCAGTGCTCCTACTCTGCGGTTGTGGAAAGCATCTTGTCCGGAAACATTACAATCTGGTTTGGGAATTGCTCTGCCCAGGACAAGAAGGCTCTGCAGAGTGTTAAAGAAGGAACTGCAGATGCTGGAGAGTCGAGGGTTACACAAAAAGCTGGAGAAACTCAGCGGGTGCAGCAGCATCTAAGGAGTGAAGGAGATAGGCGACGTTTCGGGTCGAGACCCTTCTTCAGACTGGTCAGGGATCAGGGAAACGAGAGATATAAACAGTGATATGGAGAGATAAAGCAAGAACAATGAGTGAAAGATATGCAAAAAAGTATTGGTGATAAGGAAAGCAGGCCATTGTAAGCTGTTTCTGGTGTGAAAATGAGAAGCTAGTGCGACTTGGGGGGGGGGGGGGAGATGGAGAAGGAATGTCAGGGCCCGAGGGCTGAGGGAGAGGTGGGGGGGTGGGGGGAAAGGAGCAGTCTGGGTTAACAGAATTGAGAAAATTCAATGTTTAAGCCCAGAGGATGCAGACTCCCCAAGCGGAATATGAGATGTTGTTCCTCAAACTTGCGGTGTTGTTCACTCTGGCCATGGAGGAGGCCCAGGACCGAGAGGTCGGATACGGAGTGGGAGGGGGAGTTGAAGTGCTGAGCCACCGGGAGGTCGGGTTGGTTATTGCGGACCGAGCGGAGGTGTTCGGCGAAACGATCGCCCAGCCTCCGCTTGGTCTCACCGATGTAGATTAGCTGGCATCTGGAGCAACGGATGCAGTAGACGAGGTTGGAGGAGGTGCAGGTGAACCTCTGTCGGACTTGGAATGACTGCTTGGGTCCCTGAAAGGAGTGGATGGGGGAGGTGAAGGAACAAGTGTAGCATCTCTTGCGGTTGCAAGGGAAAGTGCCCGGGGAAGGAGTGGAGCAGGAGGGGAGGGAAGAATTGACGAGGGAGTTGCGGAGGGAGCGGTCTTTGCGGAAGGCAGATAGGGGGGGAGATGGGAAGATGTGGCGAGTGGAGGGGTCACGTTGGAGGTGGCGAAACTGGCGGAGGACTATCTGTTGTATGCGCTGGCTGGTGGGGTGAAAGGTGAGGACCAGGGGGACTCGGCCCTTGTTGTGAGTGGGGGAATGGGGAGAGAGGGCAGTGTTGCGGGGTATGGAGGAGACCCTGGTGCGAGCCTCATCGATAGTGGGGGAGGGGAAACCCCGTTCTCTGAAGAACGAGGACATTTGCGATGACCTGGTGTGAAACACGTCATCCTGGGAGCAGATGCGGCGTAGTCGGAGGAATTGGGAATAGGGGATGGAGTCCTTACAGGAAGCAGGGTGGGAAGAAGAGTAGTCCAGGTAGCTGTGGGAGTCAGTTGGTTTGTAGTGGATGTCAGTCAGGAGTGTGTCACCTGCAATAGAGATGGTGAGGTCAAGGAATGGTAGGGAAATGTCGGAAATGGTCCAAGTATATTTGAGTGCCGGATGGAAGTTGGTGGTGAAATGGATAAAGTCAGTCAGTTCTGCGTGGGTGCAGGAGGTGACACCAAAGCAGTCGTCAATGTAACGGAGGTAAAGGTCGGGGGTGGGGCCCTGGTACGTCGAGAACAAAGATTGTTCGACGTACCCGACAAAGAGGCAGGCGTAGCTAGGGCCCATGCGTGTGCCCATAGCTACGCCTTGTGTTTGGAGGAAATGGGAGGAGTCAAAAGAGAAGTTGTTTAGGGTAAGGACCAACTCCGCTAGGCGGAGGAGGGTGTCAGTGGATGGGTATGGGTTGCTCCTCTGGTCGAGGAAGTACCGGAGGGCTTTGAGACCATCCTGGTGGGGGATGCAGGTGTATAGTGACTGGACGCCCATGGTGAAGATGAGAGGATGGGGGCCTGGACAACGGAATGTGCGGAGCCGACGGAGAGTGTCTGAGGTGTCTTGAACATAGGTGGGGAGGGATTTAACAAAGGGGGATAGGATGGAGTCAAGGTATGTGGAAATGTGTTCGGTGGGGCACGAACAGGCAGAGACAATGGGTCTGCCGGGGCAGTTGGGTTTGTGGATTTTGGGGAGAAGGTAAAATCGGGCTGTGCGGGGCTGGGAAACGACGAGGTTGGAGGCTCGGGGGGGTAGGGAGCCGGAGTTAATGAAGCCGGTTATGGTGCTCGAGATGGTGGCCTGGTGCTCGTCAGTGGGGTCATGGTCCAGGGGTAAGTAGGAGGAGGTGTCCGAGAGTTGGCGCGTGGCCTCTGCTTTGTAGAGATCGACGCGCCAGACTACCACGGCACCTCCCTTGTCGGCGGGTTTGATAACCCAGTCTGGGTTGTTGCGGAGTGAGTCGATGGCAGTACGTTCGGAGGGGGAGAGATTGGAGTGAGACAGGGGAGTGGAGAAGTCGAGGCGGTTGATGTCCCGACGGCAGTTTTGTATAAATAGTTCTAAAGCTGGAGGGCCACGAGGGGGGGTCCACGAGGAGGGGGTACGTGGGAGACAGGAAAAGGGATCATCAGTGGGGGGCGAGGACTTGTTCCCGTGGAAAAACGGCTCTGCAGAGGTAGTGCATTCAGCTGAACGCACTATGGGAACTTCTCTTGCCGCTCTGCAGGAACTATACATCAGGAGGTGCAACTCCAGAGCCAATACGATAATGGGAGACCCCTTCCACCCCTGCAACAGACTGTTCCAGCTCTTACGGTCAGGCAAACACCTCCGTTGCCATTCTGTGAGAACGGAGAGGATGAGAAGGAGTTTCTTCCCAGAGGCCATTCGGACTGTAAACTCCTATCTCACCAGGGACTAACTCTACTAACTTACTGTACCACAATACCGCCCACAAAATTTAATATGAAAAAGAACATGTTATTCTGTTTGTAGTTTGTTGTTTGTTTGTTTGTTTGTTTTTTGCACAAAGTCCGCAGGCACTGCCACTTTTCATTTCACTGCACATCCCGTATGGGTATGTGACGAATAAACTTAACTTGACTTGACTTGACTTGCTCCACTGCAGGATAGAAAGGCAAAAATAATTGTTTTTATTTCATTTGCAGAAAAGAAACCAGGTGCTAATGATCTGGTTAAACAACACTGCCTTAACATTGAATAAAAGTGTATCTTAAGAACGACCTGAATGTTAACTACAACCCTGTCAAGCATCCATGGGTGCTTATGGAACTAAAATTTGCAGTAATGGTGAAAGTGACTGAAACATTTAACTAACATACCCGTTAAGATACAATGACATTTCTGGATGATGGATACTCTTCTTATAAATGTACATTAATAGCATCTTATACAATGTTTTCAACGTTTCTGATGTAAGATCAATGGTCCTCTTGATGGCAAATATCAGTGAAGTGAAATTCCTCCTTTACATTCTATGCATTTATTCTTCATATTTTATAGTTATTTTACGCTAAAATTGTTACACCTGTTATATTTGTGTGTTCTGTTAACTGATGTGAAGAAAGAAATCAGTCCCTTTATTGTTCCAGATCTTTCACATGGTTGTTACTTATTTTGAGTTTCTTAATCTATAACTGCACACATCCATGGAATCATCATCAAATAATTGCCTAGGGATGTGTAAAAAAACTCCCCACAGTTTTTCCAAGAACTTATTTCTTAATTATTAACATGAAGTGTTCTACATTACTTTCTACTATTATATCATTTTAATTCCTGCAGTTTGCTAATATTTCCCTCCTCCCCCCCCCACCATTGGATTAAAATTACGACACTTGACACATTGCAAAGATTGTAACATTCCTTTAAAATTTACCATTAGTGATAGCATCTGTATTTTAATCTATGCCAATCATTTGAGTTTTCAGCTATATTGAATGTACCAAAGTCCTTTTCTTGAAGGCCTTAGGATTGAGGATGACTTATTTCCACTTCAGTTTATGTATTGTGAGTTGGTTAATGTGGGAGCTGTTGACTCTTCCAGAGATGGGGCAGGAGCTTGTTTTCATCCAGGTGGGTGTGTAGTTGGTGAGGTGGTGTGTGCCTTCTACCATTTACACAGGGCTTCTGAGTGTCTCCAAAGAGTAGCCTCAAGCTTTTTAGTACCCTCTTGAAAGTTCCTCCTCCACCTTAAGCTTTCGGTGATCAGTGGCGAGATTGCACTTTTAAAATGGATCTCTTTCTCTTTATGCTTGGTAATTGCTTCCTGTGACAAACCTTAGAATAGAGGTTAGCGGTGAAATGACAATGATCCGTTTCTTTGAACAATGTTTATTTCGAAACTCGCTCTCTTATCTTACAAGCCTAACACACGCGACTGGCCACAATGGTGGTGTTCAAACAACTGCCGTGGGAAAGCGAAACCGCGCAAAAACCCTGACCCCTCCCAGGTCACGTGCCCGCGGCTTCCGACCGCTGGGTTTGATATTGATGCGCACCAGCAGGTGCCACTACATGGCCCCCCCAGAAACCGAGGTACGCACCGGTAACCGAACCATATGACTGGAACGCGTAGTCCGTAAACGCGGCACAGGCATAACATCAGCGACCGGCAAAACAGAACTGGGGGGACGCGAAAACTGCGAACGAGGGACGGGTGTAACAACGGGGAGCGGCGAAACAAAACCAAGAATATGTCGCAGAGGACGGCAAAACGGCTGGTGGACACCCTCTATGCCGTGGAGTGGCCACTGACCTTGTTCACGTGAGTGGCTTAAGGCGGCTGACGGAGACCCACTCCTCCCTGCCAGCCATGTCCAAAGTAAATGTCGAGGTACCAGTCTTCAGCACTTTGAACACTGTAGTGGTGAGCGTCCCGACGCGTGCATCTCGGGCGGTCGCCAGGATCCTGGCGATGACACCGGAGTCGACCAGGAAGAGGTGGCCGAAGTGGAGAACACGGATGTAGACGCGTTCGTTTATGCCGTTTGCGGTCGCCTCTATGGGCGATCGGCTGAGGCATTTCCCTGAAACTAGCAGGGGCTTCGGCATCGTCGGGCTTCGACACCGTAACAGAGGTGGTATTAACACCAACGACGTCTGCTGTACACATCCGGCTGCTGCGGTGAGTCCTCATCGGTGGCCGATGCTTGGCCTTCCTCCTGATGTCATCTGGGCTGCACCCTAGCCGTGGCAGCAGGGCGGGTAAAGGAGCAAACGGCCCGCCGCCCGGTGGTCCACAGCTTGTCGTCCCTCTGTGAGATGCTGGGGGTCACTGAAATCTGCTCCTGCGAGCATCAAATGGACTTCATCTGGCATCCGCTCGAGAAAAGCCTGCTCGAACAGCAGATACGGTCAATGCCCATCCATCAGAGCCAACATCTTCGCCATAATGGTGGACGGGCATCGGTCACCGATCCCGTCCATGTGCAGGATCTTCGCCACCCAATCCCGATGGCTGAACCCAAAGGTATGCAACAGAAGAGCCTTCAAGCCCTCGCCAGTGGATCCCTTATATATGGCAGCAACCTTGAGGCACAGTCCTGCGGCGGAGCCCCCACAACGTGGAAGTACATGGTCTCATCTGCGGTGAAATGCAGGTGAAACTGTGCTTCCACATGGGTGAACCAAACTTGAGGCAGATCGGGGCAAAACATGGGCAGTCTGAACCCGGGTGAGCTCTGTTGCACGCTGGCCGATTCTGCGGGAACATAATCTTCCTGCATGTTTTCTGTCTAACGAAGGTTAGATAAGTTGGGGTCACCAAATTAGCGGTGAAAAGACAACGATCAGTTTGTTTGAACATTGTTTATTTCGAAACTCATTCTCTGATCTTACAAGTCTAACACAAGCGACTGGCCACAACGATGGTCGTCAAACAACTGCCACGGGAAAGCTAAACCGCGTGAAAACCCCGACCCCTCCCGGGTCATGTGCCTGCGGCTTCTGACTGCCGGGTTCGATATTGGCACGCACCAGCAGGTGCCGCTACAAGAGCATCTATTTTCAGTTTAAATTCCATTTAGAATATTTTGGAGGACCAAGAAACCTACCAAGAAGATTTCAAGACCTTGGTGTCAGCCATGTTAATAATGGGGTAACAAAGTAATTAGGTCGTCTTTTGATGGAGAAGTTCACTCCATGAGGAAGTTGTTCCTCTTCATGGCCGTCGATTAGCAAAGACATTTTGGATGCTTGTGGGATTCGGGTTTACAAAGAAGGAAACAATGAAATCAATTCTAAATGGATTGGATCGGAAAATGACTCCTTTGTAACACTCTTGCCATTCGACCAGAAAACACAAGGAACTGTAGATGCTGGAATGAGAAATTCTTCAAAGTAGGCATACTTTGAGGAAATTTCACATTGGAACAGTAAAATTCCACCTTTACATCTTGCCACTAGGGGCGCCGCATTGAAGGCAGGCTCTGCCTACAGTCTGTCCATTTATCAATCAATCAATCAATCAGAGCAAATTTATGCAGGCTCCACACAGATAACAGCTGAGGCCGAGATGTCTGGGGCTTACTGCTGAGTCATATGTGTTACCCATCATATGTTTGTCTTAAAAGTGTGCGTTTGGAGTTTCTTTACTGTTTTTATGTTGGGGAGGGGGGTAGGGTAAGGGGGAAATCGCTTTTCAGTCGCTTCCTGGCGAGGACACGACTATTCTGTGAGTCGCGTCCTCACCCCCCTCTTCGCAGCTTGCAAACTGGATTGGAGCGGCCTTTCCTGCCAGGGACCCAGACCAGAGCTTCAGCAGCGGATTCACTGCGAAGCGGAGCGGAGCGATGCCTACGTGGATCGCCGCTTGAAGCTCCAGAGTGCTGGGCCCGCTGTTCCAAATCGTGCAGCTGAGGTTTGAAGAGCTCCCAATGTGGGCGGCGCTGACCTCAACATCGCGGAGTCCCTACGAACCTTTGCCGGGGGCCGGCAGCTTGAATCTCCGCCCAGCGCTTCCTGTGGACTCCGGAAGCTGCGGACTCTGTAGGGAGTGGCCGATTCGGAGGTCCAAGCTGCGGTGGTTGTTCTTCCGGTCCGACGATGGAGTTCCATCCCGGCGAGCGGGCCTGAATATTGGGCCACCTGTAGAGGTTACAGCAGAGTGCTCAGGAGGCTCCGACCATGGGTGAACATTAAGAACTACAGAGGAAGAGGACTGACTTTGGTGCCTTCCCTCACAGAGGGAAACTTTGATTCTGCTGTGTGGGGATGTTTTATGTTGGACTCTATCGTGTGTTGTGTACTTTATTTTAATTGTACAGCTGTATGGTGAACACACATTTCACTGTGCCAACTGGTACATGTGACAAATAAAATAAATGTATGTATGTAATGTATGTAAATGGAGAAACAAGGAACTGCAGATGCTGGAATTCTGCATGATCATTTTTCTGCTATCCTTGTCCTCCAGTGATACTACCTGACATACTACTCCAGCACTTTGTGTTGGTAACACATATGATGGGTAACGCATATGATAAGCAATAAGCCCCAGACATCTCAGCCTCAGCTGTTATCTGCATGGAGCCTGCATAAATTTGCTCTGATTGATTGATTGATTGTACCATGGGTGCTCTGTTTTCCTTCTAGACACCAAAGGTATGCAGGTATGTTAATTTCCCCCTGCAAAGTAACACTACTGGAGGTAAATGGGAAATCAAAGGGAAGTTTATCAGCATGTGGAAGAGTATAAATTGTAGGACAATAGGGAAATTAGGAACAATGTGACGGGATTGAGCAACTGCTGCTGATTTCTCTTTGAAGGCATGTGGAGGAAGGAACTGCAGATGCTGGTTTAAACCAAAGATAGACACATAGCTGGAGTAACTCCTTCATCAGGAAGGGTCTGAACCCGAAACGTCACCCATTCCTTCTCTCCAGAGCTGCTGCCTGTCCTGCTGACTTACTCCAACATTTTGTGTCTATCTTATCTTTGAAGGCAGCTCCTAAAGTTGACCTAAGTTTGCTGACCCTCCCTTCTGCATAACTATGCAGTTCCTATGAAACATAATGTCAAATGGGTAATTATTTGTTGAAGTCATCATTATTTGAAATGTCACCAATTTTCAATGTAGACTGGACAACTCATGAATTGTGAATTTATGGAGTGATGCAACTATTTAACATCAACAAACAATTGGCATCCAGTGTTGAGTGGTACACCTCAGGACACAGTTCATCTGAGGCGCAACTTTCATCATTGTTCAACTTCTGTCAAGAGAAGCTATATTTCACCCTCGTTAGACCTCATTTGGACTACGCAGTTGCAGCATGGGACCCATACACAAATAAAAACATTTCTTCCATCGAATGTGTCCAAACACAGGCAGCTCGATTTGTTACTAACACCTATGAGAGAGAAGCGAGTGTTACCAAACTTCTGAATTCACTGGGGTGGAGCCCTGTCCAAGACAGACGTGAAGCTCACTGTTGGACCTGTTTTTACAAAATGTTAAATGGTCAGCTCAACATAGATTACGAAACCTACACCAAACCCAAACCAATTTGGAGCAGACAAGGGCATTCGATCCAATTTGAGATACCAGCTACCAAGACAGATGCATACAACAATTAGTTCTTCCCCCGCACAATTAAAGCATGGAATAATCTTCACCGTACCATAGTTACCCAACCAGATGCAACTAAATCTAAGGTAGCTCTTTCTTCCCAAAAACCCTTTCTGGCTAAGTCCTCCCTCCACCACCTCCAGTTTAAATTCCATTTAGAATATTTTGGAGGACCAAGAAGCCAAGAAACCAAGAAGAAACAGTTGAGAGAATTGTAAAACCCCCAGTCATTGTCTATTTTGAGGTGATCAAACTAAATTCCGGATATTTTCTCAAGTTAGCAGATTTCCACTGCATATGCTGGGCATTCGCATACAAGTAACTGCTTCAATTGTAGAAGCGTAAGAAGCAACTTAAAAACACATTTTTACGTTTAAAAACGTCTCTCAACAGAAAATACCCAGATCGTGCTGGATCAAGAAAAATCTTTGAAGTTGCTGTGACCATTAATCCCTCTCTTTCCCTACAGATAGACTCCATTCCAAAGAGCTGAAGGCCAGAACAATGCCCACTTTCAGCGGTTGTTGAATGTCCCAGGGCAATGACCCATGCTAGACCTGTAGCTCTGAATATCAGCGATTAGCTCAAAATATATTTTGATGCTTATCGTTTATTGCTCAGAGGAAGAATTTTCGTTTGAAAATGGAATGTATTCTAATTCTGTGCAACCAAAACATAAAGATGCATTTTAATCCTACTCACTAGCAGAAACCAGGAAGAAAGCTAAATAATTTCAGTCTCCCATTGTTAAGATATATTCGCTTGCAATTTTTGTGTTATTTAGTGAATATGCTCAAGGAAATCTATCCACATCAGTGCAAATCTTTTTTCCGACCACAAGTTGACCACAATAAGATTTCTGCCAACGGACTCAAAAAGGAAGAAGATGTTGGCTGTTTCAACTTTCCTTCTGGAGTTAGGGAGTGCTCCTTTGGGCCTAAGAATAATAATTGGGACCACTCCTGCCTATAGCTCCATGTCTGCATCCCAATCCAGGGTTCAACTGCTCATCTTGTAGAAAATCCCAAATACTGGAATGAAAAAGCATTAGTTGCGATCTTCTGAGCTTAATCATGGATCGTCTTAGATAGTTAATGGCGATGATTTTTCTGAATCATCTAAATTCAGCTGATATCTTATTGCATTTTGTTTACCAGTACATAAGGCCTTCAATATATTATTGCCGGCATATCAGAAATCTTGTCCAATGTTGATTGTCCCTATGAAAATTCAATTAAAATGCACGATAATTGACTTATTTTTAATGGTTCCCAAATGTCAGATGAATTTGAGAAAAATGTATCAAAATCCTCGGTACATTCTAATACAAAACCACTATTAATATGGCACTTCAATTTTCCAGACTTGTTCAAAGTCACAAAGAGAAGGCGCATGAATGATGCAAATGGACAAAGTAGCAATAGATCAGCTTTTACAACACAATGCTCAATAGGGAGAGTGAAGGAAAAACATTGCACTGCATCAGAGCTGCTCTGAACTTCACCTGGCCTGCTGCCGTCATTGGTTGTGAAAAGGAAAAGCTGCCTCAGCAATGACTGCTATTATTTATCAGCTTCATGAGATAAATTTGTTACACCTTGAATCATTGCATCCAATCTAAGAGGGTGGCCTCCAGCACTGACATAAAGCACGTGGGCCATGTCCCTCCTAAATTACCAGCTCCCTCTGCCAGTGTGTCAATGAACCATGCACTGAATGGCAAGCAGGTCTGGTTTAAATAACCACATTACAAACAAATGCAGCATGTATCTGTTGTAATAGAGCTGTGAATATATGGAAAGTGCCTGAGAACAAAGACAGCCTGAGGCTCGAAGCTGCAGAGTATCTTGAAAAACCTCATTGTTGTTTTTCCCTCATAAGAGCAGTATGCAAATTTGACTGGAGAAGAATGACGTGACATTCGCTGCTCTCTTCCTGAAGAGTGTTCATTTAATAACTGGTTACATGTTATTGACATTATTGAGACCTGCACTGTATCTCCTTGGCACGCAATCACACATGGATTCATCCACATAATCAAATAAGAGAGGCGTTAAAATGGGATAAGTTGATCACAGTGTGCTCTTAACCCTCATTAATTATTTCGGACGCACGCTCCACAAGAACTATTTGCTGTTCATTTTTCTGATGGCAGAGTGAAGCCAGCTCTACTAGTTGCTGGGGGTTACACAAAAAGCTGGAGAAACTCAGCGGGTGCAGCAGCATCTAAGGAGCGAAGGAGATAGGCGACGTTTCAGGTCGAGACCCTTCTTCAGACTGGTCAGGGATCAGGGAAACGAGAGATATAAACAGTGATGTGGAGAGATAAAGAACAATGAGTGAAAGATATGCAAAAAAGTATTGGTGATAAAGGAAGCAGGCCATTGTAAGCTGTTTGTGGTGTGAAAATGAGAAGCTAGTGCGACTGGGGGGGGGGGGGAGATGGAGAAGGAATGTCAGGGCCCGAGGGCTGAGGGAGAGGTGGGGAGGAGGCAGTCTGGGTTAACAGAATTGAGAAAATTCAATGTTTAAGCCCAGAGGATGCAGACTCCCCAAGCGGAAAATGAGGTGCTGTTCCTCCAACTTGCGGTGTTGCTCACTCTGGCCGTGGAGGAGGCCCAGGATCGAGAGGTCGGATACGGAGTGGGAGGGGGAGTTGAAGTGCTGAGCCACCGGGAGGTCGGGTTGGTTATTGCGGATTGAGCGGAGGTGTTCGGCGAAACGATCGCCTAGCCTCCGCTTGGTCTCACCGATGTAGATCAGCTGGCATCTGGAGCAACGGATGCAGTAGATGAGGTTGGAGGAGGTGCAGGTGAACCTCTGTCAGACTTGGAATGACTGCTTGGGTCCCTGAAAGGAGTGGATGGGGGAGGTGAAGGGACAAGTGTAGCATCTCTTGCGGTTGCAAGGGAAAGTGCCCGGGGAAGGAGTGGAGTGGGAGGGAAGGGAAGAATTGATGAGGGAGTTGCGGAGGGAGCGGTCTTTGTGGAAGGCAGACGGGGGGAGATGGGAAGATGTGGCGAGTGGAGGGGTCACGTTGGAGGTGGTGAAACTGGCGGAGGACTATCTGTTGTATGCGCTGGCTGGTGGGGTGAAAGGTGAGGACCAGGGGGACTCGGCCCTTGTTGTGAGTGGGGGAATGGGTAGAGAGAGCAGTGTTGCGGGGTATGGAGGAGACCCTGGTGCGAGCCTCATCTATAGTGGGGGAGTGGAAACCCCGTTCTCTGAAGAACGAGGACATTTGCGATGACCTGGTGTGGAACACGTCATCCTGGGAGCAGGAACACGTCATTGTTTCGCCGAACTCCTCCGCTCGATCCGCAATAACCAACCCGACCTCCCGGTGACTCAGCACTTCAACTCCCCCTCCCACTCCGTATCCGACCTCTCGGTCCTGGGCCTCCTCCACGGCCAGAGTGAGCAACACCGCAAGTTGGAGGAACAGCACCTCATATTCCGCTTGGGGAGTCTGCATCCTCTGGGCTTAAACATTGAATTTTCTCAATTCTGTTAACCCAGACTGCCTCCTCCCCACCTCTCCCTCAGCCCTCGGGCCCTGACATTCCTTCTCCATCTCCCCCCCCCCCCAGTCGCACTAGCTTCTCATTTTCACACCACAAACAGCTTACAATGGCCTGCTTCCTTTATCACCAATACTTTTTTGCATATCTTTCACTCATTGTTCTTTATCTCTCCACATCACTGTTTATATCTCTCGTTTCCCTGATCCCTGACCAGTCTGAAGAAGGGTCTCGACCTGAAACGTCGCCTATCTCCTTCGCTCCTTAGATGCTGCTGCACCCGCTGAGTTTCTCCAGCTTTTTGTGTAACCCTCGATTCTCCAGCATCTGCAGTTCCTTCTTCAACACTCTACTAGTTGCTGAGTGGGTGCAGATGACAACAGTGGACTTGTACCAGGAGTAGTCTGAGAAAGAAAAGATTAGTCCACAGCACGTAAAGGAGATGCATTGGGGTTTCATTTGATGCTAGATATATTCTTGAAATTATTCTGGGAGACATTCAATAATGGATAATGATGGGAGACAGAAAACTCCATGATTTTAGAGTTCTAATCCCATTTACATAGAAACATAGAAACATAGAAAATAGGTGCAGGAGGAGGCCATTCAGCCCTCTGAGCCAGCACCACCATTCATTGTGATTATGGTTGATCGTCCCCTATCAATAACCCATGCCTGCCTTCTCCCCATATCTCTTGATTCCACTAAACCCCTAGAGCTCTATCTAACTCTCTCTTAAATCCATTCAGTGATTTGGCCTCCACTGCCCTCTGTGGCAGGGAATTCCACAAATTCACAACTCCCTGGGTGATAATGTTTTTTCTCACCTCAAACCTAAATGGCCTCCCCTTTATTCTATGACTGTGGCCCCTGGTTCTGGACTCGGCCAACATTGGGAACATTTTTCCTGCATCTTGCTTGTCCAGTCCTTTTATAATTTTATATGTTTCTATAAGATACCCCCTCATCCTTCTAAACTCCAGTGAATACAAGCCTGGTCTTTTCAATTTTTCCTCATATGACAGGCCTGCCATCCCAGGGATCAATCTTGTGAACCTATGCTGCACTGCCTCAATCTGCCCCCTTGTTTTAGCCACCAAAGTGAATAACCTCACATTTACCTATATTATATTGCATCTGCCACGCATCTGCCCAGTCACTCAACCTGTCCAGGTCACCCTGTAACCTCCTAACATCCTCTTCACAGTTCACACTGCCACCCAGCTTTGTGCCATCTGCAAACTTGCTAGTGTTGCTCCTAATTCCCTCTTCCAAAGCATTAATATATATGTTAAACAGTTGCAACCCCAACACTGAGCCTTGCGGCACTTCCACTCCCCACTGCCTGCCATTCTGAAAAGGACCCGTTTACTCCTACTCTTTGCTTCCTGTCTGTCAACCAATTTTCTATCCACCCTACCCCCAATACCATGTGCTCTAATTTTAGTCACCAGTCTCCTGTGCGGGGCCTTATCAAAGGCTTTCTGAAAGTCTAGATACACTCCATCCACTGGTTCCGCTTCATCCATTTTACTGGTCACATCCTCAAAACATTCCAGAAGATTAGTCAAGCAAGATTTCCCCTTCATAAATCCATGCTGACTTGGACCATTCCATTTACTGATATATCCTAATGCACCTTTATTAATTATTTAATAATTGACTCCAGCATCTTCCCCACCATGTATGTCAGACTAACTGGTCTATAATTCCCCGTTTTCTCTCTTGCTGCTTTCTTGAAAAGTGGGATAAAGGGCCTGTTCCACTTGGGCAACCTAATCTGTGAGTTTAGAAAAGTTTGCCCTTGACTCAAACTCGCAGCGTGGTCGACACAAAGTCCTAGGAGTTCCTATGAGGTTGCTGGAACCCTCCTCCATGCTCGAGGAAGTTCCCGAATACCCGTGGCCTCAGATAAGTCGAGGAAATATTTTCAGCATTTACTTATCATATCCTCAAAAAATTGCAGAAGATTAGTCAAGCATGATTTTCCTTTCATAAATCAATGCTGACTTGGACTAATCCTTTTACTGCATCCAAATGCCCCATTATTATCTGTTTAATCATTGACTCCAGCATCTTTCCCACCACCGAAGTCAGGCTAACTGGTCAGTAATTCCTCGTTTTCTCTCTCGTTCCTTTCTTGAAAAGTTGGATAATATTAGCTATCCTCCAATCCACAGCAACTGATCCTGATTCTATTGAACGTTGTAAAATGATCACCAATGTGTCCACTATTTCTAGAGCCACCTCCCTGAAGACCCTGGGATGCAGTCCATCAGGCCCAGGGGATTTATCATCCTTCAGTCCCATTAGCATACCTAATACTTTTTCTCACCTAATGGAAATGTATTTCAGTTCCTCGACTCCCTTAGATCCTCTGGCCTCCAGTACTTCTGGGGATTGTTTGTGTCTTCCTTAGTGAAGACAGATCCGAAGTACCTGTTCAACTCTTCTGCCACTTCCTTGTTCCCCATAATAATTTCACCCGTGTCTGCCTTCTAAGGACCCACATTTGACTTTGCTATTATTTTTCCCTTAACATATCTAAAGAAGCTTTTACTGTCCTTTTTATTCCTGGCCAGCTTCCCCTCATACTTCATCTTTTCAGCCCATATTGCTTGTTTTGTTTCCTTCTGTTGTCCTATGAAAGTTTCCCAATCCTCTGGCTTCCGGCTGATAATGTGTTGTTTCACCTTTTCTTTTGCTGAACATGTGCTAAGACATGCTGTTAGCTGGCGCCTTGGTCTCCCGATTGGCCTGTATCAAATCAGCTTAGGATGATGATTGATGTTGCAGTCTCCTGCAGATCACTGCTCATCTTTGTGACTCCTGATGGGATGGACCAAAAGTATCACATACGTATGGCATGATAATTTGCAACAATATATATTTGCTTCACGGGTTACACAAAAAGCTAGAGAAACTCAGCGGGTGCAGCAGCATCTAAGGAGCGAAGGAGATAGGCGACGTTTCGGGTCGAGACCCTTCTTTATATTTGCTTCACTATTGACATTGGTGCCCAAGGTTTCTGATGTTTCTTCTGTTATGACTGGGCTCAATGGATTCTGGCAGGTGATAAATCTGACTCAACCTGACTTCTGTGGTTGATATTTCCATTGATACAAAAACAACAGTAGGTTAGAATGCCCAATGTGTAGCATAATCAGAGGGTAAAATCAGGTATTTCCCATTCTACATAGTAGCAATGTTACAAAATTTTGAGATGTAAAAAAATCAAGTCTGCAATTTATCCCATTAGATAAAGCATAGAAAGAAGTTTAATTTGACACCTAATTCACTTTCATATCTTCAGTATTAAGAAAGTTATGGCCATTTTCATACTCAGAAATTAGCGTCTTGATCCCCATTGCCTTTCAATTGACTTAACTCAAAAGCTGTAATCTGGATCAGTTAAACGCCCATAACTTTCTTAAAAATTAAGAGAACTCAATCAAATTTTCAGTTATTATAGATTGAAGCATTCTGAATATGAAACAATCTTACTTGGATGACCTGAAATTAAAACATATAATTAGCTAGTTATCTAATTGTAGCTAATTACAAAATTCAATGAATAGATCTAAACATCTATCCATTTCTTAAGAAAATATAAACTTTTTTAAATTGCCTAAGTGTCCAAATAACATTCACACAATAATCCACAATATAACATAATTTTTAAATCTAATTTTCATGAATTTCTGGGCCAAATGGAAGGAATTTAGTGTTTTATGCCTGTAAATTAATGGCCATTTAAATCAACTTGCGAGTGGGTTTTAGTGGAATGTGGTGGATTAGAACGTTGTGGTTAGCGGTGAAGTCGGGAGGAAAAATACTGTTTGTTCATACATTTTTTTTGGACCCCATTTCACAACTTGAAAATATTATTAAAGCCTCCCGAAAAACCAACTTTTAATATAAAAATAAACTATTTACCTTTTTTTCTCCCCTACGCAAAATCCTTCCGGTTGACGGTGCTCACGGCTTTTGAAGGTGATTTTTAAATTACTCTAGTTAATAAATAATTTAGCGTAATTTAAAAATACCTTTATTCATGAAATGTCGGAGCGATTTTTCTTCCGCAACGAAATCGCCCGACATTGATCAATTTTCCCAGCCTGTGGAAAAACGGCACTTTAAGCCCACCCCCCTCTGAAAGGCGCCAAAGTCGCGCACACGGGGAGCGGCAGAACTGCAGCACTGCTCAAGGTAAGTTTTGTAACATACCTATACATAGATCTCAACTATGACCACATCACCCTACAAGTCATTCTCATTCTTTTCAGCTTCCTTCTTTTTATGTGTTTCCTAACCAATAGCATGGCAAGTTACTTTAATGGCAGCATGGACTGATGAAATGGTAAAATCCTGGTAATTCTTCTCTGAGCATTTTCCAGCTTGACAACTTGTTTCCTACAATATGGTGCCCAGAACTGAACACAACACTAAATATGGCCTCACCATCGTCTTATACAACTGCAACATGACCTCCAAACTTCTATACTTTTTGACCACACAATATGCCTATGGCCTTGTTGACCATCCTATCTACTTGTGGTCAGACAGCATCTGCGGAAGGAATCAGTTCATTTCAGTTTATTGTCACGTGTCCCGAGGTGCAGTGCAAAGCATTTTGTTGTGTGCTAACTAGTCAACAGAAAGACAATACATGTGTGGGGGTGGCTTCCCCAACTCCATACAGCGACTTCCCTCGACTTCACACAGCGGCTACCCCTGACTTCACACAGCCGCTTCCGCTGACTCCATACAGCGACTTCCCCCAACTCCACACAGCGGCTTCCCCTGACTCCACACGGCTTGTGGACTCAGCCCCACTTCCGGGGTTTTATTCTCCTCACCCGGAATGGGCGTTACCTTCATGGTGATCGACAGGCAAGAAGACAATCTGTTGATCTCACAATTTTTTAAACCTTCATAACTTTGGTAATATTCCACCAATCGGAACAAAACTTGGTGCATTGGAGGAGAGGAAAACGGTGAGTAAGGTGGCGAAAAATCCTAGCGATATAGGGTACTGTTTTTGCGCATTTTTTTTAAATAAGCAAATCGGAAGTGGTCAAGGAGTTTTAGTATAGTATAGATAGAAGATAGATACATAATAAGGGAACAATGTTTAGTAAGTAAGTAAGTAAGTAAGTTTATTGGCCAGGGGTTCACATACAAGGAATTTGCCTTGGTGCTCCGCCAACAAGTACGAAAATGACATATAGTGACAGTTACGAATGACTCGTGGGTAAAAACTGTTTTTATGTCTGGCTGTGGCAGCTCTGGAGTCGCCTCCCAGAGGGAAGTGATTCAAAGAGTTTGTGGCCGGGGTGAGAGGGGTCAGAGATGATCTTGCTCGCTCGCTTCTTGGCCCTTGCAGTGTACAGTTCATCATGGAGGGAAGGTTGCAGCCAATAATCTTCTCTGCTGATCGGACGATTTGTTGCAGCCTCCAGGTGTTGTGCTGAGCCACACCAGACCATGATTGAGAAGATGAGAACAGACTCTACGATGGCTGTGTAGAATTTGACCATCATTGCCTGTGGCAGATTGTGCTTCTTCAGCTGCCACAGGAAGTACATCCTCTGTTGTGCCTTTTTGACTGTGGAGTTGATGGTAGCTCCCCACATAAGGTCCTTTGTGATGATGGTTCCCAGGAAATTAAAAGACTCCACAGATGTGACTGTGATGTTGTTGATGGTGAGTGGGGTGAGGGGAGGGGGAGCTCTGCTAAGGTCTACAATCAATTCCACTGTCTTAAGAGCATTGAGCTCCAGGTTGATGCGATGGCACCAGGATGCCAGCTGTGACACTTCCTGTCTGTAGGCAGATTCCTCCCTATCCTGGATCTGTCCAATCAGGGTTGTGTCATCCGCAAACTCGAGAGGACTGACAGAGGTGTCTGTGGAGGTGCAGTCATTGGTGTAGAGGGAGCATTTGCGGGTCCAAGATGTGCTTTCCCAGCCTTACATGCTGCTTCCTGTCTGTCAGGAAGTTGGTGATCCACCGATAGATGGGTTCAGGCACAGTCAACTTGGAAAGTTTGGAATGTAGTAGGTCTGGCACAATGGTGTTGAATGCATAACGAGAATTAACAAGCAGGATCCTCGCATAGGTCCCCTGGTGGTCTAGGTGCTGTAGGATGAAGTGCAGGCCCAGATTGACTACATCATCCACAGATCTATTGGCCCGATATGCAAATTGCATAGGATCTAGCTGGGGGATCGTGATATTTTTCAGCTAGGCCAGCACAATCCTTTCAAGTCTATTCATGGCTACAGAGGTCAGTGCGACAGGCCTGTTGTCATTAAGACAAGTAATAGAAACATAGAAACATAGAAAATAGGTGCAGGAGTAGGCCATTCGGCCCTTCGAGCCTGCACCGCCATTCAATGTGATCATGGCTGATCATCCAACTCAGTATCCCGTACCTGCCTTCTCTCCATACCCCCTGATCCCTTTAGCCACAAGTGCCACATCTAACGCCCTCTTAAATATAGCAATCCTTGCCTTTTTGGGTACAGGGATAATTATGAAGACTTTTAAGCAGGCAGGGACAGTACATGTTTGCAGGGACTGGTTAAAAATGTCTGTATAGACCTGTGCCAGCAGTTTGGCAGAGAGTTTAAGAGTAGAGGGGGAAGCATTGTCAGGTCCTGGAGATTTCTGCCTTTTTTGTCTTCTGTAAAGCCTCTCCACCTGCACTATTTTTATTGTTAATATTGGATAAGTGATGTTGTACAGCACAGAGGGTGTAGATGATTGGGTGTGAAGTGGTGATTGGAGGGGGGTGGGTGTAGAAGGGCACAGTCTTTGCAGACTGAGGACTGGCTGTGAGTGGGTGTGAAGTGTTGGTGGGGTGGGAAATGGTCCAGTCTTTTCATACTGGAGTATTGCCTTAGGTAGGTGTGAAGTGGTGAATGGGAATGAGAGGCCCTTTCTTTGTAGACTGGGGTCTGGCTGTGTTGGTTGGGGTTGGGGAGGGGGTACCAGGATTACATTTCTGATTTTCAATCCTACAGTAAAACTCATTCAGGTCATTGGTCAGCTGACGGTTGTCCAAAGAGTGAGGGACTTTCCTCTTGTAGCTGATAATTTCTTGTAAGCCCTTCCAAACTGAAGAAGTGTTACTAGCTGAGAACATACTCCTCAATTTCTCAGAGTACCTTTCCTTGGCTGTTCTGATTCCTCTTCTCAGCTTGTAGTTGGCCTGCCTATAGAGGCCTGCATCCCCGCTCCTGTAGGCCTCCTCTTTAGACTGTCAGAGCTGTCTGAGCTCTGCAGTGAACCGGAGCTTGTTGTTGTTGAACCATCTTCGTTGGAATGCAACTGTCCTTGCAGGAGCTGATGAATGATGATACAGTGTCTGTATACTCATCGAGGTTTGTGGTTGCTTCCCTGAACACATTCCAATCCGTGCAGTCAAAGCAGGATTGTAGGTTCGCAATGCCCTCGCTTGAGCCACCAAGTAGTGTAAGGTAAAGTAAGCAAAGTCTAACCAAGCATAGTACAAAGGCCATCAAAGAGGTAGATAGTAGTTCAGCGCTGCTCTCTTTTGTGGTAGGGTGATTCAATTGCCTGATAACAGCTGGGAAGAAACTGTCCCTGAATCTGGACGCGCATTTGCACACCTCTCCCTTTTGCCTGATGGTGTTGTGGCCCAAATATGCTTAAACAGACAGAAACACAAATAAAATCTGTATAAGCAGTAATCTTTATTTCCCCAGGTGGGTGTGGTAGTAATCTCTTTGCAGTATGCTGATAATAGGCTATACAGAGAAGGGACAATGATTTCAGTACATGTTTTTTACCTCTTTATTCAACAATTCAGCAATACGTTATCTATAAAGTTAGAACACCTTCTTACTTCTTAAGATTGACAGATCCTTAAGATTGACAGCATCAGAACATTGACAGAAGATTGACAGGTTCTTAGAAACATAGAAACATAGAAAATAGGTGCAGGAGTAAGCCATTCGGCCCTTCGAGCCTGCACCGCGATTCAATATGATCATGGCTGATCATCCAACTCAGTATCCCGTACCTGCCTTCTCTCCATACCCCCTGATCCCTTTAGCCACAAGGGCCACATCTACCTCCCTCTTAAATATAGCCAATGAACTGGCCTCAACTACCTTCTGTGGCAGAGAATTCCAGAGACTCACCACTCTCTGTGTAAAGAATGTTTTCCTCATTTCGGTCCTAAAGAATTCCCCCTTATCCTTAGACTGTGACCCCTTGTTCTGGACTCCCCCAACATCGGGAACAATCTTCCAGCATCTAGCTTGTCCAACCCCTTAAGAATTTTGTAAGTTTCTATAAGATCCCCCCTCAATCTTCTAAGTTCCAGCGAGTACAAGCCGAGTCTATCCAATCTTTCCTCATATGAAAGTCCTGACATCCCAGGAATCAGTCTGGTGAATCTTCTCTGTACCCCCTCTATGGCAAGGATGTCTTTCCTCAGATTTGGAGACCAAAACTGTACGCAATACTCCAGGTGTGGCCTCACCAAAACCCTGTACAACTGCAGTAGAATCTCCCTGCTCCTATACTCAAATCCTTTCGCTATGAATGCTAACATACCATTTGCTTTCTTCACTGCCTGTTGCACCTGCATGCCTACTTTCAATGACTGGTGTACCATGACACCCAGGTCTCGTTGCATCTCCCCCTTTCCTAATCTGCCACCATTCAGATAATAGTCTACCCTCATGTTTTTGCCACCAAAGTGGATAACCTCACATTTATCCACATTATACTGCATCTGCCATGCATCTGCCCATTCACTCAGCCTATCCAAATCACCCTGCAGCCTCCAAGCATCCTCCTCACACCTAACTATACCCCCCAGCTTGGTATCATCTGCAAATTTGGAGATGTTGCATTGAATTCCCTCGTCCAAATCATTAATATATATTGTAAATAGCTGGGGTCCCAGCACTGAGCCTTGCGGCACCCCACTAGTCACTGCCTGCCATTCTGAAAAGGACCCATTTACTCCTACCCTTTGCCTCCTGTCTGCTAGCCAGTTCTCTATCCACATCAATACTGAACCCCCAATACCGTGTGCTTTAAGTTTGTATGCTAATCTCTTATGCGGGACCTTGTCGAAAGCCTTCTGAAAGTCTAGATATAACACATCCACTGGTTCTCCCTTATCCACTCTACTAGTTACATCCTCGAAAAATTCTATCAGATTTGTCAGACATGATTTACCTTTCGTAAATCCATGCTGACTTTGACCAATGATTTCACCACTTTCCAAATGCGCTGCTATCCCATCTTTAATAACTGACTCTAGCAGTTTCCCCACTACCGATGTTAGACTAACTGGTCTGTAATTCCCCGCTTTCTCTCTCCCTCCTTTTTTAAAAAGTGGGGTTACATTAGCTACCCTCCAATCCTCAGGAACTACTCCAGAATCTAAGGAATTTTGAAAAATTATCACTAATGGATCCAGTATTTCTGTGGCTACCTCCTTGAGTACTCTGGGATGCAGACTATCTGGCCCTGGGGATTTATCGGCCTTCAATCTGTTCAATTTACCCAACACCACCTCCCGGCTAACCTGGATTTCACTCAGTTCCTCCATCTTATTTGACCCCCGTTCCACTGCTATTTCCGGCAGATTATTTATGTCTTCCTTAGTGAAGACAGAACTAAAGTAGTTTTTCAATTGGTCTGCCATGTCCTTGTTCCCCATGATCAATTCACCTGTTTCTGACTGCAAGGGACCAACATTTGTTTTAACTAGTCTCTTTCTCTTCACATATCTATAAAAACTTTTGCAGACAGTTTTTATGTTCCCTGCCAGTTTCCTTTCATAATCCAATTTCCCTTTCCTAATTAAGCCCTTTGTCCTCCTCTGCTGGATTCTGAATTTCTCCCAGTCCTCCGGTAGGCTGCTTTTTCTGGCAAATTTGTATGCCTCATCTTTTGTTTTTATACTATCCCTGATTTCCCTTGTTATCCATGGATGCACCACCTTCCCCGATTTATTCTTTTGCCAAACTGGTATGAACAACTTTTTACTTCATCCATGCAGTCTTTAAATACCTTCCATTGCACATCCACTGTCAACCCTTTAAGAATCACCTGCCAGTCTATCTTGGCCAATTCACATCTCATACCTTCAAAGTTACCTTTGTTCAAGTTCAGAACCCTTGTTTCTGACTTAATTTTGTCACTCTCCATCCTAATGAAGAACTCAACCATATTATGGTCACTCTTGCCCAAGGGGCCACGCACAACAAGACTGCTAACTAACCCTTCCTCATTACTCAATAACCAGTCTAGAATAGCCTGCTCTCTCGTTGGTTCCTCCACATGTTGGTTGAGAAAACTATCCCGCATACATTCCAGGAAATCCTCTTCCTCAGCACCCCTGCCAATTTGATTCACCCAATCTACATGCAGATTGAAGTCACCCATTATAACCGTGTTACCCTTGTTGCACGCATTTCTAATTTCCTGTTTGATGCCATCCCCAACTCCAATACTACTGTTAGGTGGCCTGTACACAGCTCCCACTAGCGTTTTCTGCCCCTTAGAGTTTCGCAGCTCTACCCATGTCGATTCCACATCCTCCACGCTAATGTCCTTCCTTTCTATTGCATTAATCTCCTCTCTCACCAGCAACGCTACCCCACCTCCTTTTCCTTTTCGTCTATCCCTCCTGAATATTAAATATCCCTGGATGTTCAGCTCCCAGCCTTGGTCACCCTGGAGCCATGTCTCCATAATCCCAACTATAGCATAGTCATTAATCGCTATCTGCACCTTCAACGCATCCACCTTATTACGAATGCTCCTCGCATTGAGACACAAAGCCTTCAGGCTTGTTTTTACATCACTCTTACTCCTTATACAATTATGTTGACAAGTGGCCCCTTTCACATCGATCCCTATTACACCTGGCCATACTCTCCTATCCCTTTGTGAGCTTTCTTTCCCGTTAATTCTGGGGTCATTAACCATCCCTTTACTCTCTTTCCCTTTAACTCCGTTCTCGATTATCCCATTTGACACCCCACCCCCCTTATTCAGTTTAAAACCATCCGTGTAGCAGTGGCAAACCTGCCGGCCAGAATGCTGATCCCCCACCTGTTAAGATGCAATCCGTCCCTTTTGTACCGTTCCCCCTTACTCCAAAACAGATCCCAGTGATCTAAGAATCTAAATCCCTGCCCCCTGCCCCAGTTCCTCAGCCACACATTCAGGTCCCGTATCTCCCTGTTCCTGCTCTCGCCAGCACGAGGAACTGGAAGCAAACTGGAGATAACAACCCTGGAAGTCCTGCTTTTCAGCATTTTTCCAAGCTCTCTGATGTCCCGCTGCAAAATATTCATCCCCTTCTTTCCAACATCATTTGTGCCAACATGCACGACCACTTCCGGCTGTTCACCTTCGCCCTTGAGGATTGTCTGCACTCTGTCCGTAACATCCTGGATCCTGGCACCAGGAAGGCAGCACACCATCCTGGAATCCCGTCTGTTGCCGCAAAAACCCCTGTCCGTACCTCTCACAATCTTCTGACAGAAGGGTTAGCCTTCTCATATGATTATATGAGAAGGTTATATTTCTGCAGAACAAACATTTTGTTTTATTCTATTTATGATGCATATCATAATCTTATGGAACAAGAGTTAGTCTGAATTTTCTCCTATGTTTATGTTATGAAGGAGACATTCGTGAAGCTGGGTTTGTTATCTCGCTTATGTTATTGGAAAGGGGAACATCGACAGTCTGCTGACCATGTTAATGTACTGAAAGCAAGAGTTAGTGCTTTTTTGCTACTTAGCAATTTAATAGAAGACGGTTAAAGCCTGTCTTAGTTTAATCGGAATCCATTTTGTATTTTTTAACTCATTATTAACTTCCACATTGGGAGAGGGGAGAAGCAGGAGTGGCTAGGGTGCCACTCATCCTTGAAATAGACAAGTAATTAATAGGCAGGTAATGACTGTAATAGGGGCAAAAAATTGAAGAGGGATGGTGCCGGGACAAAATCTAGCCATGGTAAGTCGCAGCAGGTGAGGGGAATTTCAATGGCAGATGGGTGGAGTAAGTGACAAAGGATAGAGCTAAAAAGAGGACAAACATGTATCACATAAGGAGAGGATGTGTGAAATATAAAGCCAAAGGGAGGAATATAGGTTGAAAGGGACTGGGGGTAGGGAAAAGAGAGGGGATAATAGTGAAATGAAGGACTTAGGACTGATCTTTGAGTGTCCAATGAAGGGAAAAGGAGCAGGGTAGCTGGGTAGGATAGTGAGAGAAATTGATGCATTTGGGAATGGGAGGGGAACAGAGGCAAGAGAGCAGGATGAGCGTTTGACTTAAAACAGAAAAATTAAACTTCATACCATTGGGTTGCGAGCTACCCAAGCAGAGAGCCACCCTCCACAGATGCAGCCTGACCTATTCAGTTCTTCCAGAACTTTGCATTTTGCTCAAAATTCCAGCGTCATATAGGAGTCCCTTGCATCTCATATACTGATCTATCTCTCCTCGGCTTCCACTACCATCAAAGTGAGGCCATATACAAAATGGAAGAATTTCTCCTGTGATATAGTTATTCCAGTTTCCCATCCATAACCAAATGTATTTTCTCCAATGGGAGTTCCATGAGACCTTTTCTCATAGCTTCCCCCAGATGATTCCTACTGCTCTCTTATGCTTTGACCATGTTTCCCCACCGCAACGGTGCTACAGTGGTAGAGTTGCTGCCTTACAATGCTTACAGCATTGGAGACTCCGGTTCGATCCCGACTACGGATGCTTGTCTGTCTGGAGTTTGTATGTTCTCCACGTGTCCTGTGTGGGTTTTCTCCGAGATCTTCTGTTTCCTCCCACATTCCAAAGATGTACAGGTTTGTAGGTAAATTGGCTTGGTATAATTGTAAATTGTCCCTTGAGTGTGCATGGTAATCTGAAGAAGCATCCCAACCTGAAAGGTCACCTATTCATGTTCCCAGAAATGCTGTCTGACCAGCAGAGTTATTCCTTGCCTCATCAAATGTATTCCAATGGTATGGGAGAAGTGTCTCCTTTATTGCGATGTTAATGACCGTTGTGGCCATAAAGCAGCCATCTATTTTTACTGGTAATAAGATGTTAATATATAATCTGTCGTTTGTTTTGGTGACTTCATATTTGATCTAATTCTGAAAGAAGATGGGATGCTCGGACTAATCCCTTACGCAAGGTCCTTCTGCATTAAGCAATGCTAGTGTGGAGCACTGTCCATCAAACCATTGACAAGCCAAAAAACCTTTAATTTATTGTTTAAGTGACAGAATAAATGAGGCTTCAAACCTGTAATTTCATTAATACTGCTCCACACAATTGGAACAGTTGATCCAATACTTAATCCAGCTGATTATAATTGGATTCTATTGTTGCATGACCAAGCTAACAGTTATGTGTGATCAGTTTCAGAGATAAGGTAATTGACAATCATAGTTATGGACAGAAAGGACAGGGCAGTTGGTGACAAGACTTGTTCATTCATCCTCAAAACACTGAATTGCTGTCAATTGCAGAATTTAAAGGCAGGGAGTGAAGCCTGTCCAGTGTTTATTGCATCCTTTGGATGTTAAAAACAAACTAATAGTTAAACCAGTTTATTTGAGGTACTATGCAAGCTAACTTGATCATAGCAACTGTGGACATAATCCTTGTAGTATTAACTAAATGTATTAAACTTCATTTCTGGTGGTGCAATATTTTCTCCTTTTCTACACTGGTTATCTTAAATCTCGACCTTTCATATCAATAGTTGTTAACATGCTGGAGTGCATTTCTGAGGAAGTGGTAGCAAGATATTTATAAAATTATAATGAAATGGTACAATATCAACATGAATTAATAAAAGGGAAATTGTGTTTGACAAATCTGTTAGAATTCATTCAAGTTACCACTAGCAGAATAGATAGAAGCAGACAATTTGAAGTATTTTATCTGGACTTTTCTTTGATAAGCTGCTGTTCAGGAAATTATAAAGCAAAATTAGAAGATGCAATACTGGGGTAATATATAAGATTGGACAGAGGATTGCAAAGCAGACATAAAACAGAGAGAAGTGAGCGAGTAATTTTCACTTTGTTATCTGTAAAGGCTGTAGGATCAATATTTTCCCTACAAGCTATGGCAATGATATGGAGGAGGGAATCAAGTGTAACATATCCAGGTTGACCAATGATTCAAAATGAGCTAATGGTATGTGTTGTCAGAAGAGTGCAGAGAGGCTTCAGGGGGATATTAGAGAAGTTGAGCAAATGGACTGGACATAACAAATGGAATAAAACGTGGAAATATATGGGACAATCTACTTTGGTAGAAAAAAATAGAAGGACGGAGCATCTTATGTGAAAGACTGAAAGGTGATCATGTTCACAGAGACCTGGGTACTTGTGTACATAAAAGACTGAAAGTTAATAAGCAGATACAGTAGGTGATCTATTAGGAAGGCAAATGGTGTGATGGTCATCTGGTTCCAATAACACAGACAACATCTGAAATTCTGTGCACAGGTTGAGATAAAGTTATACAGCATAGGAGCAATGCCTTTTGCCCAAACCATCCATGCCAACCAAGGTATCACATCATTACAGTCTAATTTGTTAATGTTTGGCACTTATTTTTAAAACTTTCTTATACCTGTCCAAATGTCTTTTACATGTTGTTATTGTACTTGCGTCAACTACCTCCCCTTGCAGCTTATTCCCTATACCCATCACCATCTTTGTGAAAAGGTAGCTTCTCAGGTGATATAAAGAGAGATTTGGGAGATTAGGCATACACCCTTTTGTGTTTAGAAGAATGAGATGTGATTTCATTAACACCTAATTATTTGTTAATGAGCATCACAGGGCAGATATAGAATTGATGGTTCTGGCTGAGATACAGTGCATTCAGAAAGTATTCAGACCCCTTCACTTTTTCCACATTTTGTTACATTACAGTCTTATTCTAAAATGGATTAAATTCATTATGTTTATCATTAATCTACACACAATAGCTCATATTAAAAAAGCAAAAGGTATTTAGAAATTTTTGCAAAGTAATTAAAAATAAATAACTGAAATATCACATTTACATAAGTATTTAGACCCTTTGCTATGATACTCAAAATTGAGATTTGGTGCATTCTGTTTCCATTGATTATCCATGAGATGTTTCCACAACTTGATTGGAGTCCACAAGTGGTAAATTAAATTGATTGTACATAATTTGGAAAAGCACACACCTGTCTATATGTTCTCGCAGTTGGCAGTGCGGTTGGCAATTGACAAGCCTTGAAGACGAGGGAATTGTCTGTAGACATCCGAGAAAGGATTGTGTCGCGACACAGATCTGGGGAGGGTATGAAATAATTTCTGCAGCATTGCAGGTCCTGAAGAGCACAGTGGCCTCCGTCATTCTTAAATGGAAGAACTTTGAAACCACCAGGACTCTTCATAGAGCAGGCCGTCTGGCCAATCTGAGCAATTGAGGGAGAAGGGATATATTCATGCCTACCAAATTCTGTTGTCCTGAAGCAAAGCAAGAATTTCATTGTCCTATCTGGGACACATGACAATAAACTCTTTTGAATCTCTTGAATCTTGAAGGGCCTTGGTCAGGGGGGTGAACGTGAACCCGATGGTCACTGTGACAGAGATCCAGAGTTCCTCTGTGGAGATGGGAGAAACATCCAGAAGGATAACTATATCTGCAGCACTCCACCAATCAAGCCTTTATGGTAGAGTGGCCAGACAGAATCCACTCCTCAGTAAAATGCACATGACAGCCCGCTTGGAGTTTGGCAAAAGGCACCTGAACAAGAATCTCTGGTCTGATGAAACCAAAAATGAAATCTTTGGCCTGAATGTCAAGTGTCACCAACACCGTTCATCACCTGGCCAATACCATACCTACGTGAAGTATGGTGGTGGCAGCATCATGCTGTGGGGATGTTTTACAGTGGCATGAACTGCGAGACTAGTCAGGATCATGGAAAAGATGAACAGAGCAAAGTACAGAGAGATCCTTGATGAAAACCTTCTCCAGAGCATTCAGGACCTCAGACTGGGGCAGAGGTTCGCCTTCCAACAGGACAGCGGCCCTTAGCACACAGCCAAGACAATGCCGGAGTGGATTCTAGGCAAATCTGAGAATGACCTTGAGTGGCCCACCCAGAGCCCGGACTTGAACCCGATCAAACCTCTCTGGAGGGACCTGAAAATAGCTCTGCATCAACGCTCCCCATCCAACCTGACAGTGATTAAGAGGATCTGCAGAGAAAAATTGGAGAAATTACCCAAATACAGGTGTGCCAAGCTTGTAGCTTCATACCCAAGAAGACTTGAAGCTGTAATCACTGCCAATGGTGCTTCAACAAAGTAGACAATAGTCAATAGACAATAGACAATATGTGCAGGAGTAGGCCATTCGTTCCTTCGAACCAGCAACGCCATAAAATGTGATCATGGCTGATCATCCCCAATAAGTACCCTGTTCCTGCCCTTTCCCCATATCCCCTAACTCCGCTATCTTTAAGAGCCCTATCCAGCTCTCTCTTGAAAGCATCCAGAGAATCTGCTTCCACAGTCCTCTGAGGCAGAGAATTCCACAGACTCACAACTCTCTGTGAGATAAAGTGTTTCCTCGTCTCCATTCTAAATGGCTCACCCCTTATTCTTAACATGTGGCCCCTGGTTCCGGACTCCCCCAACATCGGGAGCATGTTTCCTGCCTCTAGCATGTCCAAACCCTTAACAATATCATACATTTCAATAAGATCCCCTTTCATGCTTCTACGCTCCAGAATGTGCAAGCCCAGCGGCTCTATTCTCTCAGCATATGACAGTTCCGCCATCTCGGGAATTAACCTTGTAAATCTACGCTGCAGTCCCTCAATAGCAAGAATGTCCTTCCTCAAATTAGGGGAGCAAAACTGCACACAATATTCCAGGTGTGGTCTCACTAGGGCCCTGTACAACTGCAGAAGGACGTCTTTGGTCCTATACTTGACTCCTCTTGTTATGAAGGCCAACATGCCATTTGCTTTCTTCACTGCCTGCTGTACCTGCATGCTTACTTTAATTGACTGATGAACAATGTCCCCCAGATCCCATTGTACATCCCTTTTTCACAACTTGATTCCATTTAGATAGTAATCTACCTTCCTGTTTTTGATACCAAAGTGGATAACCTCACATTTATCCACATTAAACGTCATCTGCATGCATCTGCGCACTTCCCCAACATGTCCAAGTCACCTTTCATTCTCATAGCATGCTCCTCACAGTTCACACTTTGAATCCCTTCGTCGAAATCATTGATGTATTTTGTAAATAGGTGCGGTACCAGCACCCTATGTCCAGGCTACTGTTTGGGGGCCTGCAGATGTCCTATTAGGGTATTTTTATCCTTACAATTCCTTGGTTCTATCGACACTGACTCCACATCTCCTGTTTCAATGTCACCCATTGCAAGGGACTGAATTTCATTCCTCACCAATGGAGCTACCCCACGCCCTCTGCCCACCTGTCTGTCTTTTCGATAGGAGGTATACCCTTGAATATTCAGTTCCCAGCCCTGGCCCTCTTGCAGCCATGTCTCTGTAATTTCCACAACATTTTACTTGCCAATTTCTAAGTGAGCCTCAAACTCGTCCACTTTATTTCTTATACTTCGCGCATTAATATACAACACTTTGACCTCCGTGTTCACGTCCCCCCTCGCACCTGGCTCCTCCTTTTCCTTTTTACATCGCACCTACAAACTTGCACGTCTTTGGAGTGTGGGAGGAAACCAGGGATTCTGGAGTAAACTCACGCAGGTGTCAGGGAGAACATACAAACTCCGTACAGACAAACTCCTGTAGTCAGGATAAATATTGGAACTGTTATGAAATCAATGGAATGAAAATGTATAGTTCCATGGTAGCAGTTAATTTGCTTTGCCAGATCATAGGTAATGCAATAAATTCAAAGTTTCACCCAACTGTTTCACACATGATGTTATGCTGCAAATCAGCAGATTACATAAGGAGATCATGGGTAAAGTAAGATGCTATAATATTTTATAAATGAATTAATGTTAGGTAGAAGCCAATTGTAGGATAGGGAGCTGCTTTAGAGCTTCAGAGTGCAGAGACCACAAAATGGCAAGTTCTTGGTCCAGATGAAAAATCATTGGCCTATTTTGTTCCTAACCATGGAGCACATGAACACTGCTTTTTGGCGAGAGCATTTGCAAAACTTCATAGGCAATAAAGAGGTTTTGAATCTGAACCCAAAAATTACAATTGTATTATTTAGGATAGATGCCAGTAAATATTTATTTACAATTGAAGAATGATATCATAATGCTTCTTAAAATACAGGAATTATTTAAGAAATAGTTGATTACACGAAAACATGAAGACGATTATCTTTGAATAAGATGAAAACCAAACATTTACCCTTTACTTCCAATGGCATTGTCCTTCCTAGCCCCCCATCATTTATATCCTGTGCTTAGTCCATCTCCTGACACCACAAAGCAATTCCTTAATCTCAAGGCACAAATTGGGAGCATGACGGAGTTTGGAGCTGCAAGATTAAGAAAGTGCATCGCACATTAGGTTTTTTGAATGTGTCAACAGGAATGGAGGGGAAAGAGTGGGGCATAGAGAATAAGATAGAATATGCTGCAAATGAAGCAGCAGGAAGTCTCATTGTTGCTAAGGAGACCTAGGGTGAAGTATAAGAAATAAAGTGGACGAGCTTGAGGCTCAGTTAGAAATTGTCAAGTATGATGTTGTGGGAATTACAGAGACATGTCTGCAAGAGGGCCAGGGCTGGGAACTGAATATTCAAGGGTATACCTCCTATCAAAAAGGCAGACAGGTAGGCAGAGATGGTGGGATAGCTCTGTCGTTGAGGAATGAAATTGCAAGGGGTGACATTGAAACAGAAGATGTGGAGAAAAGAAGGCGGGATGTCAAGAAAGGCGGGAGAGAGAAAACAGGGAATTATAGACCAGTTAGCCTGACATCGGTGATGGGGAAGATGCTGGAGTCAATTATAAAAGATGAACTAGCCGCACTTTTGGATAGTAGTGACAGGATCAGTCCGTGTCAGCATGGATTTACGAAGGGGAAATCATGCTTGACTAATCTTCTGGATTTTTTTGAAGATGCAACTAGGAGAATGGACAAGGGAGAGCCAGTGGATGTAGCATATCTGGACTTTCAGAAAACATTTGATAAGTTCCCACATAGGAGATTAGTGGGCAAAGTTAGGGCACATGGTATTGGGGGTGGAGTGCTGACATGGATAGAAAATTGGTTGGCAGTCAGGAAACAGAGAGTGGGGATTAACGGTTCCCTTTCAGAATGGCAGACAGTGACTAGTGGGGTACTGCAAGGCTCAGTGCTGGGACCACAGCTATTTAAAATATACATCAATGATTTGGATGAAGGGATTCAAAGTTACATTAGCAAATGTGCAGATGACACAAAGCTGGGTGGCAGTGTGAACTGTGAGGAGGATGCTGTGAGAATGCAGGGTGACTTGGACAGGTTGGGAGAGTGGGCGGATGCATGGCAGATGACGTTTAATGTGGAGAAATGTGAGGTTATCCACTTTGGTAGCAAAAACAGGAAGGCAGATTACTATCTAAATGGCGTCAAGTTGGGAAAAGGGGAAGTACAACGGGATTTGGAGGTCCTTGTACATCAGTCTATAAAAGTAAGCATGCAGGCACAGCAGGTAGTGAAGAAAGTGAATGGCATGTTGGCCTTTATAACACGAGGAATCGAATATAGGAGCAAAGAGGAGAATATAGGAGCAAATAGGAGCAAGAGCATGGAGAATCCATTCCCGCGATGGCGGGACTGCAGTTGTACAGAACCCTAGTGAAACCACCTGTAGTATTGTGTGCAGTTTTGGTCCCTTAATTTGTGGAAGGACATTCTTGCTATTGAGGGAGTGCAGCGTAGGTTTACAAGGTTAATTCCCGGGATGGCGGGACTGTCATATGCTGAGAGAATGGAGTAGCTGGGCTTGTACACTATGGAATTTAGAAGGTTGAGAGGGGATCTTATTGAAACATAAGATTGTTAAAGGTTTGGACATGCTGGAGGCAAGAAACATGTTCCAGATGTTGTGGGAGTCAAGAACCAGGGGCCACATGTTAAGAATAAGGGGTATGCAATTTAGAACAGACACGTGGAAACATTTTTTCTCACAGAGAGTTGTGAGTGTGTGGAATTCTCTGCCTCAGAGGGCGGTGGAGGCAGGTTCTCTGGATGTTCAAGAGAGAGCTGGATAGGGTTCTTAAAGATAGTGGAGTCAGGGGATATGGGGAAAAGGCAGGAATGGGGTACTGATTGGGGATGATCAGCCATGATCACATTGAATGGCGGTGCTGGCTCGAAGGGTCGATTGGCCTACTCCTGCACCTATTGTCTATTGTCTATTATGTATTGTTCACTCTGGTTCCACTACTTCAACTATCGGACAAAACATTTTATTACAATACAATATGTACTATACGATACAATATAACTTTATTTATCCCAGGAGGGAAATTGATCTGCCAACGGTCATAAAAGTCATGTCAAGTCAAACTCAAACAAACTTTATTGTCATTTAGAACTACATCGATATATGCAATTCCAAATGACATTCCATTCAATTTGGCTCCCTGTGCAACGCGATAATTAACAGAAGGATAAACATGGATAAAATGGATAAAAAGGATAAAAGGATAAATAGATAATGGTGGCAGCCCATTACATGGCATTCAGGAGTCTGATGGGTCATGGGAAGAAGCTGTTGCAGAACCTTGATGTTCTGCTCCTTATGCTACGATATCTTTTGCCCAAGGGCAGCAGAGTGAACAGACCATGATGGAGATGTGAAAAGACCCCACGTCTTTTATAATACTGCTGGCCTTAGACACGCAATGTTTGGTCGCAATATCCCCGATTGAGGGGAGAGAAGTCCCGATGATTTTTTCCGCTGTCCTCGCCACTCTCTGCACGGACTTCCAGTCGGAGGCTTTACAGTCCCCAAACCAGACAAAGATACAGCTGGTCAAAATACTCTCTATGGTGCCCCTGTAGAAAGTGGTAAGGATGGGATGGGGGAGGTGAGCTCTTCTCATCCGGCGCAGAAAATCCAACCACTGCTGTGCTCTCTTAACTATTGATGAGATGTTATTTGACCAGGTCAGACTGTTAGTGATCTGCACCCCCAGGAACTTAGTGCTACTGACCACCTCCACATCGGTGTCATTGATGTGAAGTGGTGTGGGACTGTGGATATATGAAACCTATTCATCTGTCTTGTACCTTTAAGTCACATCCATGCATTCTTTGTGGTTTCTTGTTGCACCCCTCCAAATGCATTGCCTTACCCTTCTTTGAGGTAGCGAATTTGCCATTTTTCTACCCAAATCCCTACTGCTAGTCCTCCTTATAAATGAAGACTTTCCTCCTTATAAATGACCACTTTTAATCATATGCCTGCGTCTTTATCTTGCCCCGTACATTTTATTAAATTTAACCAATTTAAAGAACAGGTACCATAAGGTGAAAAGTAGAATGCCCTGTAGAAATTGATGTATTAAGACCTACTGCTAACAAAAATATCCATTAACCATTAGAGTTAAAGGCTAATCTGTTGTTCATGAATAACAACCCATGTATGGGTTCTTTTTTGTCCAAGTGATCCTGCACAGAGTGGAGAACCAGCAAAATCGCATCTGTTCTTGATCTGTTGGGGCAGCAGGTGTTTTGATCTTACGGATCTTTGTTCAGTACTTCACAACAGACAATCTATGAATTATTTTAATTATCACTTATGTCTGTGATGCAGCCTGCAAGGAAATGAGTTGGCTAAGTACAATAACACGAAGGCCAGTGATTATAAATATTGTAACTGCATACATGGCTGCCGCACTGGGCGCATCACAAAGATCATAGAGCAGAATAAACAGCAGCAGTATCTAGGGAAGTGCTCTTCTGCAATCCTGCTATTTAACATCCTGCCAGGGACATTTGGGCACAAAGAACTCTTTGACGAATCGTCCTCTGGATTCCAACAGAAGTCTCAATCATCAATAATGGGTTTGTGTTTTTTCACGTAGAAACATCTGAATTACTTTAATGTATCAAGTCCATGCCAACACATAATTGGTTGTACAAAGGCCTTAAAATTACATTACACAATATTAGCATATCCAAACTGAACACATTCACATGAAATTTATTTATTTACGTTTCTTTCGCACAAGCTTTAATATACCTCAAATGTAATGATTCATCCACAGGATTTAAATTTTAGAAATACATTGGGATCAGGGATGGAGTCCAAGAGCTCGTTGGAAACCTGATCTATTGGCCAATGGATTAGTATCAATTTTATTTAGGACCTCGACCAATTAACAATTTATCATTTCAACTCCAGTAATTGAAGGGATACTCAAAATGTACAAATTGGCAATTTTCTAATTAGGGAGCATCACAAAGAAAATTCAGAGAATGAAACCTAAGCAATCTGGCAAATAATTTGAGTGAAGCCACTTTGGATTGCTACTTGGCCTAGTCAGTCACAGCAGGAAATGCAACCTTAGATGAAACATTTTCCTCTTCAAATATGACAACATTAATGTCACACCATCTTCTCTCGCATATGGATGAACGCTAACTAACCAACCAACCAACTAACTGGGTTAAACCAGAAAAATAATGGCAGCATGACTTCCCAAATATAGACCACACTGATGGTTGAATATCATGCATGACAGCATAAGGTGAAAATATTTTTTACATCGCACACATTCACATATATAATACAGAATTACAGAAAATATAGAAAGTGGGGTGAAATATTTTAAAGATTGGAAGGCAAATGGTATATTAAATAATATTGTCTGGTAAACATAATTAACATAATTAGTTTAGGAAAGGCCGAGTCAGCCACAGCTGGAAATGCAACCATAGATGAAACATTTTCCTCCACAAATACGACAACAAAGCCACACCATCTTCTCTCGCAGATGGATGAATGCTAACTAACTAACAAACCAACTAACTTCTGGTTAAACCAGAAAACTATTGTAAACTAAGTTACTTCATGAATATGTAAAGAGAAACAAATTATACAAGAAAGATTAGGGCCTCTTGGAGACCAATGAACTATGTGTATAGTTCCAAATGAGTACATAGTGTTTCACTTTATTAAACTGAACGGGGAAGAATGAACAATTGTAATGTGATAAACACAGAGAGAGTGGAGACATTTAAAGTTGTCCAGAATCTCTAACAGTGAATAACCTTCTATACTCAGATGGAATATATTCCAGGCTCTTAAAAGAAGCAAAGACACAGATAGCACAGAATCTGGCTATCCTTTCCTATTCTTTTGGTGGTAAAGTAACGCCAGCAGACGTGAATTCTGTTATTTGAGATTCAATATTAAAAAAGTTGCCAAATCTTAGCTTAATATTAGTTGTTGTCAAATAATTGGAAACAAATCTGAGGTAATATAGTGGGATAGTGCCCCCTTCCTTGTATGCCACCCTCACCGCTATTACCAGCTAACTGACCAGAGGAGGTCAATCCCTAGAATTGTTGGTAAAAACTGTGTCCAAATAGCTGATATTGGTTGGCCACTTGAACCTTGTCAGCCTAATTGGCCACTTGAACCTTGTCAGCCTCCTTATAAAACCCAGGTGTTTGAGGGAGAGAAGGGTGAGGTTGTTTGCTTCCTTGTGAGTGATGTTCCCTGTTGCAGGTTTGAGCAAGATGGAGCCACTGTGACAAAGTCAAGACCATCAATGCTAATGTGTGGCCAAGACTGGGTTGCCGGAAAGAAACCCGAGACACTCAGTGCCTCTACTGAAGCTAAGACTGAGTGTCTGGGGCAAGCCTGAGACACCAGATCCTGTTCCTACCCACACATAATGAGGAACTGCACCCACACACCACGGAGACAAAGACTGGCCACAGGGTAATCCAGACACTTGAGCTAGCAGGAAGAAACCTGTAAGCATCAGTGCCTCCTCTCGAGGCAAGGGTGAACTACAGGAAGAAGCCTGAGATTGCCATGCCTTCTCCTTCGAAGACCAGGACTAAGCTGGGACAAGCCTGAGATCGCCAGTGTCATCACATGTGCAGTTTGTTAGCGAGTAACTGTGCCCTCATGCACAGTTTTTACCACTGTAAATATTTTTTTATAGATGAGTTTACCCTACTGCGAGTGTGGTCACTGTCAAACCTGGCATTGTCTCCATTGCCACAATAGAAATGATCATTTGGAAACATGGGTTAATCAAGGAAGTTGGTTACGGTTATTAAATGGAATGTTACAATTGACTGCTGCAATTTGTTTTCTAAATTAGCAAAGAGGATGCATGAACTTTGCAGATGTGATATAGTGTACATACATTTTAGTAGTCTCAAATGACAAGTTGATCGTAAAGAATTATCTAATTGAACACTCGTGAAAGTGTTAGTTTGATCGCAAATTGGATCAGTGACAAAAAGGCTTTGTAGCCAATTCAAGAACAACACCTATTAGAAAAATAGGGATTCCTAAACTGATGATCTCTCTATTTTTAATCAATTGCTTGCTTAGCTGAAGGTTAATGCTGGGGAAAAGGATTTGTAATGTAAACCCCCATATCCCAGCATGTGTATAAGCTAATTTTATGAGGATATTTTTTACATCTTAAAGCATTATGGCAACCCACAACCAGAATGGAACTTATCTATATTAAATAAAATCTGTAGTGGCTGTACAGGGATAACTTGGCTTAAACGTAGGTGGACACAAACAAACTAATCCGCAAGAAAGTTGGGAGTAGCAAGTAGTAAGTAGTAGTAGGGAGTACACTGTAAAATGTAAAATGATTTAAGGTAATGATTGTGGAGAGAACAAAGAACAACTGAATAGATTATGAGGAGGAATCAACCACAAAGGAACACTGATGAGATAAAGAAGGGAAACTGCAGAAACATATTGGCCAGCAAGGAGAACAATAATGCCAAACAGTGAGGATGGATCAATAGATTCCATGAAAAATACATTCTATTCAACAACGAAAATCAATTTGCTAAAAATATAATATAATAGGTTAAGAGTTGAGGATAAAGCTAAACTGGATGCCAAATGGGCTGAATAGATTTAAGAAAACAATGGCAACAAAATAAGTTCAAAAAGGCCATTATGTTGGCTGGAAATAATAGGAAACAATATTATTTAAATATTATCAGTGACGTGATCCCAATTAGATTCAGAATTCCTGAGGTAGATAATACAAAACTTTATCAACCAATTCAGAAATTCTTTGGCCATCTCCAGAAATTTCAGAATTTTTGGTCTGTGGTGATCTTGAGATTGTCCCTGTTTTGGGATAGCCTGTGTGCAAACTTATTCAGGAAAGTCCACTTTGACCAGGTACTGTTACCCAGCTTTGTGGTGGCAATGTGAACTGTGAAGAGGATGTTAGGAGGTTGCAGGGGGGCCTGGACAGGTTGAGTGAGTGGGCGGATGCATGGCAGATGCAGTATAATATAGATAAACGTGAGGTTATCCAATTTGGCGGCAAAAACAAGGGGGCAGATTATTATCTCAATGGGGTTAGGTAAGGGGGAGGTACAGCGAGACCTGGGTGTCCTTGTACACCGGTCAGTGAAAGTTGGTGTGCAGGTACAGCAGGCAGTGAAGAAAGCTAATGGAATGTTGGCCTTCATAACAAGAGGTTTTCAGTATAGGAGTAATGAGGTTCTTCTGCAGTTGTCTAGGGCTCTGGTGAGACCACATCTGGTGTATTGTGTACAGTTTTGGTCTCCTAAATTGAGGAAGGACATTCTTGTGATTGAGGCAGTGCAGCGTAGGTTCACAAGATTGATCCCTGGGATGGCGGGACTGTCATATGAGGAAAGATTGAAAAGACTAGGCTTGTATTCACTGGAGTTTAGAAGGATGAGGGGGTATCTTATAGAAACATATAAAATTATAAAAGGACTGGACAAGCTAGATGCAGAAAAATGTTTCCAATGTTGGGTGAGTCCAGAACCAGGGACCACAGTCTTAGAATAAAGGGGAGGTCATTGAAGACTGAGGTGAGAAAAAACTTTTTTACCCAGAGAGTTGTGAATTTATGGAATTCCCTGCCACAGAGGGCAGTGGAGGCCAAATCACTGGATGGATTTAAGAGAAAGTTGGATAGAGCTCTAGGGGCTAATGGAGTCAAGGGATATGGGGAGAAGGCAGGCACAGGTTAGTGATAGCGGACGATCAGCCATGTTCACAATGAATGGCGGTGCTGGCTCGAAGGGCCTCCTCCTGCACCTATTTTCTATGTTTCTATGTTTCTATATACCACATGTAAGCAGTACAAACATCTATCAATTTCTTTAGTTTGACATAACGTCTATTACCTATTAAAAACAAGGAACTGCAAATGTTGTTTTACCAAAAAAAAGGATACAAGGTGCTGAAGCAACTCAACGGACCAGTCAGCATCTCTGGAGAATATGGATGATAATATTTCAGGAATGGTCCCAACATGAAATGTAATCTATCCATGTTCTCCAGAGGTGCTGCCCGGCTTGCTGAGTAACTCCAGTACTTTGTGTCTTATTTTATCCATCAACGATTGTCAGATTCTTTGCTTACCCACCATTGCTCTGCTGTGTGTGTGTGTGGACATCCTACAGGTATTTGTCTCTCATACCTCAAGTGTCAAGAGTGTTTAATTGTTATATGTGCTGACAAAAGAACAATAAAATTACGACTGTCTTTGTAATTATGCTCCTAGAGCTAACCGCCCTTAGTCTAGTTCAGTAAAACACCGAGTCAAGCACTGGACCACTAAAACCTTTATTTTATGAAACAGTAACGAATCCCCTATACAATGCCTAACCACCCTTGTCTCTGCTTGTCCAAGCCCTTCAGCCTCGTGCAAGCAGATACCTCCAAAAGAATATGCAAAAGGCCAAGCGCTCCTCCAAAAGATCGACATAATGCAACATTCTCCTGGGGAGTATAAACAATTCAAACAAGGTTCACACTTCAGCCAATCATCAAACAGTAACACAAACACCTTGCAACATTATTAACAGTATTTACAATCCTTCTGCAGCCAGCCAATCCTGCTAATGCATCACCAACACCTTTGAGCTCTTCTGGAAAGTCCTCATGCGTTTTAACAATAGAGAGGACATCTGGATCTTTCCTCATCCTGCATATCAATCTAGTGTCCAGACTAGCTGGTGCCAACCCACAGCCTGTAGCTTTACACAGAAATTGACCAAGCAGGCCCAGCAGATACAAAGATCCTCCATTTTATAATACTCTATTTTAGTCAATATTAACTTCATTCCAGCTTGAACTTATCGACATGCAGGGAGAGCAGTCCGGTCTCATAGATCACCATAATCCAAACCACAAAAAAAATGATCAACAGAAAATATCACAAATTAACTAATATAAAGACACAAGAAGCGAGGAATGACATGTGATATTACCAAAATCTTAAGATATTAAAAATTATAACCTATTGTCCACTAAAATGTCTTCCATATTCTGTAACTTACACAGGTTTAACCCTTAATTGTAACCCATGACAGAAAATGATATACATTTCCTTCCGAATCTATACAGATGAAGAAAACAGTGTGTCATTCCTTAAGCCAGTATTAAATAGCATTATTTTACCAGATACAGGCAATCAATTCTATTCCAAAGTCTTCTCCGAACCTGCCCCATTTTCTATATACTTTTAAAATTCTCTTTGTGTGTGTGTGTGTGTGTGTGTGTGTGTGTGTGTGTGTGTGTGTGTGTGTGTGTGTGTGTGTGTGTGTGTGTGTGTGTGTGTGTGTGCGTGTGTCATTTTGCCTTTGAAACGTATTTCCTCGAAAACCAGACGCAAAAACGCGGATATTTTTACATATTTCGGTAGGGATTTAACTTATGATTTCAGAAATCCACTCCTCTCTAGAGGTGGTGAATTATTTGCCCAGAATTTGAATTAAATTGTTCACATAACATCAATATTTAAAAAAAATCAAACTGCTGCATGAGTCACAGTGCCACCTCACAGATGTCCAATCACAATGGATCTCATTTACATATCACAATGGGACAGGGATGGGAGATTGGAACCTTCATGTGGTCCCACTAAAATCAAACTGCTGCATGAGTCACAGTGCCATCTCACGCCACTGCTGCCAAGCTGCTGACGTTACAATAACAGTTAATTTTTTACATCTTCTGGTAGAAATTTTCCTTATGATTTCAAAAATCCAATCCTCTATACATTTGGTCAATTATTTCCTGAGATATTTACTAAAATTTATAACCAAATTGACATTAAAAGAAATATTAAAGTTGCCCAGCTGCTGACCTCAAAATGCCTTTGCACCTTGCCCAACTGCCTCATGGCCCCGCCCGGCCCTGCCCCCCCAGCCTTCCATGTTGTTGATTATATTGTTTTTCATTGAATTGAATGTAATTATTTCTCACTTAACATCACAAATTCTTAACATTAACTTTCAAAGACAGTTTAAAAATATATATTTGCTGTCTTCATTGACAGCTTAGATCCGACCCACTATGTGTGTGTGGGGGTGGAGGGAGGGGGGAGGGGGGTGGTTAGTGTGTGTGTGTGGCGTGGCAGGCTTCTCTCCCTTAATTCCATAGAGCTGCCGACAGCTTTCGTGCAAGAGATGCGCACGCGTCATTTCCAGAACATTTTGAACGCGTGACGCACGGTTGCATTTCGCTCTCTCTGTCTCTCCCCCCCTCTCTCCCCATCTCTCTCTCTCCCCATCTCTCTCTCTCCCCATCTCTCTCTCTCTCCCCTCTCCCTCTCTCCCCTCTCTCTCTTCCCCCCCAGTCTCTCCCCCTCCCTCTCTCTCCCCTTCCACCCCCTCACCCCCCCTGCCCTCCGACATCCTCACTCCAATAAACCACTTCCCCCTCACCTCCACCGCTCCCCTACCCCCTTCCCTCCACCCCATTCCCTTCCCACCCTCCCACCCCCTCCCCCTCCCTTCCCCCACCTCTTCCCCTCCTTTCCCTCCCTCTCCCCCCTTCCCTTCCCCCCCTCTCAGGCCCCCTCTCTCCCTCTCTCTCCCACTCTCTTTCCTCCCCTCTCTCTCTCTCCTCCCAGCTCTCTCACCTCTCCTCCCCCACGTATCCCCCCTCACCTCTCCCTCTCCTCCTTCCCTCCACCCCCCTCTCCCTCTGCCTCTTGCCCTTCTGTCTCAGCCCCTTTCTCTCTGTCTCACCCCATTCTATCTCTGCCCTCACTCTCTACCTCCCCCCCCCTCTCTAGACGCGCCTGCGAGTTGGAGGCTATGCGTCAGTGGATAGGGCGGTTATGGGGTAAAAGGAGCAAATTAATAATATTAATGTAATATCAAGGGGCGTAGTTAGCGTTTGTGCGGGGGGTAGTTAGTGTGTGTGATGCCGCATGCTGCCCCCCCCCCCCCCAGCCCCCCTCTCCCCCGCAACCACACAATGGGGGAACAGACCCAATGGTTCTGCACTTGGTCTAGTATGATATAAAAATGACACCCATGACAACTTTCCTCTTTGCACAAACTTCATTTCTGTTGCCTGTTATAAGAATGTGAAACATGTAGCAATGTTTGATGCTTAACTGTTCGCACAACAAAGATGCATTGATGGTTAAAAAAAAAGTTTGAGTTCATCAGCATTCCAAAAGATTGTTGAATAAGTTTAACTCGCATGACATTTCTGATATTTGCCATTTTCAAAAGCTGTCAGAGGTGGAATCAGAAACAGCACAGCCAACCTGATACTCATGATCACCTTCAAATCTTTGGTGCCAGCCACACCACAGGGGATTATATAAACATGTTTTTTCAGGATTTTCTCTCACCTATCAGACAGTTTGAACATTTCAGCAAAAGTCCTAGAGTTTTTCATAGCATTTGGGATAGAGTCTTTAGTAAGTCTTTTGTCAATTTAGCTTCATCAGGAGTTAAACACCCATCCTGCTACAAATTTCTGTTTACAATCCAGGAGTGCTCCTTCATTGACTGTTATTTCACACATTAAAGTTATTTCAAGTTTTGCAAGCTCGGGATACTGTGGGTTCATGCAATGAACAACCCAAGTATTTTACTTCTGCCATTGGTTTTGTTACCCTCCTGCCAGTGTGCATCTGTCTACAACTTCCTTGAAAAAGACAGGTAACCAAATGTGGCCTGGCACTGTTGACCTACAAAGGATACATCAGTTATTGTCATTGTGGTTGCTGGTTTTAATATTTGTACTTATTCCATAATACTAAAATGTTAGAAGTACTGTATGTGTTATGACATCCTACTTGCTTAATGAAATCTTGTCAGGCATGGGGCAAGGGGTATGATTTCCTACCCGCTTACTCACCTGAGAAAACATTGTCCATTTACATATTTATGGATATTGTCATAGTCATACAGGCATAGAAACAGGCCCTTTGGCCCAACACCGACCAACAGTCCCATCTACACATCCCACCTCCATGTGTTTGGCCTATATCATTCTAAACCTATCCTATGTACTTGTCTAAATGTTTCTTAAATGTTGCAATAGTACCTGCTTAAATGTGCAATAGTACCTTGTCAAATGTATTGACTTTGAACCTCATGTGGATGCCAGAGGAAGCAACTACCCGTTTTCAACATAAATTCAGCAGAATTACTTGTGCAACCAACATTGAATTCATTATTCTGCTTATTTTTTTGATTTAACAAAAATTAAACAGAAGAATTTCTCCATAAATTTGGAGGCTGGTTTTATGCCATTTTTTTCTGGTCCTAGCAGTATCCTCATAAATCCTCTCTACACTCTTTTCAGCTGAACATCTTTCCTGGAGCAGGGTGACCGAAACTGAACACAATACTTGCAATGTGGCCTCACCAATGCCCTGTACAACTGTAATAAGGGCGGCACAGTGGGGAAGCGGTGGAGTTGCTGCCTGAAAGAGCCAGGATCCCGGATTCGACTCTGACTGCTGGTGCTGTTTTCATGGAATTCGTACGTTCTATTTATGACCACATGGGTTTTCCCTGTGTGCTCCGGATTACTCCCACATTCCAAAGACCTGCTCTGTCCTGCGCATTAATCTGAGGATAAGATACTGTAAGACCATCCATCAACATATGTTGCATTTTTACAATCCATTTAATGCAAAATGTTTCTCAGAGCAGGAAGCAATAGATGAATGAGGGGTGAAAAAATAAGATATTAGATTGGTCATAAACTGGAGTTTAGAAGGATGAGAGGGGATCTTATAGAAACACATAACATTATTAAGGGGGAGTCCAGAACCAGGGGCTATAGTTTAAGAATAAGGGGTAAGCCATTTAGAACGGAGACGAGGAAACACTTTTTCTCGCAGAGAGTTGTGAGTCTGTGGAATTCTCTGCCTCAGAGGGCGGTAGAGGCTGGTTCTCTTGATACTTTCAAGAGAGAGCTAAATATGGCTCTTAAAGATAGCAGCATCAGGGGATATGGGGAAATATAGGCAGGAAAAGGGTACTGATTAGGGATGATCAGCCATGAACACATTGAATGGTGGTGCTGGCTCAAATGGATGAATGGCCTACTCCTGCACCTACTGTCTGTTGTCTGTTGTCTATTATCTATTGACTCAAAGAAGTGGGCCTTGATCAGAACATCAAATGAAAGGAGAACAACTTAGATGGGGGGAAATTGGTTCCACACGAGGGAGAGTTGGCAAACAAAGTTCAGATCAATTGAAGAATGTCAGAATGAAGTGAGAAGAAATTATGTGGCACAGTGTCTTGCTATGAGTTTCTTCTCTGTTTGAAAATTTGATTGAAGAGATGCAATAGTAACTTTCAAAAAATAGACATAGGTTTGACAAAGTGGAATTTGCAGGGTGATAGGGAAAGTGCTGCAGGTGTGAAAGGTTAAATGGTTGAATTAATTCTCCTTTGTGTAATTCAATGATTCTATCAAGTAGATTTTAAGTCCTAAATACAGATGGATTCATGTTAATTGAGTGTAATAATTTTTTTTTTAACATCTCAAAGATGATAAACAGAGAATAAGGGATGGTGAGTTTCTAAAATGTGTATATTTTAATGCTAGGAACATTGTAAGAAAGGTGGATGAACTTTGAGCCTGGATTGACACCTGGAAATATGATGTTGTGGAAATCAGTGAAACATGGTTGCGGGAGGGTTGTGATTGGAAACTAAATATTCCAGGTTTTCGTTGCTTCAGGTGTGATATAATTGGAGGGACCAATTGGAGGGGTTGCATTGCTTGTCAGAGAAGATATTACAGCAGTGCTTTGGCAGGATAGATTAGAGGGCTCGTCTAGGGAGGCTATTTGGGTGGAACTGAGAAGTGCGAATGGTGTAGCAACACTTTTAGGGGTGCATTATAGACCGCCAAATGGGGAGCGAGAATTGGAAGAGCTAATATGTAAGGAGATAGCAGATATTAGTAGTAAGCACAAGGTAGTGATTGTAGGAGATTTCAATTTTCCAAAAATAGACTGGGAAACACATTCTGTAAATGGGATGGATGGTTTGGAGTTTGTTAAATGTGTGCAGGATAGTTTTTTGCAGCAATACATAGAGGTATCGACCAGAGAAGGGGCAGTGCTGGACCTCCTGTTAGGAAATGAGGCAGGTCAGGTGACGGAGGTATGCGTTGGTGAGCACTTCGGGACCAGTGATCACAATACCATTAGTTTCAATATAATTATGGAGAGAGTCAGAACTGGACCTAGTTGGGTCAGAGTTGGGTCCATTGTTGTTTGTCATGTACATCAATGATCTAGATGATGGGGAGGAAAATTGGATAAGTAAGTATGCAGATGATATTAAGATAGGGGGTGCTGTGGATAATAAAGTAGATTTTCAAAGTCTACAGAGAGATTTGGGCCATTTGGAAGAGTGGGCTGAAAGATGGCAGATGGAGTTTAATGCTGATAAGTGTGAGGTGCTACATCTTGGCAGGACAAATCAAAATAGGACGTACATGGTAAATGGTAGGGAATTGAGGAATGCTGTGGAACAGAGGGATCTAGGAATAACTGTGCATAGTTCCCTGAAGGTGGAATCGCATGTAGATAGGGTGGTAAATAAATCTTTTGGTGTGCTGGCCTTTATAAATCAGAGCATTGAATATAGGAGTAGGGAAGTAATGTTAAAATTGTACAAGGCATTGGTAAGACCAATTCTGGAGTATGGTGTACAATTTTGGTCGCCTAATTATAGGAAGGATGTCAACAAAATAGAGAGAGTACAGAGGAGATTTACTAGAATGTTGCAGCAACTAAGTTACAGAGAAAGGTTGAACAAGTTAGGTCTTTATTCTTTGGAGCGCAGAAGGTTAAGGGGGGACTTGATTGAGGTCTTTAAAATGATGAAAGGGATAGACAGAGTTGATGTGAATAAGCTTTTCCCATTGAGGGTAGGGAAGATTCAAACGAGGGCATGTCATGAGAATTAAGGGACAGAAGTTTAGGGGTAACATGAGGGGGAACTTCTTTACTCAGAGAGTGGTGGCTGTGTGGAATGAGCTTCCAGCAGAAGTGGTGGAGGCGGGATCGATTTTAACATTTAAAAGTAAAGTGGATAGGTATATGGACGGGAAGGGAATGGAGGGGTATGGTCTGAGTGCAGGTAGATGGGACTAGGGGAAAATAAATGGTCGGCACGGGCTGGAAGGGCCGAGAAGGCCTGTTTCCGTGCTGTAATTGTTATATGGGTATATGGTTAAAGCTAGTCCCAACATGTCTGGAAGTGAGCTGGACGAAGGCACTAATGTGATGAAGGCTTCTCCAACAAATGGCCAATGCAGCCCCTTGTAAGGTCCACATACGTCCAGTGGAGCCAGTCCATTTCATGTTGTCACATGGAATACTTGTCATAATATGGTTGATATTTGGTCTGCTTCAGAGACTTGACGCAGTCCAGCTGAATTTCTGAGGCATGGATAAACTTGGCAGCTCAGGGAACTGAGCACAGTGGTGGAGAAGAGACAAAGAGCTTTATGAACCTGTTTGTATGAAAGGAGGTGTCGTTGTGCTTCCTCTTAATCTGCCTATTACCAAAAAATAAATAAACCCAATCACAAGTATCTTGTGTCTTGAACCTGTTCCCCCCCCAAGATTCCTGCTAAACACGAGGCAAATTACACCACATTCCCCCCATTCCACACTCAACAGTTAACATTCCACCTCCAGAATTATGGGTTTAACTAACCTACTCACTTGGATAGGAGCCCTTGTACTGACACAATCTCACCCCATCCCCACCTCTAAATACTCAAACAAACATGTAGGTTCTCACTCATGTCACAGTAGCGTTCCTTCCTACTCCTGTGGCCTGCGTCATTCCACAGTGACCCCCACACAGCCCAGTCATATTTGGAAAAAAGCCTGACCTTGGTCCATTGAAGAAAAAAAAATGACCTGTGGCATGGCTTAAAATTCCATGCAATATGGGAAAATCTAGCTATCTGGTCAATAAAACAATTTAACTACTAATTTAATTAACAAGAAAAATGCTGATATAAAGCTATAAAAGGTCAGCTCAAATTAACTTTTTAGTTTCTAATCTTTATTTCAGATTGGTGTTGAAATCAATTAGAAAATATTCCTCAGAATTGCCTTAGAATTCTTCCAAAATATGTTAGCACGTCCTAATTGGAGAGGAAAAAGGCTTAAAAGATCCACATTACACATAGGAGAGTTAAGGTATAAGGATTAAGAGATGAATGAATTAACTCTGCAAAGAGCAGCTCAGCATGGTGCACAGGGAGTTGTAACATGGAGGATCATCAAGGTTTGGCGTGGGTGGACCTTACAAGGGGCTGCATTGGGCATTTGTCAGAAATGCCTTTATCACATTAATGTTGACTCAGCTATCAGGACTTGAGGTATTGTGTCAGGTGCAAATTCAAGGGTCAAAACTTTAGAATTCTTGTTTCAATTTCCCCCTTTGTCAATACTATTCTCAAAGGTTAGTACTCTACTGCAATGCTTGTAAGCTGGGAAGCACTTTGACATAGATCAGTGAGCACTGAGCAACTAAAGTGTCAAGTTAACCTGGTGTCATTTGTGTTGGCGTCTGGGTTATGAAATAAAGGTATCCATAGGCTTACTTGGCTTTGACCTAATGCTCTTTCCAATTGAACATGTAAGAAGACACCAATACAAAGCTTTTACACATCAACACCAACATACTTCTGCATTTGCAGTACAGACTTGTTGGTGCATTCAGAAAGCCTTTCAATATGAGTCATTTTCTACAATGTATTTTTTTCTATTAATGAGCCATGGATCCATGGATCCATATAACCATATAACAATTACAGCACAGAAACAGGCCTTCTCGGCGCTTCCAGTCCGTGCCGACCATTTATTTTTCCCTAGTCCCATCTACCTGCACTCAGACCATACCCCTCCATTCCCTTCCCATCCATATACCTATCCACTTTACTTTTAAATGTTAAAATCGATCCTGCCTCCACCACTTCTGCAGGAAGATCATTCCACACAGCCACTACTCTCTGAGTAAAGAAGTTCCCCCTCATGTTACCCCTAAACTTCTGTCCCTTAATTCTCAAGTCATGCCAGCATCTGCATGCAACGGACTCTGCCGTTGTTCCCTATCCCTTATCACCCAACAATTTTACAGAGAGAGAGAGAGAGAGAGAGAGAGAGAGAGAGAGAGAGAGAGAGAGAGAGAGAGAGAGAGAGAGAGAGAGAGAGAGAGAGAGAGGTCGTGTTTTCTTCTCAGCTCTGCAGTTGAGAAGGATTGGAGCAGCCTTTCCAGGATTTTGCCGTTGGAGAGGGCACAGACCCAGGGGGGCTTCATAGTTCAACTTATTGTTGGGCTGTTGAAGCTTTTCTCTGGTCTGGGGAGCCTCCATCTGTGTGAAGATTCCTGAGTTTCTCCACATTGTCGAGGGTGCGGTTGGCGTTGGCGGATTGCCAAGAGTGCCTGTGATCTCAGTGGGCTGAAGTTGTGCGGTGTCTTTGTCGTTTTTGGCTCCGCTTCTCTGCCCTAAAGTCATTTTGTCAGTGCGGCTGCCTGGCTTAATGTGAAGAAGGTACTTTTGCGTCCAGCGCGACTGGGATCGAGTTTCCCGTAAGCTGCTCTTGGCTGTGGACGAACCTGGGGACTTTCCTGCTTCAGCTGGAGGTTTCTGTTTTCTGCTGCCTGTCTTTGACTGTGACTGTCTCTGGGACTTAACTTGGAGCTGTGCTGCTGAGGGGCTTGGAGCTGGTTTGTGCCTCTGTGAGGATGGCGATGGAAGGGGCGCGGCCGAAGGTCCGGACCTACGCAGCGACGGCATCAGTGGCGGGTGCGAGGCCATCTGAGCTTGAGCCTCATGTTGACTTGGATGGGGACAGTTTTGGTATTTCTGTTCAAACTGGGCCTATGATGTCTAGGGGGGTAATTACGAAGGCCATGAATGAACTTCTTGGGAGGGGGGCTATTGTCTCTTCTGAGCTCGAAAGGGGAAAGGTGGAGATGATACTTAAGACCCGGGAGTGTGTGGCCCGAGCGTTGGAGGAGGGGATCTCAGTGGGGGGGGTCCACGTACAGGTGGATCCGTGGGTATCCAGGGTGAGACCGGTTCTCCTGCGGAGCTGCCCCACTTATTTTTCGGATGCAGTGCTTATTCCACACCTGTCCAAGTTCGGGGAGGTGCGGTCTAAGTGCTTTAGGCTCTTGCATCCTGGGGGGGACCCGGAGGAAAAAGGGGTCTTCAGTTTCAAGAGGAGGGTGTTCATGAAGGTGGGTGAGGGGGATGGTGCCGAGGGGAGTTTTGAGGTGGTGCATAAGGGGGTACCCAGAACCGTGCGTTGGAGTTGGGGAAAGGCACGGTGTCATGCGTGCGGCGAATTTGGACATCTCCGTAGGGAGTGTCTTTTTCGCGGGGGCACTGCTAGAGGTTCTAGTGCAGTGGCCCAGGAAAGCGCTGCTGGCCCATCTGGGGTGGCTGGTCAAACCTCAGCGGCGCGGGGTGGTACTGCTGACCCGGCTGAGGTTGCCAGTTCTGCCTTGGTGACCCGGGGCGGCAGTGCTAAGCCTTCTGGGTCCAGAGGTTCCGCTTTGGGGACCCTGGGCAGTGAGAGCCCAAGCCCCCCACGTCCCCTACGTCTTGCGCCTGTGGCGGTGGATGGAGGTGGGGCGCAGGAGGAGGGGAGTGTTGAGGGGGGGTTTTGGGAGAAGCAGGGGAAGCATAATAAGAAGAAGGAGAGGGATAGGGCTGCCCGAGTGAAGAAAGTGCAATCGGGTGAGTTTGGCTCCAGTGTGGTGCAGACTGCACCTGCTGGGGCCCAGGGGGGAGTTGTGGTGGCTCGGAAGGGGGGAAAGAAGTCTAAACGTGTGGGTGGCAAAGTGGTTGGGGGTAATGTGGAGGCGGATGACCCTTCCCTTATGGAGGTTACCGCACCTCCGCATGCGAGTGGGACTAAAAGGAGGCATTTGCCTGGTGAAGAGGAGGAAGGGCGTGGGTCCAGAGCGAAGGGGATGTCTTTCTCCGAGCTTTCCACCACTGAGGTGGCTGAAAGTGGTCTTGACCCGGTGTCTTCTGGGTCGGTGGTTGGGCCTTCTCTTCATGGATCTACAGCGGGTGTCACCGGACTGGGTGCTGAAGTTGATTCCGGTGGAGTTGTGTCCACTGGGCGGGAGTCTGTCCCTTCATCTCAGGGGCCCTCTGAGGGAGTTATCTCGGCGGATGCTGTGGTTAGCTCCCTTGGGTGTGTACCCTCTGGGTCGGATGAGGTCCCCTCGTTTCAGAGGCCTACTGAGGGTGCTAGCACGGTAGATGACGTGGTTGGCTCCTCTGGTAGTGTGCCCTCTGTGACGGGGGATGGGCAGAGTCAGGCTGAGGGGGGAGTTTCGGGGGTGTTGTCGTTCAAGTCTGTGCTCCATATCAGTGCCAGTGGAGGTGCTGGGGGGCGGGATGCCTCACCGGATGAGTTGTCTGGGGTGAGGTTAATGGCAGGTGGTGATTCTCTGGGTGATGCCTGTGGAGAGGGCACTCTGGATGATGTGGAGGTCAGGGCTGTTATGGGACGTGATCCTCTTTCAGACTCCGAGGGTGCCAGTGTTCCACAGGCCCTGGGGATGCCTCTTGTTGTTGCTTCCCCAGGCCCAGAGGAGGAGGGTGATGGTAGCGTGCAGGAGCCCAGCCATTCAGAGGGCTGCGAGTCTCAGGTAGGGGTGTTGGGACCCACCCCCAGCATTGATCCGGGTGGTCGTGTCATGGCTGTGGAGGAGGATAGCGATGCGGCCAGTGGGGGGGGCTCAGAGAGTGTTGTGTCAGACAGTTCTGTTCTTTCTGAGGTTGTTGATTCAGGTGCGAGCGGGTTGGCTGAGAGCCCAGACTCCAAGGCCGTGTCTGAGGCGAAGCTTATTTTTGAGGTGCGAGAGTTCTTAAAAATAAGTCGTGCTCCCAAAACATTATGGTGGGCCATTACAAGGAGATGGGAGGATTGGCTAGATGTGCGGGAGAGTCTCGAGGCTATCCTTAGTAACAAGGATAGTGGTCTTTCTGACTCGGATTTGGGGCAGTTTTGGGGTTTGTTGAAGGTCCTCAGAAAAGGACCTCCTGTGACTACAGGGAGTGTGAGGGTCACAATCTAATGTGTCTACACATTCACAGTAGCTACATTAAATTTAAATGGGAGTAGAGCGAGTTTTCGAAGATTTCAGCTCTTATCAGCCCTAAGGGAGGGGAGATTTGCAGTTTGTTATCTGCAAGAGACACATACCGTTGCTAGTGATGAACCTACCTGGCAACTGGAGTGGGAAGGGAGGGTTTATATGAGCCATCTCAGCTCAAATTCGAGTGGGGTGGCTTTTTTGTTGGCCCCAAATTTTCTGCCAAGCATTTTAAAAGTGCAGGAAGTGGTGCCAGGACGTTTGCTCCATCTGGCCGTGAGCCTGGATGGCATGCCGTTGCATTTCATTAACGTGTATGCCCCTAGCTCCGGCACGATGCAGGCCGGCCTGCTTCGGGAGGTGAGTGCTCTGTTGGGCACTATTGATAGGGGAGAGTGTGTCTTCCTTGGTGGGGACTTTAATTGCACACTTGAGGTGCGGGACCGTTCTGGTACTCAGTGTGCGCCTGCTGTAGCGAAGAAGCTGAGAGGCTTGATTGACTCCTTTGAGTTGGTTGATGTTTGGAGGGACCTTCACCCTGATTCCACTGCTTTTTCGCGGAGGTCTGAGGGCGGTGGTTCCCGCATTGATCGGTTTTATATTTCCCGAGCGTTTGTTTCCCGTGTCTCAGCGGCCTCAATGCGGCTGGTGCCGTGCTCGGACCATTGTCTGGTGCGTGTGGATTTCAATCCAGCGTGCGCTCGGGCTGGGTCCGCGTACTGGCACTTTAACAACGGGCTGCTGGAGGATCGGTGTTTCCGGGAGTCATTCACTCGGTTTTGGGTGAAGTGGAGAGAGAGGCAGAGGTGCTTCTCTTCCCTTAGGCAGTGGTGGGATGTGGGTAAAGCTCACATCCGTCTCTTTTGTAAGGAATATACATGGGGGTCGACTGGGAGGCGGGACTCAGCGGTCGCGAAGCTGGAGAGGGAGATACAGGACGCTGAGTCTCGCCTGGGTCAGTTTGGTGAAGACTCCAGCGAATGGGGAGAGTTTCAGAGGAAGAAGGAGGTTTTGAGGAGTCTGCTGCTTGAGCGATCTCGAGGCGCTTATGTGAGGTCTCGGGTCCAGATGCTGCACGAGCTGGACCGAGCGTCGCCTTTCTTTTTCTCTTTGGAGAAGGGGCGGGGAGCTCGAAAACAGCTCGTGGAGTTGCTTGCAGATGACGGCTCCTCTGTCACTGATCCAGAGAGGATTAATGCCTTGGTTAGGTCCTTTTATGGGACCCTGTTCTCTGCGGAAGGATTCAGTGTGGAGGCTCAGCAAGATCTGTGGGAGGGTCTACCGACCGTAGATAGGGGGGAGGCTGATCTTCTTGATGGCCCCTTATCTTTGGAGGAGTTGACTTGCGCCTTGCATCAGCTCAGGAGGGGTAAGTCCCCCGGGCTGGATGGGTTGACGGTGGAGTTTGTTAGAGCATTCTGGGACGTCCTAGGGGGTGACTATATGTTGGTTTTGGGGGAGAGCCTGGCGACTGGAGTGATGCCTCTCTCGTGGCGTAGGACGGTTGTTGTCTTGCTGCCTAAGAAGGGCGAACTCCGTTTGTTGAAGAACTGGCGTCCAGTCTCTCTCCTTTGCACAGAATATAAAATTTTTGCACGGGCAATGGCAAATCGCCTGGGCTCCGTGCTGCATCAAGTGATTCATCCTGATCAATCTTATACAGTCCCTGGCCGGTCCATCCAGGATAACATCCACCTGGTTAGGGACCTGATTCATTTAGTCCAGGGTACTGGTGAGTCAGCTGCTTTTCTGTCTCTTGATCAGGAGAAGGCTTTTGATAGGGTAGAGCATGAATACCTATTTGGGACGTTGCAAGCGTTTGGGTTTGGACCACACTTCGTGGCCCGGGTCCGGCTTTTGTACGCTGCGGCGGAGTGTCTTGTAAAGGTTAATGGCGCGGTGCTATCTCCTTTTCATTTTGGGAGGGGGGTCCGCCAGGGGTGCCCTATGTCGGGCCAGTTGTATTCGGTCTGTGTGGAGCCGTTCCTGTGTCTTCTTCGGAGGAGGTTGACAGGCCTGGCCCTACCTGGCCCGCGGGTTGAGGTGATTCTATCGGCGTATGCCGATGACGTACTTCTTATGTTCACTGATCCTGGTGACCTGCGGAGGATGCGTGACTGCCAGGAGATATTCTCGGCTGCATCTTCTGCTAGGATTAACTGGAGTAAGTGCTCTGGACTTTTGGTGGGTCAGTGGCGGGTAGACTCCCTGCCGGAGGAGATGGCTTTGTATGCGTGGAGTACCACGCACCTCCTCTATCTGGGGGTGTACCTGAGTCCCACTGAGGATGTTTGGCCGGCAAACTGGCAAGAGTTGGAGACGAAGGTGGTTGCTCGGCTGGGGCGCTGGTCAGGCCTGCTTGGAGTTCTCTCCTTTCGGGGGAGGGTGCTGGTCATAAACCAGCTGGTGGCCTCTATGTTATGGTACCGGCTGGCTACTCTTGTCCCGCCCTCTATATTTGTAACTGCTATACAGAAGAAGCTGGTGGATTTCTTTTGGGGAAATAGGAAGCATTGGATTTCCGCGGCGGTCCTGAGTCTTCCGTTAGAGGAGGGCGGCCAGTCCTTGGTGTGCGTGCGCACCCAGGTGGCGGCTCTCCGTCTCAGGACTCTGCGGAGATACATGTATGTAGAGAACCCTCCCAGATGGCACGCTCTGGCCACGTATTTTTTTCGTCAGGGTCGTTGCCTAAGGGGGGTCTCGCGGCTCCCGGTGGCGGGTGTCAGTCGACCCGCTCTAAGGGGCTTGCCTGTTTTCTATAGGGATGTGTTAAGAGTGAGGAATTTGGTGGTGTTCAGCCAGAGTGTTGTTCCACGAGGAGAGGGGGATGTTGTGGCTGCGGGTGTGGCTGGTCCTCATCCTGTCATGGTGGTTGTCGAGGAGAGGCGCGAGCCTAGAGTGGTTCAGATAGAGCTTACCCCTGCTCCGTCAGATCTGCTCATCGGGCCTAGGCTTCGGGATATTTCTCGGCCTCCGGCTCCGCATAATCTGAGCTGCCTTTCTGAGATGACCAGCATGCCATTTTGTGATGCAAGGAGACGCGCACTGTACAGGATGCTCCTGCACATTCTGAACCACCGTGCCTTCGTCTCCCGTCCTGACTCACCATGGAGGACGGTGTTACCATCCGAAGGCGGCGGGGGGCCCCAGTGGGGGTCCTTCTATAAGGGAGTTGTACCCCTTTATATTGGGGACCTGGGGTGGAGAGTGCTGCATGGAGCGGTGGTTTGTAATAAACTTTTGAGTCGGTTCACGGGCTCGTCTGCCGCATGTATTTTCTGCGGAGAGGAGGAGACCGTATTCCATGTGTATATGGAGTGTGTGAGGTTACTGCCCCTGTACCAATATCTGAAGGGGCTGTTCCTCAAGTTCTGGCTGCATTTTAGCCCCACAATCCTGGTGTTTGGACACAAGGCGGGGAGTGGGGAGAGCCGAGTGTGGGGGGGGGACTTACCTGTCGGTTTGCTCCTTGGCCTGGCCAAGATGGCCATTCGTGGGTCCAGGCAGCGGGCGGTCGACGGTCTGGCGAGAGTCGGCTGCCTGCCCCTCTTTCGGGCCTACGTCCGTGCACGTGTGTCCCTGGAGAGGGAACACGCGGTGTTCACGGGGACTCTGGAGGCCTTCCGTCAGCGCTGGTCGCCGCGTGGGGTTGAGGCGATTATAAATGAATGTACTGCTGTACTACAATGATCTGTTCATTATAGTGTGATTTTTGATTGTGTTTTGATGTGTTGTATTTTATGATTTGTGTTGAATAAAGTTTTTGAAATGAAAAAAAAAAAAAAAAAAAAAAAAAAGAGAGAGAGAGAGAGAGAGGAGAGAGAGAGAGAGAAAACTTTACACAAACTAACAAAAACATACATAAATAAACGTTTGATAAACTAACTAAACATAAACTAAATATAAACGTAAACATACTCAATTTTAAAAAAATTCATATAACATTCAGAAATGATGAGTAAAATTTTCTATATAGCTATTTCTGTACAGAGGAATACATATCGACGTATTGGTTGGTGACACATCAAAATAACAATATTAATACGATGTTAACAGCAGCAGTTAACAAGCCATAACAGTTAACACAAGGGTTTTGTCACAGAGGAATGAAGGGATAAACGACTCCAATCGTTCTGCAGTGCCCATTAAAGCCGAGAGCTGTTTAAAAATGTAAAATTCCTAGGCATTTTTGCTTTTGCTGCAATCTATTTTGTGCATTGTATGAGGAATAGATGAATGTTTATCATTACGAAAGGATGACATTTAATTGTTTTCAGAGTCTGAGCCATCTGACCATGCATGCGGCCGCGACTGCAGCGAACGATTGGATGGGAACTGATTGCAAAATACATGTTTCACAAATCATGGGGGGACTGTCCCCCACCTCTCAAAACACAGAGGGAACGTGTGTCCCCTGTCCCTCGGGAGATTTTATTTTCTCGGGAGATGCCGCCTGATCTCCTTATTTTTCCTCCAGCTTTTTGTGCCTATCTATGGTGTAAACCAACATCTGCAGTTCCTTCCTACACATACACCCTACACTGTTGTTTCTCCATATCAGTAACTACTTTAGCTCACTTCTGAAGTGAATGCCTCCATGCTAAAAGCCAATCAGACTTAATTATTATGCATAAACCAAGTACATTATCTGCATGATTCCTACCTCAGCGACATCCAGAAGTAATTCAATTCTCCCATTATTTATAGTTGCATGGAGTTCATGAACTGTGAAAATTAGTCAGAAAGATAAAGTATGAATTAATCCTGACAAGCAACAATGTTTCAACAGCTCGATAAGACCAATATCTGAATAGCATGTGCTCATCAGATGAATGCAGTGAATTTGTTCAAGGTGATTATCAGGGAGAGGATAGGAATGATTACCATTGGTGAATGGACAGGTAAAGAGGTGAGGGATATTTACTCCTTTAAAATATGTGGTGGTGAGGAATGGTGTTGTGGATTAGATTTGATATGACAGGTTAAGAGACGTGAAGGGATTTGAGCATCATCAGGTTTGCTTGAGTTCCCTCTCCTGGCTAGGTCTTAGGAGCTTTATCTGCAGAACACCCCAGCTACCAACCTGACCCTAGTCAAATCTCTCAAATCTAACATGTTTGCGGGTAGTTGCCAGGGAGACGCGTTCATGGTCGCGAGGAGTCATTCTGTCGCGGCCTCATTATGGTCACCGCAAATATTTCAATATGTTGAAAAATTAGCGATGACTAGAATGAAGCTGCCATGGAGAGTAGTGAGAATTCGCGAGCCGTAGGTGGGTCGCCAGGACGTCTTAATGGGTTGCCAGGAGGTCGAAGGTTCTCGGAGGTTTTCGTAGGTTGTGGCAGGTGCTGTGACATTCTAGGTCATGACCCTTCTTTAGACTGCTTGGTGTGGGGGTGAGAAAGTTGGAAAGGAGAGGTGGGAGTGGTCGCCTTAGATTCCCTTCCCTCTACAGATGCAGCGTGACCCACTGAGTTCCTCCACTGCTTTAGCGGTGAATTTCATTGGCTCATTGGGGGAAAAAAGGTAAAACAGTAGTTTTCAAACCAATCATAACTGACCGGTAATGTTAAATGTCCGCCGAGCTTCACAGCCGTGTTTCTCTGGCTTCTTAAAAGTTGTCTCCACTCCTTCTCCCCCCTTTTCCCCCTCTCCCCCCCCTCTCCCCCCCCCCCCCTCCCCCTCTCTTTTAAAGGACACTGTACACTGTGCTTTAGCCATCTTAATTATAGCGCAAACCTTCCTGTTCATCGTGCTGTGTCTGCATCACCTTGGATTTGCATCGTGTAAAATGTTTTAGACTGGGCAAGCGGGGGAACGCTGTCTAAAAAATTCACATGGGCTGGTGAAGAAAGCAATGTGTTTGTGTGTGTGTGTTCCACTCTAACAGTCGCCGTTCCAGTTTCTGGTTTTTCAGGTTACTGCCGGCACTTGACAGTCGCCAGCAGTCCGCTGAAAAATCGCCTAAGTGGGACAGGCCCATTAGTCAAGTTTAGTTTAATTGAATTAAGAAATAAAGCGCAGAAACAGGCCCTTCTGCCCAACGAGTCCATGCTGACCAGCGATCCCCACACACTAACTCTATCCCACACACACACGTCTTGGAATGTGGAGGGAAACCGGAGCACCCAGAGGAAACACATGCAGGTGATGGGGAGAACGTACAAACTCTATACAGACAGCACCCGTAGTCAGGATCGAACCTAGGTTCTCTGGTGTTGTAAGGCTACAACTCTCCTGCCGCACCACTGTGCAGCTCCATTGTGAAACATTTCCTTCTCTACATGCAAACTCCTAATTCAATTTTTAGATTGTTGCTTTGAAGACTGAACGTAAGATTGTGTTATGTGAATCCTAATTACGTCTGCTGGTGCATAATTATTAACCAGGAAATGAAGCAGTAAGGTGATGCCTGCTCAAAAATGACATAGAGCGATGTTGCAGAATTTCTTCCGGTTCTGTCACTTCAACAATTCGCATCAGGCTCATCTTTTCCATATATTCAATTGATTATTTCTAATATTAAGAACGTTAAGCATTGATACCAGAGGGATGTGAGTATTCAACCATTTGCAGGCTAGAAGTGACATCTCCCTCCACAGTTATTTGTCTTGCTACAACATGTCTGCAATTGTAAGCAGTCCTCAAGTTTTTCTGGACGTAGCATTTTCTGACCTTCAATCACACAGTTATAATGAGACCCAAAAATCATGGCTGTAATTGTTCTTTTGTTTCACTATTAGTTTTAGTGAACCTCAATGCAACATTTGTCTTATTTTTATAAAAAGATCTGAGGGTTTTGCTGCTTTATTCACAAAAAGGTATATATTTTACAATGCAATATTTTCTTTAATCTGTGCTTCAAATGAAAAATCTCTGTGGTTCAAATATGGGAAATATTCCAAATCAAAAAACAATGAAAACTTTAGAAATTAATGTGTAAATGATAAATTCCCCAAGTGGCTTATCGATACTAATTTGCAAGTCTAGCAACTTTCCATTTTTTTCTAACTCCTCCTCACTTCTCGAAGTTAACTTCAGACTTTATTTAATTAATGTTACATTATTTCACAAGGTAGTCAGAATTCAGACGTTTCACTGCAGAACTGTAAAAATAGAAATCATTTCAGCATTTGAAATTTTCTTGCGCTGCAGTTGACGTTGTGACAGTGTGTTTTTCAAGATTTTTAGTGATAACCATATAACAATTACAGCACGGAAACAGGCCTTCTCGGCTCTTCCAGTCCGTGCCGATCATTTATTTTCCCCTAGTCCCATCTACCTGCACTCAGACCATACCCCTCCATTCCCTTCCCGTCCATATACCTATCCACTTTACTTTTAAATGTTAAAATCGATCCTGCTTCCACCACTTCTGCAGGAAGATCATTCCACACAGCCACCACTCTCTGAGTAAAGAAGTCCCCCCTCATGTTACCCCTAAACTTCTGTCCCTTAATTCTCAAGTCATGCCAGCATCTGCATGCAACGGACTCTGCCGTTTTCCCTATCCCTTATCACCCAACAATTTTACAGAGAGAGAGAGAGAGAGAGAGAGAGAGAGAGAGAGAGAGAGAGAGGAGAGAGAGAGAGAGAAAACTTTACACAAACTAACAAAAACATACATAAATAAACGTTTGATAAACTAACTAAACATATCTCATGTCATGCCCTCTTGTTTGAATCTTTCCTACCCTCAATGGGAAAAGCTTATCCACGTCAACTCTGTCTATCCCTTTCATCATTTTAAAGACCTCAATCAAGTCCCCCCTTAACCTTCTGCGCTCCAAAGAATAAAGACCTAACTTGTTCAACTTTTCTCTGTAACTTAGTTGTTGGAACCTAGGCAACATTCTAGTAAATCTCCTCTATACTCTCTCTATTTTGTTGACATCCTTCCTATAATTAGGCGACCAAAATTGTACACCATACTCCAGAATTGGTCTTACCAATGCCTTGTACAATTTTAACATTACTTCCCTACTCCTATATTCAATGCTCTGATTTATAAAGGCCAGCACACCAAAAGCTTTCTTTACCATCCTATCTACATGCGATTCCACCTTCAGGGAACTATGCACAGTTATTCCTAGATCCCTCTGTTCCACAGCATTCCTCAATTCCCTACCATTTACCATGTACGTCCTATTTTGATTTGTCCTGCCAAGATGTAGCACCTCACACTTATCAGCATTAATCTCCATCTGCCATCTTTCAGCCCACTCTTCCAAATGGCCCAAATCTCTCTGTAGACTTTGAAAATCGACTTCATTATCCACAGCACCCCCTATCTTAGTATCATCTGCATACTTACTTATCCAATTTTCCACCCCATCATCTAGATCATTGATGTACATGACAAACAACAGTGGACCCAACACAGATCCCTGAGGCACCCCACTCGTCACCGGCTTCCAACCTGACAAACAGCCATCCACCATTACTCTCTGGCATCTCCCATTCAGCCACTGTTGAATCCATCTTGCTACTCCGCCATTAACACGTGGATACAGCGTGGAAACAGGCCCTTTGGCCCACCGTCCGCACTGACCAGCTTCACATTAATACTGTCCTACACAAACTTGGGACAATTTAAATTTTTACCAAGCCAATTATCCACCAAACCTGTACGTCTTTGGAGTGTGGGAGGAAACCGGAGATCTCGGAGAAAACACACGCGGTCAAGGGGAAAACGTGCAAACTCTGTACAGACAACACCCGTAGTGGGATCAAACCCAGATCTTTGGCACTGTAAGGCAGCAACTCTACCGCTGCGCCATCGTGCTGCCACCAGGTGCATTGTAACTCATAGGTAATATGCAGAAATCATGTTTTCAAGGTCACTAAAATTGATTGGAAGATCTTAGAATGTATAACATAGTAAAGTACTGTGCAGGAACAGGCCATATGGCCCACCATGTCTAACTAATCCCCCCTGCCTGCTCATTGTAAATATCCCTCTAATCCTTAATCTCTGTGTGATATCAGTTCGATCCTGATCTCAGGCGCTACCTTAGAGTTATAAAGCCATGGTCATACATCGTTGAAACAGGTCCTTTGTCCCCACTTGCCCATGCTGACAAATTTGCCCCATCTACACTAGTCCTAACTGTCTGCATTTGACTCGTATCTCTCTAAATCTATCTTATCCATGTACCTATCCAAATGTTTTTTAAACGTTATGATAGTACCTGCCTCAAGTACCTCCTCTGGTATGTTGTACAATATACCTCCTATGCGGAGTTGCACATTCTTCCTGCAACTGCTCCAGTTTTTTCTACATTCCGAAGTTGTCTGGGTTTGTAGATTTATTGGCCTGTGTAAAATTGCCTCTGTTGTGTAGGGAGTGGATCTGTAAGTGGGATAACATAGAACTAGAAGATAGACAGAAAATGCTGGAGTCTTCTTCTTGCGTATGGCGTGCACAGTCTAAAGTTGTCAGACAACTTGTTCTTTTTGATCTCATTTGATTGTGCACGTTGGGTTGATTGCATTAGTCAAAACAGGGTGGACCACCCCAATGCAGGAGTAACTCAGCGGGCCAGGCAGCGTCTCTGGAGAGAAGGAATGGGTGACATTTCGGGTCAAGACCCTTCTTCAGACTATAGTGTGAATGGTGATCAATGTTCAACGTGGACTCGGGAGGCAAAACTGCCTGCTTCCATCCTGTACCACTAAGCTCTAATCCATAAACTAAACTAAATGTTGCTATCGTATCTGCTTCTACCACTTCCCCTTGCAGGGTGTTCCAGCCACCTAACATTCTCTGTGCATATAAGCCCTTTCCTCAGAAATCTCCTTTAAAATTTACCCTCTCTTCTTAAGTTCTCACTCTCAACTTTGCATAATGTTGCTGCACAGCAACAGGCACCTGCTCTCCTCTTACCCTACAGGACAGGCAGCATCTCTGGAGAACATGGAAGGTAACGCTTCGAGTGTGAAGAAGGGTCTCTACCCGAAATGTCACCTATCCATGTTCTCCAGAGATGCTGCCTGACCCACTGAGTTACTCTAGCGTTTAGTTTCCTTTTGTGCATTAACCAGCATCTGCAGTTCTTTGTTTCCTCCTACCCAACAGAATGGATCAGTAACAACTCCTTTAGCTAAATTTAAAATATTTCAATTTGTTCACAGAATGGCAGCAGTGATTGTTGTGGCTCATTATAAACGTGGGCTTAAAGGTCAGAAAATGCTAAGTCCAACATGACTTGGAGACAGCTTCCAATTGCAGAACAGTTCAATTTCATGAACAACATAAATGAATTAGAGTGTTTATACAGGTAATTCACATGAAAAAAACACATTTGCTTTAAATGCTAGAAGTATTCACATTTTCAGGACAACCGTTACATTCCACAGCCAATAAATTACTTTTTGACGTGTACTAACGTTTGCTTGGCAGACAAATGTTGCAATCAGTTTGAGTACTGGTGATAATTGTGGTGAATAACAGGTCCATTTGTTCTTTAATGGTGTTGTTGAGAGATTAACGTTGGGCAAAATGCCAGAAGAACACCTTGTTCATCCTCAAATATCATCTTGGCGTGCATTGCAAAATTTTATGTGCATATCAGAATTTGTCCGAATGAAACCTGTGGCTCTGGAACTTCATACTCCTGCAGCCAAACTAAATATGCTACAGAGTCAAGACAGTGTGATGTACTCTGCCTTTGAATTTCTGTTCCATCAATGTCAATAGAACCAAATTTCAAAGGCAGAGTACAAATTGGTGACACCGCCAAATAGTGCATTCAGTACTATCAACCTGGGATGAATTCCTGGACATTTATATCAATCAAAATCCCTAAATGACTTCAGAGATACTCTGGGGTGCTTTGATACCACTGAAATAAATGGGTATATTTTAATAGTGTCCTTGTCAGTGTTCTTTAAGAGATAGATTAGAAGCTTCCGAGTGAAGCGTGCTGTGCCATGTTGCAGGACATTTGCCGTCCCTTTCTGCATTATTTCTAAAACAAGGAGACCCTTCAGCAGAAGTCTGTTTAATTTTTCCACACAGCTTATTAATAATTCCACCAAGAAAGAAAATGCGAAATTTCTCCGCACATAATAGTACTCTACACATGCTCCGGACGATACAGTGGTGCAGCAAATAGAGCAACTGTTTCTCAGCACCAGAGTCTCAGTTTCAATCTTGCTCTCAGGTGCTGTTTGTCTGGAGTTTGCACGTTCTCCCTGTTATGGCGTGGGTTTCCTCCAGGTGCTCCGGTTTCCTCCCACATCCCAAAGGTACCTGGTGTGGCTGCACCTGGTGGTGAGCCATCTGTGGTATGAACCCTCGGCTCAGGAGGGGGATGTCAGATGTCATGATAATGGGAGGTGCAGTTCACGGGGCTCCCCGGGCGGTATATAAGGTCGGGCAACTCCCGTGCCCCGTGGTAGGAATTAGGAGCTGTACGGAGGAAGACTAAATGACAATTGCTTGCATAACCCTTGTGTCCTGCACTTTTCCTGGCTGGACATCTGTGTATCCCTGCCACATCGGTGACCCTGATGTCCAGAATTGTCATTCTGGAAAAGAAGATGCACGTCACTGGCAGCCGCCGAACAGGCCGAGGCAGGCAATGACTTGTGGGATACCACACGGCTCGGTTCTGGGACCACAGCTATTTACAATATACATCAATGATATTGGATGAAGGGATTCAAAGTAACATTAGCAAATTTGCAGATGACACAAAGCTGGGTGGCAGTGTGAACTGAGAGAAGGATGCTATGAGAATGTAGGCAGTGAAGAAAGCTCATGGAATGTTAGCATTCATAACAAGAGGAGTTGAATATAGAAGCAAAGAGGTCCTTCTGCAGTTGTATAGCACCCTCGTGAGACCATACCTGGAGTACTGTGTGCAGTTATAGTTCCCTAATTTGAGGAGACACATTCTTGCCATTGAAGGAGTGCAGCGTAGGTTTACAAGGTTAATTTTGCCAGGATGGCGGGACTGTCATATGCTGGGAGAATGGAATGGCTGGGCTTGCATACTCTGGAGTTTAGAAGGATGAGAGGGAATCTTATTGAAACATATAAGATTAATGGGTTGGACACGCTAGAGGCAGGAAACATGTTCCAGATGTTGGGGGAGTCCAGAACCCAGGGGCCATAGTTTAAGAATAAGGGGTAAGTCATTTAGAACAGAGGCAAGGGAACACTTTTTCTCACAGAGGGTTGTGAGTCTGTGAAATTCTCTGCCTCAGAGGGCAGTGGAGGCCAGTTCTCTGGATACTATCAAGAGAGAGCTAGATAGGGCTCTTAAAGATAGTGGAGTCAGGGATATGGGGAGAAGGCAGGAACGGGATACTCATTGGGCATGATCAGCCATGATCAGATTGAATGGTGGTGCTGGCTCGAAGGGCCGAATGGCCTATTCCTGCACCTAGGTCTATTGTCTATAATAAAAAATTCTAGCAATTTAATACCATGAAATAAATTGTGAAAGCTCTCCGTACACAACACAAATTACTAATTCTCAAAACCCACACCACCTTTGAAGGATTTTCTATCATAAATTTGGCAGGGTTGGAAACTTCCAGAGACTTGGTTTCCAACTTCTCATTCTATTTTCCAGAATGTGCCTTGAACCATTGTGGGGGGATGTTTTTATGTTTATTGTTAAATTATCTAGCGTTGTGTATTATCTTTATTCATGTGCTGCATTGGCAAGTCAAATTTCAATTGGTGTATGTGATAATAAATGTCCTTTGTCTTTGTCTTGTCTTTGGGTCTTGAGGAGTGAAGACTTTAGGTTTGTCTCATTTGCACTGTAACATGGGTAGGAATGGGTGGGGATGGGAATTTCCTTTCTGAAGTCCCTACCTCCTCATCTCACAGAACGTGAAAGGGGCAGCATTGTATCTACACCCAATACAGAAGCAGAATCTGCTCTGAGGAAAAACTAGTTTCATTTCACATTCTAGTATTATCTTAATAACTTTCCTTGTTACTGAAACCGATCAGAACACTGATGGTGAGAATCCATATCTTCAAGTCATACAGCATGAAAATAGACTCTTCACACTGACACCATTTACGATTAGGAGGCACACTGATGTAGTTGATAGAGCTGCTACCTCACAGCACCAGATCTTGACTTGGGGTATTGTCTGTTTGGAGTTTGCATATTCTCCGTGACCACGTAGGTTTCCTTTGGGTGCTCCGATTTCCTCCCACATACCATGGGTGGGTTTGTAGGTTAATTGGCCCTGAGCATTTAAATGGTGGAGAAGAAAGTGAGACATCGTAAAACTTATGTGTACAGGTAATTCATGATCGGCATGAACCCGGTGGGTTGAAGAGTCTGTTTCCATGCTGTATCTCTAAACTAAACAAAACAAAAACATTTCCATGTTATAGGCTTCACATTCTTCTCAATTCCCAGCGGATGCTATCTATCATCTTTACTAAGGGCACATTTTCAGTGGTTAATTAATCTGAAAACCAGTTTTTGTGATGAAACCAGAGCACCGGGCGAAAACCCATGTTTTCACAGGCAGAATGTGCATGCTCCATACCATCAGTATCAAAGTTCAGGGTAACCCTGGGACACTGGAGCAGTGAGGCACAAACACTATTGACTCCACTCAGCAACCAGTGGTTAAAATGTGAAACTCTCCGAGGAGTGCTCCTGGTCAGCCATTGGGCTCCTGAATGGGTGCCATACAGGTGGCTGTGGTGGCTGCCACACTGTCTTCTTTATATAATGTAGCAAACAGCATCCAATCAATCTGTAGGCAGGTTATTAAGGAATTGTAATCAACTTTAACTAAATCATTTCTAAGGTCAACAAATACAAGAATATTGATGTGATGGACATGGATTTTGGATGGATATTTAATTTATTTGTTTGCAGGCGATGTTTATTGCTGGAAACATCAACATTTATTGTCTTTCCACATTTAAGATGCCCTGAACTGGTTTTGGACCATGTAGATTGCATTCAGTATGCTCTGCTATACTGCTGAGAGTTTGCTTATCCATGCACATATCATGGACCGAACGGGGCAGCTCAATAACAACCAATCTGATTTCATCAAACTGAATGCAAAAATACTTCTCATCAGATTTTGGCACCCATTTCTTAATAAATCAACCTTAGGAATTCATTCTGAAAAGCAGGTAATGGAAATGAAAGTAATGACATTTTTATTAAGGATCTATGTCAATGCACTTCATAAGAAAGTGCTAAGGCTTTTAAATTTGAATGGGTACAACACATCAGGTCAGGCAGTGTCCATGGAGAGAAAACTATATTAGTTCAGGTCAACACATTTTAATCAGAGTGTAATATGAAAACTATCTCCATCAACGTTTTATGTCTTTACTCCCAAAATAATGCAAATTCCTTCCTAATGGTGATGAATGGAATGGAAAAAAGATTCACTGCTCTTTGATGTTACCTGTAATGATGAATCAACGTACCACTTTAGTCCTGCCCCAATAAACCAAACTCCCACACCACCACACAATACTTCAATGCAGTAATATCAGATTCACTCTTCTGCAATAGTGCACAATCCTTTTTTGCTGAGCTTCTTCTCTAGTTCCTAATTGCAACCATTGTATGTGTTCTTCATTCCACTGCACCATCAAATACCTTCCTAAATCAATACTGTGCCTGAAAGAAGAAAAAAACGCTTCACCTGGTGAGAATTATGAGCCTGCTTGCTGAAGCACAATTCATGGTATGTTTGCTTGAGTTTGGACAATGTCATCTTATAACAGGGAACATAGAAAGGTAGAGCAGGCCCTTCAGTCCATGATGACTTTGTCAAACATAATACCAAAATAAACTAAATACATCTGCTGCATCAGATCAATATCCATCAATTCTCTGCATATCCATGTGCCTAACTAAAAGCCTCTTATATGACACGTTCATATCTGCATCCGTTCCATTGTGACAGCACATTCCAGACATCACCGCCCTCTCTGCCAAAATAATTGTCCCTCATATCTCCTTTAAACTTTCCCCCTCTCATCTTAAAGGTATGTTTTGTCGTCTTTGACATTTAGTTTAGTGCAGCAGGATCAGTCGCTAAATAATTGTGATGGTACAGGATGATAACGTCTGTAAATTATAATATATAATATTATGTTATAAATACTTGAGCAGACCAGAAGGGGGTCAGTTCTCAAAATAGTCACAGGCATACCAGGGGACCTTTGATATGGTAAGCACACATATATACAACAATATGTCAAGGTCATCAAGACCATTGGAGTTCTGGACTAGCAATGTTGTTTGTCACAAAAAATTTGGGAGAACCTATTGTTCAGGCCATTCCAGATGAGAAAAACGGAGTTGTGTTATGTACTAATGGATTCTGTTTCCAGATCTCATTCCACCAGGGCTGCTACAACATCAGCAGCAAGGGTATTTATGTTCCACTGGGTCGCATTGTTATGGCTGGAGCATGGTCCATTGAACAAATCTCCAAACATCTGTAATGACCCATTGCTGAATCAGGAGTATTTGTTAACTCTATTTATGTTCTGGTTATATTTTCCATCTGGGTGAGAGATGGAAATATTATTGTTTCATTTAAACAGCATCAGCATGTTTTACATCTATGTTATGACTGTATGCATTATGAATGTTTTTCCTTCATTTGTCAATGAAGCAGCTGTGGTTGTGTGTACTCGTTTCACACAGCATGAAATCACAGAGCTTTGAAGTCTTCACGTAGTCACTCACATGACTCCGAAGTAAAATAGTAAGATTAAATGAGAACTTACCAGTTTGAAGTTTGATCTTTAGTTTATGAGTCGTCGAGTTGAGGGACTACGTGCCCTCCGCTCCCAGCCCTCATAGATTTCATTAAGGTAGTTCTAATCTTTATTATCTTACCCTTATACTTCAGTCACTATTAGCTGTGATTTCACACCGTTGCTTTGAAGATTGACGCACAAACGGCTGTACGGGGTTCTTCACGTAGTCCCTCAACTCGACTCCTCATAAAATAAAGATCAAACTTCAAACTGGTAAGTTCTCATTTAATCTTACTAATATTTGTTTCTCTTTCAAGCAACTTCCATCTGAGGAAACCAAAAGGCGGCAAAAGTGGGAAACATGAAATGAAGAAGTTAAAAGGTTGGGGATTCTCAGCAGGTCAGACAGTATTGTGGCGAGAGATAGGGATAACATTTGTGCGTGTGTGCACGTGTGCATACAGTGCATTCAGAAAGTCTTCAGACTCCTTCACTTTTTCCACATTTTGTTACATTACAGCCTCAATCTAAAATGGATTAAGTGTGTGTGTGTGAGTGTCTTTTTATCACCAATCTACATACAATACCCCATAATAAAAAAACGAAAACAGGTGTTTGGACATTTTTGCTAATTAAAAAGAAATAACTGAAATATCACATCTACATAAGTATTCAGACCCTTTACTCAGTGCTTTGTTGAGGCACCTTTGGCAGCCATTAGAGCCTCAAGTCTTCATGGGTGTGATGCTACAAGCTTGGCACACCTGCATTTGGATAATTTTTCCCATTCTTCTCTGCAGATCCTCTCAAGCTCTGTCAGGTTGGATGGGAACGTCGATGCACAGCTATTTGCAGGTCCCTCCAGAAATGTTTGATTGGGTTCAAGTCCGGGCTCTGGCTAGGCCACACAAGGACATTCACAGACTTGTCAGAAAGCCACTCCTGCATTGTCTTGGCTGTGTGCTTAGGGTTCTTGTCCTGTTGGAAGGTGAACCTCTGCTCCAGTCTGAGGTCCAGAACGCTCTGGAGCAGGTTTTCATTAATGATCTCTCCGTACTTTGCTCAGTTCATCCCTCCCTCAATCTTGACTAGTCTTCCAGTTCCTGCCACTGAAAAACATCCCCACAGAATGATGCCGCCACCATCATGCTGCACTGTAGGTATGGTATTGGCCAGGTGATGAGCGGTGCCTGGTTTCCTCCAGACGTGATGCTCAAGCCAAAGAGTTCAATCTTGGTTTCATCAGACCACAGAATCTTGTTTCTCATGGTCTGAGAGTCCTTTAGGTGCCTTTTGGCAAACTCCAAGTCATGTGCCTTTTACTGAGGAGTGCCTTCCGTCTGGCCACTCTACCATAAAAGGCCTGATTGGTGGAGTGCTGCAGATATAGTTGTATTTCTGGAAGTGTTCTCCCATCTCCACAGAGGAACTCTGGAGCTCTGTCAGAGTGACCATTGGGCTCTTGGTCACCTCCCTGACCAAGGCCCTTCTTCCCCCATTGCTCAGCAGGTTATCTGGGTGCTTTCAAGAGAGAGCTAGATAGGGCCCTTAAGAGGTTATCCACTTTGGTAGCAAAAACAGGATTACTATCTAAATGGCATCAAGTTGGGAAGTACAACGGGATCTGGGGGTCCTTGTACATCAGTCTATGAAATTAAGCATGCAGGTACAGCAGGCAGTGAAGAAAGCAAATGTCATGTTGGCCTTTATAACAAGAGGAATTGAATATAGGAGCAAAGAGGTCCTTCTGCAGTTGTACAGAGCCCTAGTGAGACCACACCTGGAGTATTGTGTGCAGTTTTGGTCCCGTAATTTGAGGAAGGACATTCTTGCTATTGAGGGACAGCAATGTAGGTTTACAAGGTTAATTCCTGGGATGGCGGGACTGTCATATGCTGAGAGAATGGAGCTGCTGGGCTTGTACACTCTGGAGTTTAGAAGGATGAGACATATAAGATTGAAACATTGAAACATATAAGATTGTTAAGGGTTTGGACACACTAGAGGCAGGAAACATGTTCCCGATGTTGGGGGAGTTCAGAACCAGAGGCCACAGTTTAAGAATAAGGAGTAAGCCATTTAGAACGGAGAGGAGGAAACACTTTTTCCCACAGAGATGTGAGTCTGTGGATGCTTTCAAGAGAGAGTTAGATAGGGCTCTTAACAATAGCAGATTCAGGGGATATGGGGAGAAGGCAGGAATGGGGTACTGATTGGGGATGATCAACCATGATCACATTGAATGCCGGTGCTGGCTCGAAGGGCCAAATGGCCTGCTCCTGCACCTATAGTCTATTGTCCATTGGCCAGGTGGCCAGATCCATGAAGAGTCCTGGATCCATAAAAGTTCTTCCTTTTAAAAATGACAGAGGCTACCATGCTCTTCAAGACCGGCAATGCTGCAGAATTTGTTTTCTACTCTTCCCCAGATCTGTGTCTCGACAAAATCCTGTCTTGGAGGTCTACGGACAATTTCTTCGTCTTTATGGCTTGCTCTGACATGCATTGTCAACTGTGGGACCTTATATAGACAGGTGTGTGCCATTCCAAATCATGTTTAATCAATTCAATTTACCACTGGTGGACTCCAATCAAGTTGTAGAAACATCTCAAGGATAATCAATGGAAACAGGATGAACCTAAACTCAATTTTGAGTGACATAGCAAAGGGTCTAAATACTTATATAAATGTGATATTTCAGTTATTTCTTTTTAATTACTTGGCAAAAAAAATCTAAACTCGCTTTTTTCTTATGGGATATTTTGTGTAGATTGATGATAAAAAATGAATTGAATCTACTTTAGGATAAGGCTGTAACATAACAAAATGTCGAAAAAGTGAAGGGGTCTGAATTATTTATGAATACACTCTATATGCTCTACATGAACTAAGCATTGTTCAGTAACATTGCTCAGATCTTAATCAGTAGCAGTCAATATTCTTACCAACTTTGTACTAATTGCTACCCATCTTTAGAGAAGTAGTTCACATAGCAGCACTAAAAATTGAGAAATGTTAATTAGCATTTATTTGATTTGTGAATAATTGCATGTCAAGCCAGCTTTACTAAGCATCAGACTAATGAGTGAAATTTCAATGTAAAAACACATTCAGAAAAAGATTAATTCGCTATATTAATAACATTATTATATTTTTCTGTATGTTACTGTTCAATCTCAAATGCCCAGCTTGTGCCAGAATATCACCCTGGTGAAGCTGACCTTCTGTTTCCATTTGCTTGTTGTCAATTTGTAGATGACAAACTTCATGTTATACAGCGCAAAATTTCACCAGCTGGTAACTAAACAGAACATAGAAAACACAGCAAAGGAACAGGGCCTTCAGCCCACAATGACTGTATTGAACATGATGCCAAAATAAATGAATGTTATCTGCTTATTCAATAATGCATGTCTAACCAGATCTCACCAGCTGTGCCTAAGCATTTCAAAAACACATTTTAACCATTTTTAACTCCACTTCCCATTTCCGTATCAACCTTTCTGTCCTGGGCCTCCTCCACCTTTGGCAGAGTGAGGCCACAGGCAGACTGGAAGAACAGCACCTCATATTCTACTTGGGTAGCTTACAACACAATGTAATAACAATCATTAGTCAAATTTCAATGACAGTCCCCACCTCCTCTCTCTTCTGTGTGCTCCCCCTACCCGTGCACCCATTTCACATGCTATGTCACACCCCTCCTCCCCCAGCTCCTTTCCCCTTCTTTGTATACCCATCTTACATCATCAAAAAACTAAGTTCCCATTCATTTCCCCTCTCTTCTCTCTCCCCTGCCAGCTTTCACCTACTGTATATCACTCCCTCTGGCTTTACATTTCACTCCACTTTTCTCTTCTCATCTGACACACTTTTGTCAGTTTGTCACATATCCCACCCAGCTGCCAATCCAATCCTCCTCACATGCCTCACCCCATCTCACTTTTCCAGATTTCTTGCCCCTCTATTCCTTGGAACGCAGGAGGATGAGGGGTGATCTTATAGAGGTGTATAAAATCATTAGATTGGGTAGATGCACAGAGTTTTTTGGCCAGAGTAGGTGAATCGAGGACCAGAGGGCATAGGTTTAAGATGAAGCGGAAAAGATTTAATAGGAATCTGAGGGATAACTTGGTGGGTGTATGGAGCAAGCTGCCAGAGGAGGTAAGTTAAGGCAGGGACAATTCCCACGTTTAAGCAACAGTTAGACGGGTACATGGATTGGACAAGTTCAGAGGGATATGGTCCAAATGCAGGCAGGTGGGACTAGTGTAGTTGGGACATGTGGGCTGGTGTGGGCAAGTTGGGCCGAAGAGCCTGTTTCCACACTGTATCACTCTATGACTCTATATGACTCTACTACAGTCAATCTGAAGAAGGTCCTGACACAAGTCACCCTATGACCATTCCCTCCACAGATGCTGCCTGACCTCTTGAGTTCTTCCAGCACTTTGAGTTCTGCTAAAAAGCATATTATTATGATCTGATATTCCTACATGACTGATCAAAGTTTTGTCTTTCTGCACTTTCTGCACTGTTATCTTTGGACGTCATCTGCTGATATTGCAGCTAAACACTCAATCCCTCCAGACATTTACATTTCTTAAATTATATTAATGGACAGAAACAACAAGATGAAGCAATGCTGAAGTGACGTGCGGAATATCGCTGCAGTTACTGCACTAGTGGGGACTGTCATTTACAGATTAGTTGCATGTTTAAGATTGGGATTCCCTTCAGGTGATGCAGACTCCTGGATTTGAGCACATACTCTAATGTAGCACTTGTTTTCTGAGATGTTGTCTTTCAAATGGGACATTAAAGTAAGCCTCCAGATATCTCTTCAAAACAATTCTAATTCAATTTATGCAAAGAATATTGCCCTCTGAAAGAAAAATACCTCTGAGCTACTGTTCCCAGTATTAATTGACCATCAATTCAACTCCATGCCTTGTACAAATTTACGGTCAACAGCTTTATGCTGCCACAAAGTATTGTGTGTTTATCGTGTTCATTAATGATACAAAGGTTCTCACACTGATCCATCAACTGTTGTCTGTAAAGTTACTTTAATAGGAACTTGTCTTCTGATTTCCAAGCGACCTCTTCTCCGTTATCTCTGACTGCAGATCTAATTGAAAGGCAAACTAGCCAGAAGGATAAACAACCTTTTACTATGTTGCAGTGAGGCAGATCTTCTCTCCTGATGCCAGTGCTTAAACCAGGATCAACCTTGGTATCCTGTTGAAGTTGCAGTTTTCAGCATCTTTGTGGGCCTAAGCCAGCAGCAGTACCTCCCACGTTGAGCAGTCTTTGTGCAATTACACAGAAACATAGAAAAATAGGTGCAGGAGTAGGCCATTCGGCCCTTCGAGCCTGCACCGCCATTCAATATGATCATGGCTGATCATCCAACTCAGTATCCCGTACCTGCCTTCTCTCCATATCCCCTGATCCCTTTAGCCACAAGAGCCACATCCAAATCCCTCTTGAATAGAGCCAATGAACTGGCCTCAACGACCTTCTGTGGCAGAGAATTCCAGAGACTCACCACTCTCTGTGTAAAGAATGTTTTCCTCATCTCTGTCCTAAAGGAATTCCTCCTTATCCTTAGACTGTGACCCCTTGTTCTGGACTCCCCCAACATCAGGAACAATCTTCCTGCATCTAGCTTGTCCAACCCCTTAAGAATTTTGTAAGTTTCCATAAATTCAGTAGGGTAACATGTTTCTCCAGAGACTACCTAGCTAAGAGGCTGGCGAGCCTGCCTGTTGCTTCTGTGCCAAGTTCAACTTGGCGCAAGTGAAGCAGTCCTTGTCCAAGTGAATGGGAAACATCAGCTGCTGGGACTAGTAATTCCTTTATAATTTAAGTGATTTTTCTTTGTTTTTAATTATTTCTAGATTACATTTGCAAGTGTACTGCTGACTTGAGGACATTAAGAGTTTTTTAAAAATGAACACTTGAAATTTTGCTTGCTACATTAATAGAAAATACCAGGATGATAAGCTTGCTTCGCAAATCTGAAACGAACAAGGAGAGCGAAGGAGAGGGGAATGAAAGAGTGGCATATTTGAAGTTAAAATTTTGGGAGGACTTCATGCTGCCTCATGAAGGCAGCCAATAAAACCAAGGACCACACCCCAGACATTCGCTTTTCTCTTCTCTCCTTTAGCAGAGATATAAAGGTTTGAAAGCACATACCACCATATCCAGGAATAGATTCTTCCTCGTTGCTGCAATCTCTTGGGCAGACCTCTCTTATGGTGTGGAAGAATTCCCAATTTTCCAGTCTGCCCTGCTGCAGCACTTGCACATTTTGCTCTGTAGATGCAAATCACTGCATTCTGCACTGACAATAATAGCCAATACCAACCCTAATAAAATACTTACTGTAAGAAACCAATTGCAATCAGGGAAACAAATGGTGGTCAAGGAAAGGAATAGTCTGAGGATTCAATAATGGATGAGAAGATGCAGACAGTTGGAGAGTGACATTTCATTGACTGGCTTGTAAAAGCATTTCCATGTGCAACCAGCTCCAACCCCTGCTTTCAGAAGCATGCTACCGTGAGGCTTGAAAAAGCAACACCAACATCAAGCTCTCTCTTGAAAGTATCCGGAAAACTAGCCTCTACCACCCTCTGAGGCAGAAAATTCCACAGACTCTCAAAAATGTTTCCTCATCTTCGTTCTAAATGCCTTACCCCTTCTTCTTAAACTGTGGCCCCTGGTTCTGGACTCCCCCAACATCAGGAACATGTTTCCTGCCTCTAGCGTGTCCAAACCCTTAATAATCTTGTATGTTTCAATAATAATGCTGAAACAGGGGCTTAACAATCACCTGTGTGCCTGGGTCCTGGACTTTCTCATTGCCAGGCCCCAGGTTGTCAAGATGGGGAGACATACATACAACCCCATCACCCTGAACACAGAATCCCTGCAGGGTTGTGTCCTTAGCCCCCCACTGTACTCCCTGCACACACATGACTGTGTGGCCAGGATCTCCGACAACGATGAGCAGGCCTACCGGGAGGAGGTGGCTGATCTGGCACTCTGGTGTCAGGACGATGTCACAAAAACTAAGGAGCTGATTGTGGACTTTAGAAGGACACAACATCCGAGGATGTAGACGCCACTGGAGATAAATGGGACTACTGTGGATAGGGTGTGCTGCTTTAAATACTTGGGAGTCCACATCACAGAGGATCTGACATGGACAGCACACACTACTGCACTGTTGAGTAAGGCAAGGCTGTGCCTTTACCACCTCAGGCAGCTGAGGAAATTCAGAGTCTCCCTGAGGATCTTTCAGTGCTTCTACTCTGGGGCTGTAGAAAGCATCTTGTCCGGCAACATCACAAACTGGTTTGGGAACAGCTTTGCCCAGGACAGGAAGGCTCCGCAGAGAGTAGTGCATTCGGCCGAACGCACTATGAGACCTACACTCGCCGCCCTGCAGGACCTATCAGGATGTGCAGATCCAGAGCAACAACATTATGGGGGACCCCTACCACCCCAGCAACGGACTGATCCAGCTGTTATGGTCAGGCAAACGCTGTCATGTTGTGAAAACGGAGAGAATGAGACAGAGTTTCTTCCCACAGGCCATTAGGACTGCAAACTCTTATCTCACCAGGGACTAATTTGCTGTACTGATTTACTGTTGTGGTGTGTCTTTTGTAAAAAATTATTTTCCAACATGTAAGTACTGATTCTGTTCTATTCTGTTCTGTCGTTTTTGCACAATCCGCAGGCATTGCCACTTTCATTTCACTGCACATCTTATATGTGTTTGTGACAAATAAAGTAGACTTGACTTGATGTTTCAATAAAGTGATCAGGAGATTGAAAGGTTGGGGAGGGGAAGCTGGAGCATGGGTTAAGTTGTGGAGGTTGGTATCAGGCTGGGGTGGGGTGGTGGGGGGCAGTTGTGACTGGAGAAAGCCAAAGCCAAGCAGAGTGAAGGGTTGGGGCTTTTAAGCAATCATGGCATAGGGAGTTAGGGCCTGGTCATGCTGGGATATCAGGAGGTGAGGTTTAGCTTTATTATTACATAGAAACATATAAAACATAGAAAATAGTACAGTAGGAGGCCATTTGGCCCTTCGAGCCTGCACCGCCATTTATTGTGATCATGGCTGATCATCCACAATCAGTAACCCGTGCCTGCCTGCTCCCCATATCCCTTGATTCTGCTGGCCCCTAGAGCTTTATCTAACTCTCTTTTAAATTCATTCAATGAATTGGCCTCTACTGCATTCTGTGGCAGAGAATTCCACAAATTCACAACTCCAGGTTAAAAAAGTTTTTTTCTAATCTCTGTTTTGAAAAAAACACTTTTTCACCCGGAGAGTTGTGAATTTGTGGAATTCTCTGCCACAGAAGGCAGTAGAGGCCAATTCACTGAATTAATTTAACAGAGAGTTAGGTTATCATGAGTACCATACACAGTAAAGAAAAACAGATTTGTAGGCTATCCAATAAAATCAGATAATACTATCTATATAATTAAAAGTCTCATCTTAACCACTTCCTGTTTGCACTGTGCTTTGATGCTACCACTAACGGCTGTGATTTTTTGGCCATCTTACTCAGAGTCCTCCTCCGCTGAGCAGGCCCCGAGGAATTTTCCCATCTTGAGATTCTCTCTCCTGTCAATCACCGCCATGAAGGCCATGCCCCTTCCAGTGGAAGGGGGGAGGGACTATAAAACGCAGAAGTGTGGGCACGGCTCAGTCTGTCTGCAAGATGGCGAGCGAGAGGTCACAACTCTCTGTCTGTGCTGGGAAACTACTGAACACTGTGAGAAAGCAATGTTCTTGAATAAATTATTTTTTAACCCTTCATGAAAAATAAATGAGTTGTTTGGCCTGCCCTGTGCTTGAAACTGCAATGGCAATGGAAATTGAGTGAAAATGCAATGAGCTATTTGGCTTGAGCCTGCCATGTGCTTGAAACTGCAATGGCAATGGAAATTTAGTGAAAATGCAATCAGCTGTTTGGCTAGGTCTTCCCTGTGCTTGAAACTGCAATAGCAATGGAAGTGAAATGGATGCTTAACTCAGAGCCTCCGTGGATTTTGAAGAAACAGCAGCAAAGAGAAACAGGAAAAAGCACTGATTGGCTCTAGCCAGAGTGGGAGGAGAGTTAGAAGTGAGTCAGAGGGGGAATACAGTATAAAAAGAGAGGCAAAGCACAGACAGACTTAACTCAGAGCCTCCGTGGATTTTGAAGAAACAGCAGCAAAGAGAAACAGGAAAAAGCACTGATTTGGCTCTAGCCCGTGGGAGGAGAGTACGATGTGTCAGAGGGGGAAAACAGATTAAAAAGAGAGGCAAAACACAGATAGACTTAACTCAAAGCCTCCGTGGATTTTTAAGAAACAGCAGCAAAGAGAAACAGGAAAAAGCACTGATTGGCTCTAGCCCGAGTGGGAGGAGTGTTTGAAGTGAGTCGGAGGGGGAAAACAGTTTAAAACTGAGGAATTTTGGATGTAATTGGTAAATTATCAGTGAATATAAGCAAGGCTGCTCTTAGGGAGCGGCAGTGAAGGAGTGGCCTTGTGAGGGAAGTGCATTGTGAGTAAAGTGCGAGTCTTTGGCTCGATAGTCTTCGGCGAGGAGGCTGAGGGGAGGAGGCTACGCAAATCGCTGGAGAGGGAGAGACGAAAGAAGGAGATGTCAGGCAAGCTGATTCAGTGCGATGCCTGCAGTATGTGGGAGGTCAAGGACACTGCTGGTGCCTCTGGCTGCTACAAGTGTGAGAAGTGCATCCAGGTACAGCTCCTGAAGAACCGTGTTGGGGAACTAACTGGTGAAGCAAGTGGATGACCTCGGGTTCATCCGAGAGGCTGAGGCGTTCCTCGACGAGTCCTACAGCAAGATTGTTACTCTAAAGGTACTGGAAGAGGGCTGGGTGGCAGTGAGAAACGGAACTAAACATGGAGTGCACAGGTCCCCAGGTGTTGTACCTCTTGTGAACAGGTTCACCCACTTAGAAGTTGTCGGGACAGAAGAAATTGACGCACTGAGTGGCGCTCTGGCTTGTGATGCAAAAAGTGCTGTTGAGCCAAAACCAAGAAGGCCGAAGTCAGGCAACACAGTGGTGGTCGGAGACTGCATTGTGAGAGGTATGGACAGGGATTTTTGCTGATTTGGCTGATACTATTTGCAAGCATTTAGAATCAATAGACACTTTTTGCAAGCATTTTAGTACCAATAGACACAATTTTTGCAAGCATTTTAGAACCAATGGATACACTTTTTGCAAACATTTAGAACCAATAGAGACACTATTTGCAAGCATTTAGAACCAATGGAGACACTTTTTGCAAGCATTTTAGTACCAATAGACACAATTTTTGAAAGCATTTTAGAACCAATGGAGACACGTTTTGCAAGCATTTTAGAACCAATAACACTTTTTGCAAGAATTTTTGAACCAACAGACACTTTTTGCAAGCATTTTAGAACCATTAGAGACACATTTTGCAAGCATTTTTGAACCAATAGACTCTTTTTGCTAGCATTTTTGAACCAAAAGACACTTTTTGCAAGCATTTTAGAACAAATAGAGACACTATTTGCAAGCATTTTTGAACCAATAGACATTTTTTGCAAGCATTTTAGAACCACATTAAGGGCACTCACAGTTGAGTAGACAAGTGTTCAGTGCTATTCAGAGCTCAGAAAGACGTGACTTGGTCTCTGCAAGATGGAGGAAGCCAGAGAGATGGCTTCCTCCATCTTGCAGAGATTGAGTGAGGCACACTACTTCCTGGTTTTATAGTCCCTCCCCCTCCCGCCAGCAGGGGCAGCAGAGAGAGAGAATGGGTAATTTTTTTAAAACATTAATATGTCTCTGATTTTTCATCGTTGGGAAAAATCCTCTGGTCCAGGAAGGCAGATGGGGCTCTGAGCGAGCTGGCCAAAAATGACGGACATAGGTGGCGGCGTTCTCTCAGAAATCACAGCACAGCGAGTCAAAAGCGGTCAAGATCAGACATTTAGTAATATAGATAACATTGTGTGAGTATGAAGAAGGCTGATTATTGTTGATCCTAGATTAATAAAGAGTATATTAGGGAACAGAATAGACAATAGAAAATGGAATAGGCAAGTGAAATAGTGTTCTGGTGAATATATTGGAAAGCATGGGTGCATGATGGTAACTTGCTTTGTCCCAAGTTAGTCAGAAATGTTAGGTTTTAGGTTTGACTATGGAAAGGGATGGAAGAATGGGCAACAACACGGATGGAGGGAATTCGCACGCACGGAAACTCGGGAGGTGAAGACATAACAGACGGAAATTGTGAAGTTATGCCCATGAAAACATGGGACGCTTGACAAGATTCTGGGAAGAAACATCATCATCTTGTGTTGCTGATAGATGAGAAATGTGATGGACATGTATATCTGGTTAGCTGATTATTGGACTATTTGGTTATCATAAATGGTGGGTTATCATATATGATAAAAAGGAAGGAATGTTAATCCTGGGCAAATTGGAGAGACTAAGACTTTAAAATGGGGTAAAAGCTTCAGGGCTACTGGGAGATTTGGTCAATTTGGAATTGATCTCTGCAAAACTGGGACAAGCTGTGGAGTGGTGCCAGTTTGTCTAGAGCCTAGATACAAGTTGCAAGAAAAGAATAAGAACATCTGCAGACCCTGTCAATTAGGTGCAGAATGGATTGGATGACTGCAAGCCAGACATACACCTTGTAAATAATTGTAAATAATGTTCCAGAGTTCTACTTTGCCGAGTGTTGATTGGATGATGCATTGTGCCTTGCTGGGTTTCTTGCAGATCAGGGTAAATGTTTCTAAGTTGGCTTCCTTAAGAAGTTCTGTTTGAATACAATGTTTTAAGCTGCTGTTTTATTGGGTTAAGGAAATGTCTGTTATGTATGGGGTTAATCGATATCTGTAATTGGATTGTTCAGAGACCAGAACCTTGTGGTTTTGCCCCTCAAGGTCCCGGGACCTATAAAGGTCCCCTGCCATGAGGTTCCGCATTCATTTTCTGGGAGAGCGCTTGGGACTGCGTGACCTTCTGGAGTGACTCCTTTTGAGCAAGGCCTAGAGGACTTGATCAGGCGGATACGAGGATCGAACCCATGGTGGGATAGGTACAGTAATTGAACTGTAATTGTGTTTTGTTAAAATAAAGATTAGTTGATCAAGTGCTTGATTCAGCGATTTATGACTGAAACTAGACTGGGGGGAAGCTTAGAACAAGCTATTTACATACAAAGTTTGCCCTCAGGACAGCCTGGACAAGGTTTCAATGTTTCAAGGTCAGTTTATTGCCACATGTACAAATTACCATACAGTTACCATACAGCCATACTAAGTGAAAAGCAACAAGACACACAACCACATAAAATAACAGTTAACATGAACATCCACCAGAGCAGCTCCCCACATTGTGATGGAAGGCAATAAAGTTCAATCTTCTTCCTCTTTGTTCTACGGTAGTCGGGGCTGTCAAACTATCAGCAGTCGAGGCGATCAAAGCCCCTGCAGCCAATGATCAAAGCCCCCATCGAGATGATTGAAACTCCCGCGTCGGGGTGGTTGAAACTCTCTCTGCGGCATGGAGCTCCTGAGTCAGCCTCTTGTTACCAGAGACTGCGGGCTTCACAATGTTAAAGTCCACAGGCCTGTGGTTGGAGTTTCGAACCCCGGCAAATGGATCGCAAGCACTGCAATGTTGAAGTCCCGCAGACTTCTATGGCTTGGAGGTCCTGTCAGTCTCCAGGAAAGGCCGCTAACTCCACGATGTTAGGCCACAGTGAGACGGAGATACGATATGGGAAAAGAATGCATCTCTGTCAAACTAAGAGTGAAAACAAGTTTCCCCCAGCTCTCCCCCCCCACCCCCCACATAAAACAAACCGAGGAACACTAAAACATACTTTTTAACACGTACTAAAACGTACTTTTTAACACGCGCCACCCAACTTTACCTGTCTGAGGACTGAGAAGAGCATTCGTATATTTTGATGCTCATCAGATAAGCAGGTAAATGATAGCTGGGAGACTTTGATATAAAGCGAGACATGGATGTTCTCACACTCCACTCCGGAATAAATTTGATACTTTGAACCATACCTCCAAAAATAATAGCCCAACCCATCCATATTTCCATGTTGATTAATATTAAAACAACTTCTTCCCCTCTGTTATCAAGCTTCTGAACGATCTAGCTAGGGTACACTCCAATTCTCCCCTACCTCACTGTGGACAATAGACTTTGTCTCTGGAACTGTTACACTACAATGCTGAGACCTACATTCTGAACTCTGTATTATTTCCTTCACTCTACCTTAGTTTGGATTGATTATATTTATGTGTAGTTTTATCTGATTGGATTGGATAGCATATAAAATAACGTATTTCATTGTATGTGACAATAGACTTAAATCTAAATCTAATATGACAGCAGGCAACATTATAAGAGTTAAATAACCAAATACAGGGCTGACCTTAGGAGGTGCGGGGCCCAATTGGGAACAATTTTGGTGAGCCCCAGGTTCCCAGCCAAGGTCTGTAGAATCATAGAAATATAAATAAAGTCTATTATAGACTTTATATCTCTATGTTAGAATGGAAAGTAATCAAAATGTGCGCTTTAAAAGTGCATGCGAGTTAATGGGCCAAACAGATCTAAGCTACATTTTAATATAAGATTGCATACATGTAAGCCTACAAGCAACAAAGAAAATGTGTAGATCACCTCTGAAAAGTAGATAGTTATAATACCACTTGTTTTAGTGACTGTGAAATGAAAAAAAAGTAATTTAATTAACTAGATCCTGGATAAGTAAGTTTATTGCCCAAGTATTCACATACAAGGAATTTGCCTTGGTGCTCCGCCCACAAGTAACAACATGACATGCAGTGACAGTTATGAATGGCTCAGAAAACACTAAACATTAATAATAATAAAACATTAATGATAAAACACCATTGATCAAGCATGTGAACCAACAAAATACCAGATCAAAGGGAGGCTACAGATTTTTGGCTGTTGAGTAGAGCAACTACTCGTGGATAAAAACTGTTTTAATGTCTGGATGTTGCAGCTTTGACAATCCGGAGTTGCCTTCCAGAGGGAAATGATTCAAAGAGTTTGTAGCCAGGGTGAGAGGGGCCGGGATGATCTTGCCCCGCTCACATCCTGGCCCTTGCAGTGTACAGTTCATCAATGGAGGGAAGGTTGCCTTCACCAATAACCTTCCCCAAAACCAATAACCATTGGCGAAAAACCTGTCCAGGCATTAGATTTTGGGCTTCAGCCCCATCCTACACTTTGGGCTCCTACCCCATCCTAACAATTGTGTGTGTGTTTGTGTGTGTGTTAGTTGTGTGTGTGTGTTAGTTGTGTGTTATGCATGAGTGTGTTAGTTGTCTGTGCATTATGTATGTGTGTGTATGTGGGGGGGAGGGTGAAAGTGAGGGAGGGAAGCAGAGAAAGAAGGGAAGGAGGGAAGGAGAGAAAGAAGGAAGGGAGAGAAGGGGGAGGGAGGGAGGGAAGGGGAGAAGTGAGGGAGAGGGCCGGCGGCGGGAGTGGATGCCGGGGTCCAAGCGGACGGGAGTGAGCCAAAGATACTAGAGGAGTTTGGTGTGAGCTGAGGCCAAGGTTTGTAAACGTTGCTCCAACCCCCGACCCGGCCCTCACTGTGTTGTTCCTGGGGAGAGAGAGGGGTGGAGCCGGGGCTGTGTGACTGGAGCGGCAGGAGCGCTGCCCCGGGAATGACCCACCTCCCCCTCTTCCCCTTCTCAATTCCCCGTCATACCTTCCCTCCCCATCTACTCCTTTCTTCCCCCTCCACCCTCTACTCTCTCTCCAACCCTCTCTCCCCACACCCGGGGTAGATCTATCCGAGCCGAGAGTAGATTACTCTAGCGCGGGGGGCCCTTAGGCGCAGGGCCCAATTGGGGGCAATTGGTCCAATTGGCTTAAGGCCGGCCCTGACCAATCACACATCCTGTGAAAGGATTAATCTCCCACTTCTCACCCAATTTGATTTAAATCAAAAATGAATTAGTGAAGTTCAATTGCAGATACATTGCAATTCAACCCCTGATAGGATCTCTGTTATAGGAGTTAATATTCGTCTTTTATTTGGAGATAAGGTTCACTTTAGCACATTGAGAAAGTGGAACACATTTAAGTCTAGTATCAGGTAAAATCAAATAATGTTTAATACAAAACTATTTTTTGAATGAAGACTGTGGTGTTATTTTAAATATTCTGTAATGTTTTGTTATTATATCACTTTATGAAAATTAACATATCTACCATTCAAGAATGTGCATAGCTGGGAGCATGTGCACGAAATTGCAAGACAGCACAGACACAAAATGGTGGATTCCATTGTATTGAGTAGTAATGTGTACTGTGTCACCAGTACAAGCACTATTGGTACTTACCAAGCTACTTGTGAATCTTCTGATTAGAATTTTTAAATCTAGATAAAAACATTGCAAATAATATTTCAGTGGTACCAACCACAGATTTCTGTGATGTATTTCCACATTTTATAACTGAGACACTTATTGTTGCAACTTTTAATTTGTTCTAAATCTGTTAAAAAAAAAAGTAAATAATGGGAGAAGATACAAAGAAAGGACATTGACCAGGTTTTATCTGCATGGTTTTGTCTCCCAGGTAGAGCTCAAAGATTGAATTTAGATTGAGAATAGTTTATGCTTAACTTAATACAAATGAAAAACAGTGAAACCCATTTATTTTCAATTTCTTTAATCTGGAAACTACTAAACAAATCAAGTGCCTTTGATCATTTTAGTCAATGTTCAAAACATTCACATCAGTTTCATTCATTGACCAGATCGAGCGATACCTAATTAGATTCAAGCCATTAGCTACTTTCATAAGGCTGTTATGCGAAGCTAGAAATAGAAGGAACTGATATAAATAGGATTCTCAAAATACAATGATATTTATTTTACAACAAATTTAATCAGAATATTAAAAGGCTATTGGATTGACATGTGCACTGTGTAAGCATTTATCAAAAGCGCAGTGAATTGCTATGTATCTGCAATCCTGTCATGATAAATCATGTTGCAGTGCCTTGCTCAGTTTGGTAACCTGTGTTTGTCAGCAAGAGAAAAAGGATGTTCGTTTGTAACACGTTAAGGTAACATACAACAGTGATTTTTTTCTTTGTGATTTAAGTGCACAACAGGGTCATGGATAGGTTGTTCTACATCTGTGAGCTAATGTATATCCGACAGAAATCTTCTGCGAGCTGAAAAATGTGCTCCTGATCTTTTAACCTTTCGCTCTCCAGAGTACTGCACCTGTCAAGCCAGATAGTAATTCACAACTCAAATCAGCAACTCCTAATCCTGCTAAAGCTGGAGACATTATTCTGTGTCTTCACTGAATCAGTGAAGTCTTGTCACTTCCAAGACCTGCCGGAGAATAGAAAAAAATAACAAAACCTCCCTCTAATGATTCGTCAGCTGGCCAATTTGTTAGCTTCATAAGTAGGTTATTCAAGATAAGACGAGTGCTGGCCCCAGTACCAATTTAGTTATGAGCTCATGTGTGCTGCAGACAGTGATAATAAGGTGAAAATGATAGTTGCAATATTGATCAAATTTAATACAGGAACTATTAATCCACAAACATGACAGATGCACTTTCATGTGACTTTCTGTGTGGAAGCTTGCAGTTGGTTATACTGTGAAATTAAAGTTGTTCCTATTCAGACATCTGGTATCAATTTGAAATTGACCCAGACGTCGTGTAGTTCACTTAAAGTGTTCTGGTGCCAACCTCAGTGTTCTGTCAAGAATCAAGAGAGAAGAGTGTTAATTAACATATGGAATAATAGAATTCTTACCTAAAACAGCATCACCACAGTAAACACAGTACTTAGAGATACCAGCATTCACTGGGTCTGTACTCGCTGGAGTTCAGGATGAGGAGGGACCTCATTGAAAAGTACTGATTGTGAATGGCCTGGATTAAGTGGATGCGGAGAGGATGTTTCCACAAGTGGGAGAGTCTAGTACCAGAGATCATAGCCTCAGAAAAAAGGACTTACTTTAAGGAAGAGATGAGGAGGAATTTCTTTAGTCAGAGAGTGGTGAATCTGTGGAATTCATTATCACAGAAGGCTGGGGAGGCCAAGTCAATGGATATTTTTAAGGCAAAGATTGATAGATTCTTGATTAGTACGGGTGTGAGGGGTTACGGGGAGAAGGCAGGAGAGTGGGGTTGAGCAGGAAAGACATTGAATGGCAGATTAGACGATGGGCCAAATGTGCTAATTCTGATCCTATCACATGAACTTATGAGCATGGAAAACCAATAAAAAATATAAATGTTAAAAACAATCCAATATTAGTGCAAAAAGTCCAACATTTTTTGTGCAACCAAGATAATTTATAGTTTCTATTCTATTCTTTCTTCCCGTTGGCAGGAGTGAAATGAAAGCATAACCAGGGTGGGCTGGTTCCTTGATAATTTTGGCTGCTTTCTATAAGATCTCTTTAATCTCCATTGCAACCAGTCAACTACAACGGTAGAGGTTCAATAGAATATTCATCGGCATATTGAGTCTTCTCAATTATCTAAGAAAGTTGATGAACTTTCTTTACAATACAATACAATACCATTTATTTGTCATTTGAACCTCAAATGAAGTTCAAACAAAATTTGGTTTCTGCAGTCATACAACAAGAAAAGAGCCAAGACACACACCAACACAATTTACACAAACATCCATCATAGTGGATCTCCTCCTCACAGTGATGGAAGGCAAAGTCTTGTCTCTCCCCTGCTCTCCATTCTTCTCCTGATGTCAAAGTCAAAGTCAAAGCCCCCGGCTGGCAATGGCTAGTCCCGCGGCCATTTAAGGTCGCTCCGGGTGATGTAAGGCCCTGCTGCGGGTCTTAATGTTGGGGCCCCCGGCGGGCGCTAGCAAGTCCCGCGGCCCTTTAAAGCCGCGCCGGGCGATGTAAGGCCCTGCTCCGGGTCTTGATGTTAGAGCCCCCCGTGGGCGCAAGCAAGTCCTGCGGCCATAAAAGTCGTGCCAGGCGATGTACGGCCCCTCTCCAGGTCACTTTCAACCCGACAATTCGGGCTGGAGAAGTTGCCGTTGCAGGGAAAAGCGGTCTCTGCACCAGGGACCCGCAAACTCCCAATGTCACCGTTCACCGGACCTGCGGCTGGAGTCTCCGAGCTGAGTCGGGCCGCAGCGGCACGCCACAACAGTTCTCCACGCTCTGAAGCCAGCCAGCCAGCCAGCTCCACAATGGTAGGTCCGCAGCTCCGCCGGCTCCGCGACTGGAGCCCCCAGGACGTTCCCGTTGGAGGCCACTCCACGGTGCTAGGCCCCAACGACAACGGAGACCCGACAGGGAAATGGTCGGGTTCCCATACAGGGAAGAGATTTAAAAGTTTCCTCCACCCACCCCCCTGCCCCCCACACATAAACAGTTAAAAACCCAGTACAAACTATACCCTCAACTGGACAAGAAAATAAAAATAAATTTAAAAATTTGATGTGACGTCGTTCGCGCCGCCCACCAAGTCAACTTATGGTTTATGATTGCATCAAAGTTCTGGGTCCTCATAGGGAAACAGATCTTCATAGAGATGTGCAGAGATCCAGGCCTCTCACTTTGCTGATAAGTGTGGACAAGATGATAGTGTTGAACACCGAGCTATAGTTGATGAGCAACATTCTGACGTACGCATTCTTAATGTCCAAGTGCAGGGTGAAGAGCCAGTGATGACCATTCTCTGATCTTTTGTGGCGCTAGGTGAATTGCAGTAGGTCCATGCCCTTACTAAGGTAGGAGGTGATATACGTCATAACCAACCTCTCAAAGTATTTGAAGTAGCTGCGTAAGATTGTACTGCTCTTCAGCAGTCAACAACAGCCATACTGTCCATTCAATGCTCACATCATGGCCCAGAAATTCAATTGTAACACTGTACTCCTTACAGTATTACAAAATTGAAAGTTGACTTTACCCAGAGTGAAACAGAATAATGGCTGTTTATGTAACATATTCCAGGAGTAAACTAATGGGTATTTGCTAATAACTAGACTTGGTTCCTTAAATAGTATTGATCTTCACCTCTCCTCAGTTGACTGATCCCACTCTCAATCTATTGACCTTCCAAGGGGCAGAAAGCCTCTTTCATCCCCACCTTACTAGTCTATTAACTAGCTCATGCCCCAATCAACCAATACCCCAATATTTCACACCCTTACTGACCACTTATCTGTTCATCAGCTTCAACTCCAGGCCATAGTCATTCAAACACTGTCCCATTTAACCTCCAAACTCAGTTGCCCATACTTGTCCTCTAGCCACTGGTCCTCCTAAGCCAGGGGATCCCAACCTTTTTTGTCCTGTTTACCCCAGGCAACAATGTTATTTCAATTATTTATGAACAACTAATGATGAACAGATATGGGTATACCAGAACCAAACACAGTAAGTCAATGAGAAAAAATATGTACAAATCCAGAATCAACAAATTTACCCCCTGGGTTGGTGGAATTTACCGCTTGGGGGTAAATTTACCACAGGCTGGGGACCCTTGTCCTAAGCCTACAATTTTAACCTCCATTACACTGACATAGCTGCTATCCCAGACAGTATTCAAACATGTCCAATGGCTATTCAGATGCACATTCATTTAGACACATTTTTTTTCTTGGTTCCTGAATGGTTGACACTTGGCTGGTATTTACCTGCTTTACAGGCTTCAACAAATTGCAGGCATTCATATACATGTAAATCCTTGGCAAACCATCAGAAGCATTTAATTACAAAGCAGGAGGTTTTTGTGTATTTGTAGTCCTTTTTACATCCTTCCTGTGAGTATTTACTTCACTAACCTATTGGGTCTCTCTCATCCCATTTGAAATTGTTCTCACCACCCTTTGTCATTCGCATCCTCATAGTGGCACCCACACATTAAGTTCAACACCCTTTTTCTGATAGGCATGTGTTGCTTCAGTTGTAGGCAATTTTTAAGAGCAGGCTGTTGAGATTCAACCTGCTTGGCTAATTTTCAGCAGGCTATTGTGAGATCTTGCAATGCATCCGTTGGGAATATTGTTTAAAAAAACAACAATGTTAGCTCCAAGGTGATGTTATACAGGGAAAACAACAATAATGTACTGTGAACCTCAGACTGAAATTCATCCTCTCTATGTGAATCACGTACAAATTGTAAGAGTAAGTTACTCTTTTTCACTCCATTTGAAGATAGTAATACAATTTCTGGGCGTTCTTGTATACCGGTCACTGAAAGTTGGCTTACAGATACAGCAGGCAGTAAAGAAAACCAATGGAATGTTGGCCTTCATAACAAGAGGATTTCAGTATAGGAGTAAAGAGGTTCTTCTGCAGTTGTATAGGGCTCTTGTGAGACCGCATCTGGAGTATTGTTTACAGTTTTAGTCTCCTAATTTGAGGAGGACATTCTTGTGATTGAGGCAGTGCAGCATAGGTTCACGAGATTGATCCCTGGGATGGCGGGACTGTCATATGAGGAAAGATTGAAAATACCAGGCTTGTATTCACTGGAGTTTAGAAGGATGAGGGGGGATCTTATAGGAACATATAAATTTATTAAAGGGCTGGACAAGCTAGATGCCGGAAAAATGTTCCCAATGTGTGGCGAGTCCAGAACCAGGGGCCACAGTCTTAGAATAAAGGGGAGGTCATTTAAGACTGAGGTGAGAAAAAACATTTTCACCTAGAGAGTTGTGAATTTATGGAATTCCCTGCCACAGAGGGAAGTGGAGGCCAAGTCACTGGATGGATTTAAGAGATAGTTAGATAGAGCTCTAGGGGCTAGTGGAGTCAAGGGATATGGGGAGAAAGCAGGCACGGGTTATTGATAGGGGACTAATGATGATCACAATGAATGGCAGTGCTGGCTCAAAGGGCTGAATGGCCTCCTCCTGCACCTATTTTCTGTGTTTCTATGTTGCTATATTTCTGGCCTCTTATTCTTTCGACCAAAATGACGCCTTACACGCTTATTCTATCTCCCATTGCATCTTGGATACAAATTTGCAAGCAGATTCCTTCTTTCAACTAAAATATGAATTATATGTCTATATTATTGCTGTGGGCAAAATGCCCTCCTAACCTTAATGCAGAGCATTGATATGAATTGTGGGCAGATGCAATCCCGTGTGGCGTACCACTTAGCATCACTCTGGAAAATTCCCTTTAATACCAGTAAGTTATCTGTATTAGAAACATAGAAACATAGAAAATAGGTGCAGCAGTAGGCCATTCAACCCTTCGAGCCTGCACCGCCATTCAATATGATCATAGCTGATCATCCAACTCAGTATCCTGTACCTGCCTTCTCTCCATACCCCCTGATCCCTTTAGCCACAGGGGCCACATCTAACTCCCTCTTAAATATAGCCAATGAACTGGCCTCAACTACCTTCTGTGGCAGGGAATTCCAGAGACTCACCACTCTCTGTGTGAAAAATGTTTTCCTCACCTCGTTCCTAAAGAAATTCCCCCTTATCCTTAGACTGTGACCCTTTGTTCTGGACCTCCCCAACATCGGGAACAATCTTCCTGCATCTAGCCTGTCCAACCTCTTAAGAATTTTGTAAGTTTCTATAAGATCCTCCCTCAATCTTTTAAATTCTAGCGAGTTTTAAAGTCATTTTAACATGTGTCCCTCAAACGTTTACATTAATGTGAACTGTGGTATGTCTTAAATTCTCTGTGAAGGTTCCTCAAGCTGGATTATCCATTGGGGTTCATAAAGCCTACTTTAAATGTAAGGCTATTTCATTCTAATTTGTAGATACTGATACTTTCAGTTGTTTAGATTTTAAGATATAGATTTTCAGGTGTCATCGCTTTTCCTGCTACTGTATAAATGGATGCCATTTTGGTCAACTGGGCAGTCTCCCACACTAATTAGAGCTCTGCAAAATGGTCAATGTTAACTCTTCAGGATATGCCCAGACTGATAGAGAAGCAAACATGAAAGCTGAGGTCGGGAGAGATTTCAGCTCACATCTACCATTTCCAGCTTTGGGCTCTAACACCTTGGTTTCCCTGCAAGGATTATTGTGAAGTCCTGGCTTTCCCCTCCAGGACTCTTCAGCTCCATAAGATTCACAAGCAAATAAAGGTACTAAAGAGCCAGCAAAGAATTCAGGGGTATTACTGATCAGTGACCTTAGCTTGAACCCTGAATGCTACAGAATTCATAAAAGCAAAAAAAATGTATGAATACCTTCTCTGGCTAAGGTCACTGATCAGTGATGGCCCTGAATTCTTTGGTGGCTCTTTAATACCTTTATTTTTTTTAATGCTTTAAATTAGCCCCAGGCTCTCCCAGAGCTATGAGTTTTAACTTGATGCATCCGCCTCAAGTGTGGCTCTGTGACCAGAATTAGGAAGCACAACTATGGCGTGTGCAGTGTAGTTAATTTCTCAGGAGACATCGTTGTGGCTCACATTGGAATATATTATTTTACCTTCTAACGGCTTTCGCTTAATAGCCCTCTGTGAAATAATTTTGAAAAGGACAAGGCAATGCAGCAAAGTAAAAATGGGAAGTGTTCAGCATTTCAGTAAGCTTCAGTGAAGAGAGAAACAAAGTAAAATTTCAGCTGTGATTTCTTTCATCAGACCGTTCTAAGTTAGAGATGATCTAGATTCAAAGTGAAACAAGAATGGGAGGAAAGAGAAAGAACAAATTGGAAAACAAGGGCGATCGTATCATTTTGTATCGTATCGTAAACAAGGAAAAAGAAAAAAAAGTAAGGCAAAAGAGATCTTGTCAAAGCTTTGTAAGGGGCCTGTCCCACTATACAAAGTAATTCAAGAGTTCTCCCGAGTTTCTCCTGCTGCAAATTGTTCTGCTTGTGTGGAGGTCCAGGTTTGAAATCTAGCTGACAGACGGACCTCGGGAAAGTTTATTCCAGTGAAACTTTGTTATAAGACTGACATGTCACCAGGCTTTCTGGTGCCACCAAGCATCTGGATGCCTACTCTGTTGAGTACTGCAAGGCTGCCCCAGAGAGGTTCAGACTGCAGAACTGCTCTGTTTAAGCATGCCAGGAATCAGATCTATTACAAGTTGTCTGGAACCACAACAAGAATTGTGAGTGTATGCATCACCTGAATTAACCACCATCTGTTTTGCAGATGACCGCTGTCAGCTGGTAGCATCTATTTCATCCCTCATATAGATCTGGAGGCCAGTAACAAAATAAAAGTGCCAGGACTTCTGCCACGATATGGGCATTGATCTGAATAATCCATTCTACATGGCACAGCAGATGGACAATGAGGGGATGGAACCATGTTGTGGTGCTCTTCCAAGTGTACTGAATCTGGGCACTTGGAAATGCAGCACAGGTTCATTCAGTAGCTGTGTGCACCTTCGGAAAGTGAATAATAATACCAAGGTTGGATGTTTACTTTAACTGTTATCATCCGGTAATGCAGAATAATGTATCTGCAGCTCTCGTGGAGTTGAATGCATCAGAGACTGCCGTTTGAGCAACAATATATGTTGCAGGTAACTCCAACTCCATCCTGGAATCCTGACAGCTGTTGGAAATCATCCTTGAGTTGTGGAATATTTAATTACAGAAATCTTAACTAACAAATAGACATTTCACGCAATGTTCCTTGCTGAGGAAAGAGCTGGTTTCTGAAGTCCCTTGGTCAGACAGGATCTTTCTCCTCCCTCCTTCCTCTGCCAGCAGTCTACTTGCTCTTCTTTCCTCTGTTAATTCTCCAAGCCTACTTGCATACTAAAGCCAATGGCGTATAACACATTATGTCTTGGAGCAACTGGTCTCTGCTGAAATCTTGAAGTGAAGACAGTTCCTTTAACAGCTGCTACACCATTCCCTATAAACTTCAGCAACCTGGATAGAGTGAATGTAGAGCAGATGTTTCCACTAGTGGGGGAGTCTAGGACCAGGAGATGCGGAGGAATTTATTCAGTCAGAGGGTGGTGAATCTGTGGATTCATTGCCACAGACGGTTGTGGAGGCTGTCAATGGATATTTTTAAGGCGGAGATTGACAGATTCTTGATTAGGAAGGGTGCAAAGTTATCGGCTGGCATTACCTGTGTGGTTAAGCGCAAATCTGGCAGTATTAGTATTGTAACATTGATGTTACATTACCTAATGACTTTCCCGAAGAGGAAGCTAGTGCAGCTCACATGGAAACATAAATTAAATGCCGGACTAGAGACTATTGGGACCCAAATACTGTGTGATGTGCAAGTTGATGTATGGTCATGAAAAAATATTATAAATAACATTATCATGCTTATAGGCTTTAGTTGAATCGTTGTGTTGGTCTTAAAGGCTTGGGCAATGAAAGGTGTAATTTTGCTTTCCCTGTGGTGTTATTTACCCACTTCCAAGACACTTCCACATTTTTCATTCACTTTATCTTTTGTTACAACTCATTTATGGAAGATAAAGTGGGATTTGTGGTCAGCCACCGTTCACAGTCAATTACTGATGAGACATTTAAATTCTGTAGCCAAGTGAGCCACTCGCAGTCAGCTTTGTCACACTAGATTGTTTGGCACTTCCTAAATAACTTTTTAAGTGCTTACGCAGTCACACATGTTGTAGCAGGGATTCTGCCTTGCTGCATTACATTAATGGCATTTTATGTGCATTGATCGCTTGATGAGATTTCGACTGAGGTGACTATAGCTACTTCAAGGAATTATTTGAAAGTTTATCTTCGAAGACTGGTGACTATTAAAAAATGGTTTCTTTTAATCACAAAAGTTGCAACGATATTAATACCTGGGTAGAATTTACCCTTAAATAATGGAGTGTCTATAAAATATTGAGAGCTTTCTGATTAGAAAAGCATTTCCTATTCTTGAGCTGTTAAAACACCCATCTTCTGGATGATGAGACCTAAATGCCACTTTAAATTGGTGATTGCTTGCAGCTTTTCAAACATGAAGAACTCCTGCTGAAATCAGGGGGACTCATGTGGCTCTAGAGCTATCCTCTGCCCCCATCAGCCTCACCTCCATTGGTGCAGAGAGACAAGGTCAAGTTGTAATTGCAGCAAGGTGCAAACTGTGTAGCTCTACAGTGCTCCTGCACTGGAGGGGAGCCCCGTGAAGCCAGGTAATTGAATGCTGGTTTCGTTCTGAGGAGGAATGATTAGCATTTAATGAAATGGTTTCAATAGTTTAGCAGAGATTCTGGTTCATCTTGGGTGGCAGTTTGTTCAAACTGAATGAAAATGCTGAACCTGATTCCAGAACTGAAGCTGAATTTCCATTGACCTTCTGTTTTGGGTCATTTTAAACTCACTGTTACATTTTGCCTGCAAGTGAGAATTGGAACATTTAATTAAGCGACACACTACACTGGAAATACACACTTACATGTCAGTTCTATCCTCCCTGCAAGGGTAATAGGCTGCGAATGTATTTCATTGTTTGATTATTTTAAAAACCTGTGGTGTCCAATTACATGGAATCACAGATGATGCAGCACAGAAGGAGATCATTCTCTCCAATATGCCTGTGCCAGCTCTTTCAGAGCTGTCCAATTAGTCCCAGTCCTCTCCGCTTTTATCAGAGCCATGCACAATTTTCCACTTCAAACACATATATAATTTCCTTTTTGAAATTTATTTTTGAATCTTTACTCTCTAAATTCTATATATGTGGTTAGCTTAAATATATAGAATGGTGTGACAATGTGCTTGGTGGCTGATTTAAATGATTTTAAGATTTTAAATGATTTTAAATTTGTTTGGGATTCATAATGTAAAAAATATTAATTAATGAATCAAAATCTCTCACTACATGGCATTAACTCTCCTTTAAACATAGGACCTCACCTACTGAAAACATCAGTCCATTCAATAAATCTGCATGTCACTATGGGTCACTGTGATAATTAAAACAGAGTGGAGAGGCATTGGTTACTCTCCTGTTTAGATGTCAAACTTATGAACATTGCACAGGGTTGAGGCAGTGCTTGGCCCTTTGTCTGAGGAGTCCTTATTGCACTCATAATACATGCAAGGCATCAGCATCTATCACAAATAGAAAAAGTTGTCCTACAACTTTAGGCTGTGCATGCCATATACAAGAAGAAGAAGACAGGAAGTGAAGAAGGGTCCCAATCTGAAACCTATCCATGTTCTCCATAAATGTTTGCTGATCCAATGAGTCACTCCAGGACCTTGTGACTTTTTTTTGAGTACACAGAGCAAAAAAGCACATAGTAAACCAATTCAAATCTCACCAATGCCCAACATGGATGTAATGCTGAGGCTCTATAAGGTGCTGGTCATGCCGCATTTGGAATATTGTGAGCAATTTTGGGCATCATATCTGAAGAAGAATGTGCTGGCTCTGGAAAGGGTCCAGGGGAGGTTTATAAGAATGATCCCAGCACCGAGTGGGTTGACATATCATGAGCATTTGACAGCTCTGGTCCTGCACTTGCTAGAGTTTAGAAGAATGAGGAGGGACCTCATTGAAACGTACCTACGTAAAATGCTTTGATAGGGTGGACGTTTCCACTGGTGGGGGAGTCTAGGCCTCCACTGAGTCATGGCCTCAGAATTAAAGGACTTTCTTTAAGGCAGGAGATGAGGAATTTCTTTAGTCAGAGGGTGAACCCGTGGAATTTTGTGCCACAGAAGGCTGTGGCCAAGTCAATGGATATTTTTAAGGCAGAGATATTATATTCTTGTTTAGTACAAGTGTCAGAGGTTACAGGGAGAGGGTAGGAGGGATAGATCAACCATGATTGCATGGCAGAGTAGGCTTGATGGGCCGAATGGCCTAATTCTGCTCCTATCACTTATGATTTTATGCTTATAATCCGACCTATCGGCTAAAGAAGGGTCCTGACCCGAAATGTAATCTATCAATTTTCTCCAAGGATGCTGACTGACCCAGCTATTCCAGCATTTTGTGTCTATCTTTGGTATAAACCAGCATCTGCAGTTCCTTTTTATTATATTTCTTAATTTTGAACTCTGCGACCTTGCAATGAATAGACAATAGACAATAGGTGCAGGAGTAGCCTATTTGGCCCTTCGAGCCAGCACCGCCATTCAATGTGATCATGGCTGATCATCCACAATCAAGGCCAAGACATACCGTTATCTTTTTAATTGCTTTCTGTTCCCACATTTTAACTATCGGCACCTCAGGATCCAGCGTAACAAGTTCCCTCTGTACATCCATATTCCCCAGGATCACAAATTAAACAAGCTGTAGATAGTGAAAATCGGAAATAAAAACAGAAAATGCTGGAGATAATCAGCAGATCAGGCAGCATCTGAAGAGGCAAACAGAATAAGTGATTCCGATTATTGACCTTTCATCAGTTCTGTTATTCACAGCTCTGCAGACCCTTATTTTGCAGTTATTGTGCGGAAAAAATGAGATTATGAAGTATCTTTCAAATCCCTCTCTAAAATTGTGAAATATTACATACTTTCAACCACAAACTAGATAATTCCTCACATTTTATTCGAAATGTCAAACATAATTTTCCCTTCATGAAATCATGTAAACTCTGGCTAATTAGATTATAATTTTTATGTGCCCCTTTTCTGTCTTTGGTTATAGATTTCATAATTTGTCAACAATGGATATCAGGCTAATTGGCCCATTGTTCACTTCCCTTTCCTTCCCTCATTCTGTAAAATGCACTGTAGGATTTACAACCTTTTAATTTTCCTGAGATTCAAAATATGGGGAATTTTGTAAGTTTATCAGCATTTGGTATTTTTGTAATCACATTTGAGCATTCTGGGATAGAGGCTATCAGAGCCAACAGATCTGGATTTGCTTGATAACCTTGCTAATTTTATTTAGTTGTATTTTTTTCCCGGCCATTGTCTCTATGTCTCCACATTATTGTCTCCCCATTAACAATAGCTGCTGGATTATTTTGAACATAGTTTTAGATGTATTTTCCATACTTGATAATTACTTGATAATCCTTTTTCCATACTTGATAATTATTTTGAAAAATCAACCATCCCTTTTATTTGTGAAGGAACTGCAGATGCTGGAAAATCTAAGGTAGACAATTTCGGGCCAAAACATTTTGCGCCAAAACCTTTCTTCTGACTGATGTAGGGTGGGGGGTGGGGGGCGGGAAGAAGAAAGGAAGAGGAGGAGAAAGAGGACTGAGGGAGAGCTGAGGGGAGTAGACAGTGAGGACTACCTGAAATTGGAGAAGTCAATGTTCATGCCGCTGGGGTATAAACTGCCCAAGCGAAATATTAGGTGCTGCTCCTCCAATTTCTGGTGGTCCTCACTCTGGCCATGGAGGAGGCCCAGGACAGAAAGGTCGGATTCAGAATGGGAGGGAGAGTTGAAGTGCTGAGCCACCGGGAGATCAGGTTGATTATTGCAGACCAAGCGAAGGTGTTCGGCGAAGCGATCGCCAAGCCTACGCTTGGTCTCACCGATGTTGATCAGCTGACATCTAGAGCAGCGGATGCAATAGGTGAGGTTGGAGGAGGTGCAGGGGAACCTCTGTCGCACCTGGATCAACTGCTTGGGTCCTTGAATGGAATGAAAGGGGGAGGTAAAGCGACAAGTGTAGCATTTCTTGCCGTTGCAAGGGAAAGTGCCCGGGGAGGGGGTGGTATGGGTGGGAAGGGACGAATTGACCAGGGAGTTACAGAGGGAGCAGTCTTTGTGGAAAGCAGACAGGGGAGGAGATGGGAAGATGTGACGAGTGGTGGGGTCACGTTGGAGGTGGCAAAATGATGGAGGATTATTTGTTGTATGTGATGGCTAGTAGGGTGGAAGGTGAGGACTAGGGGGACTCTGCCCTAGTTACGAGTGGGGAGATGGGGAGAGAGACCCGTGTTACGGGGTATGGAAGAAACCCTGGTGAGAGCCTCATCTATAGTAGGAGAGGGGAACCCCCGTTCCTTGAAGAATGAGGACATCTCCGATGCCCTGGTGTGGAACACCTCATCCTGGGATCAGATGTGGCATAGATGGAAGAATTTGGGAGTAGGGGATGGAGTCCTTACAGAAAGCAGGGTGGGAAGAAGTGTAGTCTAGATAGCCATGGGAGTCATTGGGTTGATAGTGGATGTTGGTCAGAAGTCTATCACCTACGATGGAGATAGTGAGGTCAAGAAATGGTAGGGAAGTGTCGGAAATGGTCCAGGTGTATTTGAATGCCGGATGGAAGTTAGTGGTGAAATGGATGACGTCAGTGTGTGGGTGCAGGAGGTAGCACCAATGCAGTCATCGATGTAGCGGAGGTAGTGGTCGGGGATGGAGCCCTGGTATGTCTCGAACAAGGATTGTTCGATGTACCCTACAAAGAGGCAGGCATAGCTAGGGCCCATCCCTTTTATTTATTTTTTTGTTTACCTGTTGCAGTTTTGTGAAACTTTAACTATCTTCACACTTACTGCTTTTCTTGGCAGCAGTATAAAGTTATTTTAATCTAAACCTATCTTGACTGTGTAGCACACAACAAAAGCTTTTCACGGTATACGTGACAATGAACTAATTCATAGATCACTTGTCTTAATGGAGTTTCAACATTTGAATTAATTTTTCAAAAATGTCTTTTAAATCTTTCCGTTGCTTATTTCTTGGCAAACCTTTCATCTAATTACTTGTTCTACCTGAGCCACTCCCCATCACTAACGTTCATTCACACCTTCCCCAAACTATCGTGAGTGCTTGCTGAAGGCTGGTGCCATCATACTAATGATGTCCAGCGTTATGTGTTTGTGAATATCTCAGGAAACGAACTGAAATCAATAGATGTTGCCTGACCTGCTGAGTTACTCCAGCACTTTGCGTCTATCTTTGAAATCAATCGTTTCCCATTTAAAATAACTGAATGTTAATGTTGTCCCCAAACTTGTGACCTTTTGCTTTACCATCAGGAAGGTGCAGTAAAGTGAATTGTCAATCTTTCCAGTTAATTCAAATGTTATATAATTAACACCGTAAAACTATCCAGTTGATTCTGTGCCATACACAATCTCAATAACTGATAGTAAGAATTGTTGGAGACATTTCAAATTTCCTGAGTCTCCTCCTGAGGAAGGAGAGACGTTGGAGTGCTTTTATTAGTTGTAGCTTCAATGTCGTTGATCCACGACAGATTGCTGGTGATGTTTACGCCTCGAAACCTGAAGCTCTCAAACTCCCCCAACTCCAGGGCTAGTTATAACCCATGGAAACGCCCCAGTCAGCTGATGAGGTCATCGAGCATTTAGGGGGGACTGCACATTTTACTCAGTATGAACAACTGGAGCTCACACTACAAAAGATGAGCAAAACTGATTGGTATAGGAGGGAGAATGCTGGAAAAGAGAGGTGGGGGCAATGCAAAGCCTGGAGAGGGAAAATTAGATACAGATGTGGGGGATTTGATTGGCAAGTGGGTGGAGTAAGTAACAAAGGCTAGAGCTGAAAAGGAGGCAAAACGGCGTCAGGTAAGGACTGAAATGTAAAACCAAAGGGTGAGATGTAGGGGGGAAGGGAAAAGGGGAGGATAAGGGAAATGGAGGACTTGGACAGAAGATGAGTGTATGACGAGGGGAAAGAAGCAGGGTGACAGTGATGGGAAGATATTAGGAAGATAGGAGCACTCTGTGGTGGGGCAGGAAGCATGGGAATAAATATGTGTGCAGTACTGCATTTGGAAAGGATCGATCCATGAATTGATTTTAAATACAAGTATGTGGTTGAATTGGAACCAGAATCAATGTATATCAACAGGATATTAGGTGAGGTAAATATTGTAACGATTTGGATATGGGCACCTGAGATTCAAAGATGTTCATTAGCATGAAGAACAGGAGGGAAATCTAAAATTCACTGGGCACATTAGCCTGGAAGTGACAAAAGTATGGATGCAAGTTTGGGCAATATTTAGGTGAGATGAGAGCTGAAACAGAAATTCTGAAGGAAATGATATGATAGCCTTTACAATGGAAAATGTAGAGGTTTGGGTGTTGCTAATGGCTGAGTATAATCTGAAGAACATGAGCAATCCAATTCAGGGAAAGTGATTGAATCCATATTGAAAATTATAATCCTCTGTACACCGGCAAAACCAAGCGTGATTCGGCAACCGTTTTTTAGACAATAGACAATAGGTGCAGGAGTAGGCCATTTGGCCCTTCGAGCCAGCACCACCATTCAATGTGATCATGGCTGATCATCCCCAATCAGTACCCCGTTCCTGCCTTCTCCCCATATCCCCTGACTCCGCTATTTTTAAGAGCTCTATCTAGCTCACTCTTGAAAGCATCCAGCGAACCTGCCTCCATCGCCCTTTGAGGCAGAGAATTCCACAGACAGTTTTGCTGAATACTTACACCTGATCTGCCAAGGATCTTCCGGTTGCTAACCATTTTAACTCCCTTATCCATTTACATACTGATCTTTCTGCCCTGGTCTCCTCCATTGCCTGTGTGAGCCCACAAGCAAATTGGAGGACCAGTGCCTCATATTTTGCTTGGGTAGCTAATACAACTCAGTGGGATGAACATTGAATAATCTAATTTTAGGTAATTTAGACAAATACTCTCCTTCCCCTTTCCTCCATCAAATGTCGCTTAAACAGTTCCACTGTTCACAATGATGTATCCCTCTCTTAGGACCACACCATCCCTAGTTAATAATTGACCAAATGGAACCACCGTGCTTGATGTAATCTGTTCCGGGCCCTGATTTGTCCTGGTATTTTCTTGCTTCCAGTTCCTCCCCACCCCAATCAGTCTGAAGAAGGGTCCCAATCTGAAATGTCACCTATCCATTTTCTCCAGAGATGCTGCCTGACCTGTTGAGTTACTCCAGTATTTTGTGCCTATCTTTGGAAATGATATTGGCAGCTCTGTTCTTAATAAGGATTAACCAAAGAAAATTGCAACTTAAATACCTGTGTTTTCAACGTGACAATAGCAACTACACTTCAAAAATGTTTCACAAGATGTATTATGTGGACATAATTAAGTTATGCAAAAGGATATGATAATGCAAATCCTCTCTTTCTTTGCTGCAGAACTAATCTCCTACCTCTGCCCTATCTTTTAATCCACACCCCTTACATAGAAATCATATTATGAAATGAAATTCCTAAATAAAGCACGCAAACCACAACTGCCCATTCCAACATCTGCTTCTTTAAAGGAACATCCAGTTTAGCAGATTTCAATGTTTACTTATTTTAAAGACACTTCTAAATTAAGCTGTTCTCTTAACAGATCTGATGTATCATAAAATAGTTTGGATTTTATGTGATTGGATTGTATTCCAATGTGGTTTTGAATTAAAGTATTTTTCACTGCCATTGAGTTCCTGAAAACCAAAATAAATATGTCAATTAATAATATTATCTAGTGCAAGGATGTGTAACTATTAAGTCTGATATATGTAGGACATTGAATGGGAAATACAACCATAACAAATAATAGAAAGATTAATCGAAAACTTACCATTTGAAGTTTGATTTTTATTTTATGACGCCAATCTTCGAAGCAACTGTATGAAGCCACAGACCAGTTGTATGGATTTAAAGTATAGAAAGATTAAGGACCCTAGACTTACCGGATGATCTTTATGAGAATCAGGGTTGGGAGTGGAGGGCACGTAATCCCTCACTTCAACTTCTCATAAAATAAAGATCAAACTTCAAACGGTAAGTTTTTGTTTAATCTTTCTATTTAATATCGAAGTCACGTGAGTGACTATGTGAAGCCTTCAAAGCTCTGTGGTTTCATACAGTAACCCAATCTGTGTGTGAAACACTTAAACAGATAAACCATAAATGGTAGAAAACATGGATTATTAATACCATGATGCTAACTTGCATACATGGCCATTGCTCTTAATTGGACCACCGTCCCAATTGGCTTTGAGTTAGACAATAACTCATGCAACACTGTTCAGAATTCTATCTGCAAACATCCAGGCATATTCAACCAAATTTTATAACTTCTGAAAGCACACTAAGTAAGCCTCCTGCTATATGACCAAAAGGAAATATCCATTCTATTGGCTGTTAATGAGCCATCAGCAATCTCTTGAACGACTATTAAATAACAACGAAGAAACTATCCTTCATCTCATAGGTACTAGCAAGATCAGTGTACCTGTATACATAATAACACCCCCAATCTCCGATCTGGTGGGTATGCTGTCAACTCCAAATGTACGCAACCATGCCCGTTTTGCTTTATGAGATAATTCCCATAACAAGCTACCCTCATGTCAGTTATGACCCAGAGACTGAGCCAGAGATTAAAGACTGTTATTTGTGCTGAAATCAGTTGCTAAAAGCATAATCAACTGAAAAGATACCGCTCCCATTAGGAATACAGTAGATGAATATCTGCATAATAATTTACTGATATACAATGCCTACTACTATGAGTCTAGGCTTTTTGAGCGGTCATATAAAAGACACCTTGCATAACGTTAGGGAAAAGTGGGTGAATAACCAATCATTTATTATCCCACTTATGGGACTATAGAGAATGACAAAGCAGCACAAGCAGTGGCAATTGTGCTATCACATAGTCGCTTCTCTAAGCCCAAGCTGAAAGCAACACAAACCTCTGTTACTTCCGTTTAAAAGTAACTCACATGTCTTGTTCACAAACTTCCCATACCATCGTGCAGAGCTAGCTGCCCAAGAAAAAGGCTGCAACAGCCATCACTCGTGACTTTGAGTAAATAGGAGCTTCTTTCAGCCGCTTTACCATGGACACCCTGAATGAATAGGCAAAGATGGCACTATTAAATTTCATGTTGCCTCATCCTTAATATCGTAAGCGGCATCTACTGATAAACCCCTATGTCTTATCAGCTGCAAATTTTGCATGTCATCTAAAACTCGATGACACAATGCCCTTTTAATCTCAGCAGGGCAGCATTAGTTTCCATCACTGGCTTTGTTATCAAAACACCAGATATATCTGTGCCTCTTGTGGATAGATATGGCAAAGTATACATCTTCAAGATCGATTCTCTGGATCAGCTAAATTGCTGAAAGCCAATCATCCATCTCAAACTGGGTAACCAAACACATGATCAGATTAACCAAATCCTAACCTGATTTGGCATGCTCCACATTTCTGCAATCTGGAGAAATATCAGAAATATACCCCTCTTATTCTTGGGCAGACTACTCATCCGTTGTGAGATGTCACTTGGAACCATCGTTTCCTATATTGACCGTACAGACAAATTTTTTTGGCTTCTCTTGCCACGGAAGATGCATAATCTATTTATTCATTTATTTCACTGATAACATATAATCAGAACCCTATGACTAGAGCTGAAACACAACATCCACTTGATGTGGGAATACGAGTTCCCTATCAACTCTTGACTGTCAGAGTCACCACAAATCCTCAACTTTCTTCCTCAGTGGAAATTAGCATAATGCAAGCCTGAACCAGGAATTGCTTCGCAGCCCTCTGACTGAAACCACCTGTCTGAGACGCCAGTATGCGCAACACAATCTCTTCGACCAGCCACTTAATCAGGAATACTCGTAATGAGAGCCTACAGATAATTATATATACATTTTTGATTCACAACATGAACCTGCAGGTCAGATTAATAATACCACATGCTAGACCGGCTTCCTGCTGGTAGCTACCTATCTCAGTGAGGATGGCAATGATGTTTCCAACACACTGGCAACTCCACTAACTGAGCAGAAATTTAAACATGTGTTGAGGGAGACTTCAACTACTTCACTCTACTGAGCAGCCTGATAACCTCAATCACAGATGTTGAGGCAGTGCTTCCCTGGTCAATGTGCCCCATATGGCCAGCCAGTTCCAAGATGGTCTACCCTGAACCAGGGTAACCAAGCTGTTCCTATTTGGAACTTACAGAGGTTGCTATAAAGGCACCTTGCCAATGTCTCTGCATCAATCTGATCTTCTCCAGAGATAGTGAACAGATACTAGACAGCCCATGCTGCCAGTAAATCCAAACCTGGGCTGACAGACTGCTCCATTATGGAGTATTACGGAGGTTACCTGTCAGCATCTCTGAACCCGGGTCGACCTGCTTGTTGGAGCTTCAGCAAAGTTCCATTGCAGACCATGTATGACCACATCTTCAGCCCCACGCTTGCCAACAGCTCGTTTCTGGAGCTCAAAAGTGATATTGCTCTGCGTGGCACGCCTGCCAGCATTCCTGAACCGAATGGGACAGACTACTTCTTCAACCTACAGCCTCTTAGACCCTTGCTGCAGCTTTATTATCCAGGCCACGCTACCAGTTTATTCCCAGCCTGGATAGACAGGCTGCTCCTTTGGCCAGCAGCTCCTTCGGAGCCTCAGCGGGGCTCACTGGACAGGTCACGCCTGCCATTTCAGCAAGCCTGGTTCAACAAGCTGTTCTTGAAAGACCAGCTAGTGACTCCCGACTGCTCCTCTCCGAAGCTTCAACGGTGCTACCTGCTCCTTGAATGAAAACCCGCCGGAATACTGCAGCTTTAACCACCTAGAATGGTATTCTACGCCCGCAGCCGCCTTAAATTCCCCCTACAAGTCTTCAACTTGCTACATAAGTCCTCTCTGAAGAGATACTATGCAGGCTGCACGTTACTGGTCCTGTAAAAATGAGCCATTTTGGGAATTATCTCATGCCTTATAGCATTTTGCGAAGGCAATAGCCCCAACTGGGTATGACAGAGAAGTGATAATGCAATTTCCTGCACTTCCAAGAGTTGAACCCATCTACTGACTAGCAAAAGGCCGAAATGACTCCAGAGCTGTTTTGGACTTGCTGACATAATTTAGTTGCCTACATATCATCACTGGGATATCCCAACTGATGAAATTGACATATGGAAACATCCAAAAGTCTGGCAGTTATCTGGACTGGCATATTTCCCGGATACCTTTAGCCAGATCTCCTATCCCCAAAGGGATGGCAAATATGTGACAAGAGCCGGTAGCTCTTTCATATGATTAAAAATGAAGCATATCCCCCATTAGTTTAGGGATTCAATTTCCTTATCGATGTCCATATAGTTGGAGTCACATATATAAGAATCTCCAACACTCCCCTCTTCTGAGCGGGAAATATCATAACACAACCCTGAGTCAGGTATTGCTTCCCTTCTGCTGAGTGGGAGATATTGTAACGCAACCCTGAACCAGGTGTTGCTGCCACTGGAATCTGACTAACACAGCCTGTAAATGTCTCCTTTCCTTTCCTTTTTATTTAATCATCCATTTTAATGTCTTTATATATTTGTTTTTTATTTATTGTACTTACTAGACAGGTTGCGCCTGCTAGTGGCTCCGAGTCCTTGCTCCCGTCTGGAGGCTCAACGGAGTATTTTAAGGGAGAAAATGAAATGCAACCCTGAACCAGGTGTTGCCTCCTCATGCAACTGGCCCCCATATGTCCCGGTCGAGCCAGCTGCGCTATTTTTTAAAATCACCAGCTCCTGCTGAGCCTCGCGGCGTTTGCGCTATATATCCTCAGCCCATAATCGGAGTCACCTCTGTAATATTCTCTGATACTCCCCTCATCAGAGTGTGAGGAATACTGCAACCCTGAGCCTGGTGTTGCCAAAAGCTTTTGGCTGGAGCCGCCTGTTAATGCCTCCGGTGCACGGAGCATTTTAAACGCAAGCTCCCACGGAGCCTCCACAGCGTTGAGCTATCCTGGCCGCGCCGGTCGCTGCTATTTTTAGAACGTTATCTCCCGCGGAGCCTCCATAGCGTACAGCTCTCCTGGCCGCACCGGCCATTGTTATTTTTAGAACGTGAGCTCTCGCAGAGCATCCATAGAGTTCAGCTCTCCCGGCCGCACCGGCCGTTGCTATTTTTATCCCGCCTCCATGGCGGCAGCTTTTCCAGGCCCACTGCCCCAGTTTTCCGAGCAGCAGCCCGTTCCTGAAAGAAAATGTTTCTCTTACCTGTTTCAAACTGCTCTGATTCTCGCACCATGCGTCGACGTATTGATGCAGCCTGGCGAGCTCGTCACGTAGTCACTCACGTGACTTTGACATAACATAATTGGTCGACCAATATGAGCACAACATTCAACATACACTACTATTGTAGATGCGAAATACTTAGTTATGCATGCTATTCACGCTAGATAACAGGTGCAGGCAGTTCCATTTAGAGTAGATATAATTGTCTCAAGCATATCTCTGCACTTTACTCAGCTATTAATCTCTTTGCAATTTGTAATTTATAACAATGTTTTACATCCTGCATTGCCACATTCATTTTCAAAGGTATTGACAATGCTTTAAGAATTTACTGTACCACAATGTAGAGTAGTTTTTGTAAAGAGAGATTCATCTATATACAAATGTACATGGCAACTCGATTACTTTGGATTTGAATATAATGTGTTCTGCATAGGTCAGTGATTAAAATAACTGCATTTAAATAAACCCTGAATAAATCATAGTGTTGACAAATTCAGTATGCAAAGTCACAATAGTTTATATTTCTTTCCTATGGAATATTAGAAATCGAGGCATTTTAAAATTATTAGTGTTTTGAAAGGAGTAAACATCTCTGGAGTTTACCAAGGTGAATTATAAATTTAACCGGTACCAAGGTAAATCCAGAAGGCAATATTAAATTCCTTCATCTGTAACTACAACTTTATCTTTATGAAGACTCAAGAAATGGCAGATGCTGGAATCTTAAGCAAAATACAATGTGCTGGCGTAACCCAGCAGGTCAGGCAGAATCTCTTAGGGAAAGGATAGGCCATATTTCAGGTCAAACCCCTTCTTGTGGCCTTATCTTTATATTTGTTTTGTAGTCTACTGAGAATCAATAATAAAACTTCTTTACAGTGACACCGACAGCACAAGTTCTGCAATTATGAATACACAACACAAGAACCTTTATTTATTGATGTGCAAAACTCTCATTGCATTAATTGTTAATGTCCACTCAGTTTTCACAAAAATCCTACATTTAGCCAAGGGTATATTTGGAACAATGTTATCTTAATTTACACCCAAACATGTGTTAAAATTAGATATGGATGGGTCTCTGTACCATCACATTATGTTCCCATAGACTATACCAAGAAGTTTATAAATTGCATTAATTCACAGGAAGGCCAGAAATAAGCATTGTGTCAAAGGTGATGTCATTACACATGCATCAGACACTAAGTAAACATCAGTCACATTGGCATGGATTATGATTTGCCCAATTTAAATTTAAATGGGTGCATTTTTACTCAAAAACGAGGTTTACGCTGAATAAAACTATGCTTAATATGATCACGGTCTAAAATACAGTAATTGACTGCAAAAACTCTAGGTCACCATGAACCTTGGTTACTTCAGAGGCAGCATCCATCACAAAGTCTGTATAATGCTGATGTGGAAACTCCTCCCACACAGTGCAGTTTACACATGTTGCTTCACACTATTGTAGCAGTCATGGTTTGAGCTTGGGATTCATGCAAGACTTCAGTTACATTCTTGTAGGTCACCGCTACCATGTCATGTCAGCTAAAGGAGTCACAGCAATTAAGTAATGAGTCTCGCGTCTCTGCTGACACAATGCCAGAGAAATCAGGTACTATTCACTCTCCCATCTTACAAAGAGATTACACAAGACCCAGTACACTGCAAGATTCCTGTTAAATCTCCTAACAAATAGGGTGGAGAGAGGGACAGTATCTTCTTCTTGCAGCCAATGGCAAATTGCTTTTGTCAAGGAAGACGAGAATAGGAGATGGATTCATGGTGTCAGGGGGTCATGCTGTATCACAATGAAGGAGAGCTGCTAGGAAGAGGTCATTAGTCTCTCCTCGTGCTCACCCTGACCATGGAAAATATTGAGATAAATACCAGAAACTCACAAGACGAGCTAAAGTGAAACTTCCATCACTTGAAATGTCACATCATCGACTTCTGAAGAAGGGTCTCAACCCAAAACATCACCCATTCCTTCTATCCAGAGATGCTGCCTGTCCCGTTGAGTTACTCCAGCTTTATGTGTCTACCCTGAATTCAGCAAGCAGACAGCCATAGACACACATAGATAAACGGGCTGACTTCCCTGTCTCGCATTTTGGAAATTGATGGGTAAGTGTTCAGCAACCAAGAAAGCCATATTGTTGCTGCACATAGATGTTGTAGCTAAAATTGCAAAGAATAGAGAACTGCCCAGCAGACCCATTGAACAATATTGACATTCCTTCTGAGAACCAGGGCAATTCTCCAATTTCAAATAATATCCCCATACACCTCTCTCTGACCTATGTGCCCCCAACCCCATTGCTCCCATTTCTTCAACTATGCCATCATATTCCTTTACCCTCCTTTGTACACTCATCTCCCATGCCCAAGTCCCCATTTCCCTTTTGTTTCCCCTGAACCCGATCCCGTTCCACCTATATTCCTCTCTCTAGCTTTACATTCTCCCCTCACCTGACACCTTTTTCTCATTTTCACCTCTAGCTTTTGTCACTTTCTCTACCCATCTGCCAATGGCACCCCCTCATTTGTATACACCTATCACTAGCCATGCTTTGCCCTGCCCTCACCTTTCTCTTTCAGCTTTCTTCCTCCTACTCCATCAAAAGAAGGGTTCTGACCCAAAACATGGTTTGTCCATTCCTCCCCGAAGATTATGTCAGAGCCACAGAATTTTGTGTATTGGTCAAGTTTCCAAAATCTGTAGTTCCTTGTATCTCCATCAGGCTGTAGCGTGCAGAATTGGATGCATAACATCTTGGAAGAACTACAGCAGAGAAGGTTATTCTGCCCATGGCATCAATATCAGTCTTATGTACAGTGATGCAAGCTGGAGTGTTTCCATGTTGACGCCCATTTACTTATTTTAGAAGGACAATGCGACCTTAGTGTCAAGAGTAGTTATGATAAAGTTTAAAAGATTTCAATGTTACAAAATTGATTCAGCTGTAGTATTAGAAGCAAAGAAAGGCTTTCACCTTTCTCCCATTACTCTAGCAAATCTACAGCACTATAACACTCAATGTTTTTGCACTATAATATAAACAATCATAGGAATGTTCAGGCAACTGTTCTTTCCCTCTGCTCTACAGATTGCAATGTACTTAAACAATAAATCAACAAAAAACAAGCTTGAATCTGCAAAAAATAGCTTCCTCGGAACAACCCGTCAATCTTAACAGGCCAGAGGCTGTACAATGCTCAGTGAGATAAAGTTTTGCTGAATTGCTGATTATTGTGGTATAAATATATCTGATTGAACATAACCCCCTTGTGTGGGGATAGAGTGAACCCATAGTTTGTATATTACATACTGTAAGGGTTTACTGCCGCACCTGCCTGGCAAAATAAATATTTTACCATTTGATAACTAATTTTATTGCGTTTTTGTCTCTTGGAAGCGAAAGAAACCTTAACAGTTACTATCACATAACCCCTGGTCTTCAGCTCTTTGATTCATGTTTGGGCCCAGGCTGTGCTGAGCACTGGATTTGAATGCTTCTGGCAAAACCCAAACTGAACATCAACAAACATTTGCTTAGTGAATAAGGACCACCTGATTGCACTGATAGCCACACATTCCACCAATTAAACAATATTAACCAAATTAGATATGCCCTGTTTTTGTTTGTGTTGACAGGACCTGCCAGAACAACTTACAATATTGTTCAATTACATCACATGATAGTAATGTAACAATCCTGGAGCAGCTTAGTTTAAAAGGCCTGTCCCATTGTACGAGGTAATTCAAAAGCTCCCCCGAGTTAAAAAAAAAAAAATCAAACTTGTGGTAAGCACATAGAATGTACGTAGCGGGTACGCCGGAGTTCAGAACATCTCCTAGCGGCTCGTAACGCTAACGGCAGGTACTCTGAAAACACGGTAAGCTCGTGAACATGTTGAAAAATGTCCACAAGTGCCCCGAGTACCTACGAGTGGCTATTACCGAATTAGCTTGTACAGTGGGACAGGCCCTTCACAAAGGACCTGGAGAATTTTCTTTGTCTTTGAAAAATCTATGAGGACCTCACAATGTTTAAGAAACATTTAGACAGGTACATGGATTGGACGGGTTTAGAGGGATATAGGCCAAACGCAAGCAGATGGGACTGATGTAGATGGGACATGTTACTTGCTCTGTGAGAGCAAGTTTATCAATGTTTATTGTTCATGAGAATATGACACTGACGAACACATTGCAAGATATTACTTCGGAGTCACGTGAGTGATTCCGTGAAGAACCCCGTCTAGGCCGCATGCATGTCAGTACGTCAGCCGCACTGGCGCAAGCACCAGACTGGCAGGACAGATCTCTGCCTAGAGGTGAGTTCGTTTTTACTTACCAGGGGTTTTTTCAGGCAGGAGTCTCTCTTCACAGAGGTTTTCCTGCCAGTTTCACAGCCCGACGAGTGTACCGATTGTGGGGAAATCCAGTCTGACCGCGGATAACCGTCAAAAAGATCGGGTTGCGAGATAAGGAGCCGCTAACAAGTGGCAAGGAATTAATGCCAGAGTCGCTGACAGTGCAGTCAGTGGCTCCCAGCCTGCGGGGATGTCGTGGAACGGCAAGGAAATACCGCCAGAGTCACTGCCAGTACGGTCAGTGGCTCACAGACCTTGGTTCCCAGGCAAGGAATAAAATTGGATTCATCTTAATAATAAGATTTATGTATGTTATAGTGTTTTTCTTAAAGTTAAAAACTAAAGGCAAAGTTAAAGTCATAAAATGTTATTGTCATATATCTCTGACAATGCAATCCTTGTTGTTTAACACAAGTTGCTGTGAATTGTTTTAACCCTTCACAGATAAAGCTGTACACTAAAAATTTTGATTTAGTGAGCTTACACTGTAATAGCGCGGGCCTATGGGACAGGCCACACCAGCAGCACCTAGGACAGGCCTGCTTCATGTGTATTAGTGCGCGCCTATGGGCTGCTTCATGTATGTAAGTGCCAGCCTACGGGAGAGTCGTGCCTGCAGTGCCTGATACAGGGCTGTTTCATTTGTGACATTACCGGCCTACAAGAGAGCCGTGCTAGCAGCACCTGGTATAGGGCTGTTTCATGTCAAAAAGCGCCGGCCTTCACCGGGGCTGGATAGTGCGTTTGAAACGACTATCACAAATACAGCAACTGTTGCATACAGTGCTACAGCAGGGCACACACCAACAGCAGGAGTGTCAGCACCATCCTGAACAAAAAAGGCGCCAGCAGTATCTAGTAAAGAACTGTTTGATAGTACCTTCATAGATGAGGATTAGTTCGGACACCGACTCTGATGGTAGGGTGAGACAGAAGTTCCACCTCCGCAGGCCACACCAGCTGCTCCAGTTGACAGAGCTGCTGCAGGTCTCCCTTTTGGAGGCAGAGACCAAGACAGGTCAGTATCCTGCTGACACTGAGTCTCAGGGTATGGCCGTGGGGCATACCCCAAGGGATGAAGGGCTCGTGTCAGAGGTACCTTTTCCTGACAACAAAGTTGCCATCCCAGCAGTATATTCTATTTGGGTACAGGTCCAATGGGTTCTTATCAGTATAGGTATCCTGCGGCCTGCGGCAGCACCTGTTTAGGGTTGCGTACGAATTGCCCTCACTGAGGAGGAAACAGCAAAAGGTCAAAATACAACTGACTCCAGGCTCTAAAAAAGTTAATAGAAGATACTAAAGCACATATGTGCCGACAGTGAACAGCGCCAACAGGGGGAAGTGAGAGCCAGCCGCCGAATCTGTTATTCAGGTAGGCCTATTCAACAGGGGAGGAAAACCTGGCAGATGAATAAATTAGGCCAATGGCGGGCAAAAGTCATTGTTTCAGAATGCACCCTAGGTGCTCATCGGCAGTAAGCGGTTCACTGGAGCTGGGGGCAGCATGATAGCTCAGAGATTCCATGCACCTTACCAACCCTACTCAACAAAATGGGTCTAGCACTTCCAAAATATGGGTAGTGCACCATTCACAAGTTGTAATATTTACATTTGTTTTGCACAACACACAAAGGATAAAAACATCTGGTTGAGGCACAGCCGTAACATTCCACGCAAGTTTGGATTATGGTCAGGGTTATTTTTTTAAGTTAAGGTTCGGAAATTGGGCAAATGTTTGCATGCAAACCACCCATGAAATAAGGCAGGAGTGGCATGCTATTATGAAGAATGGAGAGTGTCAGGCATATGAACTTTCCAAATATGAAAACGTATTTTCCTGACTAACATCAGATTCATAAGGGTCAAAGATCCATGCTATTCAAATCCCATTACAGAGGTTATCAAAGGCAATATAAAGGCCCTGTCTCACGGTGCGAGTCATCCCACGAGTGACCCCAAGTGAAAGAAAAAAAACAGACTCGTGGTTGTGTACGAGATTTCAAGTTGATGATCAAGTGTTTAACTGAGTTCCCACGGGTATGTAATTGCTGCAATGTTCCAACTTCCTCTCTCGAGTTAACAAGTTCCACTCCCGTTACTCTTGAGCCAACCGTGAATGAAGGTAAGTGTGTGAGGGTGTGAGAAGTCCATGCCGGGTGCCGGCCGGCTGCAGCCACTGTTCAGATTGTTGGGAGATGGAGCTCAGGGTTCGCCTCTTGAGCTGCTTTGGTGCCCAGGTGTAAGTTGAGGTGGAAGGTGGTTGGGGTGGGGGGGGTGACAGACAAGGCTCTTGGGTGCTGGGATCATTCTCTGCGGGATGGTCTTAGTGCGGGAGACATGTGTAGGAGAGGTGTGCTGACTGCAGGCAGACACTTTGGTAGTGATTGCCCACCAGTCTTAAAAGCCGCTGTGTCGCCCTGTCCCTATGATAGCAGGGGGCAATCAAACAGCACAATACCCCTGTCCCCCTCCACGGCAACACAAAGGGCAACGATCCCAAGGCTTTAGGGGCAGAAAGAGCAGGCAGGCGACAATCACCTGCCATAACGCAAGAGATATCATGCGCTATTGTAGGTCTCCTTTGCACGTCAGTGTTTCTGTATTTCTCCATCTCATTGTTGGCCCCGTCTGTCGCCACCCCCACACCCACCCCTCTGCTTCCCGGCCATGTGTATGCCCCCTTCCCTCCCCCTCTCCAGCACCCCGCCCCTTGCACCGGGAGTGAGGGCTTCGCACCGTCTTCACGTCGGCGATGATCCCAAGGCTTTAGATGGAAGGCAGATGCAACAAGCTGGAATAACAACACGGGCCAGGTAACATCTCTGGAGAACGTGGATAGGTGACATTTCGGATAAGGGCTCGTCTTCTGAAGAAGGATCTCGACCCGTTGAATTACTCCACCAGTGTTTAAGAAGGGACTGCAGATGCAGGAAAAACGAGGGTACACAAAATTCTGGAGAAACTCAGCGGGTACAGCAGCATCTATGGAGCGAAGGCATGGGTGACAGAAGGGTCTCGACCTGCTGAATTTCTCCAGCATTTGGATCTAAACGTTACCCATTCCTTCTCTCCAGAGATGCGGCCTGTCCCGCTGAGTCACTCCATGGTTGATTTTTTCCACGAGTTAACAAGTTTCCCGAGTACCTGCCGTTAGCGCCACGAGTCGATAAGTTGCTCGTGCGAGTTCCGACGTTCCCGCTACGTGATCAACACGAGTGAAAACTCGGGGTCACTCATGGGCCAACTTGCACCATGAGACAGGGGTTTAACTGTACTAATAACAGTAAAGCATTGCGGAATGGGATAAACTGTTTGTTGGTCATTGGGATTTACCTTTAATTATTATTAGCCTTGACTCTGCCCTGTGGCAAGAGATTGGAGTTAATAGCAACCTGTTATAAAACTGACTTTTATTTTCATCATGAGTAATTGGCAATATAGTAGCTGTGTTTCAGCTGAGAAAATCAAGGAACTGATATTGTGTAAGCAGCAATCTCATAGAAACATAGAAACATAGAAAATAGGTGCAGGAGTAGGCCATTTGGCCCTTCGAGCCTGCACCGCCATTCAATATGATCTTGGCTGATCATCCAACTCAGTATTCTGTTCCTGCCTTCTCTCCATACCCCCTGATTCCTTTAGCCACAAGGGCCACATCTACCTCCCTCTTAAATATAGCCAATGAACTGGCCTCAACTATCTTCTGTGGCAGACAATTCCAGAGACTCACCATTCTCTGTGTGAAAAATGTTTTCCTCATCTCGGTCCTAAAGGAATTCCCCCTTATCCTTAGACTGTGACCCTTTGTTCTGGACCTCCCCAACATCGGGAACAATCTTCCTGCATCTAGCCTATCCAACCCCTTAAGAATTTTGTAAGTTTCTATAAGATCCCACCTCAGTCTTCCAAATTCTAGCGAGTACAAGCCAAGTCTATCCATTATTTCCTCATATAAAAGTCCTGACATCCCAGGAATCAGTCTGGTGAACCTTCTCTGTACTTCCTCCATGGCAAGAATGTATTTTCTCAGATTTAGAGACCAAAACTGTACGCAATACTCCAGGTGTGGTCTCACCAAAACCCTGTACAACTGCAGTAGAACTCAAAGTATTATGAAAGTATGGTTCAATACTACATCAAATATTGACATGTTGGTGCCTGTTTTTTCACTGATTGCAAAAATATGTGGCACAACAGTGCGGATAAATAGATTCTCGCTACAAAAGGAGGAATCTTTTATGTCTTCCTCCATTTTTTGCCTCATTAGCCAGGTCTTAGAACAGTCAGTAAGACCTCGCTTGGGTTCGTACTGTCTGACTGGCTAAGCAGCCATGTTGCCTGCATAATGGTACAATGGTATACGGTTATTCCAAAAAACAAAAACTTGCTGGTTCACACTATGGTTCAGTAGACTGGCCTTTCCACAATAAAACAATTATTGATTTACACATTTTGAATGGATTGACTTATGCCTCAGGTTGTCACATCAAGCCATGAATGTGCTCACTGCAGAGTGCAGGGATAGCACCCAAAAAACAGTACATTCCTATTGAGGGGATCAGAAGTGATTTTGTTTAAATGTTAACGTTACATCTAATACGGTACAGATTACTGACATTTTCCAGTTCATTCTTAAATGGTATTTGACAATAGTTCAGTTAAAGAGACACTACAGCTGCAACAAAAGGGAACTACGCTGTTGGGTTCAACCCGGATATCGAGTTTGTTAAAAAGATCTTGACACAAGTTCTCCCACTACAAGATTATGCAGTTGGTTATTGAAAATGTGTGAACATTACTTCACCAAGGTGTTCCAGCTACATCCTTAGTTATGACACTAATATCAGCACAACGACGGCAAACATTGCAAATGCTGTGGCTATATAGGATGGAATTGGCTGCAGGTGCCATTACATTTTACTTTCTGGTCTACAAAAGCAGAGCAGATCAGGGGTGGCGTGATTTAAGATCATTTTTCAGATACCCCACGGTCTCACGTCTATGTTATCAAGGCCACCAGAATCCTAAGAAGTGTGGAATCACCATTGTTTATTAATCAACAAACAACTACACAAAGGAGGGTTGGTTCAGACTATTTCAAGGTGGCTGCAACAGGTTCTGGGTTATGCAGGTATTAACACTGACGATTGTATACCTCATTCCACCAGGTCAGCATCAACGTCAGCGGCCAGGGCAATGGACATGCCTATCGACCATATCCTCGCGACCGCAGGATGGTCAACTAAATTATTGTAAAAAAAAATTCCGGACTTCCAGTGACGCCATGCTGGGTTGAAGAGGAATGCCAGCCAGCTCCGTGAGAAAAAACGGGAAAAAAACCGGGTGAAGAAGCCCTACCTGCTACCTGCCATTTCTGCACAGACCGCTGTGAGTGACGTCATCAGGCGCGCGACCGTAATGGCAACACAGCGCAGCCCACCCGTGGATAAACCTAAACTTAGATACACAAGGCAGAAAACGGCAGAAGAACAAGGCCTGACTGAAGCACCGGGCTCAAGTAGGACATCATCCCAGGAAGATGTGTCTAAAAAGTTAAAGAAAAAATCGGAGATGGAAGAACTTAAAACTTTTTTTACACAAGAAATAATTGAGTTAAAATCGGAATTAAAGTCTGATTTGGCAAAAATGATTTTTTTTTTAAAAATATTTTTTTATTAAAGTTAAACAATTACAATGTTTTAAACCACTTTGGTTATACAACTAAAACATTAATAATACTTATCTTCTATTTTTTTAGAAATAAAGATAGAGAAAGAATAGAGCAGTTATAAATCATTAAGAGTGTGATTAAATAATAATTTGATTATATATAAGAAGGAAAAGAGAAAAGAGAAAAGAAAAAGGTTAACAAAAAAGTGAAAAAATATTATATATATATAATGAAAAACAACAGTATGTATTGTTAATAAAACTATTACAAATGATAATATCGATAAGAGTATACTAATCCCAATATGAAAATGAATTATTCTCATCAAATCCCGTAGGGTGTCCGCCGAGCTGTGTTGCCAAGAACAGCTACTTCTCTAAATACTGTATATATGGAGACCATATCTGTTCGAAGGAATTATATTTGTCCAATAGGACAAATCTAATTCTTTCCAAATGTAACATCTCCAACATCTCTGCTGCCCACATTTTGATTGTGGGGGATAATGTTCCCTTCCAAAATTTCAATATAATTTTTTTCCCAATTATCAAACAGTAATCAAAGAAATTTATTTGATTTACTGTAAGAATCAAATTTAAGTCCGGAATTCCAAATATTATTAACTTTGGCTCAGGGTCCAATTTAACTTTAAGAACTTCAGAAATAACTTTAAAAATTTCTAACCAGTAATAATTCAATTTAGGACATGTAACAAAACTATGTATTAAATTTGCTTCTAAATTCTTACATTTATCACAAATAGAGGAGAGATTAGGAAAAATACTATTTAATTTAGTTATCGAATAATGTAATCTATATAATACTTTGAATTGTATCAATGTATGCCTGGCGTTTAATGAGCATCGATGCATTTGTTGTAAACTTTCTTCCCAGTTTTCTTTTGTTATAGCTAATCCAATTTCATTTTCCCATGCTTGACGATATGTTTCAGTTATTGGATTCTCCTTATCCAAAATTATGTTATATATATAAGCTATTACTTTTTCTGTATTTGGGTGTAAATTAAACAGTTCATCTAACAATCCTGGTTCTTTATTTTTATAATCTTGTGTATTGGATTTAATATAATCTCTAATTTGTAGATACCTAAACAAATGTTGTGGAGATAATCCATAGATATCTTGTAACTCCTGGAATAAAATAAATTTTTCTTTTCTATAAAGGTGTTCTATCCTTGTAATTCCTAAATCATCCCAGTGTCTAAAACCCCATCTAATATAGAAGGTTTAAATAATGGGTTATTCATAATTGGAAGTCTGAGTGAGAGGTTGTCTAAATGTAGAGTCTTAACAATTTGTTTCCAAATACGTCTATTGCTATGAATTATTGGGTTGTCCCTATAAATTTTTTTTTGTACTTCCTTTGGTGCAAAGATAATCAAGCCTACATTGAAAGGTAGACAGTCTTCCTTTTCTATATGTAACCATGTTGGTTCATGATCCATATTTACCCACCAAAAATTCTTATTCTTAATCTGAACAGCCCAAAAATAATATAAAAAATTTGGGAGTGCTAATCCTCCATTTATCTTAGATTTACATAAATGTTTTTTACTTATTCTATGATTTTTATAATCCCAAATAAAACTATTAACAATATTATCAATTTTTTTGAAAAAGGTTTTCGGGAGAAAAAAAGGGATAGCCTGAAACAAATATAACAGTTGTGGTAAAAAAACCCATCTTTATGGCATTTATTCTACCGATCATAGATATAGGAAGTGTTTTCCAATATAAAATATTTTTTCTAAGTTTATCTAATAATTGAGGATAGTTAGATTTAATTAATGAATTATAAGATTTAGTTACATTAATCCCTAAATATTTGAATTTATCTGTAACTACTTTTAGTGGATATTGTTGTAGTATATTTAAATGTATTCCTGTTATTGGCATAATATCACTTTTATTCCAATTAATCCTATATCCAGAAAATGCACCAAACTTAGTTATAACATTAAACAGGTTGGGAATACTGATTTCTGGTTTTGTAATATAAATCAAAACATCATCTGCATATAAAGATATTTTATTAATTGTTGTATCAGTATTATAGCCATATATTTCAGGTTCAGATCTAATTTTTTCCGCCAAGGGTTCTATCGCCAAAGCGAACAGTAAGGGCGATAATGAACATCCCTGTCTGCATCCCCTAGAGAGCTTGAATTTAGCTGACAGCATTTGATTAGTCAATATTCTTGCTGTAGGATTCGAATATAAATTTCTTACCCATTTACAAAATCTATCCCCCAAATGAAACTTTTCCATTATATTAAATAAATATAACCATTCCACCTGATCGAAAGCCTTTTCTGCATCTAACGATATAACCGCTAGTTCCATGTCCCGTATTCTTTTTGAATATATAATATTAAACAAACGTCTGAGATTATGGGATGAATAGCGTTTTGGAATAAAACCTGTTTGATCATAATGTATTAATTTAGAGATCACTAAACTTAATCTCCGAGATAAAACCTTAGTTAATATTTTTTGATCTGTATTTAGAAGGGCAATCACTCTATATGATCCTGGGTCTTCCAGATCCTTATCTACCTTAGGAATGAGTGTAATTGTAGATTCATTTAGAGATTCTGGTAATTTTCCTTGTTCATATGCGTATCTATACACTGTTTGTAATCTTGGGGAAATCAGATCTTGAAATTTTTTATAAAATTCTGCACTCAAGTCATCAGGTCCCGCAGCTTTTCCATTCTTTAACGATTTAATAGATTCTTCAATATCTTTCACTGTTATTTCAGCATTTAACAATTGTCTACCTTCCTGATCTAAACTATTAATTTGACATTCTTGTAAAAATATTTCCATACCATCTGTTTGTCCTGTCAGTTTCGATGAATAAAGATTTTTATAATATTGTAGAAATCTGTCATTAATATCTTTTGGTATAGTCAGTATATTTCCATGCTCAGATCTAATTCTATGTATCATCTTTTCATCTTCTAATTTTCTAAGTTGTCGTGCTAACAGTTTTTGTGGTTTATCTCCAAATTCAAAATGCACTTGCTTAGTTTGTTGAAAAAGTTTAATAACTTGGTTAGAATATATTTTATTTAATCTATATTTTACTAATGCAATTTTATTACTTAACTCTTTGGAAGGCTGTTTTATATTTTCATTATCTAATTGTTTTATCTCATTTTCAAACTTTTGTTCCATCTTTCGATTTTCTTTATTCAGATATGCTTGTGCAGATATTATTGCACCGCGCATGAATGCCTTAAATGTATCCCAAAGTAGTGATGGAGAAATTTCAGGATTATCATTAGTTTCAAAAAATAATTTAATCTGTTCCATCACATATTTACAACAGTCCTTATCCTTTAATATCTGAGGATTAAATCTCCAAGTAGTAGTTTTATTAGATATATCTTTTAATTTTATCTTGAATGTTAATGGCGCATGATCTGAAATAATAATATTATGATATTTTACATCGTACGTAAAAGGAAGTAATTTAGAATCTATTAAAAAATAATCTATCCTCGAATAAGTTCCATGTACGGGCGAGAAAAAGGAGTATTCTCGTCCGGATGGATTATCTAATCTCCAAATATCCTTAATATTAGATGTACTAATAAAAGAATTTATGAGTTTGCTTGATTTAGAGGCGGGTTTCCTTTTTGCAGATGATCTGTCTAGATAGTTATCTAAAGTACAATTTAAATCACCCCCAATTATTAAGTTATGTTGAGTGGATATAGGAATATTGTTCAATATTTTCTTAAAAAATAATGGATTATCAAAATTTGGGGCATATATATTCATTAAAATTACCTTTTTTGAATATAGTTCCCCTGTAATTATTACATATCTACCCCCTTTGTCCTCTATAATAGAACTTTGTATGAAAGGTATACCTTTGCGAATAATTATTGCAACTCCTCTAGATTTATGTATAAATGAAGAGTGATACACCTTAGAAATCCATTTAGCTGTTAGTCTATGTTGAGCATCTTTTTTAAGGTGAGTCTCTTGAAGGAAAATAATATCTGTCTTCAATCTGTTCAACTGAGCTAACACTTTTCCCCTTTTAATTGGTTCATTAATTCCTTTTACATTCCAACTACAGAAGGTTACTCCATCACCCCCAGTCTTCACATTCATGTCAAACATTTTACTATTAGGGTGGCTTTTTTTGGAGTAGCCTTCTCGACTCCTCCAGCTCTGCGTTACACCTGAACATCAACCTGATGAGAATTATTATCCACGTTAATACACATGTATGTCTTCCTAAACTAATAATACAATCTCGATTGCATCTACATTCGAATAATATATAATATAAGATCAATAAAAAATAAAAGCAATAAAAAATATCAATAAAAAAAGAGTAAAGAAGTGAAAGGGTGTTAGTAGGGTGCTCAGAAAAAAAAGAAACTACACTTGTATAGTGTGTAGTGTGCATTAGTGGAAGCCACACTAACGTGGCTATTAATCTGATGACTTCCGTGTTTTAAAGAAAGATGTTAATTATACCAGCTCCTGTCTAAGATGCTGTATATATTGGGGTGGGGTACTATCTTTATATACTTAGTAATTATTTCTATTATTCATATTACTAATTACTAATATCAATTGCAATTAATATTATAATAAGTAATACTATTATCCTGGAATAATTAAAATTTTAATAATTAATATCAAACTACAACTAAATGTCCATTATTCCTCTTCTTTCTAAGTGGGTACTTCATAACCGCAGGTCGGTAATAAAAGTTCAGTCCTCTTTATCTTCCTCCAGTGCATCATCATCTTCTTCTCCTGCTTCCTCTTCTGTCTTCTTCTGTATGTCTCGGGCGAATTCCAGTGCTTCAGTATGCTTAACGAAGCGATATTCCTTATCATCGTAGGTTACTCTCAGTGTTGCTGGGTACATCAAGCCATATCTCAGATCCTTAGCATCCTTTAAATTCCTCAAGATGCCTCTTGTTTCTGTGAATAAAGATCTTCCCTTAGCCACTTCCGCTGGATAATCTCTGAAAATACTGATGTTATCTCCCTCGTATTTCAGATTTCTCTTTTTTATTATTATCTTCATCATTTCTTCGAAGACGTGATCGTAAACCACTTTTACAATCATTTGTCTCGGTGGTGATCCTCTCCCAGGGGCCCGTCTTAGAGCCCTGTGCGCCCGGCCCAACAGAGGTTCTTGATCCAAATTCAGAATATCCTTTAGAAGTTTTGCAACAAATTTTCGAGGATCTTGATTCCCCTCGCGACCTTCGCTCAGACCAACTATACGTAAATTTTTACGGCGTTGACGCCCCTCCAAATCAATACATTTCTCGTTTATTTTGCGTAGTAATTCTGATAGACGTTTGTTCTCGGCACGGAGTTTTTCAGTCTCCTTAGTATTCAATGCAGCAATCTTAGTTAGTTCTTTAATTGCATCATTTTGTTGTTCGAGCGAGATTACAATAGGATCTATCTTGTCATCCAGCCTTCTTTCCATCCCAGCAGCTATATCCTTTATCTCCTCCATTTGATTTTGGAACTCGGCATCAGCCTTTTCCTTCCACTCATTCATCATAATTCTTACAGTCGTTATAACTTCCTTTTTTAAGTCATCTGTAATTCTCTCATGAGACACCAGCATATCCGCTTTAAAATTTTTTATCTCCTCCTTATACTCCTTCATCAGTTTCTTTATCTCACCTAAGATAGTAGTTTTGAGTTCCTCCATTTCGGATTTCCTCTGTGAGATTTCTTCTTGGGAAGCAGCAGCACTCAAGCTCAAGGCACTGGCAGGGCCTATTTCCCTTCTTGTAGGTTTTTTTCCAGTAGGAGGGGGAGGGGAGCGCTGGGTCATGATTTCTTATAAAAGTCGTGCGCCTGATGACGTCACGCACCTTTTAAACGCTGCCGGAGCCGTTTACAATTGATCTCTTGTGGTAAGTGCGTTTGTTTGACCCTTTTACCCCCGTTTTTGATTCAGTTTCCTGCGGAGCTGTAATGGCGCGACTCCACTTACATCATGGCGCCAACCGCAAAAATGAATTTTAAGGAAGACATAGAAAAAATGAGGGAGGAGATGAAAGAGTTAAAGTTTGAAATTAATACCTCGGCTTGGGAATTATCTGATAAATTGCAAAAGGAAATCGCAGAAATATTAACGGATCAAGCTGCAATTACAGCAGAAGAGATGAATGCTAAAATACAAAGTAAGGTGGAAAAGGAGCTGGAACATTTGGAAACAGTACTTAATGAGCAGTCATTGGCCATAAAGGACTTTGAAGATTTAGCCGAAACAAGTGCTCAGTCTATGAAAGCACTCCTCAAAGAAAATCAACGCTTATCTGATCAACTGGGCAAAATAACTGAAAAATGTACCGAGCTGGATGGACGCCAGAGAAGGCAGAACCTGAGGATTATGGGTATTCGAGAAGGGAGAGAAGCGAATCAAGATACCCGAGAATTTACTGCAAACTTACTGCAAAAAGTTTTATCTCTGGACCAGAAACCTTTACTAGCCCGAGCACATAGAGTAATGAGGCGTTATACAAGACAAGACGCCCCTCTAAGACAAATGATAGTGAAAGTCCAGTATGATCATGTTTTGGAGGAGATGATAAACAAAATAGTAAGAAGCAGAAATCTTACATACGAAGGAGACTCAATCAGCATTTGTCGAGATTACCCAGCAGAGGTTTCTAAGAAGCGGAATGCGTTTAAGGAGACCAAAAGAATTTTGAGAGAAGTGAAGAACCTGAAGTACACTCTGAGATACCCAGCCACTCTAAGAGTCACCCACAACCAGGAAGAACACTATTTCAAAAACCCAGCAGATGCACTGGACTTTGCCAAGAGGATCAAGATCAAGAGGAAGACAGAATGAAAGTTTCAAAGATGAACCTCATTAACAAATAAATCGTATCCTCATGACTGGAATGGACTATGGACTTGTGGTACTTAAAGAAGATGGAGAAGGAGGCGGCCTGGAGACTCGGATGGGAGATATGGATTGGACATTCTTTTATGGACATTAACAATTAGAATAATAACACTACTAATATTAACTAACAAATACTAAAATCCTCGGCGTAGTATTATTACTAATCTACAGCGTGGTACTAATACCAATTAAAGTTGATAATCTTCAATTAAGGATTAATAATTACTCATAGCTGATTTAAATAGAATTTAATAATTATTAAGTATAATCATATAGAATATAAAACTTGACTTTATTTACCCCCCTTGGTAATTTTTTAGTTTTCCTTTTTTTTATTTTCCTCCCTTCTTTTTATTATATTTTATGATATTTCTTTAATTTGTTTCAAGTATAGATATTATCATATACTTGAATGATAGATCCCGTACACATCAGATTTTAACATTCCCGGTTAAATATTTCTATGAATTAACAATATTAAGGAGCTATAGAGCTGGTAAGATAATAACAACGTCTACGGAAGTCTTTAGATTACTAGCCATGTTAGAATGGCTAACACTCACTGCACTAATCTTAGATGTAGTTTTTTCTTTCTTTGTGCACCCTTTTAACCTCTTAATCTGTCCTTTTTTTAATATTACTCTCTGTTATTATTACTTTATATTTGAATTGAGTTATAAATCAATGCAAAGGAGATATATACATGAGTGTCATTTAAGGGTCTTGAAATTCATCTATTCGAAGTTCGGGTGTAAGGTCGGGTATGTCGAGCTGAACCATTTGCTCTATTACAGACCCCCTTAGACAAATGATGCAAGACTTAAAAACGAATATGGGGAATGGAAGAATAACGTTTTGTATCTGGAACGTAAAAGGTATTAACGAACCAATTAAGAGAGGTAAAGTATTAGCACACCTAAAAGCACTCAAAGCAGATGTGGCATTTATCCAAGAAACACATTTAAAAAGAGACGCAGAGCATAGATTAAAAGCCAAATGGATTGACAAAGTGTATCACTCTTCTTTTACACATAAATCAAGAGGGGTAGCAATATTAATCCGCAAAGGTACTTCATTTAAACACACCTCGACCATAACCGATAAGGAAGGTAGATATATCATTATAACAGGAGAATTATATACACAAAAAATAATTTTTGTTAATATTTACGGCCCAAATTTTGACAGTCCATCGTTTTTCAGGAAAATACTAAATACTATCCCAGAATTACAACAACACAATTTAATAATTGGAGGAGATTTAAATTGCACACTAGATCCTTATTTAGACAGATCATCAAGACAACGGAAAATTAAAACGTATTCCAGCGATCTAATAAATGCATATATAGATACTAGTAGCATTATGGATGTTTGGAGAATGGAAAACCCAACGGGACGAGAAGGTACTTCATTTAAACACACCTCAACCATAACCGATAAGGAGGGTAGACATATCATGATAACAGGAGAATTATATACACAAAAAATAATTTTTGTTAATATTTATGGCCCAAATGTTGACAGTCCATCATTTTTCAGGAAAATACTAAATACTATCCTAGAATTACAACAACACAATTTAATAATTGGAGGAGATTTAAATTGCACACTAGATCCTTACTTAGACAGATCATCAAGACAACGGAAAATTAAATCGCATTCCAGCGATCTAATAAATGCATATATAGATACTAGTAACATTATGGATGTTTAGAGAATGGAAAACCCAACGGGACGAGAATACTCGTTTTACTCATCGGTACATAAAACATATTCACGAATAGACTGCTTTCTGGTAGACTCAAAACTTATCCCACTCACTTATAATTCAAAATATCACAATATTATAATTTCAGATCATGCACTGTTATCTTTCATGATTAAAATAACTGGAAAAATGGAAAAGCAGGGACAATGGAGACTCAACCCACAAATTTTAAAGGACAAAACAACTCAAGAATATATTACAAAACAGATTGAGATCTTCTTTGAAACAAATGACAAACCAGAAATATCTTTGTCACTACTATGGGAAACTTTGAAAGCATATACACGTGGAATCATGATATCCTCTCAAGCATTTTATAACAAAGAGAATCGGAGGATACAGCAGGCATTGGAAAAGGAGATTAAACAATTAGATCTGGAAAACGCTGCTAACCCAACCATGATTAAACATAATAAAATGTCTGCATTGAAATATAAATGAAATAAAATACAGTCAGACCAAATTGTAAAACTTTATCAATATACTAAACAAATACAATTTGAATATGGAGATAAGCCACAAAAATTATTTTCTCGGCAATTAAGAAAATTGGAGGGAGAAAAAATAATCCATAGGTGTACAATTTTGGTCGCCCAATTATAGGAAGGATGTCAACAAAATAGAGAGGGTACAGAGGAGATTTACTAGAATGTTGCCTGGGTTTCAACAGCTAAGTTACAGAGATAGGTTGAATAAGTTAGGTCTTTATTCTCTGGAGCACAGAAGGTTAAGGGGGGACTTGATAGAGGTCTTTAAAATGATGAGAGGGATAGACAGAGTTGATGTGGACAAGCTTTTCCCTTTGAGAATAGGGAAGATTCAAACAAGAGGACATGACTTTAGAATTAAGGGACAGAGGTTTAGGGGTAACATGAGGGGGAACTTCTTTACTCAGAGAGTGGTAGCGGTGTGGAATGAGCTTCCAGTGGAAGTGGTGGCGGCAGGTTCGTTGGTATAATTTAAAAGTAAATTGGATAGGCATATGGATGAGAAGGGTATGGAGGGTTATGGTATGAGCGCAGGCAGGTGGGACTAAGGGAAAAAAGTTGTTCGGCACGGACTTGAAGGGCCGAGATGGCCTGTTTCTGTGCTGTAATTGTTATATGGTTATATGGTTATATGGGTTAAATCAGACAAAGGGGAATTACTAACACAAACCAAAGATATTAATGAGGGATTTTTGCAATATTATAAAAATTTATATTCAGCCAAAACGACAGAAAATCATATAGAAATAGAAACATTTTTTAAAAATTGTAATTTAAAGGTATTAGATTTAGAAGACAGAGAATCACTAAACACTGAAATAACCATTAAAGAAATCAAAGAATCTATTAGGTCATTAAAAAATGATAAAGCACCAGGACCGGATGGGATTGGTTCGGAATTTTATAAAACATTTGATGATCTGATGGTACCACGGTAGAAGACACTTTATGAACATATTTATACACAACAGAAACTACCTGGAACATTAAATAAATCTATTATAACACTAATACCTAAATTAGATAAAGATCTGGAGGACCCAGGATTGTATAGAGCTATAGTTCTTTTAAACACCGATCAAAAAATATTAACTAAAATATACCAAAACGATTCTCTTCATATAACCTGAGAAGATTATTCAATATTATATACTCGAAAAGAAATACTGGCGCCATGTTCTAGGGGAGAACAGCGCCAGATCAGCTCCGTAAAAATCTGCAAAAAAAACGGGGCTAAAGGAGGGTGCTAACGCTACTTACCGCAGGAGATCGATTAAAAACGGCTCCGGTGCGATTGAAGGCTGCGTGACGTCATCAGGCGCGCGACTTTGGTAAGAAATTTAAAATGCAGCCCTCCTCCCCTCCCCCGAAGAAAACGGGCCTAAGAAGAGAGGCTGGCACCACCAAAGCCTCGGGCTCGAGTCTGACTGCCTCCCAGGAAGAAATCTCACAGAGAAAAGTGGGAATGGAAGAGTTTAAAAATTCCATGATAGGTGAGATGAAAAAACTGGTGAAAGAAATAAAAGATCTGAAGAAGGAATATAAAGATGAATTTAAAGACATGAAGAAAGAATATAAAGATGAAATAAAAACTCTAAAAGCGGAGATTCTGGTGTCTCAGGAGAGAATTAAAGTGGAATTAACAAAAGAAGTTACCGAGACGGTAAAGATTATGATGAGCGAATGGAAAAGTAAGACGGAGGCTGAATTTCAAAACCGATTCTCTGAGATAAACGCCAAGGTTGCTGGGTTGGAACAAATGCTGAATGATAAGATAGATCCTATTACCATTACAATTGACCAACACAATGATACACTTAAAGATTTGGCTGATTTTGCTGTAAAAAGTGCCAAGGAAACTGAGAAGTTACTTGCCGAGAATAAACGCCTCTCAGAACTACTTCGCAAAATAAATGAGAAATGTATTGATTTGGAGGGCCGACAAAGACGTAAGAATTTGCGAATTGTAGGATTGACTGAAGGTTGTGAAGGAAATCAAGATCCACGAAAATTTGTTGCAAAACTCCTAAAAGACATTTTGGAATTGGATGAAGAACCACTGTTGGGCCGTGCCCACGGGGCTTTAAGACGGGTCCCTGGGAGAGGTGCACCACCCAGACAAATGATTGTAAAGGTGGTGTATGATCACGTCTTTGAAGATATGATGAAGATAATAATGAGAAAGAGAAATTTGAAATACAAAGGAAATAACATTAGTATCTTCAGAGATTACCCAGCGGAAGTTGCTAAGAGAAGATCCTTATTCACTGAAACAAGAGGCATTCTACGGAATTTAAAGAATACAGTGGATCTCAGATATGGCTTGATGTACCCAGCAACACTGAGAGTGACCTATGACAACGAGGAACACCGCTTCGTTAAGCATACTGATGCATTGAAGTTCGCAAAAGGCATACAGAAGAAGGCAGAAGAGGAGGAAACAGACGATGAATCACGGGAGGAAGAAGACGACGACTGAACATTTTGGACTTTTATCATTAACCTGCGGTTATGAATTATTCATTGAGAAAGAGGGAAAATAATGGGAATGTAGTAGTGGTTTGGTATCAATTTGTAGAATTTCAATAATTCCCCTAACATAGTATTATTTATTATAATACTAATTACAATAGAATAGTAATTAATAAATAGTTTCATGAATAATAGAAATAATTACTAAACCCTTAAAGTTAGTACCCCACCCCAATATACACAGTATTCTAGTTGGGAGCTGGAATATTTAACATCTTTTTTAAACACGGAAGTCATTAGATTAATCGCCACGTTAGTGTGGCGTTCACTAACACACACTACACAATCTATCAGTGTAGTCTTTTTTTTCTTTGGGCACCCTTTTAACACTCTTTTTTCTTTTTTCGCTTATATTTTCTATTTTTTTGTATATATTAAGTATTTGAATTTATGTTATATATTATATGAATGTAATTATGAACAATACCGTATAGTTATTTTAGATAGACATGGATATGGATTATGGAGATTGGTAATTTTCGTCGGATTGATGTTTGGGTGCCTTGTTGAGCTGGAGGGGCCGAGAGGGCTACTCCAAAAAAAACCACCCTAATACTAAAATGCAAGATATGAATTTGAAGACTGGGGATGATGGAATCACTTTTTGTAGTTGGAATGTTAAGGGAATTAATGAACCAATTAAAAGGGGTAAGGTGTTAGCGCAGCTGAATAGATTGAAATCAGACGTTATTTTCCTCCAAGAGACGCATCTCAAAAGAGATGATCAATATAGATTAACAGCTAAATGGATTTCAAAGGTATATCACTCTTCATTTATACATAAATCTAGGGGAGTCGCAATAATTATTCGTAAAGGTATACCTTTTAAACAAAGTTCTATAATAGAAGATAAAGAGGGCAGATATGTAATAATTACAGGGGAATTATACTCAAAAAAAGTAATTCTTATGAATATATATGCTCCTAATTTCGATAACCCATTATTTTTCAAGAAAATATTCAATAATATTCCTATATCCCCTCAACATAATTTAATAATTGGGGGCGATTTAAATTGCACTTTGGATAACTACTTAGACAGATCCTCAACAAAAAGGAAAGCTATTTCTAATTCAAGTAAACTTATAAATTCTTTCATTAACTCAACTAACGTTAAGGATATTTGGAGATTAGAGAACCCACCCGGACGAGAATATTCTTTTTTCTCGCCCGTATTCGGAACCTACTCGAGGATAGATTACTTTTTAATAGACTCAAAACTGCTTCCCTATGCATACAATGCAAAATATCACAATATTATTATTTCAGATCATGCACCATTAACATTTAAGATAAAACTAAAAGATATATCTAATAAAACTATGACTTGGAGATTTAATCCTCAGATACTGAAGGACAAGGATTGTTGTAATCATGTGACAGAACAGATTAAATTATTCTTTGAGACAAACGACACACCTGAAATTTCACCATTGTTACTTTGGGATACATTTAAGGCATTCATGCGTGGTGCAATAATATCGGCACAAGCATATTTTAATAAAGAAAACCGAAAGAGGGAACAGAAGTTAGAAATGGAGATAAAACAACTAGACAATGAGAATATAAAACACCCCTCTAAGGAGTTAAGTAATAAAATTGCAATAGCAAAGTATAGACTAAACGAAATATACTCTAATCAAGTCATCAAACTTTATCAACAAACCAAACAAGTGCATTTTGAATTTGGAGATAACCCGCATAAATTGCTAGCACGACAATTAAGAAAATTAGACGATGAAAAAACGATATATGGAATCAGATCAATGCAAGGAAATATACTGACCATACCAAAAGATATTAATGATAGATTTTTACAATATTACCAAAATCTTTGCTCATCAAAATTAACAGGACAAACAGATGGAATGGAAACATTTCTAAAAGAATGTCAAATTAAGAGTTTAGATCAGGAAGGGAGACATTTGTTAAATGCTGAAATATCAGTGAAAGATATCGCAGAATCAATTGGTTCGTTAAAGAATGGAAAAGCTGCGGGGCCTGACGGCCTGAGTGCAGAATTTTATAAAAAATTTCAAGATCTGATCTCTCCAAGACTACATACAGTGTATAGACATGCATATGAACAAGGAAAGTTACCAGACTCTTTAAATGAATCCACAATTACACTTATACCTAAGGTAGATAAAGATCTGGAAGATCCTGGTTCATATAGAGCGATTGCCCTTCTAAATACAGACCAAAAAATATTAGCTAAAGTTTTATCTAGGAGACTAAGTTTGGTGATCTCTAAATTAATACATTATGATCAAACAGGTTTTATTCCAAAACGCTATTCGTCTCATAATTTAAGACGCCTGTTTAATATTATATATTCTAAAAGAATACGAGATACGGAATTAGCAGTCATATCGTTAGACGCAGAAAAAGCATTTGACCAGGTGGAATGGTTATATCTATTTAATATAATGGAAAAGTTTCAATTGGGGGATCAATTTTGTAAATGGGTAAGAATCCTATACTCAGATCCTACTGCAAGAATTCTAACTAATCAAATACTATCAGTTAAATTTAAACTCTTTAGGGGATGTAGACAAGGATGTCCGTTATCGCCTTTATTATTTGCCTTGGCGATAGAGCCTTTGGCGGAAAGAATTAGGTCAGAACCTGAAATATACGGTTATAATACTGACAGAACAACTAATAAAATATCCTTATATGCAGATGATGTTTTGATTTACATCACAAAACCTGAAATTAGTATTCCAATGTTGTTTGATGTTATAAATAAATTTAGTACATTTTCTGGATATAGGATTAATTGGAATAAAAGTGATATTATGCCAATAACTAATATAAATTTAAACATATTACAACAATATCCATTATCAATAGTTACTGACAAAATTAAATATTTAGGAATTAATGTATCTAAATCTCATAACTCATTAATTAGATCGAATTATCCTCAATTATTAGATAAACTTAAAAAAAAATATTTTATATTGGAAAACACTGCCTATATCTTTGATTGGTAGAATAAATGCTATAAAGATGGTTTTTCTACCACAATTATTATATCTGTTTCAAGCTATCCCTTTTTTCCTTCCGAAAACCTTTTTTAAAAAAATTGATAATATTGTTAATAGTTTTATCTGGGATTATAAAAATCATAGAATAAGTAAAAAACATTTATGTAAGTCAAAGATAAATGGAGGATTAGCACTTCCAAATTTTTTATACTACTTCTGGGCAGTACAGATTAAGAATATGAATTTTTGGTGGGTAAATACGGACCTGGAACCAACGTGGCTAAAGATAGAAAAGGAAGATTGTTTGCCTTTCAACGTAGATTCAATTATTTTTGCCCCAAAGGAAGTTCAAAAAAAAACTTATAGGGACAATCCAATCATTTATAATGATAGACGTATTTGGAAACAAATAGTCAAGACTTTACATTTAGACAACCTTTCATTTAGATTACCAATTATGAATAACCCATTATTTAAGCCCTCCACATTGGATGGAGGGTTCAGACACTGGGATAATTTAGGAATTACAAGGGTAGAGCACCTTTATAGAAATGGAAAATTTCTTTCATTTCAGGAATTACAAGATATCTACGGATTGTCTTCACAGCATTTGTTTAGGTATTTCCAAATTAGAGATTATATTAAATCTAATACACAGGATTTTAAAAATAAGGAACCAGGATTATTAGATGAATCGTTTAACTGGCATCCAACCACAGAAAAATTAATAGCTTATATATATAACATCATTATGGATAATGAGAATCCAATAACTGAAACATATCGTCAAGCATGGGAAAATGAAATTGGATCACCTATAACCAAAGAAAATTGGGGAGAAAGTCTACAACGAATACACCGGTGCTCGTTAAATGCTAGACATATATTAATACAATTTAAAGTATTATATAGATTACATTATTCAAAAGCCAAATTAAATAGTATATTTCCTAATCTCTCCTCTATTTGTGATAAATGTAAGAATTTAGAAGCAAATTTAACACACAGTTTTGTTACATGTCCTAAATTGAATTATTATTGGACAGAAATTTTTAAAGTAATTTCTGAAGTTCTTAAGGTTAAATTAGAACCCGACCCAAAGCTAATAATACTGGGAATTCCAGAGGCTAATTTGATATTTACACCAGACCAAAGAAATTTCCTTGATTATTGTTTGATATTAGGGAAAAAAATAATATTGAAATTTTGGAAGGGAACATTATCCCCAACAATTAAAATGTGGGCATCAGAGATGTTGGAGACGTTGCAGTTGGAAAGAATCAGATTTGTCCTTTTGGACGAGTATAATTCTTTTCAACAGATATGGTCTCCATATATACAGTATTTAGAGAAGTAGCTGTTCTTGGCATCACGGCTCGACTGACACCCTGCGGGATTTGATGAAAATAATGTATTGGTATACCAGGATATATGCATGTCTTTACTGATATTATTATTTGTAGTTGTTTCATTTATAATATATTTTGTGGCTTTTAATTGATATATATACATAATATGTCTTTTTTCTTTTTCTTCATTTTTTCTTTTTCTTTTATACCAAATAATTATTAAGGAATTATAATTTTATTGATTAATAATGGTATTTCTCTTTACCCACTTTTATTTTCAAAAAAAAAAAGATAATAATCATTAGAGTACAAATATTGATTTAAGTGGATGTTTATAACTCAGTTTTAAACATTGAGAATTGTTTATTGCTAATAAAAAAATTATTCAAAAGGGAAAATTAAACGAGTGTGCCCAGCAAAAAAAAAAAAAAAAAAAAAAAAAAAAAAAAAAAAAGAAAAGAAATACTGGTAAAGACCTAGCAATTATCTCATTAGATGCAGAGAAAGCTTTTGACCAGGTTGAATGGTCTTATTTATTTTCGGTTTTGGAATACTTCCAGCTAGGAGAAAAGTTTGTAACGTGGGTTAAATTACTAGATACCAATCAGACAGCTAGAATACAAACAAACCAATTGTTATCAACCAAATTTAATTTATTCAGAGGCTGCAGACAAGGTTGTCCACTATCACCACTACTCTTTGCGTTAGCAATAGAACCATTAGCACAGCGTGTGAGATTACACCCTGAAATATACAGGTATGAAACCAAAGAAACTGAAAATAATATTTCTCTATACGCAGATGATGTATTACTTTATATTACAAAGCCTGAAACTAGTATTCCTAACCTGCTAGATTTAAAAACTCAATTTGTCTGCTCCCAGGATATAGAATTAATTGGAATAAAAGTGAACTTATGTCAATAATGGGAAATAACTTATACATATTACAACGATTCCCTTTTACGATAGCAAATTAATGACTATGCTATAGTTGGGATCACGGAGACATGGCTCCAGGATGACCAAGGCTGGGAGCTGAACATCCAGGGATATTCAATATTCAGGAGGGATAGACGAAGAGGAAAAGGAGGTGGGGTAGCGTTGCTGGTGAGAGAGGAGATTAATGCAATAGAAAGGAAGGACATTAGCGTGGAGGATGTGGAATCGATATGGGTAGAGCTGCAAAACTAAAGGGGCAGAAAACGCTAGTGGGAGCTGTGTACAGGCCACCTAACAGTAGTATTGGAGTTGGGGATGGCATCAAACAGGAAATTAGAAATGCGTGCAACAAGGGTAACACGGTTATAATGGGTGACTTCAATCTGCATGTAGATTGGGTGAATCAAATTGGCAGGGGTGCTGAGGAAGAGGATTTCCTGGAATGTATGCGGGATAGTTTTCTCAACCAACATGTGGAGGAACCAACGAGAGAGCAGGCTATTCTAGACTGGGTATTCAGTAATGAGGAAGGGTTAGTTAGCAGTCTTGTTGTGCGTGGCCCCTTGGGCAAGAGTGACCATAATATGGTTGAGTTCTTCATTAGGATGGAGAGTGACAAAATTAAGTCAGAAACAAGAGTTCTGAACTTGAACAAAGGTAACTTTGAAGGTATGAGATGTAAATTGGCCAAGATAGACTGGCAGTTGATTCTTAAAGGGTTCACAGTGGATGTGCAATGGAAGGTACTTAAAGACTGCATGGATGAAGTACAAAAGTTGTTCATACCAGTTTGGCAAAAGAATAAATCGGGGAAGGTGGTGCATCCATGGATAACAAGGGAAATCAGGGATAGTATAAAAACAAAAGATGAGGCATACAAATTTGCCAGAAAAAGCAGTCTACCGGAGGACTGGGAGAAATTCAGAATGCATTAGAGGAGGACAAAGGGCTTAATTAGGAAAGGGAAAATAGATTATGAAAGGAAACTGGCAGGGAACATAAAAACTGACTGCAAAAGCTTTTATAGATATGTGAAGAGAAAGAGACTAGTTAAAACAAATGTTGGTCCCTTGCAGTCAGAAACAGGTGAATTGATCATGGGGAACAAGGACATGGCAGACCAATTGAATAACTACCTTTGGTTCTGTCTTCACTAAGGAAGACATAAATAATCTGCCGTAAATAGCAGTGGAACGGGGGTCAAATAAGATGGAGGAACTGAGTGAAATCCAGGTTAGCCGGGAGGTGGTGTTGGGTAAATTGAACGGATTGAAGGCCGATAAATCCCCAGGGCCAGATAGTCTGCATCCCAGAGTACTCAAGGAGGTAGCCACAGAAATAGTGGATGCATTAGTGATAAAAAAGGAGGGAGAGAGAAAGCGGGGAATTACAGACCAGTTAGTCTAACATCGGTAGTGAGGAAACTGCTAGAGTCAGTTATTAAAGATGGGATAGCAGCGCATTTGGAAAGTGGTGAAATCATTGGACAAAGTCAGCATGGATTTACGAAAGGTAAATCATGTTTGACAAATCTGATAGAATTTTTTGAGGATGTAACTAGTAGAGTGGATAAGGGAGAACCAGTGGATGTGTTATATCTAGTCTTTCAGAAGGCTTTCGACAAGGTCCCGCATAAGAGATTAGCATACAAACTTAAAGCACACGGTATTGGGGGTTCAGTATTGATGTGGATAGAGAACTGGCTAGCAGACAGGAGGCAAAGGGTAGGAGTAAACGGGTCCTTTTCAGAATGGCAGGCAGTGACTCAAGGCTCAGTGCCGCAGGGCTCAGTGCTGCGACCCCAGCTACTTACAATATATATTAATGATTTGGACGAGGGAATTCAATGCAACATCTCCAAATTTGCAGATGATACCAAGCTGGGGGGTATAGTTAGGTGTGAGGAGGATGCTTGGAGGCTGCAGGGTGATTTGGATAGGCTGAGTGAATGGGCAGATGCATGGCAGATGCAGTATAATGTGGATAAATGTGAGGTTATCCACTTTTGTGGCAAAAACATGAGGGTAGACTATTATCTGAATGGTGGCAGATTAGGAAAGGGGGAGATGCAACGAGACCTGGGTGTCATGGTGCACCAGTCATTGAAAGTAGGCATGCAGGTGCAGCAGGCAGTGAAGAAAGCAAATGGTATGTTAGCATTCATAGCAAAAGGATTTGAGTATAGGAGCAGGGAGGTTCTACTGCAGTTGTACAGGGTTTTGGTGAGGCCACACCTGGAGTATTGCGTACAGTTTTGGTCTCCAAATCTGAGGAAAGACATCCTTGCCATAGAGGGTGTACAGAGAAGATTCACCAGACTGATTCCTGGGATGTCAGGACTTTCATATGAGGAAAGATTGGATAGACTCGGCTTGTACTCGCTGGAATTTAGAAGATTGAGGGGGGATTTTATAGAAACTTACAAAATTCTTAAGGGGTTGGACAAGCTAGATGCTGGAAGATTGTTAACCATATAACCATATAACAATTACAGCACGGAAACAGGCCATCTTGGCCCTTCAAGTCCGTGCCGAACAACTTTTTTCCCTTAGTCCCACCTGCCTACACTCATACCATAATTCTCCATACCCTTCTCATCCATATGCCTATCCAATTTATTTTTAAATGATACCAACGAACCTACCGCCACCACTTCCACTGGAAGCTCATTCCACACCGCTACCACTCTCTGAGTGAAGAAGTTCCCCCTCATGTTACCCCTAAACCTCTGTCCCTTAATTCTAAAGTCATGTCCTCTTGTTTGAATCTTCCCTATTCTCAAAGGGAAAAGCTTGTCCACATTAACTCTGTCTATCCCTCTCATCATTTTAAAGACCTCTATCAAGTCCCCCCTTAACCTTCTGTGCTCCAGAGAATAAAGACCTAACTTATTCAACCTATCTCTGTAACTTAGCTGTTGAAACCCAGGCAACATTCTAGTAAATCTCCTCTGTACCCTCTCTATTTTGTTGACATCCTTCCTATAATTGGGCGACCAAAATTGTACACCATACTCCAGATTTGGTCTCACCAACGCCTTGTACAATTTTAACATTACATCCCAGCTTCTATACTCAATGCTCTGATTTATAAAGGCTAGCATACCAAAAGCTTTCTTTACCACCCTATCTTTATGAGATTATACCTTCAAGGAGCTATGCACGGTTATTCCCAGATCCCTCTGTTCAACTGTATTCTTCAATTCCCTACCGTTTACCATGTACGTCCTATTTTGATTTGTCCTGCGAAGGTGTAGCACCTCACATTTATCTGCATTAAACTCCATCTGCCATCTTTCAGCCCATTTTTTCAACTGGCCTAAATCACTCTGTAGACTTTGGAAATCCTCTTCATTATCCACAACACCCCCTATCTTGGTATCATCTGCATACTTACTAATCCAATTTACCACCCCTTCATCCAGATCATTGATGTACATGACAAACAACAAAGGACCCAACACAGATCCCTGAGGCACCCCACTAGTCACCTGCCTCCAACCCGACAAACAGCCATCCACCATTACCCTCTGGCTTCTCCCGTTCAGCCACTGTTGAATCCATTGTTCCCGATGTTGGGGGAGTCCAGAACAAGGGGTCACAGTCTAAGGATAAGGGGGTATTCCTTTAGGACCGAAATAAGGAAAACATTCTTTACACAGAGAGTGGTGAGTCTCTGGAATTCTCTGCCACAGAAGGTAGTTGAGGCCAGTTCATTGGCTATATTTAAGAGGGCATTAGATGTGGCACTTGTGGCTAAAGGGATCAGGGGGTATGGAGAGAAGGCAGGTACGGGATGCTGAGTTGGATGATCAGCCATGATCACATTGAATGGCGGTGCAGGCTCGAAGGGCCGAATGGCCTACTCCTGCACCTATTTTCTATGTTTCTATGTTTCTATGTTTCAAGTGAAAAAAAAAAATATCTTGGAGTTTATGTAACAAAAAGACATGACTCTTTATTTAAATCTAATTTCCCACCTCTACTGAATAAATTACTTAGAGAATATCCTGTATTGGAAAACACTACCTATCTCAATGTTAGGTAAAATAAACGCGATAAAAATGATTTTTCTCCCGCAATTATTATATTTATTTCAAATGATCCCGATATATCTTCCCAAAATTTTTTTTAAGAAGGTGGATTCTATAATCACTAATTTTATTTGGGATTATAAGAGCCATAGAATAAATAAGAAACATCTATGCTAAGCAAAAATATGTGGAGGTTTAGCGCTGCCTAATTTTATGTTTTACTACTGGGCAGTTAATATTAAAAATATGAATTTTTGGTTGGAAGAATTAGATAAACAACCAAATTGGTTAAAAATGGAAAAGGAAGATTGCTTACCTTTTGAAATTAGCTCGATTCTATTTGCTAATACCAAACTACATAAAAAAACTTATAGAGGAAACCCAATAATAGAAAGTGGGATACGTATTTGGAAACAATTAAAGAAATCTTTAAAATTGGAATGTATACCACTGGATCTTCCTATTGCAAACAATATTACTTTTAAACCCTCAAGGATGGATAAAGTTTTCTCACAATGGAAAAATTATGGAATTAATAAGATAAGGGATCTCTACAGGGAAAATCTTTTTCTTTCATTTCAAGAACTACAACAAAATTATGGACTACACTCAAAAGAATATTTTAGATATTTACAAATTAGAGATTATGTTAAATCAAATACACAAGAACTTAGAAATAGAAAGACAGAAATTCTAGATGAATGTTTAAATAAACACCCGAACACAGAAAAAATAATATCATATATTTATAATATTTTATTGAAAAATGATGCACCAACGTTGGAAATATATAGGCAAGCATGGGAAAGCGAATTAGGACAAACAATCAGTTTAGAAGTATGGGAGGAAAGTTTACAACATATACACCACTGTTCATTAAATGCCAGACACTCTTGGATACAATTTAAAATTTTACATAGATTACATCTCTCAAAGTCCAAACTAAATAGAATTTTTCCAAATGTTTCTGCTATATGTGACAAATGTCAACACCTAGAAGCTAACCTAACGCACTCATTTACCAAATGTATAAAAATTACTAATTTTTGGTCAGAAATTTTTAAGATAATTTCGAAGGTAGTTAATACAAATTTGACTCCAGATTCAAAATTAATCATATTAGGTATATTAGAAACTGATCAATCACTAACAATAAAACAACAAATTTTTATCTATTATAGTTTAATAATTGGTAAAAAATAAATAATAAGATTTTAGAAAGGACCTACCTCCCCCACTATCAAAATGTGGATCACAGAAATGTCGGAGACACTTCATTTGGAAAGACTAAGACTTGTCCTCTCGGACAGGCTAGACCAGTTTAGAGGAACATGGTCTCCATTTATTGATTTTCTAAAGGGACAAATTGGCTCGGTTCGAGGGCCTGACTGAAACCTGAACGAAGGAATGGATGAAGAATCATATATAATAGATCACAGATATATCTCCAATGATGTATAGATTGTTTAATACTCCACTCACATTATTGATTTTCTATTTTTACTCTCATTTTATTTTTCTCTATTATTTCTTTCTATTAATTTCTTTCTGTATTAAAAATAATAAAAAATATAGTACAAACAAGAATGATTGTAAACTTTAAAAATATTAAGAATGTATGTGATGAATAATATATTCTTTTGGTTTCTTTTCACATTTTAATTTGTCTTAATATGCATTTACTTCTAATAAAAAATATTAACAAAAAAAAAAAAAAAAAAATTCCACAGGCCGGTTACTGACCCGGGGTTTTGCCCATTCTGTTTGCGTCCACTTTAGCCTCCCCTGAGTTACAGGGGTTGCTATTGATTTCTTTATTAACATAAGCCATTAATACATGTGAATCAATATCATGCTAATGCATTTTGATTCTTCACTCATCCTGAGTCAATCAATGCAGTGAGACGCCGAGATTTTGATCTGCTGCATGAAATCACAAAGCTTCGAAGTCTTCACGGAATCACTCATGTGACTCCGAAGTAAAATAGTAAGATTAAATGAGAACTTACCAGTTTGAAGTTTGATCTTGATTTTATGAGGAGTTACGTTGGTGATTACATGCCGGCCACGCCCAACCCTCTCTCATAAAGATCATCTGGTAGTTCTCGAGTCACGCATCTTACTATGTCACTTCGGTGATTATTATTTGTGATTTCATACCACCTCTTTGAAGATTGACGTGCATACGGCCTAGACGGGGTTCTTCAGGTAATCACCAACGTAACTCCTCATAAAATCAAGATCGAACTTCAAACTGGTAAGTTCTCATTTAATCTTACTATTCTTGTACATTATATTACCATGGTTGTACTTTTTCATATTATTCCTCTGGGAATTGCATTTACAAGTGATATATTTATATATCTAGAATCTATAAATTGGATATCTAGTGTTGTGTGTCACTATAACATTTCAAATATGTTATCCAAATCAATCCAAGCAACCACAGTCAGCCGGTACAGATATGTGCTAATCACAGGCATTCTATTTATTGTAAGGTTCACAAGTTCAAGCTTTCTCACACATTAAAGCATGTGAATAACCAATCAGCACCAGAATTAATCCCATCAAGAACATAAACCTACAATTTTGAATAATGTGCACTGTCACATGACATTTGTGTTTTCATAATCTTTGAATTCCATGTTCAATATGTCAATGGATTTTTATTTCTACATTTTTTCAACCATGCTAGTATTCCTAGAATTGATGTAAGGTTGAGAGAGGGGTGAAATGAGGAAATGTCGGCTTCATCTTTCATTCTTTAGCCAGAGGGAGGTAGGACAAAGGGTAAGGGTGTTGTACAGACATTACCTAAAGTATGAAGAAGGGTCTCGACCCGAAAGTTCGCCTATTCCTTTTCTCCAGAGATGCTGTTTGATCCGCTGAGTTAGTCTAGTTTGTAGTGTCTATCTTCGGTTTAAACCAACATCTGCAGATCCTTCCTACATTTACTTACAGTTTAGTTTAGTTTATTGTCACATGTACCAAGGTACAGTGAAAAGCTTTTGTTGCATACTAACCAGTCGGTGAGAAGACAATCCATGATTACAATCCAGCCATTTGCCGTATACAGATAAATGATAAAGGAAATAACAGTTAATGTAAGATAAAGCCCAGTAAAGTCAAATTAAAGATATTTAGTCTGACAGTCTGCGATGAAGTAGGTAGTAGCTCAGGACTGTTCTCTTGTTGTTAGTAGGATGGTTCAGTTGCCTGATAACAGTTGGGGATAAAGCTGTCCCTGAATCTTGAGGTGTGTCTTTTCACACTTCTGTACCATTTGCCTAGTGGGAGTGAGGAGAAGAGGGAATGGCTGGAGTAAAACCTTTCCTTGATCATGCTGGTGGACGTGCCGAGGCACTATGAGTTGTAAATGGAGCCAATGGAAAATAGGTTGGTTTAGGTGATAGACTGGGCTGCGTCGACAATTCTCTGTAATTTTCTGCGGTCTTGGGTGGACCTGTTCCTAAACCATGCTTTGTTGCCTCCCGACAAAATGTTTTCCACGGCGCATCTGTAGAAGCTAGTAAGAGTTGTTGAGGGCATGCCAAACTTACAGTTCACAAACTACCTTTCAATCATACTACTATTCTCAAAAGAAAGAGGCAAAGATAGGGTAGATAGTCAGAACATTGTCCCCGGGATGGAAATTTAGTTTAGTTTAGTGTATGATTGTCATGTGTAGAAGAAAGAGAGAAATGACTCACAAGCTCATCAAGATGATTACAAACTAAACTAAACTAAGCCAAACCTCTCTTCATCTTAGCCATTTGAGATGTGCTATTGTCAAGTAATCAAGTATGCCAGAGATCTTCAGTTCAAATTTACCCTACTATTTTCTTATTTACAAGCAATCACAGCAGAATATCTGTACCATGCCATACCTATGAACCCATGCAAGCCATCTACTCACATTCATGTCATCTAAAGAATGGGGATGGTCTGTATGTTTTTCCATATTCGCAGCAGTGATCTGAGAACATCTACTAATATCCTGGCAAAAACTTAATCTCACCTTGATAATGTCTGTAAATGGAACGTTGATAATTTAATCTGCAAGAATTATTTTGATCTATTGTGCCTTTGCCTATTTTCTACCCCAAACAAAATCTATTGTTGAACCCTATGGTTTTGTCAAATTGCAGTTTTCCCAATTAAAATGTCGTCTTTCATATGCAACCAAACACAAGAATGTATTTTTCTTATTTTTTTAATTTTCAATCTGGATTGTTGTGATTGTTTTAGACTTCAGATAGATTTTTCTTGCCTATAACAAATAACAAAAACAACCCTGAATGTATTAAGGGTGGTCCAAGCCACTGACAGGCCAAGAATTAGGTCCAATTTGTCACTCTGCTGCACCTGATCCCTACAGACAAGTTCTTAAATTCATAACGTTTGTTGAATCTCTTGTTACATCTGTTACATTTCAAACCGGAATGTCACCTTTTTAAACAAAGCAACAAAATCCATTGTAGCTCTGCTTAATGGTCCAGCGTTTTAATTAGTCATTAAAAAATATCCATTCAAAGTTAAATAACAAGAGCTATCAGTGGAAATGGTTCCATGCAAGTAATTCCACACCTACCCTTCTTAAGTTGAAATATTGTCAGTTTAGAAGGATCGGTTTAGTTTATTATCACATCTACCAAGGCACAATGAAAAGCTTTGGTTACTTTTGTTGTGTGTTCACCAGCCAACAGAACGACAATATATGATTACAATTGAGCCATTCACAGTGTACAAATACATGTTGTCGATGTGATTACAATAAATTGCACTACTTTTCTATTTTTGAAACTCACTCGGTCTGAAATGATAACTAACATCATTGCCATCAGATGAAATAAAACATCCTCAATAACATATGGTATTTGAGAAAATACCATAATAGTTCACAAACTGCCAATTCAAAATTCATATCTGTTGCCGATTTTTATTATGTGTAAACATATATCCAAAAGAAGAGATTCTTACATAACTCACACATGAGAGAGAATGATACAGAACCATTGTAGAATTCAGGTACTTATTAAATCCAATATTTAATTCAGATGCATGGTCATTAGGTGATAACACAAGACAAGAAATAAATACAAGTGCATGGGGACTCAGTAGTTCTTGTAAATTGTGTCTATCTACTAAATTGTATGTTTAACATAGATATTGTGAGCTGAAGGACCAGTTCCTGTGCTCTACTTTTGTATATACTATGTTGATATATTTTCCTCAAAAAAATGTGGGTTTATCAAAATAAATATTATGATCGTTCATGGAGCAATTCCACTTACCTTGGTATTTCCCTGTAATTTATTTTCTCACATATCCATCAAATTGAGTTTCCTGCCATCTAAACCAAATTTTGGGCAATTTACCTTAGCTAATTCAAGCCAGGACAAGTCATGCATATTGCCATTTGCGTTGAGATTGTCATGTACATTGAGTTTTACAGGGACAAATAAAATCTTGCTTGCAGCACATCGCAAGTACATAGACTCAGACAACACACAAAAACTCAAAAACATAACACACAACATTATACAAAATCACCCATAATATTGCAATATAAATGTGAGCAATTTTGGGCACCATATCTGAAGAAGGATGTGCTGGGTCAGGAGACATTCTCCCTGTGACCGCGTGGGTTTCCTTCAGGTATTCCAGTTTCCTCCCACATCCCAAAGACGTACGGCTTTATAGGTTTATTGGTCTCTGTAAAAAATTGCTCCTAATGTGTAGGGTGTGGATGTGTAAATGGGATAACTAGCGTGAATGGGTGATCAATGGTCAGCATGGACTTGGTGGCCCTAACATCAGTGCCTGTTTTCATGCTGTATCTTTAAACTAACCTAAAACAATTTCTCACATTTTAACATACTCAGAATACGGAACCGTAATGCCTTTCCTTTTGTCTCTGCTCTCTTACATCTCGCTCTTAACTAATCAGGTTAACTATGGGTATCAGAACATTATGGGGAGAAGGCAGGAGAATGAGGTTAGTAGGGAGAGATAGATCAGCCATGATTGAATGGTAGAGTAGAAGATGGGCTGAATAGCCTAATTCTGCTCCTATCACTTGTGATCTTATGATCCAATCTCTTTATAATTTATTTTCCTCAGTCCTCTCCTCCAAATCTGAAATCCACAGCTCATCAACCACTTTCTGCTGATAAAATCCTCAAGGTACAGTGAGCGTTCATAGAACATAGACCATAGAAAAGTACAGGAGAAGAACAGGCCCTTCGGCGTACAAAGGCTGTGCCAAACATAAGCCCAAGGTAAGCTAAACTCATCTGCCAGCACAGTATCCATACCTCTCGATTCCCAGCATATTGATCTAAAAACATCTTAAATGCCGCCATAATAGTATCTTCCTCCACCACCACCCTTGCAGCACATTCCAGGCACCCATCGCTCCCTGTGTAAAAATACTTGTGCTGGACATTTCTTTTAAACCTTGCAAATATCCTGTTTCTACCCTGTTCCACAGTCCTCCTAGCCACCAACATTTGTCTTGGAAATGATAACCTCTGGATAACTCTTCAATCTGCAGGGCTTGAATTTTACCAAATCATTCTCTCACAATTTGGAGTTTGTCTTTACAATTTATTATAAGACAGATGATGGGTGCTTTAACTTTATAGCTCTATTGAGATTATGTGTTGTACCTTCTACAGATACTATCTATGGTTCTACCACTATTACAAATCACTTAACCTGCTTCCAAATCACTTAAAGAAATCCTAATTTAAAATCACTTCAGCTATTATCATCATGCAGATCTTCAGCTTGGCTAAATGTTGCATCGTGGAAACAATTCCAGACAGTCAATCTGTGCTAATAAATTGTTTTTCAAATTCACCTACAGTATTGACAATTGTTCTGCCTGCTTTGAGTTCCTCGTGCACTTTATTCTTTTGTCCAATGCTGCAATTGTATAATCAGCTATCTGATTGATCTGTGACGTACTACTCTTTTGGTGCATTGCATATAGATTTCCATTGACATCTGTATCTTGTTGCTTTATTATGATCTTGTTTCAAAGACCAGATTTGTTAGTTCATGTGAAAAAAATATTGTCTTTGGTAAATCCTTATGTCTCCAGATGATATCGTTCTTCACAATGCAACAAAAACATATAATTCACACCTCTACCTTTCTGTGTTTCCTCTGAAAATTATTTTTTCCCATTTTATCATGTATATCTTGGAAGATAATTCTACCATAAGTGGTTTTGTTCCATTAGTTAATGGCAAGGCCTCATTGAGGACACCTGTACCCCACTGAAGACCTGAAGAATGCGGTAGCCCCGGCGTTCCTTCTCTCTCTATTCCTCCCCACCCAATTCGCAATAGCTTCTCATTTTCACCCAAACAAACAGCTTACAATGGCCTGTTTCCTTTATCATCATTACGTTTTTGCATATCTTTCATTCATTGTTCTTTATCTCTCCACATCACCATCTATATCTCTTGTTTCCCTTATCCCTAAGAAGAGTCTCGACCCAAAACGTCACTCATTCCTTCTCCCCAGAGATGCTCCCTGTCCCGCTTTTTGTGTCTATCTTCGAGTCAGACAGCATCTCTGGAGAAAAGGAATAGGGGACGTTTCGGGGAAGATGGGTCTCGACCCGAAATGCCCTCCATTCCTTTCCTCCAGAGATGCTGTCTGTCCTGCTGAGTTTGTCCAGCTTTTTGTGTCTAATGATGTACCGTGATGTAATTCCCCATTTTCTCTCTCCCTCCCTTTTTAAAAAGTTACATTAGCTACCCTCCAATCCACAGAAATTACTCCAGAATCTAAAGAGTTTTGAAATATTATCACTAATGCATCCACTATTTCTGTGGCTACTTCCTTGAGTACTCTGGGATGCAGCCTATCTGGCCCTGGGGATTTATCGGCCTTTACTCCATTCAATTTACCCAACGCCACTTCCCGCCAACCTGGATTTCACTCAGTTCCTCCATCTTATTTGACCCCCGGACCCCTGCTATTTCCGGCAGATTATTTATGTCTTCCTTAGTGAAGACAGAACCAAAGTAGTTATTCAATTGGTCTGCCATGTCCTTGTTCCCCATGATCAATTCACCAGTTTCTGACTGCAAGGGACCTACATTTGTTTTAACTAATCTTTTTCTCTTCACATTTCTATAAAACCTTTTGCAGTCAGTTTTTATGTTCCCTGCCAGTTTTCTTTCATAATCTATTTTCCCTTTCCTAATTAAGCCCTTTGTCCTCTGCTGGACTCTTTCTCCCAGTCCTCTGGTAGGTTGCTAATTTGTATGCTCCATCTTTTGTTTTGATACTATCCATGATTTCCCTTGTTATCCACAGATGCAATACCTTCCCTGATTGATTCTTTTGCCAAACTGGGATGAACAATTGTTGTAGTTCATCCATGCAGTCTTTAAATGCCTTCCATTGCACATCCACTGTCAACCCTTTAAGAATCAATTGCCAGTCTATCTTGGCCAATTCACATCTCATACCTTCAAAGTTACCTTTCTTTAAGTTCAGCACCCTTGTTTCTGAATTAATTATGTCACTCTCCATCCTAATGAAGAACTCAACCATATTATGGTCACTCTTGCACTTCAGAACTCAAACAGCTCTGACAGTCTAAAGAGGGGGCCTACAGGAGCCGGGACGCAGACCTCTAAAGGCAAGCCAAGTACAAGCTGAGAAGAGGAAGCTGGCAACTCTTCTTCAGTTTGGAAGGGCTTGCAAGAAATCACCAGCTACAAGAGGAAAACCCCTCGCTCTTTGGACAATTGTCAGCTGGCCAATGACCTAAATGAGTTCTACTGCAGGTTTGACAAGCAGAAACATAACCCTGGTATCCCCTCCCCCCCACCTCCCCCAATAAACACAGCCAGACCCCAGTCTGCAAAGAATGGACCCTTCTGTACTCACTCCTCCAAATTCACCACTTCACACCTACTGAAAGCAAGACTCCAGTCTGAAAAGACTGGACCTTTCCCACCCTTCTCCAATCACCAGTTCACACCCAATTACCCACATCCTACATGCACAACATCACATCTCCATCATCAACAATAAAAATAGAGGAGGTGAAGAGGCTTTTCAGTAGACAGAAAAGCTGGAAATCTCCAGGACTGGACAATGTTTCCCCTTCAACTCTCAAGCTCTGTGCCGAACGACTGCCACCAGTCTACACAGTCCCTGCAAACCTGTACTCTCCCTGCCTGTTTCAAAGTCTCCACTATTGTCCTTGTACCCCAAAAGGCAAGGATTACTGGTCTTAATGACTACAGGCCTGTTGCACTGGCCTCTGTAATCATGAAGACCCTTGAAAGGCTTTTGCTGGCCAAGCTGAAATATAACATGAACCCCCTGCTGGACCCTCTGCAGTTTGCATATTGGGCCAATAGATCGCTGGATGATGCAGTCAACCTGGGCCTGCACTTCATCCTCCAGCACCTAGACTGCCAGGGGAACTATGCGAGGATTTTGTTTGTAGATTTTAGCTCTGCATTCAACACCATTGTGCCAGAGCTACTACACTCCAAACTTTCCGAGTTGACTGTGCCTGAACCCCTCTGTCGGTGGGTCAACAGCTTCCTGATAGACAGGAAGCAGCATGTGAGGCTGGGAAAGCACATCTCGGAAAGCACATCTCCCGCAAACCCTCAGCATAGCAGCACCACAAGGCTACGTACTCTCCCCTCTTCTACACTCTCTACACCAATGAGTACTGACTCCTCTGTCAAGCTTCTCAGGTTTGTGGATGACACAAACCTGATTGGACTGATCCAGGATGGGGAGGAATCTGCCTACAGACAGGAAGTGTCACAGCTGGCATCCTGGTGGCATCCCACCAACCTGGAGCTCAATGCTCTTAAGATAGTGGAATTGATTGTAGACTTTAGGAGAGATCCCCCTCACCCCACTCACCATCAACAACACCACAGGCACATCTGTGTAGTCTTTTAATTTCCTGGGAACCAACATCTCCAAGGACCTTAATAGGGGGGCTACCATCGACTCCACAGTGAAAAAGGCACAACAGAGGATGTACTTCCTGCGGCAGCTAAGGAAGCACAATCTGTCACAAGCAATGATGGTCCAATTCTATACGGCCATCGTAGAGTGTTCTCACCTTCTCCATCATGGTCTAGTTTGGCTCAGCCACCAAGCAGGACATCCGGAGGCTGCAGCAAATCGTCCGATCTGTTGAGAAGGCTATTGACCTTCCCTCCATTGATGAACTGTATTGGAAGGGCCAGGAAGCGAGCGGGTAGATCATCTCTGACCCCTCTCACCCTGGCCACAAACTTTGAATCACTTCCCTCTGGCGACTCCGGACTGTCAAAGCTGCCATAGCCAGACATAAAAACAGCTTTTTAGCATGAGTAGTAGCTCTACTGAATAACCAAAAATCTGTAGCCTCCTTTTGCTCTGGTATTATATTTAATTCACAAGTTTAATCAATAATGTTTTATTATTAATGTTTAATGTGTTATGTATCATTCTTAACTGTCACTGTATGTCATGTTGTCACTTGTGGGTGGAGCACCAAGGCAATTTCCTTGTATGTGAATACTTGGCCAATAAACTTATTCATTCATTCATTCATTCATCTGCAGTTCCTTCGTACGCAGTGCACATTGTTGTTGTCTTGTGTGCCTGCTTGCATCTCCAGCTCCTACAACAGCCAGTAGAACCCATGACATGAGAACTTTACATGAGCAACTAACTATGCCTCAATCATATCTTTGGTGGTAAGCCAGCAGAGTATTCTCCTGACTGCATGTTTGAGTAAGAGGCACGTACCTCTCTTAACATCAGAAGGCACAACTCAATAACATGCTTCTGTTGCAATTGATAAACAATTGGCCCAGTATGGATCAACATGGCTCAGTTTCTTCCAGCACTGCTTCAAACAAAGCACGTATAAGGATTTACTTCACTCTAGGCACAAAAAGAAAATACACCATTGGTAAAAGTGTATTTCACAGGAGGATAAGCATTTAATTTCTGGTGCAGTGCAATTCAGAGGGAAAATGCACACCATTACATTCCACTCTGTAAATATTGATTTGAAAGCAGGGGCACAAAAGAATCCAGTGGAATATCATCCTGGTGCTAATTTAACACGAACATCTGTCATTAAACTCCTGAAACACCAGTACTCCCTCTGCTGTTAACAAATTGTTTTTGCAGGTCTGTGGTATATTCAATCAATCCTGTAAATCACTGAGAACATAAAATTCTGCCACTTCAGCTTCTGGACACATTTTCCACGTTTCAAATAATACTAGGGCAGAACAGGGCCACAAAGTCTTCAGCGTAGTAAAGGTGAACAGCTAGTGAACCCATTGCCTCACCGCTCCAGAGACCTAGGCTCATTCTGGACCTTGGGTGCTGTCTGTGCAGAGTTTGCACTTTTTCCCTTTGACCATGTGGGTTTTCTGTGTTGCATCAGTTCTCTCTCAATCCCCAAAGACACATGGGTTGTTTGGTTAATTGGTCTCTATATATTGCCCTAATGTGTCAGTAAGTGTTACCAATAACTCATCCACAACTCCTTCTAGAATCTGTGGGTTGTTAAAAAAAAGGTGGGGAGAATAAAACATGGAGTTTATGTAATATTAGTGTAAACTGGTTGTGAAAACTCAGTCACTGAGTGTATTCAGGATTGAGACTGCAAGATTGGTAGAAGGATTAATGCATGAAGGAGGCACAAAAGCAAAGTCCAATCATGATCCTCTTGACTGGTGGAGCAAGAGCAAAGGCTGAATGACCCACACTGTTTTTATTCAATGGTCATTGTTACTTTATTGTCACATGTACCTAGGTACAGTGCAATTGTTTGTTTTTGCCTATAGTTCAGTGACAATCCTATACATTAGGCATAACCATACTGAGTGTAAGACAGTAAACCACACAGATTGAGTGTCATCAAGTTTTAAGCGCTAATTGTGTCCTTCAACTCCGAATTCTTTTTTAATGTTAGCATCCTAACTTGGCCATCAAGGCATATTGCTCTGGTGGTAGCACTGGATCAGTGTTGCCGGGGTCATCCTGACCGGACAATGTGCCTATCTCCTCTACTGCTGCTGCAGCACTCTATGCAATTGCATTAGGGCCTCCAGCAGCCTACTCTACCGACACGACCACTCAGATGCCTCTTTGATTTTGCTTGTGAACACACCATGCTTCGCCTCCGATGGCCATTGCTCCACCTCTGTGCCCCAGAGCACCTCCCGCAGCTGACACAGAGTGCTTCCAAGCACCTCCGAGGGCACAGAGAGTAATCTTCCGGTGCTGACCAGCATGAATCATTCTTCCCATCCACCGCCATCTTGAAGAATTGGCTTCCCCCGCGAACACAACACCAATAATAACTATTAATGGGGCTATTGGAAATGAATCGAACCTTGAATGCAGTAGAATGCTCCTATGCAGAGATTCCCCCCAAATGCTTTGAAAATACTTGGAATAGTTTTAATATCACAAAGGATATTTCTGGATTAAAGAACCAGTTTCTTTTACCTGAAATTATACAAAATCATCAGACTGGCTCCAATTTTATAATAAACATAAAGTGTGGTGGAAAACTCCAGAAACCTTTTCAATATTCAGGGAAAGATTGTGTGGGAAGGAACTACAGATGCTGGTTTAAACTGAAGAAAGACACAAAAAGCTGGAGCACCTCAGTGTGTCAGACAGCATCTCTGGAGAAAAGGAATAGGTTGACGGTGCAGGTCATGTCCCATCTTCTGTCTCGATCCAAAACATCACCTATTCCCTTTCTCCAGAGATGATGTCTGACCCGCTGAGTTACTCCAGCTTTTTGTGTCGATCTTCAGGGAAAGACTGCTTGACAAAATAAAAAGCGCCCACTAAAAAACTGAACAGTACTAAAACAAAGAAATGGCTGTTATATTCAGACTGCTCCACTTTCCAAACCCACAGACTGTTGCAAAGGTTAAATTATTTGTAATGTTTGTTTTTTCTTTTCCTCTAATTATGCATTGGAGTGAATCATATATGTCCTTGATTTTTTGATAAATGATGTGCAGTGTTTATTCTTACAGTGATAAAGCTACAGTATCTGTCTGTCGGAAAATATTCTGATGTTTTTGCAGATTGTCAGGGCCACACACTTAGCTAGAAAGCAGAAACAATCAGCAAATATTCTCCCTTCAACTCCTCCCTCATCATCCACTTAATCAACAGTAAAAGAGATTAACTCCACACATCCAGAGTAATTGCAAGTGGAATTTATTATTTGAGAAATTAATTTCAACCTAAAATGAGACAGAATATGAGTGCACTGTGAATAAGATGTATGAAAGATTCAGTCCAATAAATGAGAATATCAGCCCAAACAAATAAATGGACATTCACTAAATGTGGACATCTTTGAAGAGATATTGCAAAAAGTTAATACAAATCCATAAAAAAGACAGCATATATATTTTTTATTGGTTTGGATAATTGGGTAGAAACAAATTCTGCCTGATTCTATCTATAAAATATTAGCCTCTAGGTCTTCTTATATCCCACTAGTTGAGTGCTATACGATACGATATGATACAATATGATAGAACTTAATTTATCCCAGGAGGGAAATTGATCTGCCAACAATCATAAAAACACAAAATACATGAAACATGAAGTTAAAGTGACAGGTGGAAAGAATTGGGAATGTGCAAAGATTGGGGGGGGGAAGGGAGTCAGTCTCAGTCTACCCCACGACAGAAGGGGGAGGAGTTCTGCAGTTTGATAGCCACAAGGAAGCCCCCCACTGATAATCCCTTTTCCCGTCTCCAACGAACCCCCTCCTCGTGGTCCCCCCCATCGTGGCCCTCCGGCTTTAGAACTCTTTATCCAAAACTGCCGGCGCAACATCAACCGCCTCGACTTCTCCACTCCCCTGTCTCACTCCAATCTCTCCCCCCCCCCCCGAACGTACTGCCATCGACTCACTCCGCAACATCCCACACTGGGTTATCAAAGACGCCGAAAAGGGAGGTGCAGTGGTAGTCTGGCGCGTCGATCTCTACAAAGCTGAGGCCACGTGCCAACTCTCGGACACCTCCTACTACTTACACCTGGACCATGACCCCACTGACGAGCACCAGGCCACCATCTCGAGCACCATCACCGACTTCATCGACTCCGGCTCCCTGCCCCTCCGAGCCTCCAACCTCATCATTCCCCAGTCCTGCACGGCCCGATTTTACCTTCTCCCCAAAATCCACAAACCTGACTGCCCCGGCAGACCCATTGTCTCGGCCTGTTCGTGCCCCACCGAACTCATTTCCACATACCTTGACTCCATCCTATCCCCCTTGGTTAAATCCCTCCCCACCTATGTTCAAGACACCTCAGACACTCTCTGTCGCCTCCGTGCAATCCATTCTCCAGGCCCCCATCCTCTCATCTTCACCATGCACATCCAATCACTCTACACCTCCATCCCCCACCAGGATTGTTCTTCCTCGACCAGAGGAGCAACCCATACTCATCCACTGACACTCTCCTCCACCTAGCGGAGTTGGTCCTTACCCTCAATAACTTCTCTTTTGACTCCTCCCATTTCCTCCAAATACAATGTGTAGCTATGGACACACTCCTACCATTCCTTGACCTCACCATCTCCAAAACAGGGGATACACTCCTGACCGACATCCACTATAAACCCGTTGACTCCCACGGCTACCTGGACTACTCTTCCTTCCACCCTGCTTCCTGTAAAGACTCCATCCCCTATTCCCAATTCCTCTGTCTATGCCGCTTCTGCTCCTAGGATGAGGTGTTCCACACCAGGGCATCACAAATGCCCTCATTCTTCAGAGAACGGGGATTCCCCTCCCCCACTATAGTTGAGGCTCGCACCAGGGTCTCCTCCATATCCCGCAACACTGCCCTCTCTCCCCATTCCCCCACTCACAACAAGGGCAGAGTACCCCTGGTCCTCACCTTTCACCCCACCAGCCGGCACATACAACAGATAGTCCTCCGCCAGTTTCTCCACCTCCAACGTGGCCCCACTACTCGCCACATCTTCCCATCTCCCCCCGTCTGCCTTCCACAAAGACCGCTCACTCCGCAACTCCCTTGTTAATTCTTCCCTTCCCTCCCACTCCACCCCTTCCCCGGGCACTTTCCCTTGCAACCGCAAGAGATGCTACACTTGTCTCTTTACCTCCCCCCTCCACTCCTTTCAAGGACCCAAGCAGTCCTTCCAGGTCCAACAGAGGTTCACCTGTACCTCCTCCAACCTCATCTATAGCATCCGCTGCTCTAGATGCCAGCTGATCTATATCGGTGAGGCCAAGCGAGGCTTGGCGATCGTTTTGCCAAACACCTCCGCTCGGATCGCAATAACCAACCCGACCTCCCGGTGGCTCAGCACTTCAACTCTCCTTCCCATTCCGTATCTGACCTCTCTGTCCTGGGCCTCCTCCACGACCAGAGTGAGCAACACCGCAAATTAGAGGAACAGCACCTCATATTTCGCTTGGGGAGTCTGCATCCTCTTGGCATGAACATTGAATTCTCCCAATTCTGTTGACCCTTGCTGTTTCCTCCCCTTCCTACCTCTCCCTCAGCCCTCGGGCTCCGCCTCCTCCTTTTTCCTTTCTTCTCCCCGCCTCCCCCCACCCCCCATCAGTCTGAAGAAGGGTTTCGGCCTGAAACGTTACCTACCTCCTTCGCTCCATAGATGCTGCTGCACCCGCTGAGTTTCTCCAGCATTTTGTGTACCCTCGATTTTCCAGCATCTGCAGTTCCTTCTTTAACAAATAAAGACGATTTTTTTCCACCTGAAATGTAGTGCAGTATGCCTCTGTAATTCTGCCACTGCAGGCTCGCAGTAGGCATACATTTGTTTCCACTCTCATAACTGCATTGAGACTCGTTTCAAGGTTAATGCCACATTCTGATCTAGAAATGGCTTGGATTTTGAATGTGTTATTAGGCACATGTGAAATCTTCTTTTGATGAAACAATGTCCCACAACGTGACCTATGACATGTGTTGGAGGGAAATGCAGATGCTGATTTAAACCGAAGATAGACACAAAAAGTAATTCAGAGGGTCAGGCGGCATCTCTGGAGAAAAGGAGAAAGGGAAATTAGAGATATAGACAGTGATGTAGAGAGATATAGAACAAATGAATGGGAGATATGCAAAAAAGTAACAATGATAAAGACCGTTTCCTAGGTAAGAATGAATACAGACAATGAGACTCAACAAGACGACTTTGACCCATGACAGCCTTTCCTTGGTGATCTTGGTCTTCAAGGGACTTTGAGTGTAATATCCCATTGAGAATGGGGGATGATTTGTATATGGGTGTAAGGTAAGAGGGAAATTACTTAATAAGAACCTGAGAGGCAACTTTTTCACAGTGAATGGGTGGCGGATATGTGTGTTTCCGGAAATACAGCACTCAGTCGTGAAACTGAAGGTCTCCAAAATTCTAGGTTTTTTATGTAATATTCCCATTGTTTCATACCCTGTATTTTAAGTAGCATAGATCATGGTGTATAGGCAAAATAAAGAGATGAAACAAAAATAAATAAATCTGTTTTTACAAAGAAAAATATCAGATTCCTGCGTTTTCTTGCCTTTTTTGTGACATTTTTTAAGCAGAATTTCATCAAATCCTTTGGTTAATTTATACCAGAAAAATTACATTAATTTTGCAATTAAATAACTCTAAGCCAAATTCTATGATTTTTCTCATTTATCACCCGATTTAGATGGTTTTCTGATGTCCCAAGATTTTGCAGCAGAACGTGAGTGAAGGTGCCCATTTGGTCAATTGTGAAATGTGTCATGTGTGAACCATTTTTATATTTATTGGTTCTTTTTTATTGTTTATATTTTGTGTTTCATTCCATTGAAATATTTATTAATGAATAGAACTTAATAATTGCATTTTAATTCAATTTAGATTACATTTGTAATAATTTATGGGTGAAACTGTACCCATAGTTAAACTGGCCTGGCTACTTCTGTGATCAATTCTCGCATAGGTCGATTACTTGTACAGCACTTTTCCGTCTTAGTCGCCATAAATTAAACTTAGTTTGCAACCCAAGGGTAGGTAAAGCATAACCCAAGCCAACATCCCCCAGTTACATTCAGTTGACAATGTTGAACAGATCATGTCATTCCCACACACATCACCAGTCTCCTGAAACATACACTTTTTTTTCCGAGCTCTGTCATGGGAAAAGATTACCAGGAGGATGGCGGAAAAGACTCGAGGATGGTGGCATAGTGGCATAGTGGGAGAGTTGTTGGCTTACAGCACCAGAGACCCGGGTTTGATCCTGACCACGTGTGCTGTCTGTATGGAGTTTGTACGTCCTCCTCTTGACCTGCGTGGGTTTTCCCCAGGTGCTCTGTTTTCTACCCGCACTCAAAAGATGTACAGGTTTGTAAAAATGTTAATTGTCCTTAGTGTGAGAAGAATAGTGTTAATGTGTGTGAATTGCTGGTCGGCGCGGACTCGGTGTGCCGAAGGGCTGGTTGCTCTGCTGTAATTCTAACCTAAACTAAACAAAAAACTAAACTAATGCGTTCATAGTCTTACAATATACAATATCCCCACTGATTTTGGGGAATGAGACCTTAAAATCTTCTTTTAATACTATCCTTCCCCACAAACTGGTGGACAAACTGGGGGACTTGGGACTTCCACAATCCACCTGCATGTGGATAAATAGCTTCCTGTCGGGCCACAGCCAGAGAGTCAGAATGGGCCATCACACATCCACGGCCCTCAGCCTCAGTGCTGGCTCTCCACAGGGCTGCATGCTGAGCCCCCTGCTCTACACCATCTACACACATGACTGCACCTCCGCCCACAGCAACACCATTGTCAAATTTGTAGATGACACTACGGTGGTGGGGCTCATCTCCGGGGGGGACGAGTACGCCTATCGGGATGAGGTGGAGCAGCTGACAGTGTGGTGTGGAGAAAATAACCTGCTCTTGAACACCTTAAAGACCAAGGAGATAATAATAGACTTCAGGAAGAACAAAACAGAACTCGTACCACTAATCATCAGAGGGGACTGTGTGGAGAGGGTGGCGGATTTCCGCTTCCTGGGAATCCATATTGAGGAGGACCTGACGTGGAGCGTGAACACCTCTGCGCTGCTGAAGAAGGTCCAGCAGAGACTGCACTTCCTGAGGGTGCTCAGGAAGAATAACATCACACAGAGACTGCTGCTGTCCTTTTATCGGTGCTCCATTGAGAGCATCCTAACATACTGTGTATGCGTGTGGTACACCAGCTGCACAGCAGCTCAGAGGAAAGCGCTCCAGAGGGCCATTGACAACGCCCAGAGGATTGTCGGCTGCCCTCTCCTTACCTTGGAAGACTTACACAGTTCCCGCTGCATCAAAAAATCCCAGAATATTATAAAGGACATTTCCCACCCCGGACACTCCCTGTTTGAACTGTTGCTGTCAGGCAGACGGTACAGATCTACAAGGACAAGGACAAACAGACTTAAAAACAGTTTTTACCCCACTGCTATAAAGGCACTAAATGTAGCCGCCAAGGAACGCGGGGACTAAGGGACTGTGGTTGGTACACTGTGAAATCGACAGAAGGATGTAGGGTTGGGTGTTTATGCGTGCTATTTTCATATTTCATATTTATTTTAGTTATTTATCTTTTTTAATATTTTACCTTGTATGTATCGTTAGCTTTTATGGTTTGAATGTTGCACTGACTGGTTGACATTTTTAAATTTCGTTGTACATGGTTCATGTTACAATGACAATAAAGAAACTATTCTATTCTATTCTAAAGGAGAAAAAGCATTTATGATGCTTTTGAGAATTTCAAAAACATGTAGCATGTTCAAAGGAGCCTTCTGTAAACAACGGAAGGAGCGCACCACCTCACAAACTATCCTCCCATCCGGTGCTTACTGCTTCGTCTGTGGAAGAGGCTTTGCTTTGCACTTTTGCCTCATCTGCTATCTTGGAATCCACAAAAACAAGTCTCCCTTCGATTGGATGTACACGCCATGAGGAAGAAGGTGAACCTAGGTTAATATGAGGTCAATTGGACTACTTTGCAATATTTAAGTATTTATAACAGGACATTCTCCTGACAGAATTCACTGAAGCCTGTTCAAATGGCTCCATATTGGCCTGATACAAGGTAAAGCTAACCAGTAACTCTTACTGGTCCCAAGTATCTGTCATATCCACTGCCTGCCATTGTCACTGGTCTACCATCTAAACCACCATCTCTATTCTCTTAATTGCAGATCACTGGTGTAAGGGTTTAAGAAGGAATTGCAGATGCTGGTTTACACTGAGGATAGACCGAGTCTGATGAAGGATATCAGTGGGTCAGCGAGATGACTCAGCGGGTCAGGCAGCATCGCTGGAGAAAAGGAATGGATGACATTTTGAGTCGATGAGTCTGATGAAGAATCTTGACCCGCAACATCACCTATTCCTTTTCTCCAGAGATGCTGCCTGACCCATAGAGGTACTCCAGTATTTTGTGTATATTACTGGTTTAAGGATCTATGCTTAAGACAGTTTCGGACTCCCTCAATGTGACACCTCAGTATCAATCTAGGTTTTGGTCCTCAATGTGTCATGAATGAAAATCTTTGGCAGTTGAGGACCCTTGAATCCACTAATTTCCAGCATATAAAGTAAACCAGCCATATTGACCTAATGCAGGAATTCTGATGACCATTCCATACTTGTACAAATAAGTGAATTTATATAAAGATTTTTTTTTTCCTGGACGGCATTGATCACAGGGAATGAAGAAAGAAATTATAATAAAGTCAAGTCAGTCAGCATTGAATGCCAAATCTCCCTACAATGCACTGCTTCAATATGATGCTGCCCTGTGGATTATGCAGATACTGATGATTTACAATATCATGTCCTGCCTTAATCCACTGATTAAGGGCCAATTAAACTATTGAATAAATAGGGCTGCAGGAATAAATTAACTCAATTATTACATGTCATTACTAATTACAGTGTTAAACTCAGGGAATGATAAAAGCAACTCAAAATTGGGTGCAGGACTGCAAGTGCATCATACAGTAAATAAAAGATTTCCATTTACATGTAGAATCAGACTAGAGTTTTTTCTGGAACCTCAGAGGTGCAAAGCATTTCTATGCCAGATAATTGCAGCAATTCGTCTCCCACATAAGAGTAAATCTATGTACACACAATGGTGCCATAAGCAATATACAATAATAGCTGAATTGTTCTAATCTGTGCCCTGTCATTCTTGCAGGTCAGTGCATCTGTACCATCGAAGTACTAGAAGGATCCCGACCGGAAAATTCATCTATCCATGTTCTCCAGAGATGCTGCCTGACCTGCTGAGTTACTCCAGTTACGGAGTTACCTAATGTGTCTTTTTTTGTAAACCAGCATCTGTATTTCCATGTATCAGCACTTCATTTCTGTTCCTCAGCTCTACACCAGCTGTGACTAAAGGGCCTGTCCCACTTGGCCGTCATTCGTGCGCCATTTACGCGACCTGCTAGCGTGTGGGTAGCGCGGGACGGGCGCATGGAGTGGTGTGGGGGAGTGTGGAGTGGCGTGGAGGAGTGTGGGCTTCATCCTGCACAAAATATTCACGTGCCACTGGCCTGTCGCGTAACTGACAGCCAAAGTGGGACAGGCCCAAGACCCTGGCATGGCGCAATGTCTCACCTCCAACAGCAGCAGAAGCAGGCAAATGATCACCAAGCTCGGCCTGGGGCTCACGGCCATTGCGGATCCGGATCCGCCCCCACTACTACTCCCAGAGCGGGGCCAAGATGATTGGAGATAAACATAAAATGCTGGACTAACTCAGCAGGACCGGCAGCATCTCTGGAGAGAAGCAATGGGTGACGTTTCAGGTCAAGACCCTTCTTCAGACTGAAGAAGAGTCTCAACCCGAAATATCATCCATTCCTTCTCTCCAGAGATGCTGCTGGTCCCGCTGAGTTACTCCTGCATTTTGTGTCTATCTTCAAAAGACGACACGCGCTCCAGACGGCTGTGCGGAGGCGTCACTACTGGCCTGTCGCGTAAATGACGACCAAGTGGGACAGGCCCTTAACATTGAATGGCCTTATTCATTTGGTTAAGGTAAACGTTTGGAACACTGAGGAACAGTTTTGTAACAATGGGTGTTGCTTAATGGGTGGGTCCTCATGGTCAGTGTACCATCAAGCATGTTGGAAGTAGTTGTAAAGATCACAAACTCTCCGAAGACCATCAGAATCCTCTGTGCGGGTGTATTAGATTCTACTATCTACTGCTATGCACAGTACTCCACATTGTGGGATGAACATACTAGGCTGCCTTCAAGAGTACAGGGCAACCATGAAAATGTAGCACAACTGTCAACTGCGGGTGAACTTGAGGTAGGGAATGAGGTGTTTGGAGGGAATGGTTGATGTACTCAATGCTTTACTCCAGTTTAGTTTGGAGATACAGCATGGAAACAGGCCTTTTGGCCCACTGAGTCCGCACCGACTGCCAATCCCCATTACACTAGCACACACTGCACATTGGGGATATTTTACAATTTTCACCGAACCTGTATGTCTTTGAAGTGTGGGAGGAAATCCGAGCCTTATGAGAAAACCCACACAACCATGGGGAGAACGGGCATACTCCATACAGACAGCACCCATAGTCAGGATTGAACCCGGGTCTCTGGTGTTGTTAGGCATTAACCATACCACTGCACCACCATGCTGCCCCACAAGACATGGGTATGTTTTGATCTGATGTTTAATTTGCTTCATTATTCTTTCCTAAGAGACAAACATTGGCAATCACCATGCTTTTACATCCACCTGGTACAGCAGATGGGGCCCTATCTTAACGTCTCTTTTGAATGGCAACACCTCTGAGAGTGAATCTTTCCCTTACTCTAGTGACAACACACATTACAGAAGGACTTAAAGACACATACTCTTGTCCTGAGGCAAGAGCATTATCACTGTGACAAGGCAGACAATTCATCAATGAAACCGGGCAGTCCATCAAAGTTCCATCAAAAGAATATCACAATGAATAGGCCCTTCCATCTCTAGTGAAATATGAAAGATCTTTAGATTAGTTTAGTTTATTATTATTGTCACGTGAACAGAGTTAGCTTTTTTGTTGCGTGCTATCCAGTCAGTGAAAAGACTATACATATATGATTACAATCAAGTTGTCCACAATGTACAGATACAGGATAAAGGCTAAATCATTTAGTGTAAGATAAAGTCTAGTAAAATCCAATTAGAGATAGTTTGAAGGACTCCAATGAGGTATTGTTGGTCTCTCGGTGATAGGATGGTTCAGTTGCCTGAGAACAGCTGGAAAGAAGCTATCCCTGAATCTGGAGGTGTGTATTTCCGCGCTTCTATCTGTCACAGAAAGACAAGGTGAAGAAGAAGGCAGTTGGCATGCTTTGTCTTTGTCAGTCAAAGCACTGAGTACAGGACCACTGCACCACCATGCCGCCGCACAGGGCATGGGTATATTTTGATCAGATGTTTAATTTGCTTCATTATTCATTCATAAGAGATAAACATTGGCAGTCACCAGGAAGTTGCTCTTTTTCAACTGCTTTTGCATCTACCTGGTACAGCAGATGGGGCCCTATCTTAATGTATCCTTTGAATGGCAACACCTCTGAGAGTGAATCTCATTTTGCTTATCCCTAACAAGTCTGAAGAAAGGTCTTGACCCGAAACACCACCCATCCCTTCTGTCCAGAGATGCTGCCTGTCCCGTTGTGTTACTCCAGCTTTTTGTGTCTTTCACTGAGTACGAGTCAGGAAGTTATTTTGCAGTTGTACAAAATGTTGATGAAACTGCATATGGAGTATTGTGCACACATTTGGTTACCCTGCTGTAAAAAATACCTTGTTAAACTAGATAGACTACAAAGAACAATGTTGAGAATATTTCCAGAGCTTGAGGAACCTGAGTTATATGAAGAAGTTCGGCAGACTATGACTTTATTCATTGGCGTGTACATGACCTTCCAGAGGTGTGTAAAATCTGAAGGGGTATAAATAAGGTGCACGCACACATTTATTTTCCAGGGAAGTGGAATTCAAACCACAGGGCAAAGGTTTAAGGTGAGAAGGGAATGATTAAAAAGTGATCTGAGGATCAATTTCTCCGTACATAGGGTGATGTGCAAATGGATATGAGCTTATGGTTAAAGTAGTTGAGGTAGGTCCGATAACGTTTTAAAGACATTGGACAGGTACATGGATAGGAAAGGTTTAGAGGGAATTGGGCTTGGTATGGGCAAATGGGACTAACTTGGCCATCCTAGACAAATTGGGGTGAAGGGCTTGTTTCCACCCTGTATAACATTTTGACTTTATGACTGAAATGCAAACTACTAACAAAGTTGGGGATCTGAAACAAATTGAGAATGCTGGAGATATTCAGGGCAGCTTCAGGAGAGAGGGGAAAACAGTTAATAATTCAATTTGGTAGGCTTTCATTTGATGTTTTTATTTGAAATTAGTCCTCTTGGAAATTAAATAACACACTTAATTGTTGATGTCTTAGGCAGAGAAGAGTACATATATATGTTTACTTGGATGTGCTGCATCTGCTTTTGCTACCATGGATACAAATAATGTTTGTGGCAGAACCCTGACCTTGGCAAATAAATTCACAGATTCTTGGAATGATTTGGTTGTGGCTGACAAGAAAATTGTATGGTTTATGTTCAATAGACAACCTTGAAATATGTTCACAAACAGCTCCTATATCATTTATGAATTTATCACTGACACATTTGGCATCTTGTTCAGCCCTTAAAGTTATTGAATTCAATTCAGCAGGTTGATTCTTTGAATGGTTGCTCTGAATTGAGATAACAGTACCCTTTGCTCAATCCTTTGAGCAATTGACTGCACTATTTCCTGGTTAAAATGCTCTGGTATGCACCAATTTACATTATGAACTCGGGTCTGGGTGAACAAGGGGTGTTGGAAAGTGTGCTTTTACATGGGCAAGAGCAGAAATGTTGATGTATACCAGTGGGACGTTTGATATCAGACATTTGTTGTTGTATACTTGCCTGGAGATAATACAGGTGACCTTTTGAAGCCTGATTGCTTGTAAATATCCAAAATAAATGCTTTCACTGGTTGGGTCATGCAATAAAAATTATAAGTGATTTAAAGAGTAAAAGTGTCAAAGTGTTGAATAATTAGATAAAAATGGAAAACATGAGAATTTTCATCAATGCCAGTTGTGGCAATATTAAAGAAATGTTCAGGGCAAAATAATGAATAAATTGAAGATATAAGGAACACTAATTCACTTGAAAGGAGATTGGTTTTCAGGGTGATCTGTTTCAAACTGCGTCACATTTAAAAAATTCTAAGTGTTTTTCATACTGCTGTGGCGTAACATCGATTTTGCTTACTTGTGCATAATTATTCATAAAGGATCAAGTGGTCATTCAACCTTTGGGCTCTATTTTACCAGTTGATAACTGAACTGTTGATTCATGTTGACCTTAACCTGTTGCTAGACCTTGCTTCATCCTACCGCAAGGGAATTTATCAGTCAGTCCTGGAAGTACCAGATACAAAAGCCTTCTCAAACTTTTATTTTTTAGTCTGCTGAAACAAAAGCCAGAGAAACACAAATTAGAAAATTACACCTCCAGTAGCAAGCCCTAAAACCATGACAGAATTCAACAGTATTGATAATTAGTTATCTGTATCTGATAAAGGGACCAAAATTTAAGGGCATAACTGAAAGAAATATTGTGATCCAATACAAAATGTTGGAAAGCTATTGATTTCACAGAATAATTTAGACAGTTCAAGTTAACAGCACCTATATGCCGTGTAGGAAGGATCTTCAAATACTGGTTTACATTGAAGATAGTCACTAACTGCTGGATTAACTCAGCGGGTCAGGCAGCATCTCTGGAGAGTAGGAATAGGTGATGTTTCTTGTCTAGACCCTTCTTCGGATTAAGAGTCATGGGAGAGGTATGAAATGGTGCAGAGCAGTTCACATGCTAGTACTGATGACCAAAGAGCCCACAATGGTCCATTGTTTGCTGTGGAGGAGGTCTTCTTCTTCGAGTCTGTTGCAATCTCAGATGTTGTTCTGCCAGTATCTGGCGCAGGTCACAGTTGGTCGGGTCGGTTCAGCCAGGTCCTGGGGGCTGCACTGGGGGGCGTCGTCACACTCCAGTAGGTGGGACATTGTCTGTACTGCTCCACAGCTGCATGTGTCTTCTGCCTAGTAGTTCCATGCTGTCATAAGTGCTTTGCACCTGCCCTGCTCCACTCGTAATCTGTTGAGGGTCTTCCAGTTTGGCCATGGGAGGTCGTGCCCGCTGGCGAGGCATTCAGTCGGAGTGATTCCGCTCTCCATCCAGTCGTGGGCTCGTGTGTTGAGCTGGTTCCATTCATCTTTCCAGATGTTGGTCCTTGCTGCTTCTTTGGTTGTCTGGAGAGGTGGGACTGTCTGCAAGAAACTGGCCCTGGATTTCAGTTGGGGTGGAGGTGCTGTGTGTCCGTGCAGGGGGTGCATGGTATCGATCTCCTGTGCTCTCCGCTCGTCTTGGGTGACAATGGATCATCTGATATGGGGGGGGGGGGCAAATACCAGCTAGGGCGTAGAGGCACGGGACTGGCGTTGTCTTTATGCATCTCGTGATAATGCGGCAGGTGTCGTTGAGGGCTGTGTCAACCAGTTTGGTGTGGTTGGAGCGGCTCCAGCTTGAGCACGCGTATTCAGCTGTGGAGAAGCACAGGGCTAGGGCAGTTGCACGGATGGTTGGTGGATCAGCGCCCCACTTTGAGTTTACCAGGTTGCGAAGGATGTTGTTGTGAGTGTTGACCTTGGCTTTGGTGTTCTGAAGGTGGGTTTTGAAAGAGAGTGTCCTGTCAAGTGTGACTCCGAGGTACATGGGGTGGAAGTGGTTGGAGAGTTTGAGGCCATCCCATGAGACGCTCAATTGTTTTCCTGCATCTCGATTTTTAAGATGGAAGCTGCATAGTTGGGTTTTTGATGGGTTGGGTTTCAGGTTGTTTGTTATTGTAGTAGGTTGTCATCTCTTGGATGGCGCTTTCCAGGACAGACTCGATCTTCTGGAAGTTCTCCTGTTGGGTGGTGATGCTGAGGTCATCAGCATAGATGAAGCGGCGGCATTGTGGGGGAAGTGGTTGGTCGTTGGTGTAGATGTTGAAGAGGAGGGGGGCCAGTACGCTGCCTTGTGGTAGGCCATTCTTTTGGGCTTTCCATTTGCTCCTCTTGTCGTTTAGTTGAACAAAGAAGCGCCTGTTGTTTGAGAAGGCTTTTGACTTGGCACAGGTCGAGGTCACCAGTCATGTCAAAAGGTTTCGTGATCATGGTGCAGTGCTGGACAGTGTCGTAGGCAGCGGTGAGGTCTATGAAAGCTGCTCCGGTGATGAGTTTGCACTCAAAACCGTCCTCAATGTGTTGAGTGAGGTTCAATAGCTGCCCGGCACATGGAGGAGGTGATAAAGAGGGGATATGCCAATGATGCATTTGAAGGAAAATATTAAGGCTAAGCTTTGTAATAACGATATCCTGGAAGAAGTACATGAAGTATGAATTATTACAATACGTTTCATACAATGAGGGGAACAAAAAATGACATCCATTTAGGTTTTATAGAAGTCTCCATCTATTTTTTTTAAGAACCACTAGATAGGCTGCTTCAGAGCAAAAGCAAATTGACTATGTGTGGTGCACGCTCTAGTCCACATGATCAATACAGGTCCTTTCCAGGTTATGACTGAAGTACAGTTCATACATACAGATGAGCATCTGGTTAACTGGTGGGATGGATTTACCAGCTTCTGCAGAGCTGTAGGCACCTTCTGCCATTTGAGAACCCAGTTTGTGTAAATATCTGAATGATTGTTAAACATCCTGATTTACTGTAACTATGTGTTTCCCACAGTTCGCCTAGGCATCTATGAAAATATAATGCTGGGTGGCTGCATGTTTGACATAAACAATTAGGGTTAAAAAGTGCCATAACTAATGCATCACACTTCCTGTCCAATCTAATTGCATTACTTGCAAAAAATACTTTGTTGTATAGATTAATTTCTTGCCTGGTAAGCAAGGAAACTGTGGACCATTTGTGCTCGCGCAGACTATAAATGGTATGACGTAATTTGTGGATCACTTCCGTTCAGCTGGACCTTCCAAATGCCTATGGAATCAAATTGCAACAGAAGCAAATCCCCAGTTAAAGTACTAATAGAGGTCATAGTATTAAATTGATTTGGTGAATGGATAAAAAGTAAACAATGATACTTACCCTGAAGTTTACAAGTTGCTCTGAGATCACCTTTGTCCATACTCTTTGTGTGTTATCAGGCATTGTCATGATATTATTAATACTGACCAGGATAGCAGCTAATGGGTTACTGATCCAGGAGAAGGAGGTGGAATTTTACTGGCTGTCTTGTCAATGTTTGAAACCTTTATTTCACAGTTCTGTGCACTGAGCACCACATAGGAGAATGAGAGGAAAATAATGTAACATAAGCTTGTGCATAAGCAACAAGCTTAAACAAAGGGAAAATCTTCTTACATCAAGAACAAAAATACAACTAAAATTTATGCTCTGGGGAAGCGCTTTGATGAGAAGGAGTAAATTGTGGTTATTTGTAATTAGGTTTGATCCTTTCTGCAACCCTTTCACATCTGCATATTCCTAAAATATCAGTAAAGTATATTTGTATGGATGGTCATGTCAGCTGCTTTTAGAGAACAATAGAGCCTCAGTTCATTCGTGTGGAAATTCAATACTCACGTTTCTGAATTCCTCCCTACAAGGTCAGAATGAGAAATAAGCATGATTTAATTCAAATCAGGAAGCTAATTTGATTGTTAAGTGCCTCTCAAAGAAGGCAAATCTTTGGAAGAATATATGAAGTTGAAGATTGACTGGAGTATAGCTTTTGAAATAAATCACAGTAGTTACCTGTCTCCATTCTTCAATGTGATTAATTTTCTGCAATAAAAGGGTAAATTCATTTGAACAAAACTGGCAGTATGCTTTATTCTAGGCTTGCAGGCGCCACCTTGCATTTAAAGATTTATGCAGCATTTTTCATATTTGTACAGACTTTTGAAAAATGTTCTGCAGTTTTTCAATTGTCCTCCGAAGAGGGAAAATATTAGCATCAGGTTTGATATGATCTGTGTGCATGTGCTTATTAAAGCAAATTCATTCTTAAATTAATCTTCTTTTAGATTGTATGGAAAAAATACAATAATTTCATCAAGAAATGATCAAACTCTAATCTAAAGTGAAAATGACCAATGTGCCTTTTGAAAGTTAAACAGTTTGCTTCCAAGCTTCTATACTTTGGGCAGTTTTCACATTCTTGTGATTAATATGGTGAGATATGTAAGAACGCATTCCAGACAAGGATTCATGCACCCTTCTTCTGAATGCTAAATTAGTTCTGTCACAATGTTGGAGCCTCCGATAGTTATCATAGATGAGCAGAATAATCCAGTGTGAAAACAGGCCCTTCAGCCGAACTTGCCCACACCAGCCAACATGTCCCAGCTACACTGGTCCCCCCTGCCTGCGTTTGGTCCGTATCCCTCCAAACATGTCCTATCCATAGAAACATGGAAAGTAGGTGCAGGAGTAGGCCATTCGGCCCTTCGAGCATGCACCGCTATTCAATATGATCATGGCTGACCATCCAACTCAGTATCCCTTACCTGCCTTCTCTCCTTACACCCTGATCCCTTTAGCCACAAGGTCACATCTAAATCCCTCTTAAATATAGCCAATGAACTGGCCTCAACTACCTTCTGTGGCAGAGAATTCCAGAGATTCACCACTCTCTGTGTGAAAAATGTTTTTCTCATCTCGGTCCTAAAAGGTTTCCCTCTTATCCTTAAACTGTGACCCCTTGCCCTGGACTTCCCGAACATCGGGAACAATCTTCCTGCATCTAGCCTGTCCAACCCCTTAAGAATTTTGTAAGTTTCTATAAGATCCCCCCTCAATTTTCTAAATTCTAGCGAGTACAAGCTGAGTCTATCCAGTCTCTCTTCATATGAAAGTCCTGACATCACAGGAATCAGTCTGGTGAATCTTCTCTGTACTTCCTCTATGGCAAGAATATCTTTCCTCAGATTTGGAGACCAAAACTGTATGCAATACTCCAGGTGTGGTCTCACCAAGACCCTGTACAACTGCAGTAGAACCTCCCTGCTCCTATACTCAAATACTTTTGCTATGAATGCTGACATACCATTCACTTTCTTCACTCCCTGCTGCACCTGCATGCCTACTTTCAATGACTGGTGTACCATGACACCCAGGTCTCGTTGCATCTCCCCTTTTCCTAATCAGCCACCATTCAGATAATAGTCTACTTTCCTGTTTTTGCCACCAAAGTGGATAACCTCACATTTATCCATATTATACTGCATCTGCCATGCATTTGCCCACTCACCCAGCCTATCCAAGTCACCTTGCAGCCTCCTAGCATCCTCGTCATAGCTAACACTGCCCCCCAGCTTTGTGTCATCCGCAAACTTGGAGATGTTGCATTCAATTCCCTCGTCCAAATCATTAATATATATTGTAAATAGCTGGGGTCCCAGCACTGAGCCTTGTGGCACCCCACTAGTCACTGCCTGCAATCATGAAAAGGACTCGTTCACTCCTACTCTTTGCTTCCTGTCTGCCAGCCAGTTCTCTATCCACATCAATCCCGAACCGCCAATACCGTGTGCTTTAAGTTTGTATACTAATCTTTGTGTGGGACCTTGTCGAAAGCCTTCTGAAAGTCCAGATATAACACATCCACTGGTTCTCCCTTATCCACTCTAATAGTTACATCCTCAAAAAATTCTATAAGATTCGTCAGACATGGTTTACCTTTCGTAAATCCATGTTGACTTTATCCAATGATTTCACCACTTTCCAAATGTGCTGCTATCCCATCTTTATTAACTAACTCTAGCAGTTTCCCCACTATGTGTAAGACTAACTGGTCTGTAATTCCCCATTTTCTCTCTCCCTCCCTTTTTAAAAAGTGGGGTTACATTCCAATCCTCAGGAACTACTCTAGAATCTAAAGAGTTTTGAAAAATTATCACCAAGGCATCCACTATTTCTGGGGCTACTTCCTTAAGTACTCTGGGATGCAGCCTTTCTGGCCCTGGGGATTTATCGGCCTTTAATCCACTCAATTTACCCATCACCACTTCCCGGCTAATCTGGATTTTACTCAGTTCCTCCATCTCATTTGACCTGCTATCCCCTGCTATTTCCGGCAGATTATTTATGTCTTCCTTAGTGAAGACAGAACCAAAGTAGTTATTCAATTGATCTGCCATGAACTTGTTCCCCATGATCAATTCGCCTGTTTCTGACTGCAAGGGACCTACATATGTTTTAACTAATCTCTTTCTCTTCACATATCTATACAAACATTTGCAGTCAGTTTTTATGTTCCCTGCCAGTTTTCTTTCATAATCTATTTTCCCTTTCCTAATTAAACCCTTTGTCCTCCTCTGCTGGACTCTGAATTTCTCCCAGTCCTCTCGTAGGCTGCTTTCACTGGCTAATTTGTACGCTTCATTTTTTGTTTTGATACTATCCCTGATTTCTCTTCTTATCCACGGATGCACTACCTTCCCTGATTTATTCTTTTGCCAAACTGGGATGAACAATTGGTGTAGTTATTTCATGCAGTCTTTAAATGCCTTCCATTGCATATCCACCGTCAACCCTTTAAGAATCAATTGCCAGTCTACCTTGGCCAATTCACGTCTCATACCCTCAAAGTTACCTTTCTTTAAGTTCAGGACCCGTGTTTCTGAATTAACAATGTCATTCTCCATCCTAATGAAGAACTCAACCATATTATGGTCACTCTTGCCCAAGGGGCCACGCACAACAAGGCTGCTAACTAACCCTTCCTCATTACTCAATACCCAGTCTAGAATAGCCTGGTCTCTCGTTGGTTCCATGTATCCATCTCACTGTTTCTTAAATGTAGAGATAGTCCCAGCCTCTACTATTTCATCTGGCAGCTTGTTCCATACACTCACCACTTTTTGTGTGAAAAAGCTACCCCTCAGATACCAATTAAATCTTTTCCCCTTCACCATGAACCTATGTCCTGTGGTCTTTGATTCCCCTACTCTGGGCAAGTGATTCTGTACATCTACCCGAGCTTCATTTCTTGCAGATCAGGACTTTATTTTGCCTATATTCTAGACCTCTGCACCTCCTTGAGTTTCTGAGGCATTAGCACAGTCGATCCCCTTTGCAATGGAGGTTCAACATTCCCAATGTGATTGCGTGGATTTTCTCTGGATGCTCTGGTTTCCTCCCGCATCCCAAAGTTGTGCAGATTGGTTGGGTAATTATCAAATGTAAATTACCCCAAGCATGTTGCTGAGTGGCAGAATCCAGGGGAAATTGATGGAAATGAGGCAGCTTCCATCCTTTGCAAACTTTTGGGGCAGCTTTCACTGTCAGTAAGTGATTACCATGGCAATGAGTACATCCCTCTTAGTCAGTGCAGATTTGGTGTCAGCCGGGGCCAAACAGATTCATCTGGTGATAGCTGGTCACAAAACTGTGGACTGGTAAGAAAGTTAAGGTTCTGCACCCTCTCCAAAGCCTCCACATCCTTCTTGTAAGGATACGACCAGATAGCATACAATACTCCAAATGCGGTCTAACAAAAGTCCTATATAGTTGCAACAATGTATTCTGAATGTTATTATCAGTGCTTCAACCAATGAAAGCAGGCATACTATTCTATCTACTTAAGTTGCCACTTTCAGAGAGCTGTGAACTTGGACCTCAAGATCCCTCTGCATATCAATATTGTTAAGGGTATTGCCATTAACTGTATATTTTTCCATTACATTCAACATCCCAAAGTGCAACACCTTACACTTTATCAGTTTAAAGCCATCTGCCATTTTTCTGCCGATATCTGTTACTGATCTGTATCCACTGTATCCTTTGATAGCTCTCCTCACTGTCCACGTTTCCACTGATATTGGTGTTGTCTGCAAAATTATTAACGGACTCATTTATATTTATGTCTGTCATTTACATATATCACAAACAACAGATACCCCTGCAGAATGCCACTGGTCATAGATCTCAAGCCAGAAAACAGCCCTTCTACCCCTGTCCATTGTCTTCTATGAATAAACCAGTTCTGAATACATTCGACCAATTCACCATGAATCCCATGTACCTTATTTTTCAGAATCAGTCTACCATGCTAGACTTTATCAAATGCCGTACCTCATCCACTCCCCTACCTTCATCACCTTCATCAGCTCCTCAAATACCTCAACTTTCAGAAAGCATTTAATAGGGTCTCACATAGGAGCTTAGTGGGCAAAAGTAGGGTGCATGGTATTTGGGGTAGAGTGCTGACATGGATAGATAAGTGGTTGGCAGACATGAAACAGAAAGTGGGGATTAACAGGTCCCTTTCAGAATGGCAGGCAGTGACTAGTGGGGTACCGCAAGCCTCAGTGCTGGGACCGCAGCTTTTTACCATATACATCAATGATTTGAATGAAGAGGCTCGAAGTAACATTAGCAAATGTACAGATGACACAAAGCTGGGTGACAGTGTGAACTGTGGGGAGGATGCTATGAAAATGCAGGGTGACTTGGACAGGTTGGGGGAGTGGGCAGATCCATGGCAGATGAAGTTTAATGTGGAGAAATGTGAGGTTATCCACGTTGGTAGCAAACACAGGAAGACAGATTACTATCTACATGGCGTCAAGTTGGATAAAGTGGAAGTACAACGGGATCTGGGGGTTCATCAGTCTTTGAAAGTAAGCATGCAGGTACAGCAGGCAGTGAAGAAAGCAAATGGCATGTTGACCTTTAGAGGAGTCGAGTATTGGAGCAAAGAGGTCCTTCTGCAGTTGTACAGGGCCCTAGTGAGACCACACCTGGGGTATTGTGTGCAGTTTTGGTTCCCTAATTTGAGGAAGGACATTCTTGCTATTGAGGGGGTGCAGCGTTGGTTTACAATGTTAATTCCTGGGATGGCGGGACTGTCATATGCTGAGAGAATGGAGCAGCAGGGAGTGGGAATCTCATTGAAACTCATTGAAACTCATGAGTGGGAATCTCATTGAAACATATAAGATTGTTAAGGTTTGGACAAGCTAGAGGCAGGAAACATTTTCCCGATGTTGGGGGAGTCCAGAACCAAGGGCCACAGTTTAGGGATAAGGGGTATGTCATTTAGAACAGAGACGAGGAAACACTTTGTCTCACAGAGAGTTGTGAGCCTGTGGAATTGTCTGCCTCAGAGGGCAGTGGAGGCCGGTTCTCTGGTTGCTTTCAAGAGAGAGCTGGATAGGGCTCTTAAAAATACTGGAGTCAGGGGATATGGGGAAAAGGCAGGAACGGGTACTGATTGTGGATGATCAGCCATGATCACATTGAATGGCGGTGCTGGCTCGAAGGGCCGAATGGCCTACTCCTGCACCTATTGTCTATTGTCCATTGAAATGGTATGAAATTGGATTTGAATTTGATGGCCTTGCACCCTGCTTGAAATGGTATGAAACTGCACTTGAATTTGGTGGCCTTGCACCTTGTTTGAAATGGTATGAAACTGCACTTGAATTTGGTGGCCTTGCACCCTGTTTGAAATGGTATGAAACTGCACTTGAATTTGGTGGCCTTGCACTCTGCTTGAAGTGGTATGAAACTGCACTTAAATTTGGTGGCCAGTGGTGCAACTGTAGAAGTTTGTGAGGAAGCTGGCATTCATGCCAAACTTCCTCAGTCTTCTCAGGAAAAAGAGCCGCTGGTGGGCTTTCTTAGTTATTGTGTCCGTGTGCAGTGTCCAAGAGAGGTCCTCAGTGATGTGCACACTGAGGAACTTGAAGCTGCTGATCCTTTCATCCTCAGCATCACCGACCACTCCCCTGCTGTCACCTGTAGTCCACGATCATCGCTTTAGTTTTGCTGACATAGAGAGAGAGGTTATTTTCCTGGCACCAGCTGTTTAGTGCCTTTGCCTCCTTTCTATAGGCCGTCTCATTATTGTCTGAGGTGAGGGCCAGGATGGTCGCGTCATCAGCAAACTTTAAGATGATGTTGGAGCTGTGCTTAGCAGTACAGTCGTGCATGAACAGGGAGTACAGGAGAGGGCTGACCACACAGCCCTGTGGTGCGCCTGTGTTGAAGATCATTGAGGAAGAGGTATGGCTGCCAATTCTCACCACCTGTGGCCTGCCCATCAGGAAGTCAAATATCCAGATGGAGGTCTCCAGTCCAAGATCTAGGAGCTTGGGGACGGGTTTTGAGGGAATTATAGTGTTGAATGCCGAGCTGTAGTCAATGAAGAGCATGCTCACTTATGTATTCCCTTTATCCAGGTGGGTGAGCTGCCATGGCGATGGCATTGTCCGTGGCCCTTTTTGGTCTATACGCAAACTGAAGAGGGTCCAAGGTGTCAGGAAGAGAGGAGCAGATGTGAGTTTTGACTAGCCGCTCAAAGCACTTCATGATGACTGATGTCAGTGCGACGGGACGGTAGTCATTTAAACAGGAGATTAATGGTTTCTTTGGAACAGGAATAATGATGGATGCTTTGGAGGGAGTGGGAACCACAGACTGACTCAGAGAGAGGTTGAAGATGTTGGTCAACACCTCTGCCAGTTGATCAGCGCACGCCCTGAGAGCCCGCCCTGGAATATCATCCGGCCCTGGAGCTTTGCGGTCATGGATCTTTTTGAAGGACCATCTCACGTCTGCCATTTGTAGGGTCAGTCAGATAGTCCCCATGCACACCTGTGGACTCATGGTAGGTGCTGTGTCTGCATCGAACCGGGCATAGACTGTGTTAAGCTCGTCCGGGAGCAAACCGGCAGGCTGGACAGTGCTCCTGTTTTTCCCATTGTAATCCGCGATGCAACCTAATCCACTCCACATGCGTCTGGGGTCAGAGCTGTAGTAGTTAGATTTCACTTTGTCCCTGTAGGTTCTCTTGGCTTTCCTGATGGATTTCCGGAGGTCATATCCCTCTCCATCCCTCCCCCATCCAAATCGCACCAGCTTCTCGTTTTCACCCAACATACAGCTAATAATGACCTGCTTCCTTTATCATCTTTACTTTTTTCATATTTCATTCAATTTTCTTTCTCTCTCTACATTATCATCTATGTCTGTCATTTCCGTTTACCATGACTTTCAGTTTGAAATAGCGTCTCGACCCGAAAAAAATCCCCCATTTTTTACTCTCCAGAGATGCTGCCTGTCACACTGAGTTACTCCAGCTTTTTGTGACTATCTTTGGTTTAAACCAGCAACTGCAGTTCCTTCCTACACATTTCTCCAGAGGCCATTAATTTAAAGGTCAACACTCAAACTGTTGCTTTGTCCTCCAATGTCTATGACCTTCTGGGACTTTAAGTGCTGCTTATTTTAAGGCTGGCCAACAATACTACACTTGCTAGGCCAAATGCCAACACCATTGTGAGTACTTGCTTTATATGAAAACAATAACCCATGTTGAAATTGACTCACTGAGATGTTACAAAATTCTAATTGCACCACAACATTTACCAACCTTGTATTAAAAGATCATGTTTATAAAAAGAGTTTTGGGTGAGATGGAATACTGTTTCAATGCTATAAAGGTATGATAAAAACAATTTGGAATATTTGGTTTAAGTATCTTGCCAGGCACAAGGATTTGGTATCACTATTACAGGTTAATGGTCTTTGGCACATTGAATGTGCAGGAATGTGCAGCTTTTTGTGACTATCTTTGGTTTGAACCAGCAACTGCAGTTCCTTCCTACACATGTAATAACAGAACAAACCTGCCATTCCCTCTGCTCCCCACTCCTGTCAGGCAGAACATACGGAACATTGCAAGTGCACACCACCAGACTCAGAAACAAATTCTTCCTCTTTGTTATTAGACTTCTGAACGGTCCTTCAACAAGCCGGGGTACTGTCCGATTCACCTCAACCCCATTGGGGACATTGGATTTTATCTATGGAACTTGTGTACTACAATGCTGAGCACTATATTCTGCAATCTATACCATTGCATTTGCTCTACTGACTGTGCTAGGGTTTGACTTTATTGTATTTAGGTATAATATTACCTGTAAACACCAGGAACTGCAGATGCTAGTTTGCAAAAAAAAGGACTCAAAGTGCTGGAGTAATGCAGTGGGTCAGGCAGCATCTCTGGAGAACATGGGTGTTAGGCTGGAATCTTTCTTCAAACTGATTATAGGTGGAGGGCGGAGAAAGCTGGAAGATTGGAGGGGCTCAGGTCTGCTCATCATCTTCCACATGACATAGTCGATCGTGACAATAAACAGTAAGGGGGATAGAAGGCAGCCTGGTCTTACCTTTGTGTCAATGTCAAAGAATTCTGTGTTTCCTGAATCAACCTTGATGCAGAAACTGGAGCCCTCGTAAAGGTTGTTGAAGATGTTTATGAAAGCCTCTGGGATGCCGTACACTTTAAGAATTTGTCACAGGGTGTCTCTATGTACACTATCAAATGCCTTTTTGAAATCAACAAAGTTTATTAGTATTGGCTTCTGAAATTCTCGGCATTGTTCTACCACATTTCGTAACACAAAGGTCTGTTCGCTGCAGGATCTCCCCATGCGGAATCCTGCTTGTTCATGGCGTTTCATACCCAGAGCTGCTCTAAGGTGATGTAGCCGTACAGAACAAAGCACTTTTCCTGGGACTGAGAGCAACGTGATCCCTCTCCAGTTTCCACAGTCACTAAGATCTCCTTTATTAGCAATTTCACTATCACACCTTTCCTCAAATCTACTGGTACACATTTTTCTTCCCAGCATGCATTCCATGGCTTAGTGAGTTTCCTTCTCAACGTTTCCCCTCTGCTCTTTAGCAGTTCTGCTGAAATCTGGTTGAGGTCTGCTGCTTTGTTATTTTTCAGACTCTTAATTGCATTTGCAACTTCCGTTTCTGTGATTGTTCCAACGTCCACCTCTAGTTCTGGAGTGTCTTCCCTGAAGAGGAAGATGGTCAGGTTGAATCAATATCTCTTTGAAGTGTGTTCAACCCATTGCATGTTTTGCTCTTCTTCTGTCAGAAGTACTCTCCCGCTTTTATGGGGGCACCAGAGCTACTACCGGAATCTCCCAGATCTCTGGCTATGCGGTAGAGTGTAACGGGTGTCATTTCCGTTCCTGGCTTCTTTTGCTTCTGCGCATTTGCTTTCTATTCAAGCTTTTTTTAATCTTTTCTGCATCTCCTCCTCGCTGGTTTGTGTATGTGCCTATAATTTTCTGCCATTTCTTTCCTTTCTTCAGTTGTCTTTGCTCTCTCTCTCTCTCTCTTTTCCACTTTATGTCTCTACTTCTGTCAATCATCTCCCATGTGTCAGATCTTATCCAACTTTATTTTCTGGCCCCACGTCTTTGGCCAATGGTGATATCTGCATCTTCCCGAACTGCCTCTTGGAAAGTTTGCCACTGATGTTCAATGTCATCTCCTTCTTGTAACACTTGGAACCTATTTATCACTTCAAGTTTTAATTTCTTTGACATCTCTTCGTCTTTTAGCTTTGCAACGTCATATGGTTTTACAACTTTCTGAACTTTTTCAGTTTCAATTTTAATGTTCTTCTAACAAGGTAGTGGTCAGTACCAATGCCTGCCCCTCAATAACTCCGAACATCTTGCATCGCACTGCGCCATCTCTTGCTGAAGCAGATGTAGTCAATCTCATTCCACGTGTTTCCATCTGGTGATCACCAAGATTTCTTGCATATGTATTTATGATGAAATAGTGTGTTTCCCACCCACATTCCATTCACACTACAAAATGATAGAAATCGTTCTCCATTGTCATTTGTCTTCCTGTCTGACCCAAATGGTCCTATTACACTTTCAAACACTGTTCTGTGCTCATCTACTTGTGCATTCAAGTCTCCTATGAGTATCTTCATATCAAGATTTGGTATGTCATTCGTCGCATCTTATAACTGTTCATAAAAGGCATTTTTATTATCTTCTGCCTCTTCTCTGAGTGCATAAACGTGTACTACTGTTGTCTTTGTGTGTCGGGATTGGCACCTCGCTGTGATGATACGGTCATTCACAGGTTTCCAACCTATCATTGCTTTCTCTGCATCTTTGGCTAACACCAGTCCGACTCCTCGTATGTGCTGTTGTTCATGCCCAGAGAACATCAGTGTTTTTCCTTCGCTTGTTAGCTTTCCACTCCCTATCCATTGGACTTAACTCACCCCTAAGATGCTCAGCTCATACTTCTCAAACTCTCTCAGTAGCTGGGATAAGTTCCCACTCTGGTACAAGGTCCTGTCATTCCAGGTAGCTATTCTCATAGCAGTTTTGGCAGAGAAGATGTTACTCTCTTTCGGGGCACAAGCATCCCGGAGGCTTTGGCCCGAGCCCGTCATACTTGTAGGGGCCGAGCTCCATCTCTCATACCGGTTTCCAGTATAGTTTATGCTTGCTGTTTCTGTAGCGGGTTTTGGGTTTTACGGGGTAGGGGTGCTAGCCCTATGCCCAACCCTCCTTTGTCCAGCTTGGGACCGACACTGGCTTGGGTTGTCCATAACCAGAGGCAGAGTGTATTCAACTCCCTACACCTAAGGGCAATTTGTGAAGGCTGATTATACACTCAAGGCTCCCTGAAAATGGCAATCCAAATAGATAGGGTGGTAATGAAGGCATATGGCACTTGCCTTCATCAGTCAAGCTACTATGTATAAACGTTGGGAGGTAATTTTGCAGCTGTATAAAACTTTGGTTAGATCATATTTGGAGCATTGTGTGCAGCTCTAGCTGCTACATTACAGGGGGTATGTGGAAAATTAGAGAAGGTGCAGAAGAGGTTTGCCAGGATGTTGCTTGGATTAGAGACCTGCAAGGAGAGGTTGGTTTTTACTTACTGTAGGTTGTTTTCTCTGCTGTGTTGGAGGCTGAGGAATAAATTGATAAAAATTACTGGAAACAGAGTCAGGGTACATGGTCAGTCCTTTCCCAGGGATGGTAGTGTCAAATACTAGAGAGCATGTGTTTAAGGTGAGAGGAAGAAAGTTTAAAGGAGATTTTGGAAGCATGTTTATTTACGCAGAGAGAGGTAGATGCCTGGAACATGCTGCCAGAGGAAGTGGTAGAAGCAGATACAAGAACAACATTTAAGAGGCATTTAATCAGATGTTTGATCCACAAGGGAATGAAGGGATAGACAACATGAGGCTGGTGTGAATATTAAATTAGCAGCCTGGCAGACATAGACATTATGAGCCGAAGAGCCAGTTCCTTTGCTGTATGGTACTCTTCTACTCTCTATGTTTAAACACTAGTTCATCAGAAAACAGCTGGACATAAACTCGCCCTATGTTTCCTGAACCAACAATACATCAATGTCCACTCTGAGCCCAGTCTCTATTCAAAGTCCTTGAGCATGGACATCTATTGAATTTTTTTTTTCAGTAATAACTTTTTTTTTTCAGTAGTTATCTCAGAATCCACAGACTTAAATGACAGAATTAATCTATTTAAAGAAAAGAAAATGGATCCATTTCAGTTCTGGCATTAAGATAGCTATGGATACCAGAACAATGATACTTGAGTAAAACCTATGCACACAAGGACCCAGTAATTTTTTGTTAAAAAACTGAATGCTGCTATTGAGAAACTTATTGTATGGCATGGACTGTGAAACTGCTTGTGATCTGCAGTTTCATTTGAATCGATACTCTATACATTTTTAATGCTAAAAACCTTTTTCACTTCTAAGATGAAATTGGAAACATTTGAGATTATTGCATAAAATGAAGCTTCTGCTTGTAAATCTTAAGGATAACCGCTAATGGTTGCAGGAACCATTCAAAGAAAATGAATTTCGCAGCTTCCTTATATTTCCTCTTAGGCTGATTCTTATTCTTTCGACTCTGCAGTTTTATCCATGACAAAACAACATTGCAATATAGTTTATTGTCCCGATAATTTCATTTCCGAATGGAATTGGGGAAAATATAAATACAACAGTGTGCCTTTGTATATGTTAATTCAACACAATTCAAGATTTTTAGAAACCACACTGAGAATCCAGCTGAGTGCCTGGAATGTGTGTGTCACAAATTAAGCCTCCCAGCATAAACAGCTTCATGTTAAAGGAATGGTGTCATCATAACAGGATATGTTGAGAGTATTGTTTTTCAATAGTCCAAAAGAAAGGTCTCCATGTGTTCAGAAATTATTTCACTGATATCTGCAGAAGATATACAGGTATATATATATTATTTTCTTCTTTTGTGTATTCTTTTAATTAAACATTTGCCAGGTATAATTCATTTGTTTTGTAAAAATGTATTGGAACAACAAGGTTTGGTGTCTTATTTACTATAGGAAACAAATGATTTCAGTATCTCAGCACTTACAAATAGAGTTGACTATAGATTGCGATGGGTGATGATAAATGTTGGATTGTGATGCTTTACAAATGTATCTGAAGAAAATACTTTGAGTACCTGCCATCTGTATTGTGAGATGAACCCATAGAGCAAGCATTTAAATAGAGTTGGGTCTCCTGTCATTTAGGTCCAATCACACAGCTTCAAATACATTTAAAAATGGAATTAAGATTAATCTGCGTTACTTACTAACTGTAGAGCGTGCTATAATAAACATGAGAAAGAGCAGGATAGCTGAATTGCTTTCTGGGTGGATTGATGGGCTAATGCATCTAGAAAGACAAGAAAGCTTTTAAGATCAATTCCCAGTTTTGTTGAGTTATTTGAATGCAGCCGAGCAGCATTTCCAATGCTGGCAGATTAGGTTAAGCTCCTACTCTTATTTATTACTCAGTGGTCCTTGATACCAAGTCTATTTGTGCTTGTGTGTACGAGGACAGTCTAATTGCATTCCAAAATCAAATGTGACCTGATGCAGTCAAAGTTCATACCTGATAACCTGGTCACCCATACAAGATACCAAAGAACTTTCAATAAGTTTGGAAAATTATCTGTGGAAGCATTGGTGAATAAAGTAATATATATTACTAGACTAAGTGAGACCCGTTGGGTCCCAGCTTCACACGGGAGGGCTGGTCCCCAATGCAATATTACACCTCTCCACCAATTCCAATATTGCGTGGCGTATATGAAGGTGATTGACAGGAGACAGAATCTCAACATTTTTTAAACACTAATAACTCTTTTATTTTTCATCAATGGGAAAAATCCTCAGCACCTGATGAGCAGAGGGGGACACTGAGTAAGATGGCCAGAAAACACAGCCGTAAGTGGAAGTATTTGTTCTAAAATCAATATAAAACACAAACAGGAAGTGGTCAAGATTAGACTTCTAATTATATAGATAAACTAAAAGGTAGACAAAAATGCTGGGGAAACTCAGCAGGTAAGGCAGCATCTATGGAGAGAAGGAATAGGCAATGTTTCATGTCAACCAAAACGTCGCCTATTCCTTCTCTCCATAGATGCTACCACACCCTCTGAGTTTCTCCAGCATTTTTGTCTATCTTCGATTTTGCCAGCATCTGCAGTTCGTTCTTAAATATATTATAAACTATGCTAGTTTAATTTCAGGTACCCTCTATAATTGAACCCAGACCTTTAGACTGTTGTGTATACATCAAAGCCCTAAATATTTTTTAAAACAAAGACATGTAATGGTCTGCTGCATTCTTGATCCACCTTGTCCAAGCACCTTGTCATTATTTTTCTCCATCTTCCCCTGATGATAGGTGGATTTGAGATGAGATGCAGTTTTCCAGGCAAGTGTGGCTCTTGGGTAATGCTTGTGTTAATTCTGGCCAAATTGGAGAAGCCAGGACAATAAAATTGAGTAAAGGCTTCTGGGCTGCTAGGCCATTTGGTCAATTTAAATGTGCCTTCTGCAGAACTAGGACAAGCTGCAGAATGGTGCCAGTTTGTCTAGAGCCTAGATAAGAGCTGCAAGAAGAGAATTAAACATCTACAGATCCTGATATTTAAGTGCAAATTGCATGGAATGGATTGGATGAATGCAAACCAGACATATATATTGTATATAATGTTGCAAAGCGTTACTTTGCTGGATGTTGATTGGATTAAGTATTGAGCCTTGTCTGGTTTCTTGAATATCTGGGCAAAGGTTGCTATGTTTGCTTCCTTTCAGAAGCACCGATTGAATACGTTGTATTAGTTACTGTATTATTAGGTTAGGGAAATGTCCATCATGTATTGGTTCATTGATATCTGTTATTGGACTGAAAAGAGACCACCCCCACCTGGTTCGGCCCCTCATGTTTCGGGTACCTATAAAAGACCGCTCCGACATGGTCTTGTGTCAATCTTCTGGGAGAATGCTTAGGACTGCGTGACCTTCTGGCGTGTCTCTGCTTCAGTGAGGCTAAAGAAAGCTTGATCAGGCAGATATGAGGATCAAACCCGTGGTGATTAGGTATAGTAGTGGGAAGTGATATTGTGTTTTGTCAAAATAAAGTTTAAATGCTTGTGCTTGATTCAGTGATTTTTGACTGGAACAAGGCTGGTGGGGGGGGGGGGGGGAGGCTTAGAATGAGCAAGGGTGTTGAGCTGTTTCGATCGCGAATGCAGATATCGGGCCCACTGTGCGGTTTTCGCATTGATTTTCAGCACTTCACTAGTCGGGGCAGATCAATCATTCGCGGGCTTAGGAAAGGTTCCAATTGAGATTGTTAGAACAGAGTCTAGCAAGCACGGGGGGTGGGTAGTACTCCTTTATGTTATGGGCCCATAAAACAGGGCGAGGAGTGGCCCATAACTTGGTCATAGTTGGCAGACAGCAGTTGGTTTAATGAGAGCCTGATACGCTTCGAGGGCAAGGGGCGGCCCATTGTTCAGATTTGGTATCCAATTGGTGGGGTGTTTAAACACAGGTCTGGTCTACGTATCTTTGCGGGAGTGCTGATTGGAAAGTTGCATTCTGAAAATTGGCATCGACTGCCAGCGTGAAGAGACTAGGTGCTGAACCCCCGGTGCCTAGCAGAGAGGGGTGTCTGCATGAAAGTACCCGAGTCCCTCCCTGGAGTGGCGGATGAGGAATCCCGTAAAGGCAATGGGCTCGGTGGATAGAGTATAGATTTGATGGGAATATTTTAGTCCATTCGATATTTCATTAGGCAATTTAGTTTGAATTCGAGAGCCCACGTATGTGGAGGGATACGCACCAAAACTAGTTAGTCTGAGAACGAGTCTTGATCCGCAGAATCAAATTTCCAAATACAGAATTTCACATTGAAATTCTGCCCATATGGCAGAATTCGAATTCTATGAAGATAAAACTTCGGAGTTTATGCATGTTTGAGATCGATTCCGAAAAGCGGCTGATCAACAGTGAATAGTAACCCTCTAATCGATTGTTGATTAGTACCTGATAGGGAAGAGTAACTGAGAGACAGAACCAGGTGTACTTGGTGAAAAGTATCCGGATGTGAGAGGTACCCCTAATTCTGTAGAACAGAGAGGAGGGATAGAGGTCCCCCTGTAGAAGTCCAGTCTGAGCATGAGGAAAGTAACATTTAGGAAGAAAAGTAGTAATTTAAGAAGTTGTACACCTCAGCAAAAAGTACCCTAGGAAGGGGAAAATCTTCGGCATCAGAGGAAGAGGTTCACTGATTGATAACTGCGTGATGCAGCATTGAGATCAAGTGTTTGTAAACTATGCGCGAGCATATTGAATTATTATTGTAAATAGTAAAAATCCAGCAGCATCTTTTTTAGCATTGTTATTGGATCCAAATTGTATAAATACTTTGTGTATGTAAAAAGATTTCGAGTGTATTAAGATTTAGAATGTGTTAAGATCGCGATCTGCTTTTGGAATGGAGCCCCAGCATTCCTCACAGCACTCTTATGTTCTCAGTTCGGAGACACCATGTGCAGCTTTCGAGCAGGACACTCGGGAGGAGTCAGTTGTATCTTCGACTCCACCTACTGAATTCAAATCCATTGGGAAAAAATCGGGAAGAAGCCTCTAGCTCCTATGAATGCTCAACCAGCGGAGGATAGTATAGGAGAACAAGGAGCTAGAAGGAAGGTTCTGCCAAAATGGGCACCAAAATTAATTAGGAAATCTAGTGGGAAAGTGAAAGAATCCTTCCTAAAGTACAGAGAGGGAATGAGTAGCGTTTCTGAGGGTGGGACAGCAGGATCCTATGAAGTGGATGATCCTGACATAGATGGTATTATTAGGTCGGAGCAAATTCCCAACGATGGGGGCATAGAACGGAATCCCCGTCGGTAATTCCCTTGCAGGAAGCTGCCTACTCCACCTCTGGTATTAGGTCCCGCAGTAGGTGTAAATAATCCCCCTGCCACAGACGTCCACACTGCAATGCAACCTGGTCTGATGGCAGCTCAGAGACCCGTGCTAAGAATCCAGAAACAGGAAATAACTTTGAGTTAAATAAGGAGGAGGATATCTTAAACTTGGATAGACATGCCATTCCGTGAGCCGACTCTTCCTCGGTTTGGTTGGAGAGGGTATAGAGCTGTTAGACCTGATCAGTGCTACAACTGTGGGAAATTAGGACATTGGATCCGACCGTATCCTGTGAGAGAAGGAAGGGGGCAAAGAAGAGGGTCACAGGGTTTCAGCAATCAGTGGATCCCGAGAGGTTACTGGGACACTTGGGACCCCGAAGTTAGAGGAAGAGAACACTGGCAGGGAGATCAGGGGGCAGGGACATTCTGGCAACTGAACGCATTCCGGTAGCCCTGAACTGCCAGCTAATACAACATATGAAATCTGAAGGCATCCTCACATGGCCCTAAAATAACAATAAAAAACAGAAAGAACATCACCCTCTTTCAAATCCTAGGAGGAGAGACACAAAGAATCTAATTGGGGTCAAGAAACCTCAGTAAGACAAAGGACTATGAAAACGGAAACATAGTAATTGGTGGCAACGAGAATGGGAACTAAGGAGAACTGAAATGGCACTAGGGAGAGAAGAAACAAGCTTATTGTGCAGGAGGTATGGGGGGGGGGGGGGGGGGGGGGGAGCTATTGTACTAACTTGTTACTAGGTTTGTGCCTGCAGGACTGTATAATCGACAATATACTATCTGGGGTGAGGTAAAGACTACACAGGCCTCTTGAGAACGGGCAGGAGACAGCTCAGGTAATGCAGCTCCCCAGAAACAGGAACCAACAAGAAGAAGGAAATGATACTGTCCTGTCCCTTTAAGACAGATCTGGGAAGGCCAACAGATAGAGAAAGCTGATCCTCAGTATCCGTACTCCTTTGAAACTGACATCATGGAAGAGGAAGAAGATACCTGCCCTAGTGCCCAACTTTAAGATCATCTTGCTTTTGAGAACAGTGAAGGAAAGGAGAGTAACACTATCCAAGTTTTCCTAAAGAAACAACACAGACATCCTATGACGACTATTGGGACGAGCTCCACTTTAAAGAACTGAATTTCAATTTGAAAATAAACATTCCTCTGTGGTTTGGGGCAAAACACCTACTTTGTGTCTAAATTATGATTATTAGAAATAAATTGATAAAAATTTGAATTTGGTCTCTAAATTTTATGGTAATGAATTGGAGGGACTTTTAAGATTGAGATTTGGAACCGACGTGAGATTTGACTTTGGAATATTTGGAGTTTGAATATTAATTGATATTGTTATTGTCTCATCCCCAGATAGGCAGCCAATATGGGAAGGATTATTCCGAGAACATCAGGAAGGATGGAACTTGGGTAGACCTGGTAACATGGAAATTATTCAGGGAACATGAGAATTGGAATTGGAAAAGGTCAAAGAGGAACTGCGAACAGCAAGACTTCCCTTTAAGAGACCATCTAGAAAGTACTCCATGGTTAGGAAACTAGTATAAGAGAGAACCTCTATGGACTGAGAGCTGAGCCAACATACTAAGGATGAAATACTGGAGGAGAAGTCTATTGAATTAGAAGGAGAAACTTGAATGGGTGTTGAGATAGCAGTCGATGTATTTGACTGGTGGATTTAAATTGATTAACCCTTGATAGTAAAAAGGCTTCTAATATTGAGGTGGAAAGAAATTGTCCCCAGAATTGGCATTCTTAATTGGATTTATGATGAAATTGACAATATATGGAAATTGATTATGTAAATTATTTCCAGACTCAGTACGACCAGGTAATAATCCCAGCTGAATCACCTGATTACCCCAATGTTCTGCTACGTAAATTTAGCCAGATCTATGACCTGCCCTCAAATCACATTTTGGACAGGGCTAGGTTTTTCTCTCGCTGTCAACTCCCTGGCAAATGAGTAGACTCGTTTATCTCAGACTTCATGCATTTAGCCCAGCGCAGCCGATTCCAAAATATGCCGGTCGATCAGCTGACTAATCAGTTAACAAGGGACATTTTAGTGAATGGCATTAGTGACCTAAAGCTCAGATCAGAGCTTCAGGGACGGCCAGATTTGACACTTGATGAAACAGCACAAGCATGCAGAACAGCAGAATTCATCGACCCTATAGACAGTTCGCACAAAACCAAAACCATCAATCTGACGGGCCTCACTAGGCAGCGAACCAACACAGATAACAGGCGATTTATGACCCAAGCTAGTCAGGCGGCTCTTGGTGATCCTCAGAAGAGATGCCCAAATTGCAACTACTCACACAGCAGACAATCAGCTTGCCCCGCTTTTGGTAAAGCATGCAATTACTGTAAAAAGTTAAAACACTTTGCCTCTGCATGTCGGGCAGCAAGTCGGGCCCATGGGAAGAATTTGCCTAGCTTCAGGTCTAATCTCAATTTTTTGCAACAAGACAGCAACAATCTCACACCCCAATTCCAGCTTGATTCTGCCCCTGAACAGAGTCCAATTAACTCACAAGAGGACCCGACTGTTTACTCGTTACAGCTTGCTGCTGCTAAGAATTATGATCCGACTGTGACAGTAACTGGAAACAACGTCCATTTTGGCGCGAAATTAGATACTGGGGCAAAAGTAAACACAATGTTAATCAACCTCTTCAACAAAATAAGAACTAATGAGCCACTGATCAAGGACAAATCCACTCTACATGCTTTTGGAGGGGAGGTGCTGGTGCCTCTGGGCAAATCCAACTTGAAATGTTTGCTGAAAAAATATCACGAGGAATTTGACCATCTATGTCTTGAACTTTAATTCAGTTACTCTGCTTGGCAACAGGGCCTGTCAGAAACTCGGGCTGATCTCCTTTGACAAAATGGTCCACAAGCTGCAAATTTCCCTGGACCCGCTGAGTGAATTCCCTGATCTTTTCGACAATAACCTGGGCAAGTTGCCCGTGACTTACAAGATTATTATTGACCCCGAAGTGACACCCGTCATCCGACCTCCACACCGATTGTCATTTGCCCATGACTGACAGGGTTCACTTTGCGCTGAAGGACATGGCCTCCACAGGCATAATTGAAGCAGTCAGCAACTCCACCAACTAGATCTCAACCATGATTGCCACAGTCAAGAAGAGAAAAAATGAAATCCGCTTGTGCAACAACCCGAAAGAACTGATTACTGCCATTAAGTGCCCACACTATCCCACTTATGACACCATGTAAATTATTTCCAACTCAGTACGTGATTCAAATACGTCTTTAATCAGCACTGAAACTTAACAGCATGAAGGATTATTAGTTGTCAGTACATCCTGGCTGCTCCAACTGTCCGTGCTGGAAAACAAGTGTTAGTATAAGTATTACAGTGGGGTGGAGTTAGAGATGGCGGCTGGTGTGTGATTGGTTAACATGCAACATCAATCTACAGATTGATTAAATTGGAACAGCTGGGAATTCCACAGGAATTGGAATGTAATTGTGTTATCGGCCACAATGCTGAGGAATGAGAAGGATGAGAAGGACACTGAAATTTAAAATAGTAAATTGAAGTCTAAGACTGAATTTGGTTGAATTGAAACATTTATCATGGTTTGCTTTAAATAAGAGTCACGCCTGTAGGGAAATCTGGACTGAACCCAGCTGAAATTTATATGAGAAACCATCATCAGATATACATATTATAACATTGTGTGAATACGGAGAGAGCTGATTAATGTTGGTCCCAGGATAGTAAAGAGTATTTATAGAACAGAATAGTAATAGGAATACAATGATAGAGCAGAATATAATAGAGATAGTTATAGTGAAATGGAAAAGGGATAGTATTGCAGAATTACAGTGAAGGTATGGGAAAGCATTGGTGCATGTGGTAACTTGCTATGCACCAGGTTTTTCAGAAATTATAGATTATAGGTTCGACTATGGAAAGGGATAGAAAAATGGGCAACAACGCAGATAGAGGGAATTCACGCCCATGAAAACTCGGCAGGTGAAGACTCATCAGACGATAATTGTGAAGCTACGCCCACGAAAACTGGGGAAGTTTGACAAGATTCTGGGAAGAAACATTATCATCTGGTTGTTGTTAATAAATGGAGACTGTAATAGACAACACTGGTTATATGATTATCTGACTATTTGGTTATCATAAATGATGGTTTATCTATATATGATAAAAGGAAGGTATGTTAATTCTGGCCAAATTAGAGAGAGACCAGGACACTAACATTGAGTAAAGGCTTCTGGGCTGCTAGACCATTTGGTCAATTTATATGTGCCTTCTTCAGAAATAGGACAAACTGCAGAATGGTGCCAGTTTGTCTAGAGCCTAGATAAGAGCTGCAGGAAGAGAATTAAACATTTGCAGGTCCTGACAATTAGGTGCAAATTGCATGGAATGAATTGGATTAATGCAAACCAGCCATACACATTGTATATAATGTTGCAAAGCTTTACTTTGCTAGATGTTGATTGGATTAAGTATTGAGCTTTGTCTGGGTTTCTTGAATATCTGGGTAAATGTTGCTATGTTTGCTTCCTTTCAGAAGCACGATTTGAATATGTTGTATTTGCATCAAAAAATCCCAGAATATTATAAAGGACATTTCCCACCCTGGACACCCCCTGTTTGAACTGTTGCTGTCAGGCAGACGGTACAGATCTACAAGGACAAGGACAAACAGACTTAAAAACAGTTTTTACCCCACTGCTATAAAGGCACTAAATGTAGCCGCCAAGGAACGCGGGGACTAAGGGACTGTGGTTGGTACACTGTGAAATCGACAGAAGGATGTAGGGTTGGGTGTTTATGCGTGCTATTTTCATATTTCATATTTATTTTAGTTGTTTATCTTTTTTAATATTTTACCTTGTATGTATCGTTAGCCTTTATGGTTTGAATGTTGCACTGACTGGTTGACATTTTTAAATTTCGTTGTACATGGTTCATGTTACAATGACAATAAAGAAACTATTCTATACTATTCTATTCTATTAGTTACTGTATTATTGGTTAGGGAAATGTTTATCATGTACTGGGTTAATCAATATCTGTTATTGTAATGTAAAGATACCACCCCCATGTGGTTCGGCCCTTCAAGTTTCGGGGACCTATAAAAGACCGCTCCCACGAGGTCCTGTGTCGATCTTCTGGGAGAATGCTTAGGACTGTGACCTTCTGGAATGTCTCTGCTTGAGTGAGGCTAAAGAGGGCTTGATCAGGCAGATACGAGGATCAAAACCCATTGTGGTTAGGTATATTAGTGGGAACTGTAATTGTGTTTTGTCAAAATAAAGTTTAGTTGTGCAAGTGCTTGACTCAGTGATTTTTGACTGAAACTAGACTGGGGAAAGCTTCGAATTAGCTATTTACGCTTGCAACTAATTACATGGAAACTTGCACACTGAGGAATGCACTAACTGGGCTCAAGAATAGTTCTAATTTATATGACATCAATCATATTGCAATATCATTCAAGGGTAGCATTTAGATGCTTATACCCAGCAGTGATATTAATGCCATATAAAATTAGTCTTGTGAAAGCTCATGGTTAATAATATCCTGAGAGTGAACGTCGACATGTGCGATTAGGTATACTATAGGATTAAGACCCCACTAGAATTCAGTTCTGGTTGTGGAGTTTTGCCCTCCTAAATCACCTATTGAACACCATTTCCCTTTTCTGGCACTGCATTGCAATATTACCACTTACGTTATAAAGAAAAGCTAGACTAGTGCACGTTGAACTAATTAAAGCACTCGATCATGAACTGAGGTTCACTGTTCACTAAACCTTTGCTGGAGACTGCATTGTGAACGCATTTTTAATGGTGAAAACATAGCGATATAACTATAAAGAGCTGACAGCAGCAAAATTCTATTGAGATCAATGGTGTTTTTGTGCATTTGGGAAAGAGCCACACTTCTTCATGCTGTTGTGTTAGGCAAGTGAGTGTAGTAGGATGAGAAGCATACTTACTTACTTACTTACTTACTGCCTATTATGCCTCCTGGCATGTAGGGAACAACGAAGGCACTCCACTCCTGTCTGTTCTGGGCTAGCTACTGGACACTACCCTAGGTCAGCTCCATTGTTTTCATGTCATCCTCGCAGTTAGGTGGTTTTGGGTCTCCCTCTTTTCCTTTTCCCTTCCGGTGTACAGTGCAGGGATATTCTTGGGATGCTGTCTGGTTCTCTTCTCAGTATATGGCCAATCCAATTCCAGCACCTTCTGATGGTGTCTGTGCTATCTTGTTAGCATTGAGCAAGGAGATCTTGGTTGGACATGGTGTTTGGCCAAAATATTCTAAGGATTCTTTTCAGGTTCTTAATATGGAAGACTGACAGCTGGTTGATGTCGCTCACTGTCATTCTCCAGCATTCCGAGCCATATAGGAGGGTGGAGAGGGCACAGCTCTGGTATGACTTCAGCTTGGTCTTCGTGCTGTATTGCTGGGACTGTGGTGTCAGCTGATACACAGACCACTTATGGTCAAACCCTCGTCAGTAGCTATGAGGGTTGGCACATGACATCATGGGCCAGGGGGGAGTGTCCTGCTACATAAGCTTATCTCGCCTTGAGATCTACCCAGTCAACAGGAATCTGAGCTTGAGACAACACCCTGACTCAGCTACAGCAGCAATTACAATTATCTTAGTGGACCAAAGTTACATGTAACTACTGAATAAAAGCAACTGTTTGAACCTGCCTGGTTGACATCTGGCCTTTTCCTGACCACGTTTGGTGCCGCTACATTGGTGACCCTGACTATCCAAATTGAAATTTGAATTTCTCCCGATGAACGCAGCTGGTCCCCCAACACCATATTCCACCTCTCCACCAATTAATATATTGGTGGCCAGTGGGGGGCTTTCTGGAGCGCTAGTATGGATGTTGTGGCCTGAAGAGACCAGTCTCCAGAGGGCTAGTATGCACATTGTGGGCCAAATGGATTCTTGGGCTGGTGGCTCAGTCACTTAAGGCTGTTGTACTGGCCACTCACTCACTCACTGCTCGTGGGCTGGCAGTTGACTCACGGCTATTCCTTGAAATTCCATTTCAAGTAGGGTGCAAGGCCATCAAATTCCAGTGCAGTTTCTAACCACTTCAAGCTGGGTGCATGGCCACCAAATCCAAGTGTAGTTTCAAACCATTTCAAGCAGGGTGCAAGGCCACTAAAGACAGTGAGTCGTGACCTCTCCCTCCTCCATCCTGCAGGAGACTGAGCCATGCCCACACTTCTGGGTTTTATAGTCCCCCCCCCCCCCCCCCCCACCAGAAGTGACGTGGCCTTAATGGCATGATTGACATGAGAGAGAATCTCAACATTTTTTTCATTGCACTAATAACTCTTTTATTTTTAATCGATGGGAAAAATCCTCTTGTCCTGCGCAGCGGAGGGGAACTCCGAGTAAGATGGCCAAAAATCACAGCCGTAAGCGGTAGCATTTTTTTTAAAGAACAACAGGAAGTGGTCAAGATCAGACTTTTAGTAATATAGATTGAAGTGGTAAATGTGTTTTTTTTATTGTACATTTTCTCATGTACCAGGAAGTAATGGTCACCTCATATATAGCAAATCAATGCCTCCAGAAGAATGAGGAGATTTGGTATGTTGGTGAATACTCTCTGGAACAGCTACGGGTGTATAATAGAGAACATATTGATTATTTGCATCACCGCCTGGTTTGGCAACTCGAACGTCCAGGAATGAAGAAGATGGAAAAAGATGTTGAATACTGTCCAGTCCTTCATGAGTACTGACTTCCCCACCATCGATGGGATCTATAGGAGTCAGCCTCAAAAAGGCACCATCATCAGAGACCCACACCATTTAGCCAAACTCTCATTTCACTCCTGCATCAGAAAGGTATAGGAGCCTGAAAACAGTAACATTCAGATTCAGGAGCTGCTTCTTCCCTACGTCCATGAGGCTAATAAATATTATAATTGTCCATCTAAGCTCTGAACTACATGGACTTGGGCAGCACTTATTTAAACTGTTTTGCACTATTATTGTTTGTTTGCTTGTTTTTTTATACACTGAACTTCTTTTTATTGTTTAATATGGTCTTTACAGAGTACTATGTTTGCATAACTGTTGTGCTGCTGCAAGTAAGAATTGCATTGTTCCGTTTCGGGACACATGACAATAAACATTCCTGACTTTTGATTTGACTGTTTTTTTATCATTATATATTATCTGTCTCTATTGTGTTAATGGGCCCCTTAACCTGCTACAAATACGCAATACGACAATTAAACATTCTTCACTAATGCATGCCAAAATCAGCAGAGTCTGGTAAGTGCAAATAATATAAAATATGGAACTTAAATGCTAATTTTCCTTTTCCCTGTTCTGAGCCCAGTAATCTCTCAGGCAAGTAATGCCTTGCGCCAAATGGAAGAAAAAACAACTGTTTATATTGTGTCATATCATAGCCTCAATGTCCTAACTTGTTACAGCCAATGTTTTGATAGATTTTGATCGGAAACCGAGCAGTCACTTTAAGTTCCACAAGGTCTCACCAATACAAACTGATTTGGTGATGATGGTTGAGAGAAAGTCTATACTCTTTCAATAGATCACTGGAGTTTTTCCATTTATATGAAGGGTCAGGCATAGTATCATCTCATCCTTAGATGGTACTTTCAATAGTAGAGCATGTCGTTGATCATTCCCTAAAGCCTCAGTTTATATTTTAGACAATAGACAATAGGTGCAGGAGTAGGCCTGCACCATTTTGAACTGGGGTGAAGCTTGAATCCTCATGTAGCCAGATAGGCTGCATCCCAGAGTACTTAAGGAAGTAGCTTCGGAAATAGTGGATGCATTAGTGATAATCTTTCAAAACTCTTTAGATTCTGGAGTAGTTCCTGAGGACTGGCGGGTAGCAAACGTAACCCCTCCTTTTAAGAAGGGGGGGAGAGAGAAAACGGGGAATTACAGACCAGTTAGTCTAACATCGGTAGTGGGGAAACTGCTAGAGTCAGTTATTAAAGATGGGATAGCAGCACATTTGGAAAGTGGTGAAATCATTGGACAAAGTCAGCATGGATTTACGAAAGGTAAATCATGTCTGACGAAACTTGTGGAATTTTTCGAGGATGTAACTAGTAGCGTGGATCGGGGAGAACCAGTGGATGTGGTGTATCTGGACTTCCAGAAGGCTTTCGACAAGGTCCCACGTAAGAGATTAGTATATAAACTTAAAGCATATGGCATTGGGGGTTCAGTATTGATGTGGATAGAGAACTGGCTGGCAAACAGGAAGCAAAGAGTAGGAGTAAACGGGTCGTTTTCACAATGGCAGGCAGTGACCAGTAGGGTTCCGCAAGGCTCAGTGCTGGGACCCCAGCTATTTAAAATATACATTAATGATCTGAGTGAGGGAATTGAAGGCAATATCTCCAAGTTTGCGGATGACACTAAGCTGGGGGGCAGTGTTAGCTGTGAGGAGGATGCTAGGAGACTGCAAAGTGACTTGGATAGGCTGGGTGAGTGGGCAAATGTTTGGCAGATGCAGTATAATGTGGATAAATGTGAGGTTATCCACTTTGGTGGCAAAAATAGGAAAGCAGACTATTATCTAAATGGTGGCCGATTAGGAAAAGGGGAGATGCAGCGTGACCTGGGTGTCATGGTACACGAGTCATTGAAAGTAGGCATGGAGGTGCAGCAGGCAGTGAAGAAAGCAAATGGTATGTTAGCTTTCATAGCAAAATGATTTGAGTATAGGAGCAGGGAGGTTCTACTTCAGTTGTATAGAGTCTTGGTGAGACCACACCTGGAGTATTGCGTGCAGTTATGTTCTCCAAATCTGAGGAAGGACATTATTGCCATAGAGGGAGTGCAGAGAAGGTTCACCAGACTGATTCCTGGGATGTCAGGACTGTCTTATGAACAAAGACTGCATAGACTCGGTTTATACTCTCTAGAATTTAGGAGATTGAGAGGGGATCTTATAGAAACTTACAAAATTCTTAAAGGGTTGGACAGGCTAGATGCAGGAAGATTGTTCCGGATGTTGGGGAGGTCCAGGACAAGGGGTCACAGCTTAAAGATAAGGGGGAAATCCTTTAGGACCGTGATGAGAAGGACTTTTTTCACACAGAGAGTGGTGGGTCTCTGGAACTCCCTGCCACAGAGGGTAGTTGAGGCCAGTTCATTGGCTATATTTAAGAGGGAGTTAGATGTGGCCCTTGTGGCTAATGGGATCAGAGGGTATGGAGAGAAGGCAGGTACAGGATACTGAGTTGGATGATCAGCCATGATCATATTGAATGGCGGTGCAGGCTCGAAGGGCCGAATGGCCTACTCCTGCACCTAATTTCTATGTTTCTATGTTTCTATGTTTTCGAATTAAGATCGGAGTTCTATTCATGAGCCTATGGTTAACACTTGATGTACATCCTACTGATTGAGGTCTTTGTTTATTCCAATAACTTTCTTTCTTACTTGGATTACTTATCCTGATATTGCACTAATATGAAAACCTACACAGTAGTAGGGATGGAATGGCCTACCTCAGCAATGAACCACTATGGAGTTGCTAAAGGTTGTACTACATACTTTACCTTGCACTATTATTGTCTGGTTACCTAATACCTAGTTTAATTGATAATTGACTGTTTTATTATTTTTCACATATTTATTTGTTGTGTTGTTGCATTCATGTGCCTGTAAAGCTACAGCGAGTAAATCTTTCTCTGTTCCATTGCTGGTGTTTATGATAATTAAACACTTTGTACTCTTTACTGTAATCAGCCATAAGTAGCCATCAGGATAGTACAGATGTATTGAGAGAAAATAACTTTTATAATAATAATAATAATAATAATATCTTTTATTATCATTACACATAAGTGCAATGAGATTTGGTTTGCAACTTCCATCCAATATCATAACTTAATCAACAAATAAAATTTAGGTGTAGATACCCCGAGAACAAGGTTTATAAAACGAACATTAGACAGACTAAAGTGCAGATGTGTCTGTGCAACGTGACCATCCAAGCGAGACAGTCCATGGGGGTGGGGGGTACTCAGCAGGGCCGGTTCAGAGCCGCTGTAGCTCTGGGAATGAAGCTGTTCTCGAGTCTGGAGGTGTGGGTGTAGAAGGCCTTGTAATGTCTGCCGGAAGGGAGTAGATCGAACAGTCCATTACAAGGGTGAGAGGAATCTTTATGGATGGTGACGGCCTTCCTGAGGCACCGTGTGTGGTAGATGCCCTCCAAGGCTGGTAGCGGTGTCCCAATAATCTTTTGCGCTCTGTGGACGACGTGCTGAAGAGCTCTCCGCTCTGCCTCCGTGCAGCTGAGATACCAGACAGATGCCATACATTAGTATGCTCTCTGTCATGCAACGATAGATGGTCGTCATCAGCTGTTGGGGCAGACAAGTCCGTTTCAATGTTCTTAGGAAGAACAGTCATTGCTGTGCCTTTTTGACCAGCGCAGCGGTGTTGGTGGACCATGTGAGGTCCTCTGAGATGTGAGTTCCCAGAAACGTAAAGCTGGACACACTGTCCACACTGTCCCCGTAGATGGAGATTAGACATATTCCCCATTCTGTGACCTCCTGAAGTCGATAATCAGCTCCTTGATCTTGGAGGTGTTTAGCGACAGGTTGTTCCGTGAGCACCAGTCCGCCAGGTTCTGCACCTCCGCTCTGTAGTCATGCTTCATTGGGGCTAATTTAATTGGCATCAAATCAATAACCATCTTAGAGGGAAGAACCCTATGGGGGAGTCTGGGGTGGCACAGTGGTGCAGCAGTAGAGTTGCTGTATACAGCATCAGGGATACGAGTTCAATCCGGACTATGGGTGCTGTTTGTACTGAGTTTGTACATTCTCCCTGTGACCACGTGGGTTTTCTCCGGGTGCTCCAGTTTCCTCCCACACTCCAAAGACGTACAGGTTTGTAGGTTAACTGGCTTCAGTAAGTTATAAAATTGTCCCCAGTATGTATGATAGTGTTAGTGTACAGGGTGATCGCTGGTCAGCACGGACTCAGTGGGTCAGAGGGCCTGTTTCTGTGCTGTATCTTCAAAGGGTAACTTCGAATGAGTCAAGATGGACTCCCTGCATAATCACTGAGAAGCTAAATAGATTATTCTCTCACCATTCAAGCAAGGCACCAGATATTACAACACCCAGTCTGAAACTCATTAAGAAATTGCAAGTCCAATCTTTTTATATGTTATAAGACTGCTGCTAAAGCAGTGTTGGGAGGAATTTTTTTATGAATGGATTAAGTAATTGTACTGCAAATTGTAAGCGCAAGGAAGAATTAAACAATAAATTCTCAGCACCCTGACCCTGTCACATAAAATGTCAACTGGAGCAGAGTTAATTGTGCAGAGGCATTCATACCATCTTTAATTAGATTTACAAATAACTCTTCCTTTAAATTATCCAGTAAGCCAGTCATTAATTAATGATTTATTTATTGTTTCTATTATTCTGATCATTTGCTGTGTGAAATACACTTAATGACTCAATTCAAGAAAACACTTAAAATCCAGGAATAAATCATATGTAATGAATTAGATAATGCATCCTTTACAGTGCAGTGCTATAATATTTTACTTGTATTCAGGAGTCAGTGATAAGTATTTTCTATTTATGAAAAACTGTCCTAACCCATTGGCACAAGTATTGGCATTAAATATGATTGTCAAATGCTCTGCTTAAAGTAAATCTTCAGAGCAACCATATAATCCAAATACGAATCATTTGACATATGGTATTTTGACAGTATGGAGGAAATAGGTTTCAAAATTCCCTTTTCAATGTCCAGTCATGTAATAGCAAATATTATGCACTTTAGGGAGATTGTTATACACCATTTTGTCACCAGGCACTGTGGATAAAATATGAGAAAAGACGACTTCATATTATTTTATTTTGCATTTTATTAATTTCCACTCAATAAAGAACTAGGTGATCAAAAGGTGGAAAAAGATTCTGCTCTTTCTGGGGAAAAGTCCTTTCACAATCTCCAAGTAACTCTTTCTGATGTGTTGGTTTCACGTCATTAAATCGGGATCCATAATCTCAAATGCTAAAATATATGTTGATAGAAAGATGGAAGGAACAATATTGAGCACAGGCAAGATCAAATGGGCTAAAAGCTTTCCTTCATTTAAACAAGCTTCATCAGCTTTTAAAACATGTATGAACTGTATTACAGTTTTATGCTTGCTGGAACTCTCCTACCACAAGAATCTCCTGCATTGTTATATTTGATGCCATTATAGTGAGTAGCTGATACACTTCAAACATAATTGTTTAGAAAAGTTGCTAATGACCCAAGTCAGTTAACAATTGCTATTTTGATTTACTTTTCTTTCTGGTCCTGTTGAGTGTTTTAATGAAAATTGTGATTAATCACCCAATTAAATAAGTTAATCATTGTTTTATTCACACCGATGAACAAGAATAGTAAGATTAAATGAGAACTTACCAGTTTGAAGTTTGATCTTTATTTTATGAGGAGTTAAGATGAGGGACTACGTGAAGAACCCCGTACAGCCGTTCGTGCGTCAATCTTCAAAGCAACGGTGTGAAATCACAGCTAATAGTGACTGAAGTATAATAGTAAGAACAAAAGACTAGAACTACCAGATGACATTTATGAGGGTTGGGAGTGGAGGGCACGTAGTCCCTCATCTTAACTCCTCATAAAATAAAGATCAAACTTCAAACTGGTAAGTTCTCGTTTAATCTTACTATTTTACTTCGGAGTCACGCGAGTGACTACGTGAAAACTTTAAAGCTCTATGATTTCATGCCGTGTGAAACGAGTATACACATCCACAGCTGCTTCATTGACAAATGAAGGGAAAACATTCATAATGCATACAGTCATGACATAGATGTAAAACATGTTGATGCTGTTTAAATGAAACAATAATATTTCCATCTCTCACCCAGATGGAAAATATAACCAGAACATAAATAGAATTAACAAATACCCCTGGTTCAGCAATGGGTTATTATAGATGTTTGGAGATTCTTTCATTGGACCATGCTGCAGCCGCAACAGTGCGATCCAGCCAAACATAAATACCCTTGCTGCTGATGCTGCAGCAGCCATGGTGGAATGAGATCTGGAATCACCTGAACAAATATGTTCTCCCAATTTTTTTGTGACTGACAACATAACTAGTCCAGAACTCAAAGGCTCTTGATGACCTTGACATACTGTTGTATATATGTGTGCTTACCCCATCAAATGTCCCCTGGCATGCCTGTGACTATTTTGAGACCTGACCCCTTTCTGGTCTGCTCAAGTATTTATAACATAATATTATATATAATAATTTACAGACGTAATCATCCTGTACCATCACAATTATGTAGTGACTGAATCTGCTGCACCAAACCACTGCCAGGAGGATAACTACCCAATAAACTCCAGTCAAATTCAAGGATATAGCTGGAGCCTCCTGGTGAAACAGTGTTCACAAATGTCAACATCGCATACGGCATTGTACTGGTCCTGGGAGACCTGTGTTGAAGATATCCTACCACTTGATATCCGGTGTGGACCCGATAGAGCGAGTCTTGTTTGCTACAGCCAACTCAATGAGAAATCTCATTGACACAATAAATGGCCATATAACTCAATAATTAACAAATGATCATTTAACATGAACTCCAAACATTAGCAATTTATAATGGAACATGAGCATAAACAAACTCATTTCCTGGAAAAGAAAAATTCTGCGGTTTGGTAGTATCCAAGCACTTTGAACACATTGAAGGATAGATGTAACAACCCAAACCTTAGGGCAGTTTATTAAACCTGCAGAACATAATTTGAGTTCATCATGCAACCATTGATTTCCCAAGCCTATATATAATATATATATTAGGTGTTCCATTTAACCAGAATTTCATAATACAGTGTGATTCAACACCAATTCTGTGTTGCCATTAACCTATACTTGATGATTCTCATGTGGCAACAAGATTATGTAACCATTCCAGGGGTCTTTAACCGATTGCACCCTCGTGACTAACATATGCCATCAGTATAATGTATCAACCTGAACCTGAGCATGACAATACGCATATTTGTCCAATCACTCTTTAACCCATACAATGCCCGTAGGGCCCATAGATAGTTGATACCAATAACGGAAAATTTGGCAAGTCATGCCAGCCTGCTCCACCTCCAAACTTGAGATGATATTTGCAACTTGGTATCTACCGTAAACAGCAACTGTGGCCTGATTTCTGAGCCAGTCTTGCAAGACAATCTTGGTCCTTCTACTGAACCTGCCCAATTCTAACCTGCTTGGAAAGCTAGTATTGTCCATTTTACATGGTTAGACCCCTCAAAGTAGCTGATAATGTCTCAATCATTTGTAATGTATAACTAAGTGTACACCTTACCAAGCTGTAAGTGGCCCCTTAATTGCAGAGTAGCACAGGTACAGTGCATGGAACCTCTGGCCAGCTTTCATGCTGCCACCAACTTCAGTGAACTGCTGCTGAAGAAGACGTGGGGTGCGTTGTCACCGAAACTCTGAAACCTTGCTCGTTCCAATAGCTTGTGCTTTGTCCTCCAGGTTTCGCCTATGAAAAGGTCTTACCTGAATAGAAGATTCGGCAGCCAACTGTAATGTCCCCCTGAGAGCTGTGTTCACTGCATATGTGTTTGGGATGGCAACTTTTCTGCCAGGCATAGACCTCTGGCACATGACGTACATCCCTTGGGCATGCTCTATGGCTATACCCTCAGACTCGGCGTCAACCAATCCTGCATGCTGTCCTCTTACATGAGGGAGCCATTAAGCAGCCCTGTTACAAGGTGTTGCTGGTGCGGCTTCAGCAATACACTGACTTTGCCATGGCCCCAGCATCAGACTAATACTGATGCGGCATGCTCTCCTCCTACATGAGGGAGATATTAAGCAGGCCTGCTAAAAAGTGCTGCTGACACAATTTCCCATTTAGGGCCATTAGCACCATTTTGCAATATAATTAAAGATTTGCTTAACAGATTTACTTTACTGGAGCAGTAATGAATACTGTGCGACTTTATTAATTTCAGCTGGTGAATTAAGGTGTGTTAACAATGACATATATGGCACTTAATAGTTAACCATTTAACAAGATAACAATTGTCCTACTTGCACAGCTGAATCGCATCTATACTATTAACAATTAATCTACCAACTAGAAAAATTGTTTTATAACAACAAAACTGTTACCAGAGTCTATTGACTGCAATCTGTTGCCCAGGCCGGCATCATGGCCAATTGAATACCTAAAAGTGAATCCCAATGTCCTACAAATCTATTTGATAGAAACTTAATCTAACTGGATAGAGGAGCCCAATTTCTCAAATATAGTTTGAGACTTCACAGTGGATTTTAGCACATACGTAACCAGTGTTTTTGAACTGTGAATAGTTCTCTTTGAATGCTTTATTGTCATCATTCTGTTATATTGCCTCATCCTAGCAACGCCTCCCCATCCCCCAATGGGAATACCCCACTAAATGGGAATACCCCACTAAACAGCTATTCCCATAAAGCAGCCCTGAACAAGGTACCACTGGTGCCCATGAAGCAGCCCTGAACAAAGGTGCTGCTGGTGCGGCCTTTCCCTTTGGCCAGTATTTGTCATAGATTTAGCGTTCTCATGAAGCAGCCCTGAGCAAAGGTGCTGCTGACATAACCTCTCCTATAGACTAGCCTGCCATAACTTGGCATTCCCCTGGAGCAGTCCTGAGCAAAGGTACTGCTGGCACTGCCACTGCAATAGGCTTGCCTGCCATAACTTGGCATCACCATGAGCAGCCCTGAGCAAAGGTGCTGCTGGCACAGCCTCTCCAATAGGCTAGCCTGCCATAGCTTGGCATCCCCATGAGCCGTCCTGAACAAAGGTACTGCTGGCACAACCTTTCCCATAGGCTGGCACTGCCATAAATTGGCATCCCCATGAAGCAGCCCTACCCAAAGGTGCTGCTGGCATAAACTGGCATTACTGCTGACACGGCTCTCAAATTAAGCTGCACTGACCCAACTCCTGCTGAAGGAGTGTCTCTAACTTCATTCCCACAGAGGAAACCTCCCAACATCTTTTCTAATTGTACTGACTATTTTTGTCAGTTTTCCTCATATCCTAGGGATTACTGTGGTTTGGGAACCCCATAGGTGAATTTCCACTCCCCAGGAATCAATATAAATATATATATATATACACATATGTGAGTTTAACCCATTTCCTGGGGACTACTGCGTTCTGGGAACCGCATATACTTGGGTTTCCCGTTCAGGTCAGTTTAGCCCCATACCCTAGGGACTACTGCAGTCTCGAACCGCACTATTCTTGGGTATCCCCTCCCCGGGAACCCAACATGTGGAGTCAATGACCGCGTTATCAGTGACTCCGATCGCGAACCCGACATTCCCAGCTCTCTGCTTCCGCAGTCGGACCAGGGTTTTCCCCCAAAGCCCTAGGCTGGTTTCCTCATCAGCCATCGCGAACATCCCACAAAAACCTCAGAGGTTCCTGCAGGAGACCTGCAATAGGTAAGGAATAGCACTTACCTGAAGTTTTAGACTTACCGTTGGATGAGCTGCGCTGCTCCACAGTCGTCTGCATGAAAGCATCTGATGCAATGCCACACGAACGGCTGTACGGGGTTCTTCACGTAGTCACTCACGTGACTCCGAAGTAAAATATATAAAATATCAATGTTTTAGCCAGGGCCAGTGGAATATACTCTGCCTCTAATTTTTGTGATTTAAAATGTTCATCAAGTTAAAATACCACCATGATCTTGCCCATTACTCTATAAGTAACTACTTCAATCCTTTAATCCTCAGCTTCTGAGTTTCTCCAGTTCATGCCTCTTATTTATTTCATCTATCATACGCTATTATATTGTCTATTGTTAACTAATGTGCAAACACTTACAGTTTGTAAGAGTTTAAGTTACAGTTCTTGATTGTAATAATGTATTGTCTTTCCGCTGACTCGTTAACATGCAATAAAATCTTTTCACTTTACTTTGGTACACGTGACAATAAACTCAACTCAGTTAAAATTACACATGAAGATTAGTGTTTCGTTTTGATTATGTGCTGAAAGGAAAGAGACACCAGGAGTCCAATAAGATGTGGAAAATAATGAGGAATCTGGATAGGTGATTGCGCTAAAGTTGCTCTCATGCTCTACCTATTTGGGGTGTTTGTAACTTGTCAGTACAATAAATTGGATAACGAGATTCAACCATGGATCATATCTGCATCAAGGCAGAGATGCAGATGCAGATTAGAATGGATTTCCGTCATTCCTATTAAAGTCATAGAGTCATAGAGTGATACAGTGGAAACAGGCCCTTTGGCCCAACTTGCCCACACCAGTCAACATGTCCCAGCTACACTAGTCCCACTTGCCTGCGCTTGGTTCATATGCCTACAAACCTGTCCTATCCATGTACCTGTCTAACTGTTTATTTATCAATGGGATAGTCCCAGCCTCAACTACCTCCTCTGCCAACATGTTCCATACACCCACCACCATTTGTATGAAAAAGTTACCTCTCGGATTAGTATTAAATCTTTCCCCTTCACCTTGAACCTATGTCTGCTGATCCTCAATTACCCTACTCTGGGCAAGGGGCTCTGAGTGATAATATGTAAGAATGTGGGAATATGGTTGATGGTGCTTTGGAAAATAGCTGACAGTGCAAGTGAGCAAGGTCAAGCTGGATGAGGTGACTAGAACACCAGGTGCAAGAGGTCCATGTGAACTAGCTGTTGCCACAAAGTGTAGCTCTTTGCAGAATGTCCAGGAAGATTCTGCACTTATGACCCACTTGCTCCCATTATGTCAAGGTTCTGGTGAACAGATGCTGAATCTAAGCCTGTGATTGGATATAGAGTATTTACACTTAATATCCAGGTGCTAAAATGTTTTTGTATACATTGTTTGTAATTTAGCATAGTAAGTGCTTCGAAAAGTGTTTTCTTATCTGTAAGAAGTGATTATCATGTAGCGGTGGCCTCCCCCATCAAGCTATTTGTGTCCCCACCTTCGTTTAGGGGTACAAAAGTATATGTAATTTGTTTGGGTGTGTCGGTTGTCTTCTTTCTGTTTTATTTGCACGAGGCTACTGTGGGCTCATGTGAGTGGAACCAAGACCGTCCCTGCAGCATATGCAAATAAAGAAGGGTTTGGAATTACTGCAAAGACCGCTCCTTCCATAACTCCCTGGTCAATTCTTCCCTTCCCACCCGTACCACCCCCTCGCCGGGGACTTTCCCTTGCAATCGCAAGAAATGCAACACTTGTCGCTTTACCTCCCCCCCCCGACTCCATTCAAGGACCCAAGCAGTCATTCCAGGTGCGACAGAGGTTCACCTGCACCTCCTCCAAACTCATCTAATGCATCCGCTGCTCTAGATGTCAGCTGATCTACATCGGTGAGACCAAGCGTAGGCTTTTCGTTTCGCCGAAAACCTCTGCTCGGTCCGCAATAACCTACCTGATCTCCCGGTGCCTCAGCACTTCAACTCCCCCTCCCATTCTGAATCCGACCTTTCTGTCCTGGGCCTCCTCCATGGCCAAAGTGAGCACCACCGGAAATTATTATTTTCATAAATCACATGGTTAATATGGTGGGCTTTGGGACCAGTAAAAAAAAACTTCTGGGGAAAATAGTCAGACAGTGAATCTCAGGACCTGGGGATAACCTTCTGGTACAACTTGTTTTGTTTGAAAAAGTGAGTTTTGACATTAACCAAGCTGATTAACACATTAAAAATTAACAGATTAATTTCCCTTTGCACTAATTAGACATTAACTGCAATTAGTTCACCTCCCTAATTATCTTCCTGTGCTGCTCCTATGTGGGATGGTGGTAGGGAGGAAGAGTTCAGCTGCAGAATAATCCGCAAAATAGAAAATGAAGGTTAGGCTAGCCATATCATGTTGATAGACATAACGCTGGTGTATCATGTTTGGGAGTTAAGCTGAGCAGGGTACGAGATGAGCATCTAAACACAGCACTGCGTGCTCTTGAGTCAAATCTGTCTTTCTAGTCTGAAGAAGGGTTTCAGCCCGAAACGTTGCCTATCTCCTTCGCTCCTTAGATGCTGCTGCGCCCGCTGAGTTTCTCCAGCCTTTTGTGTAACCTGTATTTCTAGCTGCGGCTTTTTGAGGGGTATGGCTGTCCACTTCTCTGTAGCGCAAGGAAGGAATTGTGAACATTATGAGTATCTTACCTTCCCATCCCTGGCTAGAACAATTTCAGTCCAGCTTTATTTGTCTATTCTTACAATCAGTGAAGGATTATGGAGGAGCTTTTGCGTTTGCACCATGGCTAATAGTTCATGCTTGATTGACTTGCTGGGAATTAATTGCCCTCATTTTAACAAGGGGAACCAATTCATCAGCTAGATTTCTACATTGTTACCCAACTATTCATTTATTCGTCTGTGAAAGGTATTGGAAATGCTTTGAGCAAAGATCTTCTTTAAGTGTCAGAGCCACTGTAATTTGCTTTCTTCTATTCTCCCCTATCGCATTTCAGACAATGGACTTGAATGTTCCTGGCTTCCCAGCAAACACACACAAGTCTTTGTGATTTTAAATGCTATCCTATACTTTGGAGCAGGTTGAATTTCTAACTAGCTGACATCATCAAAACGAAAATCTGGAGAGAAGTCAGTTAGGAATCACAGTGGTAAAGGGAATCTCTGGAAGATTTCATGGAGTCATGGGATGCCAGAGACGTAATAACAGAGAACTATAGTGCTGATACACATAGTTTGCCTCGGCAAGTCCACAATGATCAGATGCCCATTTAAAGTAATCCTACACCAACTCTGTTGTATTTTCCTCATATCCATCAACTCCCACAACATTCTACCGCAGGGTGAATTTACTCAACATCCCAACCCACATGTTCTTGACATGTAGTGGTAAATGGAAGCAAACGGGACAAGCACAATGGGAAGCAATTGAGAATGTGATAAGTGCCTTGCCTTCCTGTCCCTGACCACAAATATTATTGTGTTCTTTTTACCCAGCTTCATGTGACTACACCCGGAGTCAATGGAGTCAATTGAAGTGTCCTTGTGGTCACACACAGAATGTGCAAACTCCACACAAAGAGCACCAGAGATGGCAATTGAACCCAAGCTGTGAGACAGCAGCCGCACTAGTTGCTCTGTTGTGTTGCACTAGATTTGACAGGATAGAAACTATTTGTCATGTAGAATGCAAATGAGGTCTGCAGCAGGTTTTTGAGAGGAAATGAAATCGATAGTAAGTTATTCTAACGTGTATAATGTACAATTCATTCTGTGAGAGGGGAATGTGAATCCCTGATCTTTTGCATATAATTGCTCCTAGATGAAAGTTAGACTCAAAATCACATGAAAAGCTGAAAATGTATTGAATGTTCTCATGCTACAACATGAATTTTTAATGCTGTGATTCTTAAATGGGACCATGTACTGCAGACATTGTGACAATTATAATGATAACAGGGATGAGCTATGCATGTTCCGATGACTAGTGGCACATTGTGCTACAAATAGGGTTGCCAACTGTCCTATATTAGCCGGGATATCCCGTATATTGGGCTAAATTGGTTTGTCCCCTACAGGACCGCCCTTGTCCCGTATTTGACTGCTACTACTCGGGTCGAGGGGACTGCCGGGTAGGAGCGCTGCGTCTGGCCCCATCTCACTATTCCTGACATAGTGCAACCCATGCAGCAGCAGTGCCTAGCCGTGACCCCGTCAGTCGGCAGCCCGGCCAGCTATTCGACCTTCGGACCTGTGCTTACCGCCGATACCACCACCCCTCTTTCTCATGGCCGATCATTGGATCATGAGTTGGATCGGGTGCCGGACTTTGCTCATGATGTCGCGCGCAATGTCTGGCGCTCGGGCCAAAACACGTCAGCTGGCCCGCCGGTCTGACTTTGTGTGCAGTCCAGCACCCAAGCCAACTCATCATTCACCCAGCCATGGCCAAGTCGGTCACTGCCTATGTCACCATGCACGCGTAATGCATGCCATGCACGCATAATGCACGCCATACGCGCATCACGTACATCTAAATTATGTCACGTAAATGATGCGCAAATGATGCACAAGTGGGACAGGCCCTTAAGGAAATGTAGAGTTACTCCAGCATTTTGTATCTATTGCATATACCATGCCTAAACCTAAATATTGGGGGGAGGGATTGACAAATTGGGAGTATAAAGATGGAGTTGAAGGGGATGTGAATACAGGAAAAATTTCAAAAGATTCTCGTATTAATGGGAAAGAAAGTTTGAGAAGGGATAAAAGGCTAAGGTCAGGGCCAATTGCGAGTGGTGCGATGGGGGAACGTGAATACGGAGGTCAAAGTGTTGTATATGAATGCGCGAAGTATACAAAATAAAGTGGACGAGCTTGAGGCTCAGTTAGAAATTGGCAAGTATGATGTTGTGGGAATTACAGGGACATGGCTACAAGAGGGCCGGGTCTGGGAACTGAATATCCAAGAGTAAACCTTCTATCGAAAAGACAGATAGGTGGGCAGAGGGGGTGGGGTAGCTCTGTTGGTGAGGAATGAAATTCAATCCCTTGCAAGGGGTGACATTGAAACAGGAGAAGTGGAGTCAGCAAGGATATAACTAAGGAATTGTAAGGGCAAAAATACCCTAATGGGACTTATCTACAGCCCCCCATACAGGAGCTTGGACATAGGGTGCAAGTTGAATGAGGAGTTAAAATTGGCATGTAGCAAAGTTAATTAAGTGGTTGTTCTGGGAGATTTCAACATGCAGATAGACTGGGAAAATCAGGTTGGTACAGGACCCCAAGAAAAGAGAGTGCCTTCGTGATGGATTCTTAGAGCAGCTTGCATTGGACCCTACCAGGGAGAAGGCAATTCTGGATGTAGTGTTATGTAATTTGATAAAGGAACTTGAGGTTAATGGGGCATTAGGAGGTAGTGACCATAATATGGTCAGGTTTAATCTACAATTGGAGAGGGAGAATGGTAAATCGGAGGTGTCAGTGTTACAGTTGACCACTGACACCTGTGGGGCCATGAGGGAGAAGCTGGCCAAAGTTGACTGGAAAGGTACCCTAGCCGGGATGACAGTGGAACAACAATAGCAGCTATTTCTAGGAATAAGACAGAAGGTGCACGATCAGTTAATTCATAGGAAGAATAAAGATTCCAAAGGGAGTAAGGGGCGACTGTGGCTGACGAGGGACGTTTGGGACAGTATAAAAATAAAAGAGAAGAAGTACAACGTAGCAAAGATGAGCAGGAAGCAAGAAGATTGGGTAATGTTTAATGAGCAACAGAAATAGCTAAAAAGACAATACGGGCAGAAAAGATGAGGTACAAAGGTAAGCTAGCCAAGAATATAAAGGAGGATAGTAAAAGCTTCTTTAGGTATGTGAAGAGGAAATAATTAGTTAAGACCAAAGTTGGACTCTTGAAGACCGAAAAATGTGAATTTATTATGGGGAACAAGAAAATGGCAGATGAATTGAACAGGTACTTTGGATCTGTCTTCACTAAGGAGGACACAAACAATATAGTAGTGGCCAGAGGATCTTGGGTGATGGAGGAACTGTAGGAAATCCACATTAGGCAGGAAATGGTGTTGGGTAGACTGATGGGACTGAAGGCTGTTAAATCCCCAGGGCCTGATGGTCTACATCCCAGGGTAAACATAAGGAAGTGGCTCTATGAATCGTGGATGCATTGGTGATCATTTTCCAAGATTCTGTAGAATCAGGATCAGTTCCTGTGGATTGGAGGGTAGCTAATGATATCCCACTTTTTAAGAAAGGCGGGAGACAGATAACAGGAAATTATAGACCATTAGCCTGACATCGGTGGTGGGGAAGATGCTGGAGTCAATTATAAAAGATGAAGTAGCCGCACATTTGGATAGCAATAACAGGATCGGTCCGAGTCAGAATGGATTTACGAAAGGGAAATAATGGTTGACTAATCTTCTGGAATTTTTTGAGGATGTAACTAGAAAAATGGACACGGGAGAGCCAGTGGATGTTGTGTACCTGGACTTTCAGAAAGCATTTGATAAGGTCCCACATAGGAGATTAGTGGACAAAATTAGGGTACATGGTATTGGAGGTATTGTGAACTGTGCGGAGGATGCTATGAGAATGCAGGGTGAGTTGGACAGGTTGGGGGAGTGGGCAGATGCATGGCAGATGAAGTTTAATGTGGTTAAATGTGAGGTTATCCACTTTGGTATCAAAAACACGAAGGCAGATTACTATCTGAATGGCGTCAAGTTGGGAAGAGGGGAAGCAGAACGTGATCTGGGGTCCTTGTTCATCAGTCTATGAAAGTAAGCATGCAGGTACAGCAGGCAGTGAAGAAAGCGAATGGCATATTGGCCTTCATAACAAGAGGAGTCGAGTATAGGAACAAAGAAGTCCTTCTGCAGTAGTACAGGGCCCTGGTGAGATCACACCTGGAGCATTGTGTGCAGTTTGGTCCTCTAATTTGAGGAAGGACATTCTTGCTATAGAGGGAGTGCAGCGTAGGTTTACAAGGTTAATTCCCGGGATGGCAGAACTGTCATATGCTGAGAGAATGGTGCGGCTGGGCTTGTACACTCTGAAGTTTAGAAGGATGAGAGGGAATCTTATTGAAACATATATGATTGTTAAGGGTTTGGACATGCTAGAAGCAGGAAACATGTTCTCGATGTTGGGGGAGTCCAGAACCAGGGGCCAGTTTAAGAATAAGGGGTAAGCCATTTAGAACGGAGACGATGAAACACTTTTTCTCACAGAGAGTTGTGAGTCTGTGGAATTCTCTGCCTCAGAGGGCGGTGGAGGCCGGTTCTCTGGATACTTTCAAGAGTGAGCTAGATAGGGCTCTTAAAGATAGCAGAGTCAGGGGATATGGGGAGAAGGGAGGAACGGGGTTCTGATTGTGGATGATCAGCCATGATCACATTTAATGGCGGTGCTAGCTCGAAGGGCCGGATGGCCAACTAATGCACCTATTGTTTATTGTCTAAATCCATCAGTGTTATTTTGTATATAGATGAGTTGCTTTAGTACCTGCACTAGTAGAATATCATTTCTATGGTTTAATGTTTTGCTTTAATTAGCCTGGAGAATATTGAAATGGGGGGAAGCAAGTGCTTTACTATAAAAAGGAAAGATGGATAAATGAGAAGGTTTTTTCTGGGGCTGTGGGGATCCTTGTTCTGCAATCTGCTTTATTCATTAGTATTCAACAAAGGCAGATACACCTTTTGAAAGATTGTAATTGCACTGTTACTTCACTCTTCCAGTGGCCAAATCACTTTTTGACTGAATGCTCTTTCCATCCTCATTTCCTCTTTATAAATTTGTATAGATTCTCTTTGAGGTAGCAAGTAAAGATGCATTTGGACATCATTTTGTTTAGATCAACAAAACACTTTTACTTAGATACCACATTATTTGTGAAGTAATAATCAATATCACTTTCAGCAAGATATTTTATTGTTTGCAGAAACTCACTGATATAGAAAATACATGAATCAATCATATATATAACTATCAATCTCAATGGAGAACAACCTCATCTTCTTGTTCATTCCTGATAAAGTGCAATATAAACTCCTTTACTACTGTACAATCAATTGTTCTCCTAAATTACCTTCTACTGATACATGGAGGAGTTCATTGCTATGATTCTATACTGGCGCATAGCAAAGATTGGCAACAATTCTTGACTTGAATGTTAATAACAATGTTTAGCGCTGGCTTACAAAAAACATTTGTGGAAGTTTATGTGCTCGAAAATTCAAATTCTGCTTACAAGCTTGCAATAATGTTCTTCCCCGATATAATGTGACGGTGCTGATGGATTTGAATTGTGGATAATACTTGTGTAAATTTTACATTTATTATCACATCTCATCACATATTCATGCTTCATTGCAGTCTATCATGGCATCTGGCTTACTAAAACCCCTGTCTCACGGTGCGAGTTGGCCCACGAGTGACCCCGAGTTTTCACTCGTGGTGATCACGTACAGCCAACGTAGTGGGAACGTCGGAACTCGCGCGATCAACTTGTCCACTCGTGGCGCTAACGGCAGGTACCTGTGAAACTTGTGAACTCGTGAAAAAAGTCAAACATGTTTGACTTTTTCCACGAGTCAAATTTCGTGGTCAAGTTTAAAATTGAAACATTTAAACTCAGAGTTATATCGTAGTGGCCCGTGCGTTAAGTTTAGTGATTCGTGCGTCTACCGTGGGAACTCTTTAATAGACACAAAATGCTGGAGTAATTCAGCGGACCAGGCAGCATCTCTGGAGAGAAGGAATGGAGTCGAGACCCTTCTTCAGACTTACCCAAAACGCCACCCATTCCTTCTCTCCAGATATGCGGCCTGTCCCGCCGAGTTACTCAAGCATTTTGTGTCTATCTATACTTTAGTTTCGGATATGATCAAGTGTAAGAAACGCAAACCAGACTACCTTCACATCAGAGAATCCTAATGTTCCTAATTTGGCCGAGGCACTTCACTGTCCGTGTGTAGGAAGGAACTGCAGATGCTGGTTTACACCGACGATAGACACAAACATGCTGGAGTAACTCAGCGGGACAGGCATCGCCTCTGGAGAGAAGGAATGGGTGATGTTTCGGGTCGGGACCCTTCTTCAGACTCCCAGCTCATTCTTCCCTCGTCGATGTGAAGTTGTGGGGGTGCGAGGAATTGGGCGTCGCTGGGTAAGGGGAAGAGAGGTTTTACTGCTGAATTATGCGCAACAGAAGCATGAAGTGGGGGTAAGGTCCGTTTAAACTATCTTGTCGATGTCGTCGTCCCCCCCCCCCCCCAATGTTTGGAGAGAGAGGGAAGAGAGTTGTGCAAACAAACCACGGGAGACTGCATCTTTGGAGGGAAATCATAAAATGTATAGGGATGTTTCGGGCCGGGACCCTAAAGGTTGACTACCCGTTTCGCAGATGCCATTCCTAGCCCCCCTCTCACTCCTCCCCACCCATAGTCTTTGCCTTCTCCCAATTCCACCATCCCTCGCCCCCCCCCCCCCCCCCCCCCAAACCTGTCCTCGCCTGAACTGCTGAAGATAACCGAGTGCTTGAAATGCGAATCCCGGACTGCGGCAACAACACACGCCCTGAGCGGGAGAGGAACTTGGTAACTCAAGAGCAAACGGGAGAGGAACTTGGTAACTCAAGAGCAAACGGGAGGGGAACTTGGTAACTCTGGAGACGATCTCGGAACATCGCAGATTACCATACCCGTGGGAACTCGCCACAAACACTTGCACATCAACTTGGAATATCGTACACAACCACGAGTCTGTCACTCTGGGTCACTCGTGTGTCAACTCGCACCGTGAGACAGGGCCTTAATAAAAGACAGAAGGTTATGTTGGGAGGACAATATTCAGGCTGGATATCTGTGGCCAATGGAGTTTCATGGGGATTGGTACTGGGTCTTTTGTTGTTTGTGATATGTATAAATGACTTGAAGATAAATGTAGACACGTTAGTTAGTAAGTTTGCAGCTGACACCAAGATTGCTGGAGTTGCACATGATGAGCATGAATGTCAAGGCTCTCAATGAAATATTGATCAGCTACAGAAATGGGTGGAGAAATGGCAGATGGGGTTTAGTCCAAGCAAGGGTCAGATATTGCACTGCGGTGGGGAGGAGGGGGCAAAGGGAAGTGGAAATTGTAAGTGGGAGACCAAATAGGCGAGCCAGGCGCCAAACGACGCGGGGAGACTGCGGTAGGAACAACGGTTGGAAGTGGGCAAATAGGACCGACTGTGGGAGTGAGCACGAGGTGCGGAGCATCAGGATAGGGGATTGCAGGACGCGGTTCCTTCACAGGAAGAATGTGTTAACAGTTGCATCTGTAGATGACACCATCCACTTCGACCAGATATGAATGTGGTTCTTTTGCAGGGCCGTGGATGTGTCCAAAGCATGCATGACCCTTGTCGGTTTGCAGACGAACCACTTGTCCACATGCAAGAGGTTTAAGTGGCTTGCTGGACTTGTAAAAAAAAAACACTTCTGCGTGTCACGTTTGATTTGCAGTTGTTTCTGAACCGCAGGCGGGAAACGAACTTGTGGCTGCAACAGCTGCTGGAAAACTGGCAGGGGAGCACGGGTTTGGCGAGACATCAGTCGTTGGGCAGGAGAACCTAGTAGAGGATCCCGTGCAATGTTCCATAGATTGAGTAAGTCCAGGTATACGTCGGATTTGGCAAGGTAAGATCATTCCATGAGTTATTTTGCAATCCAAACGGCGCGTTCAGCGAGTCCGTTGGACTGCGGGAACTCGGGACTGCTGGTAACTTGTTGAAAGTCCCATCTTTAGCAAAGTTTTTAAAGGCTTGGCTGGTGAACTGTCTGCCATTGTCAGACTGAATACGAGCATGAGAACCATGCAAAGAGAGGTGCCGTTGCAGCTTCTCAATCACTGCCTCCGACGAAATGGTTTGCAGTAGGTCTATTTCGAACCAGCCCGAGTAGGAGTCAACAAGAACCAGATTGTGTTTCCTGTGCCACTCAAAGATGTTGGTGGCTAATGGCATCATTGTGGGCCGAAGGGATTAATCCTGTGGAAACAGATTGTACTGTTCTATGTTACTACATGTATGCAGTATCGAATATCACTTTAATTCAAACAAAGTCGTTAGATTGATGGCTAATATTATAATTATGATTCCAATTAAGTTATAGAGTCATAGCCATTGAATCATAGTCATACATAGTGGAAACAAGCTCTTCAGCCAAACTTGCCCACAGTGACAAATGGGACCCATCTTCACTAGTCCCACCCACCCAGCTTTGGTCCATATCCCTCTAAAACTTCAACATATTTGGTGAACTTTTTTTTTTTTTAATTTTACTTTTTTAATATATATTTTTTTCAGATAGCAAAAGAAATAAAGGACAGAGATGAGAAGCTAAAAAGATTGAAGGAGAAAGTAGAGAAAAGAGAGATTAGGAGAGATCTACCTATTTCATATTTTTGCCCATCCGTCACCCGGTTCTAAACCATTTAATTTCTAAGGTTATGTTATGTTGCACCATATGCTTGTAAAAAGTTGATAAAAGCAGACCAAGTCTTTAAGAATTGGTCTACTTTGCCTAGTAGGAGGAATCTCATTTCTTCAAGATGTAGCGTTTCCGACATATTTGAAATCCACATTTTGAATGTTGGCGTGGTTGCGTTTTTCCAAAATTGAGTATAAAAAAAACTTCTTGGAATATAGTTAGTTTACTTCCCTCTTCCATTGATCCAAAGATAATCAATTCTGTATTTGGGTTCAATTTTGTGTTAAATAGTTTTGTAAAAATTCCAAAAATGTCATTCCAAAATGTATGCAGTTTTGTACAAGAGGCAAAGGAATGTGCCATAGTGGCATTGGTGAACTGTTTAATGAAGCCAACAACTTCCACATCCGAGCAAACTCTCTTCAAGAAAGAATTGATCGTTTGGCGGTTAAAGTTATTCAATTGGACTGTACCGTGGAGGAAGGTAAATAATTCCTCTCTGTGCTAATGTGATGATTATTGAGTTATGTGAAGAATTGATATATTTTCCATTAGTTTACTAGACTATTGATATGTTACAATGCTTATTTTTTCTACATTTACTATTTAAAGTCCAAGATTACAATACTCAGATTCTTGCAAATTAATTATGCATATTTTGCATATGTTTTTATTTTCTTACCCTCTGGTACCAGGAAATAGTGAGCTAATCTATCCATATCTTTCTCAAAGTTTATATTTCTCTGTTAAAAGGAAACATTGAATATAATTGTACTCATTTTTAGAATTATAAGTAGATGTGAATGTAATAGTAAAACAATTAAGTTAACTCACCTTTACATGTTTTGAAAAGGCAGAAACACGATCCACTTTCAAAAAATTAAATCATTAATGTAAGTCAAGAACTTACCGAATGATTTGTGAAGCTTATGATTTTTGGTCCAGGTTCCTCCTTGTGTTAATTCCACAATGTATAGAGGGCCTGAACATAAGCTGTAGTGTCTCATCACTCAAACCGAGCAAGCCAGTTCTAGGGGGGGAGGGGGGGTCATGTGGCGGCACCTGGTGGCAACCCAAGGGCACAATGAACCATCAGCTCTAGAGGGCAGTGTCTTGGTGTGGGGGGTGCTAGTCATGGGGTCGGTATCTGAGTTGGTATTTAAGGGCAGGCAATGCGCGTGTCCGGCAAGGAGTAGGGGAGCTGTATTGGAGAGAATAAACACATCTAGTACACACAACCCATGTCCGGCTGGACTCCTGCGAGTCCCCGCCACAACCTTGCCTAAGTCTCTCATATTTATATATACTTCTGTCATGTCTCCCCTCAATGTCTGGCATTTCAGAGAAAACAATCCAAATTAACCCTCGGTTAATTTTGGCCAAAATAGAGATATATAAAATGGAGGATCTTTTGCATCTGTGAGGTCTCTTTGGTCAATTTCTGTGTAAAGCTGCAAGCAGCGAGCTGGTGCCAGGAAGTCTAGATCCTAGATTGAAATATCAGATAAGGTGAGGTCCAGATGTCCTCTCCATTGTTAAAATGCAGAGAAACCCAGAGGTGTTGCAGGATTGGCTGGCTGCAGAAGGATTGATGTTAATAATGTTGCAAGGTGTTTGTGTTACTGTTTCATGATTGGCTGAATTGTGAAGCCAATGATTTTGCCCGGTCTTAAATACCAACTCAGGTACCAACCCCGTGACTAGCGCCTCCCACACCAAGACGCCGCCCTCTGGAGCCGATGGTTCATTATACCCTTGGGTTGCCACCAGGTGCCGCCACTAGATAAATAGTTAGAACCTTTTTCCCCAGGATGGAAACATCAAACACTGAAAGTCATACAGTAGCTTTAAGATGAGAGGGATGAGTTTTAAAGGAGATGTTCGGAGCAAGTTTTTTACACAAAGGATGATGAGTACCTGGAACACATTGGCAGTCGTGGTGGTGGAGGCTGGTATGATAGTGGAATTTAATAGGCTTATGAATATGCAAGGAATGGAGTGATTTAGAATATGCACAGGTGGATAAGTGTTGTTTTGGCATCATGTCCAGTGCAGACATTGTGGGCCAAAGGGCCTGTTCTTGCAATGTACTGTTCAACGTTCCATATTATTTTGGCAAAAAAGGATAGGTGAATCTGTGCATCTGTGCTTTCTCCCTCCTTCCCCTCCCCTTCCCAACTCTCCCATAGCCTACTACCTCTGCCTCTTCCTTTCTTCGTCCTGCCCCCCTCCCACCCCCACATCAGTCTGAAGAAGGATCTCGACCCGAAATATCACCTGTTCCTTCGTTCCATAGATGCTGCCTCACCCACTGATTTTCTTCTGCATTTTTGTCTACCTTTAATTTTTCCAGGACCTGCAGTTCTTTCTTAAACACTGAGTTACTCAAGCACTTTTGAACCCTATTCAATTGTGTTTTTTCCTGGGTGAGAGTGCATTGGGATTGTTTTCAGTCTGTTGCCAAGGATGTAAAGGAGGTTGGTGCTGTTGACCAAAGACAATGATCCAAAATATTTATACTTTTGTCGACATATTCTCTGATTAATTGCCAAGAAGCTATTCTTTATGTGTCAGCTCATCTCTGGCTTTTATCCGTGCACATGGCAACACGGAAATCAGAGAGAAGTTTGGGGTCAGATGCCACTGGCTTCTCTCATTCACCTGAATGGGGAAGTTAAGTGTTGGTAACTAATTATTTTTAATGCTTTGATTTATTTAAATCATTAAATAAATCTATCTTTTAATAATGTTCTGTTTATTTAGTTATTTAAACATTTTTAAAACCTCTGATGAAGAGGTTCAAAGGCCTTTGACAGCCTTTGCTCTTGGGTGTCTGATGGTTGTTTGGACTTGTTGTGATCAAAGGTCTGTTTCCAAACTCCATGAGTCAAATCTTAATTGGTCATCGAGGTGGAATGATGGTGGGTGGCAGCAACACCTCCCAAGCAGTTAGACCAATGAGACCATATAAAGTGAATGTGTTTAATGTAATACTGTGGGCATGGTTAGGGGAAGGCATAGAGCAAGTGCAAATCCAATGTATTGACATCTTTCTTCCCAACGTTTGGTTGTTGAGCAAACAGCATGACAAATGGGCCAATTTTAGACTACATAGAATCAATGGTGAGGCAGTGGTGTTCTGTCTAATCCTGTGTTTTTACACAATGTATTTTAACAAATTGCATTTGGATCAGAAATGAAAGACGAAGGACAGATCCTGAGAGGTACAAGAGCCAATGACACCTAAGTAGGAAGAAAAGAAAATATGTTGCAGGTGATTCTCATGCTGTGATTCATTAAAGCAGATTATAATGAAATAAGTCCTGTTGCATTGTTAGATGATGGAGGAGGATTGTGCAGTTACCCATGCCGTAGGTCGCAAATTGGATGAGAAGAATGAGGAATCGATAGTTTATACAGAGGGCAATCAAGAGGCTTTGACTTGAAATATCAACATAGTTTCTCTATCCACAGATACTGTCTGATGTTTCTGTATTTCCAGCGTTTTCTTTCTTTATGATTGTATAGAATGTGGATTCAATGCTACACATGACCTTGTTATCAATATTATTGACTTTCATTGTTCACCTGGCCAGTGTTCCATCTTCCACCCTATTATTAACAAGTCGTTCACTATTCCATCTTTACGAATACCTGCTATCCTTTCCACAGTATTTTCCCATGCAAACGCATGTTTAATGTCTGGTCTTTTGCCTGCGGCCATTATGCTCTTAATCACTACACAACACTAACTTCAACTTTGGTTGTACAAAGAAATTTGCACTATGGTCGGTGTTACTAATTTATAGAATTTTTGATTATTATGTATTATCTGTGTATTGTGTTTCCTGGTCTGATATGCCACTGCAAGTAATAATTTTATTGTTCTACCTCAATACTTATGACAAATAAATACTCTTGACTTGATTCATAACCTCATCTCTTCCCCTATTTCTGAGGCCCATGTACTCCTCATATGTAAAGGCATGATTTATTTGAACATCTTTCAATTTATTATATTTTGTTCACCGCTCACAATATTGTTTCTTCTGCACAATAGAGGCCAAATATCAAATGTGTAGCTGTTTCATGGAGCATTTCCATTCTGTCTGCAAGCATTATCCCTTTTTCTTGTCCCTTTCATTTTCTACATCACTCTCACTTCAATGTCTCTGGCCTGGAAATACATTGACTTAATGCCACCAAAAATTGGTATTGTGATGTTAAACAATCAGATTACTGCCAAGAGAAGCATTTTTTTTAAACTATCTTGGGTGCCTGAGTGTCAGTCATGATCATCGTCTGCTTGTTTTTGGATGAGACTTTCATTTCCACTAGTGCTTCTCGTCTGTTATCAAGTTCACCCAAATAACATCAAAACTAGTGCAATGCCCAACGTTTGTAACCAACAGGTTTCAACCACATAGGCTCAAAAATGACACTTGTAAAATAACAAGCTTTTACGAACGGTAATGACTGCTCTCGTGGTCAGACCGTTGCTCACCTTCCTGCACTCACAATTACTCTGCACACGGCTGACTCTGCAGACCAGCTCTACCTTGAACCTTCAAACATTTTGTTGTGACTGCAACTTACTTACAATAGGCAATTTTGTCCAGATCAACCATTCTTTTTCATGAATGAAATGAACCTTCAACAAATATGCCCAAGGCACCACAGGCACCCATGTCAACTAGTTTGTGCAAGACCTTCAAGAACTCTGCTACTAACTAAGTCCTTGTCTGCCCAGATTTAACAGGGATTAACTACTCGGAGGAATCAGTCTGTGCAAGCAGCACCTCCACAAAGATAAATATCCCTCACATCTATGACCTTGAGCCAGCTTCATTCCAGTCCACAACTGCTATTATATGCCTCATGTCAAAGTTTTCAGCACATTGCTGACCTTGGGAAGTTATTTGTTGCTCCCTGTACCACATTAGGATGTGCCATCTACTTCTCCAGCTGTAGAATGGCCTGAACAATATCATACATTGCAAGACTCCACAAAATTGACGCCTTCTGGGAGTGATCTTTAGAGCTCCCATTCTTAACCCATAGATATGGGTTAATTGGAAGGGATTGCTTTCCTTCAAGGTGCAGTTCAGGCCTATCTAACAGACATCTGCAGGTAAGCCAGCACCTACCGAGCGAACAATTCATCAATTTTCCATCAATCACAGCTGCTTCTCTTCTTCCAGGGTCCACACTCTCCAAAGGTAGATTTTGCGGAGCAAGGGTCATCTCCTTATCAAATGGCAGCTCAGAGCTAAAAAAAACAGCCAACAAACACTCTTGTGATGTCACAGGTAACTGAATGGAGACTACAAGTGCTGCTGCAAATGTAGTCTTTTTGCACCCCTCCAGCAGTATTCAACATTGTACTGATCTGTTGTGAACTGTTGACGATTAGAAAAACTAATTGAATTCCTCCAGTTCTTCCTGGATGTTCCGGAATTGGATGTCAAATGACTGCTCTTGGCTGTAGATCATCTTGGCAGCCAATGGCTGAGCTTGTCTGATGGCCAAATTGTACACAGTCCTTTCGATATGTTTCTCAAACGCTAAGTCTGTTAAAGGCAATTAAATGAATTCAATCCAAAGGACAAGGTGAATGCTGACTTATGATAGAGGAAGTGTATTTTTCTGAAAGCTGTCATATTAGGTGTGACCTCAGAGTCAGAGCCAGAGTCAACAGTCAGTGGGTTGAGATGCGTCTGTAAATGTGAGGATGACCTCAATCTGCTCCTACAGTGATTAATGGTTAACATCAGATGGTCATGCCATGTCTCATGCCTTTCTGCTGTAGAATTGCCTGCCACAGAGAAGCCATCTACATGCAGCAGTTTGGTGCATAGTTCTATCCACAAGTTTCTTCCATTGAGGTTTGTGGGAGTATTTGTACGCTTGTATGGAAATAAGTATTGGAAACACAAGGGGCGCCAAACGATTGGCAGCCCCGCCAACAGTCTGTCTTCTTTTTTTAATTTTTAGCGTGTGTTAAAAGTTTGTGTAAATGTTCTCCGGTTTGTTTTATATGGGGGAGGGAGTGGGGGAAATGGGAAACATTTTTTCAGTTTCTTACCTTGCCGGAGATGCGATTAATATTTGGGTCATATCTCCAGTTGCTCTGCGGCCTACCATTGATGGAGCTGGAGGCCTCCTCGGACTGACCTTGAACCCCACCACGGGGCGAGGGCTTAACATCAGAGCCGGTCCCTTGCCTGGGATCATTCCAACCGCGGCCTTTACCATCGTGTGTTCACAGTATCGGGGGAGACCGTGGATGTCGGGAGCTCCAATGACGCACAACGTACGGCAAGGCCCGATCCGATCACCGGTGCAGGGAAGCTGAGATCCCCCTGATGCTATGAGCTGATTGCCCCGATGTGGAGGGCCCGACTTCCCACTATGGGAGTCAAGATCGACCTATCAACAAAGGACTCGAGGCCCCCGACTGCAGGAGAACAATGAAGGGAAGAGATTTGAACTTATTTTCACCTTCCATCACAGTGAGGAATGTGGAGGAGTCACCGTGGTGGATGTTTATGTTAAAATGTGTGTTTGTGTGTTCCTTTTGCTTTTTATTTGTATGATTGACTTGGAAAATGAAATAGTAAGATTAAACAAGAACTTACCAGTTTGATGTTTGATCTTTATTTTATAAGGAGTTACGTTGGTAATTACTTGAAGAACCCTGCCAGTGTGCATGCTCGTCAATCTTCAAAGCAACAGTGTGAAACCACAGAAAACAGTAATTGAAGTGACATAGTAACATTATAAACCTAGAACTACCAGATGACCTTTGTGATATGAGGGTTGGGAGCAGAGGGCACATAATCACCAACGTAACTCCTCATAAAATAAAGATCAAACTTCAAACTGGTAAGTTCTCGTTTAATCTTACGATTTTACTTCGGAGTCAAGTGAGTGATTCCGTGAAGATTTCAAAGCTCTGTGATTTCATGCTGTGAGAAACGAGTCTACACAACCACAGCTGCTCCATTGACTGTATGAGGGAAACATTCATAATGAATAAATAATCATAATAGTAACCACTCTAATCCGAGAGGGACTATACAACTGAACGTAAAATAGAGTTGGTAAAAAGACCCTGGTCTGACAATGGGTTATTACAAGTGTTTGAAAGGTTCGCTCGTTCGACCATCCTGCAGCTGCTAGGATGTGGTCCAGGGAATGTAAATAACCCTTGCTACTGATGATGTAGCAGACCTGGTGGAGTGATTTAGTTTGTATCTACTCCCATATAAACCAAACCCCGTTTCACCGCTGGGATGGTCTGAACTGAAACCTTCCTATAAAGCTTTTTTGGAACTAACAACATTGCTAGTTCGGAGCCTCTAGGCTCTTGGTGATCTTGACATATTGTTGTGAATGTGTGGCCTCACATCACTGAAGGTCCCTGAATATATCATGAACTAATTTGGGACCTGACTCCCCTTCTGCTCTGCTTAAATATAATATTAGGTGCAGATGTAACCATCCTGTCCAGTCAAAGGATGCACTTTATCGATTTATTCATTCATGTGTGTATTTATGTATATAATGATATATGGACCCACTGATCTGTTTTGTAGTCAATGCCTACTATGTTCTGTTGTGCTAAGCAAAGAAAGGATTTCATTGTCCTGTCAGGGACACATGACAATAAACTCTTTTGACTTTGATAATTATGTAGTGACTGGACCCGTTGCACTGGGACCAGCGCCACAAGGATAACCACCTTATGAGACGGCCAAAGCTAGGATGTAGCAGGAGCCCCCAGCAAAGCAGTGCCAGCACAATGTCAGTATCCCATACTGCCCTGTACTTGTCCTTTTCAAACTCGATATCCGGGGTGAGCCCGACAGAGTTGATCCAATTCACTGCAGCAAATGTGATGGGAAGGCACATTAAGCACAGTTAATCGCCTGATAACTCAATTATTGTCAAAGACCTATTGGAAAATGAACTTAAAGTCATCAGTATCTGTACCATATTAAATGTAACATAGCATTAAACAAAGCTCTTCCCATCTCCTGGCGAAAACTGTACTGCTTTTTTTGGGATGCTATCCCAGCCCTCAGCAATGAGTACATACATGGGTTGGTGTGACAACCCGAGCCGTAGGAGCAGTCTACCCAGAATCTACAAGATGCTTTTACTTGATTGCACCCAAGTGACTAACATATGCATCATCATTGTGTATCAACCTGCAGTTGAGCATGCAGATTATGCATATTTGGGTCATAACCCTTTACCCATATAATGCACCTAGGGTTTATAGATAGTCGATAGCAATAACTGAAGAATTGGCAACTGATATAAATCTGCTCCACCTCCGACTAGAGGTGACATTTGCAATTTTCCACCGTAGAGCACTTAGTCCAAGATGGCGGCGCTGGGTTAACAGCTGCGGCCCACCTGCAGTCTGTCTGTTATTTTATTTTTTATGTCCTGTTTTTTTGGTTGGGTTCGTTCGTTTTGTTGGATTGTGTATGTGGGTGGGGGGGGAGTAACATGTCCGGGTCTCTTCCTTCTGGGGGGGGGGGGGTGCGACTTTATGTCGTATTCCCCGTCTCTGTCTGCGCCGAGGCCTAATGGCAGAGCTGGCGGCCTAGGGCCCGGAGCGGTTCCAGCAGCGGCGGCGGCGGCAGCAGCGGCCCGACTCCCGGAGCGGTTTCAGCAGCGGCGGCGGCGGCAGCAGCGACCCGACTCCCGGAGCGGTTTCAGCAGCGGCGGCGACGACAGCGGCGTCCCGACTCCCGGAGCGGTTTCGGCAGCGGCGACCGCGGCAGCAGCGGCGTCCCGACTACCGGAGCGGTTCCAGCAGCGGCGGCGACGACAGCGGCGGCGGAAACCCGACTCGGTCCCGGGGCGGCGACCCGACTTGGTCCCGGAGCGGTTGCAGCGGCCCGACCACGGGCCCGATGGACCCCCCAGGCCGCGGAGTTGAACCGGCCCATTCGTGGAGCTCGGTTGCACCGCGGGACTGACTTACCATCGCCCAGTACGGTCGCGGCATCTGAGGCCTGGATCACCTCGGCGCAGAGGGAAACAAAGAGGGAAGAGACACAGACTTTAAGATTTTGCCTTCCACCACAGTGAGGAGGTGTTTGGTGAACTCACTGTGGTGGATGTTAAATTTGTGTTTATTGTGTGTTCTGTCATTTTTTATTTATTTATTTTTGATTATATGTATGACTGCAGGGAAACAGAGTTTCGTTCGGACCGAAAGGTCTGAATGACAAATAAAGAATCTAATCTAATCTTAGCATCAGTTTGTAATATACCTGAGTTTTTACTGACCAAACTAGTGGAGCAATGCTGAATAATTTTCGTCCATCATTATGAATATATTAGGGTCAGCTGGTAATAGCATACGTCTCTTAATAATGACCTAGCTGAGAGTTGAGAGGTTGCCACTTCACAGCTGAAATACAGCTACTATATTGCCAATTACTCTTCATGAATAGATGGCTGCTTATAATAACAAGGTTATTACAATTTCCCATTAACTCCAATCTCTTGTCCCAGGATGGAGTCATAGGCTAATAAATATTTGAAGGTAAATCCCAATGACCAACAAGTATATTGGTAACTACTTAATTTTAACTGGATGGATGAGGGATCCTATAGAGCCCATCCCACCTTTGAATTTCTCAAATATAGTTTGAAGCTGAACAATTGATTTTTGAAAAATAGAGTGTTAGAATATCATTCAAGCTAGACATAACAAGTTTAGACTCTGAGTAGCCGAAGCACCGATTTTTTTAATTTGGTAAATACCTGGATAAATAATTTCGCCCATCTTGCAATGTTTTACTGTTCTCATTGTCTTTTCATTAGCAAATTATCATTACTGTTATCATTCTTCTGATAATTTCAAATGTCTCTGGTGATCCCTGTAAATGGGAACTGAATAGAATGTATCTTTGATATCCTTATGAAAATCAGTTGTTAGTCAGTAACGAAGTTTCCTATTCGGAAAGTTTATACTGCACATACGCGTTACACGACCTTCTCTAGCTTAACAATGAACGGCCACGTCTGTGCCTGGAACGACAACTGTGGCCCGATTTCTGAGCTGGTCTTCGCAGACAACCCTGGCCATAAAAAATGAGACTGCCTCATAATTCCGAAGCTGCCTCTAAAGGCAACTCTGGCCATAATTCTAAGCCTGTCGTGAACCAACTCAGGCCATATTTTGATCCTCTCAAAGCGATCCTGGCCATAATACTGAGCCTGCCTTAAAAGACAATACTGGCCCTAATTCCAAACCCTGCTTGGAATATTAGTATTGTGCAGTTTTACATGGTTAGGTAACAATGCCTTAACTATACGTGTGTTGTACAAACAAGTGCAAATTAACAACTTGTAAGTGGTCCACTTACACCATGCCTGGGTATAGAGTAGGGCTGGTAGGTTGCGTGGAACGTCTGTCCAGTTTTCATGCTGCCATAGCTTTAGTGAACCGCTCACTGCCAATGGAGGTGTGGAGTGCTGTCGCCGAACCGATGAAGCTTTGCTTGTCGTTGGTACCTTATTGGTCCTACAGCTTTTGCTTCTGTATCCAGGTTTTGCCTGTTGAATGGGTCTTACCTGAATAGAAGATTTGGCGGCTAGAGCTCTGTTCACTGCCGGCACTTGGAGCGTGAAGGGAACTCTGACCCCTTCCAGGTATTCTGCCAATGGCTGGTAACCAACTCTTCTGGCAGCAACACCTTCGCTGCGAGGATTGCCTTGAACCCATACACATGTGCTCCCGTATGTTCCACGGACATCTTTAGAATTTGAAGTCAGTTACCTACTGACCATTCGTACTCCTCTCCATAAAGAGGGAGATCGTAGGCAGCCCTGAAGGCCATATCAGCGCAGTTACCCTTAGGGTACCTGCGCTGATATGGCCTTCCAACAGACCTATACCAGAATGGAACATACTCGGCGGCAAAATAATTCTGCCCCGCATGCTCTCCTCCTCCAAGAGGGAGACATTAAGCAGCCCTAACTAGGTGCTGCTGGCGCGGGCACTCCCATAGGCCGGCACTGATACTACTCCTCCTGTTGGAATGTGTGTTAGTGGAACATCCTCTCCATTAGGAGCTTCATCCTGGACAATCATCCAATTAAGCAGCCCTGAATAGGCACTGCTGGCACAGGCTCTCCCGTAGGCCGGCGCTGACATTACTCCTCCTGTTGGAGTGTGTCTTGATGGAACATCCTTTCCATTAGGAGCTCCATCTAGTTTAGCCCAAACTGTTATTATCACCGGAAAGGGAACCCTCCCAGCCCGACTCATCCCGAGTCCATAGGCCTGACCGCTTTATGGTTGATTATAACCCATGTCCTGAGGACCACAGCAGTGTGGGAACCGCTGACCATACTGTCAGTGACTCTAGTGATGATACCACCTTCCTTCTGGATTTAACCCTCCACGGGAACCACGGCGGTCTGGGAGCCGCTGACCACATTGTCAGCGACTGGAGTCGCGAACCCGATGGCCGCCGGCTCCCGCGATTCCGCGGTTTAGGACCGGAGTCTCCCCAAAGCCCAAGACGGTTTCCCTGCGGCTTGTCAGACTTTGAGACAATATCGAGCAGGAAACCTCTATAAGAAGAGGTTCCTGCAAGAGAAAACAAAACCTGGTAAGAAATAAAAACTTACCTGCATGTTTAAATTTACCGCTGGCAGGACCGTTGCACCTGCCAGTCAGTCGCTGAGCCAAGCGAAATAAGCGTAATGACGAGCATGCGCACTGGCAGGGTTCTTCACAGAATCACTCCCGTGACTCCGAAGTAAAATTCCTCGTATGTTTCAAAACATACTTGGCTAATAAAGTATTATTGTGATTGTAGCTGAACAGACTGAAAAGCAATTGGGCTGAATCATTCGAGATTGGTTGCAATTTACAATTTGACCATGAATCTCCTGTTTCAAGTGAAAACATGACCATTTTCAGCTGCTGCCTAAGTATTCTAATGAATCAACGGGAATTTTAAGTACCTTGTAACCTCATTGAATAGGCAATGGATACAATACATTCAGATTTTTACAAGGGTAGGTGATAAAGACAAATAGACATATTCAAATTATGTAAGCAGTTCTGAGAAAGCCCTTGGAAATTAAGCCCTTAAACATTAAGAACTGAAGTGATCGCTTCAGCCCATTGTTTATAGGAAAGAAAGTTTGCACCCATTTTAGAACAAAACACTTTCTGGACATGGTTTACAGTGGAAGTATGACTGCAAGTGCAATACTTCACTCAGGAACCATAGGTAGTACAATTCGAAAGGTATCTTGCCAACTATCATGTGGTGATTTGTCACTTACAATAATATTGATATGGGATAGACACAAAATGCAGGAATAACTCAGCGGGACAGGCGGCATCTCTGAAGAGAAGGAATGGATGACGTTTTGGGTCGAGACCCTTCTTCAGACATGGGATTGTATCTATCACTTTTGGGTGGATCTGCTTCCTGGCTTTCTGAAATTTGCTGATGTAGGGCAAAATAAGTACACAATGGACAAGTGAAGGGGCTAAAAATATGAAAGTGAACTAGGTCAATAAGATTCATTATTCATGGCAGCTTTCTTACCAGCTTGTGGGAACAGTACAATTACTGAGAGCTTACATTACATGGATTGGACGTTAGGGTTTGTGGTCTGATTCGCACTCTGAAGATCTGCTTTTTTTGGGTCAGTATTGTTTCCACTATGACTGCTTAATGTTGAAACTTGGTTAAGGAGAAGGACGAACATTTGAAACGTCAACAAAAGCACCAACAAAACCGGCAGCAGGTAGCTTCTTATGTTTCCTCTGTAGTAGAAAGAGGAACACGAGAAAGGTGCATCTCATAAAAGATGAATTTAATAATTAATATGTAGATGGTGAATATGTTCACCTTGTCTGAACACTGTTGTCTCAGAAGACTCAGAGTATCACACCAGGCATTCGCAGCTTGCTTAAATTGATTGAAAGATACAGCTTGGAAACAGGCCCTTCAGCCCACCGAGTCCACACTGACTACCTAACATCCGTTCACACTGGTTCTGTTTATCCCACTTTTGCATCCACTCTATTGTGCACTGGGGTCAATTTACAGAGATCAATTAACTTTCAAATTTTCAGATGTAGGAGGAAACTGGGGAACCCAGAAGAAACTCATGTAGTTACAAGGAGATTGAGCAAACTCCCTGCAGATAGCATCCGAGATCAGGATCGAATCTTAGTCTCTGGTGCTAAAGTCTACCAGCTGCATCACTGTGCTGAATATGGTGGAGCAAGAATGGCCAAATCAACCTGGCTACATCAGGTAGCATTGCCATAATAGTTTTAAATATCTGGATCCCTCTGGAGCAATGCAAAGACACTTGCAGGATTTCTAAATCATCAATATGTCAGTATCATATTTTTTTTTTGCCAGGGCTACTAATTATGTGACAAAATGTTGATGATGACTTGTCAGAATCAGTAGTCAATCACCTTTCTGTTCTGACTGGTTTCCAACATATGAAGATCAATATTAAGTGCATATCTATAACATAAAATCAAAGCACAAACAACCAAGGGGTATCGCTCAACTGCAAGGCTTTCACTCTATCAATGCACAGGTAGTAAGCAATCAAAAGAAAAAAAAGATCTTTAAGCAGGTGTGTATATGATTCTCACGAACTGCCACAAATGGTTTTTGCTCAGTCATTCTGTACTTGCTGGTCTCTTCTCACATTTAATCAGAAGTGTGCATTTTAATTTAAAATAATTGATGAACTTTTAAAAAACCAGAGTTTGGATTAGCAATTGGCATTCTGAAGATGCAGCTGGAGCTTGGACATTCCAAAAATGTGAGATTATCCACTTTGGCGGCAAAAACAAGGGGGCAGATTATTATCTCAACCGGGTTAGGTTAGGTAAGGGGGAGGTGCAGCGAGACCTGGGCATCCTTGTACACCAGTCACTGAAAGTTGGCGTGCAGGTACAGCAGGCAGGTAAAGCTAATGGAATGTTGGCCTTCATAACACGAGGACTTCAGTATAGGTGTAGAGAGTTTCTTCTGCAGTTGGATAGGGCTCCGGTGAGACCACATCTGGAGTATTGTGTACAGTTTTGGTCTCCTAATTTGAGGAAGGACATCCTTGTGATTGAGGCAGTGCAGCATAGATTCATCCCTGGAATGGCAGAACTGTCATATGAGGAAAGATTGAAAAGACTATGCTTGTATTCACTGGAGTTTAGAAGGGTGAGGGGGGATCTTATAGAAACATATAACATTTAAAAAAGGATTGGACAAGCTAGATGCAGGAAAAATGTTCCCAATGTTGGGCAAGTCCAGAACCAGGGGCCACAGTCTTAGAATAAAGGGGAAGCCATTAAAGACTGAGGTGAGAAAAAAATTAATCACCCAGAGAGTTGTGAATTTGTGGAATTCCCTGCCACAGAGGGAAGTGGAGGCCAAGTCATTGGATGGATTTCAGAGAGAGTTAGGTAGAGCTCTAGGGGCTAGTGGAATCAATGGATATGGGGAGAAGGCAGGCATGAGTTATTGATTGGGGACGATCAGCCATAATCACAATGAATGGCGGCGCTGGCTCAAAGGGCCAAATGGCCTTCTCCTGCACCTATTTTCTATGTTTCTATGTTTCTAATGTGCCCGTTGCTATGCACTGGCCAAAGTGTCTTTAATGGTTGTGGTGTACTACATTGTTGCAATTTTGCTCAAACCAACATATTGACCTATGGAATAGACAAAGCATTGACTACTGCGACATCAGAGAGTGAGGAGACAGACAATGCACAACCAGTATTGTCTGTGGGTTCCCAAGACACCCTGCTTGTTCTAAGATTGATGTAGGAAGGAACTGCAGAGGCTGTTTTTTGTGATGGACACAAAAAGCTGGAGTAAATCAGTGGGACAGGCAGCATCTCTGGAGAGAAGGAATGGGTGACCTTTTGGGTTGAGACCCTTCTTCAGAGTTTAATACCGACAAAGCATTTTGGTTCAAGATCCTTCTTCAAACCCTTCCTGTCCTAAGATTTACTTAGGCTTTATCAATGTAGCCATGTAGCAGCCACGGACAAAACTTGCATTTCTCCAATAGCACTTTCTCCATCTACAAATCAATCTGACAATTAACCAACCTTCACTTTCATTGCTGCATTTCATGCCTTCCCATTTTAATTCAAACAATTCTGATTCAGAAACCAAAGCTATCGCTGCAAAATTCCACTTCTTATATCTTACAAGATCTCATATTCAGTTTTCACCTCTGTAAGAGAGACAACACTTTAGCATGGAATATGGAATTGATCTTAATTAAATACATTAGCTGCCCAACCTCATTTGAAATAATATGTTGTGCCTATTTGAAACTAAGCACATTAATTGCAGTGTTCATCTGCTCTTATTTTAATAAAGTTTCACGTTGCAGCTGTATGTCCGAAATCGGCGCATAGTTCCAATGCTGTGAGCTAAACGAAAGGGTTTACGAGGGATGAATTTCAAGTTCAAGTTCAAGTGAGTTTATTGTCATGTGTCCCTGATAGGACAATGACATTTTTGCTTTGCATCAGCACACAGAACATAGATGGCATTTACTACAAAACAGATCGGTGTGTCCATATACCATATATAAATATATACACACATGAATAAATAAACTCAGGGAAGTAGCTCAAATGGAAAGCAACCAATTCTATTTACATTGATTTCATGCTTTATTCACTGCACCAGTCATTCTAACATATGAGTCCAATAACACTATGATGTCAAGGAAAACAAGGTTACAATAAAACACTTCTAAGGAACTTTTTATTCATGACTGAACAATAAATTAGAGGAGCTGAAACTCAATCATTTTTTGGTTTGATTATAGATGTGCTTTCAAATTTAACAGAACTTGAATGAAAATAAATGGATTTAAAATTTTAACAAGTTTCTGATTGCTTTCGACAATACAAACAGTTTATCAAATTCCCATTAAAAGTTTACTTTCCATAGGCTACCTTAAGCTGGCTGAAACAAACAGCTCTAATTCAGTAAAAAGGAACAAATGTTGTCTGAATCTTAAATATTAATGTGGTTAAGTGGGGCAAGAAGAAGATAGAATGTAGGACTAAACTACAATTAAATGTAGGTTCATAGTTGAGGATAATAAGCTAATCTTAGTTGGCCTAAAAGCAAAATAGTGCAAAATTGAAACTTTGAAATAAAAACAGAAAATGTTGAAAATACACAACAGATCAGGCAGCTTCGGTAGAGAGAGAAACAGAGTTACTTATTTCAGGCTAATGATTTATCAGAACTGAATATTTCCAGCATTTTCTGTTTTTAAGCACGAGCTGACCTCCCCTTCCTTAAGGCGGCAGTAAAGCAAACCTTGATTGCCTGACGTTGGTTATGAATTCATTGTCAGCTATTAGTATTCCAAGCATACTGGACTTTCCAAGTACCTGGACTTTCAGAAAGCATTTGATGTACCTGGACTTTCAGAAAGTATTTGATAAGGTCCCACATAGGAGAATTGTGGACAAAATTAGGGCACATGGTATTGGGGCTAGAGTGCTGACATGGATAGAAAATTGGTTGGCAAACAAGAAACAAAGAGTAGGGATTAACGGGTCCCTTTCAGAATGCCAGGCAGCTATTTACAACATATATCAATGATTTAGATGAAGGGATCATAGTAACATTAACAAATTTGCAGATGAGACAAAGCTGGGTGGCAGTGTGAACTGTGAGGTGGATGCTATGAGAATGCAGGGTAACTTGGACAGGTTGGATGTTAGGGTAGATGCATGGCAGATGAAGTTTAATGTGGATAAATGTGAGGCTATCCACTTTGGTAGCAAAAACAAGAAGGCAGATTACTATATAAATGGTGTCAAGTTGGGAAAAGGGGAAGTACAATGGGAGCTGGAGGATCTCTCTCTGTGTCTCCCTCTCCCTCTCCCTCTCTCCTTCCTCTTTGTTGATAGTCAGATACCTTCTGACAGGCACTTGGTTGATGGTGACCAACAGGATATTAATAGTATCCATCCATCCATCCATCCATCCATCCATCCATCCATCCATCCATCCATCCATCCATCCATCCATCCATCCATCCATCCATCCATCCATCCATCCATCCATCCATGGAATATTACATATTAAGGTTTAAAAATCGTAAAATCTGCACATGCACTGATTGGTCTCCTCCTCTGTCAGCAGATTGGTCTTCTCTCCTATCAATCACCGGCGGCGACGAGAATAAAGCTGAATGAGCGGAGTGAGCAGAGCGTGGAGAGCGAGTGAGGGTGGCATCTGTGGTGACCACTACATTGAGCCGGGAACAGGAAGACGGGAACCGGGAACCGGGAATGGGGCTGAGTCGCGGAGTGCAGGTGCAGTGCTGGGACCAGGAGCCGTTGAGTTAGGCTGGAGCCAGAGCCGGGGCTAGGAGCCGCTGAGTTAGGTTGGGCCGGGAGCCGTTGACTGTGGGTGAAGCCAGGGCCGGATGTTGCTGAGTGAGGCTAGAGCCGGAGCTGGAAGTAGAATTGATGGAGTTCTTTATGCTTTTCTTGGCCATGACATATCTTCAGTTTCACGCTCAGAAACTTGAATGGCAGGAGAGGCTTGAAAGGCCTGAGGCTTACTTCTGCTCCTATCTTCTTGTGTTTTAGTGTACATTTAAAAATACCTAGAAGGAAGCCAATACAAACAGTAGACAGTATGGTTTCAATGATTAAGCACAGCCCCACAGGTATGGAATAGATCTAATATCACATTCAAATCAACAAAAATACTAACAAACATAATGTGATAATATAACACTTAGGTTTAAGACAATAGTGTCTGACTTACATATTCCATGTTATTACATTCTTCACAAACAATGAAATTTCTGAAACACACATACCAGCAAAACCTCTACGCTGGTTATCTTTCATTAACTCATGCATTTCCAAGTATTTTTTATTTTATTACTTTTTACAATTATCACCATCCAGAGTTTTATGTCCACCTACAATGAACCTGCATTTGCCATTTTTCAAAGTTAATTTATAGTGTTTATTGAGTATGACCACAATTTGTTTGTCATAATTGTTTCCACCCTTATTTTTTTTTTCTTTCATATTCCTTGAAATCACCCTAGAAAATAAATGTGTCTTGGTCCACCAGGGACTTCCATATTTTGCGATATGTATTGGAAAGTGAGGAAGGTTGTCAAAGTATACATCCTGATATATATCAGCTACAGTAATGGGCAGAGAAGTGGCAGAAGGCGTTTAATCTGAGCAAGTGTAAGGTGTTGCTCTTTGGGGGGTTAAATGCAAGGGTTTAGGGTTAGGGGAAGGGTATAGGGTTAGGGGAAGGGTAAGTGTACTTAATGGAAAGACCATTAACAGCATTGTTGCAAGGTGGGATCTTGGGGTACAAGTTGAAAATTCCCAGAAAGTGGCAACACTAGTAGATAGAGTGGTAAAGAAGGCATATATTATGCTTGCCTGCATCAACCGGGCCATTTAGTCAGAAAATCATGTTCCAGTTTTATAAAATTAGTTAGACCACATTTGTAATATTATATGCAGTTCTGGACATCCCATTGCAGGAAGGATGTGAATGTTTTGAAGGGTGTGCAGTAGCAGCTTACCAGAATGCTGTCTGAATTTGTAGAAAGTAGATGTAAGGAGAGGTTGGATAGCTTAAATTGCTTTCTCTGGAGCATTGGGGCTGAGGGGAGGGCTGATAGAACTATATACAATTAAGAGAGACAAAGATAGGTAGACCATCAGAATATTTTAAGGTGAGAGAGAGACAAAGTTTAAAGGATACCTGTATGCATGGGACAGGTTTTTTAACACAGAGTGCCAGAAATGTGCTGCCTGGGGTGATGGCAGATACAACTACAATAGTGGCATTTCAGAGGCGTTTAAATAGGCAGATAGATATACAGGAAATGAAGAGACATGGATCACGTGCAGGATGACGAGATAAGTTTAACTTTACATTCATGCTCGATGCAGACATGGTGGGCCGAAGGCCCTGTTCATGAGCTATGTTGTATGTACGTTTGGCTTTCCTCAAGTCCTTACTTCTTTTGGGTCTCTGTTTTGGCTTTTTAGCTACCTCTGCTAACAGGCATAGATGAAAGGATCCTCCATCACAATGTAGATGTGATTTATTTTCAAACAAGCCAAAAAAATGTGGAACATGGAACAGTAACATGGAACATAGTGCAGGCCATTCAGCCCATAATACTGTGCCAACCATGATGTCAAATTATATTACTCCCATCTACCTGTACATGGCCAATATCAATCTATTCCCTGTCTGTTCATGTGCATGTACTGTATACAGTAAATGTCTCTTAAATGTTGCTTGCATATCTGCTTCCATCACATTACCTGGTAATGTATTCCAGGTACCTCCCACTCTATAAACACTTGATATAAATTCCCCCCTCTCATCTTAAACATATTCCCCCCAATACTTTCATTTTCCACCTTGGGAAAATTAATCGGACTAAATTTTATCCTATCTATACTTTAGTTTTAGTTTTCAGTTTTAGAAATACAACGCAGATACAGGCCCTTTCATACCCATCACCCAGTCCCTTTCCCCTCCTCCGTCCACTCATCTCCCACGCCTCCCTACACTGTCCCCTTCGACTCACATCCTAACCTCCAGCTTCATTGTTCACTATGCCTCTTTCCTCCTTACCTGAAACTCTTCTGTCCCCATTTCACCTCTAACCTTTATCACTCTCTCCGCCCATGTACCAATTATACCTCTTTACCTGCATCCATCTATCACTTGCCAGGTAGACAGGAGTAACTAGCGGGACAGGCAGCATCTCTGGAGAGAAGGAATGGGCTTTGCTACAACCCCAACTTTCTGTACCGCATTCTCCACCGTTCACTTGTCAAGAAAGTTAAACATTCTTGACAATCAGCACAAATTAAGGCAAAGCTGATATCTTGTGTGAAAAGACAACATGGATTTTAATAACATTACAAATTAACCATATAACAACCATATAACCATATAACAATTACAGCACGGAAACAGGCCATCTCGGCCCTTCAAGTCCTTGCCGAACAATTTTTTCCCTTAGTCCCACCTGCCTGCACTCATACCATAACCCTCCATACCCTTCTCATCCATATGCCTATCCAATTTATTTTTAAATGATACCAACGAACCTGCCGCCACCACTTCCACTGGAAGCTCATTCCACACCGCTACCACTCTCTGAGTAAAGAAGTTCCCCCTCATGTTACCCCTAAACCTCTGTCCCTTAATTCTAAAGTCATGTCCTCTTGTTTGAATCTTCCCTATTCTCAAAGGGAAAAGCTTGTCCACATCAACTCTGTCTATCCCTCTCATCATTTTAAAGACCTCTATCAAGTCCCCCCTTAACCTTCTGCGCTCCAGAGAATAAAGACCTAACTTACTCAACCTCTCTCTGTAACTTAGCTGTTGAAACCCAAGCAACATTCTAGTAAATCGCCTCTGTACCCTCTCTATTTTGTTGACATCCTTCCTATAATTGGGCGACCAAAATTGTACACCATACTCCAGATTTGGTCTCACCAATGCCTTGTACAATTTTAACAATACATCCCAGCTTCTATACTCAATGCTCTGATTTATAAAGGCTAGCATACCAAAAGCTTTCTTTACCACCCTATCTATATGAGATTCCACCTTCAAGGAACTATGCACGGTTATTCCCAGATCCCTCTGTTCAACTGTATTCTTTAATTCCCTACCGTTTACCATGTACGTCCTATTTTGATTTGTCCTACCAAGGTGTAGCACCTCACATTTATCAGCATTAAACTCCATCTGCCATCTTTCAGCCCATTTTTCCAACTGGCCTAAATCACTCTGTAGACTTTGGAAATCCTCTTCATTATCCACAACACCCCCTATCTTGGTATCATCTGCATACTTACTAATCCAATTTACCACCCCTTCATCCAGATCATTGATGTACATGACAAACAACAAAGGACCCAACACAGATCCCTGAGGCACCCCACTAGTCACCTGCCTCCAACCCGACAAACAGCCATCCACCATTACCCTCTGGCTTCTCCCATTCAGCCACTGTTGAATCCATCTTGCTATTCCTGCATTTATACCCAACAGTTGAACCTTCTTAACCAACCTTCCATGAGGAACCTTGTCAAAGGCCTTACTGAAGTCCATATAGACAACATCCACTGCTTTACCCTCGTCAATTTCCCTAGTAACCTCTTCAAAAAATTCAAGAAGATTAGTCAAACATGACCTTCCAGGCATAAATCAATGTTGACTGTTCCTAATCCTCTTTATCCAGATACTTATATATATTATCTCTAAGTATCTTTTCCATTAATTTGCCCACCACTGAAGTCAAACTAACCGGTCTATAATTGCTAGGTTTACTTTTAGAACCCTTTTTAAACAATGGAACAACATGCGCAGTACGCCAATCCTCGGGGACTATTCCCGTTTCTAATGACATTTGAAATATTTCTGTCACAGCCCCGGCTATTTCTACACTAACTTCCCTCAATGTCCTAGGGAATATCCTGTCAGGACCTGGAGACTTATCCACTTTTATATTTTTCAAAAGTGTCAGTACTTCTTTTACTTTGAAACTCATAGTATCCATAGCTACTCTACTAGTTTCCCTTACCTCACATAATTCAATATCCTTCTCCTTGGTGAATACGGAAGAAAATAAATTGTTCAATATCTCCCCCATCTCTTTTGGCTCTGCAGATAGCTGTCCACTCGGTCTCTCCAATGGACCAATTTTATCCCTTGTTATCCTTTTGCTATTAATATAGCTGTAGAAACCCTTTGGATTTACTTTCACCTTACTTGCCAAAGCAACCTCATATCTTCTTTTAGCTTTTCTAATTTCTTTCTTAAGATTCTTTTTACATTCCTTATACTCCTCAAGCACCTCATTTACTTCATGCTGCCTATAATTATTGTAGATCTCCCTCTTTTTCCGAACAAGATGTCCAATTTCCCTTGAAAACCAGGGCTCTTTCCAATTTTTACTGGTTCCTTTCAACCGAACAGGAACATAAAGATTCTGTACTCTTAAAATTTCCCCTTTAAATGTCCTCCATTTCTCCTCTACATCTTTCCCATAAAACAAAATGTCCCAGTTCACTCCTTTTAAATCATCTTGCATCTCGTTAAAGTTAGCCTTTCTCCAATCAAAAATCTCAACCCTAGGCCCAGTTCTGTCCTTCTCCATAATTACATTGAAACTAATGGTATTGTGATCACTGGATCCGAAGTGCTCCCCAACGCATACCTCCGCCACCTGTCCCGTCTCATTTCCTAACAGGAGGTCCAGCACTGCCCCTCCTCTAGTAGGCACCTCTATGTATTGCTGCAAAAAACTATCCTGCACACATTTTACAAACTCCAAACCATCCAGCCCATTTACAGAATGTGTTTCCCAGTCTATGTGTGGAAAGTTGAAATCTCCCACAATCTCCCACCTTGTGCTTAAATTGATACCTTTGAAAATAAACAAGAAAATCTGTTGAGCAATTTCCTTGAACGTCTCCATTCTGATCTTAAAATCTGATCTGAATCCGGAAGGTCAGTGTAATGAATTAATCTGATATAATGAGACCAGTAGAGATGTTCCGGAAGGAACTGCAGTTGCTGGTTTGCACCAAAGATAGGCACAAAATGCTGGAGTAAATCAGCAGGACAGGCAGCATCTCCAGAATGAAAGAATGGGTGATGTTTCATGGTTGAGACTCTTGCGGTCTCAACCCGAAAAATCACCCATTCCTTCAATATGGAGATGCTGCTTGTCCCGCTGATTTACTCCATCATTTTGTGTCTAAACCAGTAGAGATCCAGTCAGGGACCCCTTGATACAATTAATTCAATACATAATTTGCTGACAAGGTTGTTACTTAGGAATGGAAAACCTGGTGGGTGGTTGGCGATCAGCATCTTGTAGCAGGTTAGTGGCGTAACCAGTGATAGTGGAATGGGGGTAGCGCTCTAATTTGATGGCAGTAGAAAATGGGAGCTTGAACAATGAATAATGATTACATTTATGCGTACCTTGATGCAGACTGGAATGCAAACGACATATTGTGGCCTCACTCATATTTATGGATATTACCAGAGTGGCTAAGACAGATTCAAGTTTGCCAGCTCTGATTAAAGACAGCTTATTGTTTTTTCGACTGTGGATCAGTTCCTGTGGACTGGAGAGCAGCCAATGTAGCTCCACTTTTTAAGAAAGGACGGAGAGAAAATGGGGAATTATAGACCAGTTAGCCTTACATTGGTAGTGGCGAAGATGCTGGAATTGATTATTAAAGATGTTATAGCAGCGCATTTGGAAAGCAGCGAAAGGATCAGTCAAAGTCAGCATGGATTTATGAAAGGGAAATCATGTTTGATTAATCTTTTGAAATTTTCTGAGGATGGAACAAGTGGAATGGATAAGGGAGAGCCAGTGGATGTGGTGTATCTGGACTTTCAAACAGCCTTTGATTAGGTCCAACACAAGAGATTTGTGTGCAAAATTAAATCACATGGTATTAGAGGTAGGATATTGACATGGGTAGAGAACCGGTTAGCAGACAGGAAGGAAAAAGGAGGAATTAATGGATCCTTTTCAGAATGGCAGGCAGTGACTAGTGGGGTGCCGCAAGGCTCGATGCTGGAACCCCAGTGTTTACAATATATATTAACGATGTAGACAAGGGAATTAAATGAAACATCTCCAAGTTTGCAGATGACACAAAGCTGGGAGGCAGCGTGAGCTGTGAGGAGGATGCTATGAGGCTACAGGGTGAATTGGATAGATTGGGTGAGTGGGCAGAAGCATGGCAGATGCAGTATAATGTGGATAAATGTGAGGTTATCCAGAACAGGAAGGCAGATTATTATCTGAATGGTGTCAGATTAGGAGAAGGGCAGGTGCAACGAGACCTGGGTGTGCTTGTACATCAGTCACTGAAAGTAATCATGCAGGTACAGCAGGCAGTGAAGAAAGCCAATGGCATGTTGGCCTTAATTGCGAGAGGATTTGAGTTTAGGGGCAAGGAGGTCCTACTGCAGTTGTACAAGGCCCAGGAGAGACTGCACCTGGAGTAGTGTGTGCACTTTTGGTCTCTCCGTGGATCTTCTCCATGGATTGTCACCTTGTCGTGGTGGAGTAGCTTGTGTGGTCCTATGATTCTGAGAGAGATGCCGTCTGGAGCTATGCTCCTGGTAGGGTCACCCATGGCGGTAAGGTCGAGGAGGAGGTCTCTGACAAAGAGCAATCCAACCAAGCCATTAACGGTGAAGCAGGCGGAGGAAGATGGCTGACTTTAGTGGAGTGTCACAACGGCTGGGAAGGTGGATGAAGGCTGCAGCAGAAAAGGGTCCCAGTCATCTTGTATTCCATGCCATTGGATTCTGACCAAGATCTGTGAAGGGCCGTGTGGTGGCTGTCTGTGCACCAGTCTCTCCACGTTAAACAAAGTCACGCACAGGCGTCCTCCATAAGAGGACAGTCATACTCGTTTCAAGTGACTGCCGATGAGATTTGGTCTCCTAATTTGAGGAAGGACATTATTGCTATTGAGAGAGTGCAGCGTAGGTTCACCAGGTTAATTCCAGGGATGGCGGCACTGACGTATGATGAAAGAATGGGTCGACTGGGCTTGTATTCACTGGAATTTAGAAGGATGTGAGGGGATCTTATAGAAAAATACAAAATTCTTAGAGGATTGGACAGGCTAGATGCTGGAAAAATGTTCCCGATGTTGGTGAAGTCCAGAACCAGGGGTCACAGTTTAAGAATAAAGGGTAGGCCATTTAGTACTGAGATGAGGAAAAACCTTTTCACCCAGAGAGTTGTGAATCTGTGGAATTCTCTGCAACAGAAAGCAGTGGAGGCCAATTCACTGGATGTTTTCAAGAGAGAGTTAGATATAGCTCTTAGGGCTAAGGGAATCAAGGGGTATGGGGAAAAATCCAGAACGGGGTACTGATTTTGGATGATCAGCCATGATCTTATTGAATGGCGGTGCTGGCTCAAAGGTGCGAATGGCCTACTCCTGCACCTGTTTTCGATATTTGTTATGACCTTTACTGAAATCACAAATGCGGTCAAGCCATCTTCAAATATCACACTACCAATTCCAATGCATCGCACATGTATCACACAGGCATCGCACACCTACTAACAGGATCAATCAGGACTCAAACCTAACATGCAAGTGCTCCACTACATCTTCAGATATTTACCATGTCTCCCAAGTTTAACGCCCACAACTAGCAGCTTATGCAAATATTCAGCTGCTCCATTATCCAGCCATACCAGCTGAACTGTGGCATGGCACCCGCTAATACACTTCCCGCTCTCTTGTTTGGCAAAATACCTCACAAATGATGCCAGTGACAACATATACAGAATCCTGGCTTTTGTTGGTTCAGCTGTCAGAGACTATGGCTAATGCCATGTCAGCGGCCGATACAGATAACAAGATTATCAAATTGAAGTTTACTCCTCATCCTAAAATCTATCTGAATATTGACTACAATTGGTATTGGTGAACCATCAATTTTCCTCTTCCTTTCAGCATATTTTTGAATGGATCTCCTTTTAGGAAGCTACGGTATCTAACCTATCTAGGCAGCAGCTCAGCTGCTAGAAAGCAAAGACCCTATCACTCTGCATTTATTTGCATTGTATCCTTCTGCGACAGGAGGGAGGGAAGTTTGTTATGAGCTAGTCCCACTTGCCACTTTTCCAGGCAACTGCCAGCGACTGTCATAGTCGTAGCAGGTCGCCGAAAAAACGGCGACAACCTACGACAACACCTACATCAGGAGAAGTCAAGCTACGCTGATTGGCGTCAAACCCACTGTTGCCGAAATGCTTTCAACATGTTGAAAATTTAGCGGCGACCTGAAAGACGCTACGACTTTTTGTGAGACTGAGGAGATGACTCCCGGCAACCACGTGGCGACAAACTAGTCGCCTGCAGTTGCCTAAAAAATCGCCTAAGTGGGACCGACCCAGTAATGTCCAGGAATATGTCTGGTTGATGTGAATTGCTCCTGGAATCCTGGAATTGTGGTAAACGTATGAGTATGGAGGCACAAATGAATGTTAAGTAGTAGCACTGAATGGTTGAGTTTATTAAAAGATGCGTGATTGGACATTATTGCATGGACAACACTTGATGCTCAGAGTTTATTGTTGGGAGATAAGGTTTGACAATATCCTCACTGACATTTAATACTGAGATTGTTCTTTTTTTTAAAAATGTAACTGTATCTCTATCCTTAGAGTTTTGCTGCTGGTACCTATGTAGATACATAGATACTAGACAATAGGTGCAGGAGTAGGCCATTTGGCCCCTTGATCCAGCACCACCATTTAATGTGATCATGGCTGATCATCGACAATCAGCACCCTGTTCTGTCTTTTTCCCTCCCCATATCCCTTGATTCTGCTAGCCCTAAGAGCTCTATCTAACTCTTTTGAATGCATCCAACGAATCGGCCTCAACTGCCTTCTATGGCAGAGAATTCCACAAAGTCACAACTCTCTGTGTGAGAATGTTTTTCCTCACCTCAGTTCGAAATGGCCTACCCCTTATTCTTAAACTGTGGCCCCTGGTTCTGGACTCCCCCAACATCGGGAGCATGTTTCCTGCATCTTACATGTCCAATCCCTTACCTATCTTGTAAGTGACCTTGTCCCTATGGTGCTCACACCTCTCTCTAAAACATTTCTTGGGTCCAAGTGGATAGACACTACTTCCTCTCTGAACTCAAGGTGACCCAGGCTGTGCTAGAAAATCAAGTTCTTGCTGTCATCTGTGCTCTGTATTAGCTTCAAGTATCCAAGACATTTGGAAATGGCATCTATCGTTTCTGCAGTCAATGAACACCACTTATCTAAGTATAGGCTTTAATTCAATCAATACTAGTCAATCTCATCTGATGCTGAAGATAGATACAAAATGCTGTAACTCAGCAGAACAGTCAGCATCACTGGAGAGAAGGAATACGTGATGTTTTGGGTTGAGACTCTTCTATGCTAGCTGCTCACAAAATTGAATCCTCTGGATATTGGCTGAGGGAATAAACCAGTTGGTTAGTATTGTTTGGACAGAAAGATCATGATTCTGAAGTGGGACAGTCAAATGGTATTCCAGCTCCATTGAATTATTCATCACCAACCCCATTGCTGAGATATTTACATGTTAACTGAGTGCTCAAAATGATAACAAATGGAATATAATATTGATATTGATAACTCTGAGAAAATGGTCACAAAATGTTGTGCTGTGAAGATGGTCTCATTCCGAAGTCGAGGAAGGCAATGTACCTATCTAACTGTTTCTTAAACAATGCGATAGACCAGCCTCAAGTACCTCCTCTGGCAGCTTTTTCCATACACCCACCACCCTTTGTGTGAAAAAGTTATCCCTCGGATTCCTTTTATTAAATCTTTTCCCTTTCACCTTGGACCTATGTCCTCTGGTCCTCGATTCCACAACTTTCGGCAAAATGTGCATCTATCTGATCTATTCCTCTCATGATTTTGTATACCTTTATAAGATTCCCCCTCATCCTCCTGCGCTCCATGGATTAGAGACCCAGCTTACTCAACCTCTCCCTATAGCTCACACCCTCAAGTCCTGGCAACATCCTTGTAAATTTGTTTTGAACCCTTTCAAGCTTGACAATATCTTTCCTATAACATGGTGCCCAGAACTGACACAATGTTCTAAATGTGGTCTCACCAACGTCTTATCAACCAGCGCCAAACCCTGAGGCACACAACTAGTCACAGACATCCAGTCTGAGAAACAACCTTCCACCATTGCCCCCTGCTTCCTTTCAAGATGCCAATTTGCTATCCATTCAGCTATCTGTCCCTGGATCTCATGCGATCTAATCTTCCAGAGCTGCCTGGAACCTTATTGAACGCCTTACTGAAGTATATGTACATAACATCTACAGCTCTGCCCTCACCAACCATTTTGGTCATGTCTTCAAAAAAATCAAACAGATTTGTGAGACACGTACAAACCCATGCTGACTATCCCTAATCAACCCTTGCCCATCCAAATGCCTTCATATCCTATCCCTCAGCATACTCTCCAGTAACTTACCAACCACAGATGTGAAGCTCACCGACCTATAGTTCCCAGCATTTGCCCTGCAGCCCTTATTGAAAAGAGGTACAACATTTGCCACCCTCAAGCCTTCCGATACCTCTCCTGTATTTAAGGATGACTCGTAAATTTCAATCAGGGCTCCTGCAATTTCTTCTCTAGTTTCCCACAATGTCCTTGGATATATCAGATCACACCCTGGAGATTCATCTAGCTTCAAACATGACAGTACCTTCAGTAGTTCTTCGAAAGTAACCGCGACTGCTCTCGGGACACTTCCCGTGACTGCTCCAATTTCCTACTGTCTTTCTCCTCGGAAAATACAGAGGAGAAATACTAATTTAGGACCTTGCCCATCTCCTGTGGCTCCACACAGAGGTGACCGCTTTGATTCCTGAGAGGTCTTACTCGCTCCCTAGTTTCCCCTTTCCCCCTTATGTATTTATAAAATCTTTTGGGATCGTCCTTATTGCTACCTGCCAGACGTATCTCCTGGCCCTTTTTTGCCCTTCCGATTTCCTTTTTTAGTTTATTCCTTAGTTCCCAAAACTCGTCCATGAATGCGCTTGACCCCAGCTGCCTATACCTGTCCCATGCATCTTTCTTGTCTTTGACTAACGTCTCAATTTCCCTCGTCAGCCAAGCTTCCTTATGTTTACCTGCTTTGTCCATCACTCCAACGTACACATCCTGAGCTTTCTCCAGTACACTTTTAAAAACATCCCACTTGGCCGATGTTCCTTTCCCCTCCAAGAACCTGCTCCAGTCAACTTGAGCGAGACCTTCTCTCATACCCTCAACGTTGGCCTCAGCTCAGTTGAGTATTTTAACACGTGGACCCTCTCCGTCCCGATCCATAACCTGATCGAACTGTGGTCACTTGTCTCAAAAGGCTCCTTCCTCCACACACACTTCATTAACTTGCCCATCCCAATTTCCCAATACTAGATCCAGTGTTGCCCTCTCACGTGTGGGGGCCTCAACATACTGCTTAAGAAAGCTCTCCTGACCATTTTTGAGGAATTGCACCCCATCTAAACCCTTCACGCTATGATTATCCCAGTCTATATTGGGAAAGTTAAAATCCCCGACTACAACAAATGTATTTGATCTGCAGCTGTCTGCAATCTTCCGGCACATTTGTTCTTCTATTCCCATTGACTATTCAGAGGTCTGCAGTACACCCCCAACAAGATAATCATCCCTTTATTGTTTCTCAGCTCCACCCATTTAGCCTCACTAGACGAACCGTCCGTAATGAAACCTTTGAATACAGCCGTGACATTCTCCTTAACCAACAATGCACCCCCCCCCCTCTTTTTCCATCACACCTGTCTCTCCTGAAGCTCCTGTACCCCAGAACATTGAGCTGCCAGTCCTGCCCCTCCCTTAATCAGGTTTCAGTCATGGCTGCAACATCCCAGTCGCTCGTACCTCTCCATGCCCTGAGCTCATCTGCCTTGCCCATCAGGCCCCTTGCATAAAAATACACGCAGTTAAAACCAACCCTCCTTCCTCACTCTCTGCCTTTCAACTGCCTGTTCTGTCCTCTAACTTTTCCCACACCACCCTCCATACCGATTTCTAGCGTCTCACATGCCTCTGTCCTGCACGAGATCCCACCCCCCTGCCAATCGAGTTTAAACCCTCCCGTGAAGCATTAGCAAACCTCATTGCTGGGATGTTGGTCACCCTCCAGTTTAGGTGCAACCTGTCCCTTTTAATACAGGTCACCCCTGCCCCGGAAGAGATCCCAATTATCCAGAAATCTGAATTCTTGTCACCTGCACCAACTCCTCAGCCACACATTCATTTCCTTTATCTGTCTATTCTTACCTTCACTGGCATGAGGTACTGGAAGCAATCCTGAGATCATACCCTGCACTTCCTTCTTTGTCAGTCCCGGTGGCGCAACGGTAGAGTTTCTGCCTTACAATGAATGCAGTGCCGGAGACCTGGGTTCAATCCTGACTATGGGTACTATCTGTAAGGAGTTTGTACGTTCTCCCTGTGACCTGCGTAGGTTTTCTCCGAGATCTTCGGTTCCTTCCCACCAAAGACGTACAGGTTTGTAGGTTCATTGGCTTGGTAAAAGTAAAACATGTCCCTAGTGGGTTAATGTGCTAATGTGCGAGGATTGCTGGACGTCGCGGACCCAGTGTGCCGAAAGGTTCCGCGCTGTATCTTTAAACTGAACTATCTCAAAACTTTGTTCAAGGGAACCCCTCACCTGAGGTCATCTGTTGCCTGCAATGCATTGTCTGGCTCTTTCTCTCCACCAGTTTCCTCTCCCCCCTGCAAAGTCTGAAGAAGTATTCCGGCCCGAAATATCACCTACCCATGTTCTCCAGAGACGCTGCCTGACCTGTTAAGTTAATCCAGCATTTTGTATCTTTCTTTGATAAACCAGCATTTGCAGTTATTTGTTAATACAAATTTTATATAACTTCTGCAAACACCTCCTATCTTTCTCCCCTTTATCTCTCCCCCACAACACCCTTCCCCCACCCATCCACCCCTTCCACCAAATAGGGGTCACAGTTCGCAACTATATACCACTTTGGGGCTATGTTGTTTTGTGAAAGATTCAATATTAACTGCTTATTATTTGGATAAAAAATGCTTTGAATTATATATTGGGATAATTTGATGAGGTTGGTAATACAGAATTTAAACCCCATGGGATCCAAAATAAAATTGTATTGTTAGTTGGCAGGGTGGATGAAAACAGATGGTTGACATCAATGGTATTAACTCTCACAGCAGAACTGTGGACTGCGGAGTATCCATGGGTCACCATTATACCATCAAAATTGATCGCCAAACTCGGTAATCTGTGCATCGCTCCTTCCCTCTGCAACTGGATACTGGACTTTCTAACCACCAGACCCCAGTCTGTTAGGTTAGACAAGCACACCTCTTCAACCCTCACCCTGAACACCGGCGTTCCACAGGGCTGTGTGCTGAGCCCCCTCCTCTACTCCCTCTTCACCTATGACTGCACACCTGTACATAGTACTAACACCATCATCAAGTATGCAGATGATACAACGGTGATTGGCCTCATCAGCAACAACGATGAGTCAGCCTACAGGGAGGAGGTCCAGCACTTAGCAGCATGGTGCGCTGACAACAACCTGGCCCTTAACTCCAAGAAGACCAAGGAGCTCATTGTAGACTTCAGGAAGTCCAGGGGCGGCACGCACACCCCCATCCACATTAACGGTACGGAGGTGGAACGTGTTTCTAGCTTCAGGTTCTTGGGAGTCAACCTCTCCGACGACCTCTCTTGGACCCACAATACCTCAACTCTGATCAAGAAGGCTCACCAGCGTCTCTTCTTCCTGAGGAGACTGAAGAAGGTCCATCTGTCTCCTCAGATCCTGGTGAACTTCTACCGCTGCACCATCGAGAGCATCCTTACCAACTGCATCACTGTATGGCAACTGCTCTGTCTCCGACCGGAAGGCATTGCAGAGGGTGGTGAAAATTGCCCAACGCATCACCGGTTCCTCGCTCCCCTCCATTGAGTCTGTCCAAAGCAAGCATTGTCTGCGGAGGGCGCTCAGCATCGCCAAGGACCTCTCTCACCCCAACCATGGACTGTTTACCCTCCTACCATCCGGGAGGCGCTACAGGTCTCTCCGTTGCTGAACCAGCAGGTCCAGGAACAGCTTCTTTCCGGCGGCTGTCACGCTACTCAACAACATACCTCGGTGACTGCCAATCACCCCCCCCCCCCCCCCCCCCCCCGGACACTTATTGTTATTTATTCAAATAATTTGCTGTGTCGCTCTTCCAGGGAGATGCTAAATGCATTTCGTTGTCTCTGTACTGTACACTGACAATGACAATTAAAACTGAATCTGAATCTGAATCTGAATCAGTGCTTTGATAGCACCTGTTTAAAATTTAGTTGTTTCACATGGATGAAGACATAATAACTAGGTTGTCCACATTTTGCAAAGGATGCCAAGTTTCATAGGGAAACAGAATCCTCTAAATAATGGATTAACTTCAAAATGATCTATATACTGGCAATAACTGAGTCAATGAGAAGCAAATGGTTTTGACTGGTGGGAAATGTTAAGTGAAATATGAAAGTACTAAAATAAGAAATATGATTATAAAATGAGCAAAGTTTCTCAAGATATGAGTGTGGCGGTTGATAGGCTGCTGAAAAGGCTGTCACGTTGTATGGCTTTTAACTCAAATGAAATATATTAGCAGATATAAGCCTAAACCTGTCATAATAATAGGATGTAAAATATGAGTCTGACAATATTTAAAATGTTCTCCATAGCCCTGGTTGTCTTACTTGCAATCTGATTTAAAGACATTAGAAACAGCTTAGAGAAAGGGAGCAAGAATAATTCATAGATTAAAATAATTTAGTGAAGAGGAGTTGAAGCAATTACATTACATGGCCCAGGCTAATATTTCAGAGCAGTATCAAGGGACAGATACATTGTCTCAGGATTTTCTATTCAGGAATCATGATCGGTTCCTGTCAACGTGCAACTATCCAGCAAAAAGCAGAGGAGCTTCAACTAACTTCCTGCCTGCATTCACCTCACAATCAACAGCTCGAACGGTTGATCTGATAATTTATTTCATCATTGCTTTGGAGGGCACAGTGAAACAACTGACTGCTAAATTTCCCTATTGTACCGTGTGAATAGGTGTTCACAAGAGGAGGAAAGATGAAGAAATGGAGCAAAGTTTCATGTGAGTGATCACAAGAAGTCCAATTCACCATTAGAGAGGAGGAAGGCCTGGATAACTTTGTACATAGATGCCCCTCCTGGAGAAGGAGAAATCAGGAATGTGTCAGGTAGCCACTGACAGAGTTTCAAATATTTCTGATACACACTGATTTTATTTCAGCAATAACTGAGCCATAAGTATAGTTAATGTCAAAAATGGTGCCTTTGTCATAAGTAAATCATATGCCCTTCCTCTATCAACCAATATCGCACAATATATCAAACATGACTGCGCAGTGTGGATGTTATCTTGTGTAAGAAGGAACTGCAGATGCTGGTTTAAACGGAAGATAGACACAAAAAACTGCAGTAAATCAGCGGGACAGGCTTCATCTCTGGAGAGAAGGAATGGGTGAAGTTTTGGGTCGAGACCCTTCTTATCAGCTACTCAAACCAGGGGGATTAAAACATTATTTATCACCTTACAATGTGTCACTGATCTCCACCAGGTTGGCACACATGAGAGCAAGATGCTTTGGGTTTGCTGATGCATGCATTGATTGAAGATCACGAAGGTCAAGAAGACAGAGTCACTGATTATGATCTTATAATCACAGCTCTGCTCATGTACAACCTTCCCCGGAACATTTCCCTCCTGGGCACTTGCATCTGTTCACACCATTGCACCTGTGGAAGGTAACAATTTCCCTTTTTCTGAACTGCTGAACAACACAGCTCAGGTACCGGCCCCCTCGAGCTTTTCAGCTTTAAGAACCTCTGTGTACAAACACTCTGCCAAGCATTTACAACGGGGAACTGAATCTCCAGCTGCAGTGATAGATGTGTAAATTACATGTTTAGCTAGACACCTGACCTACTATTTCATGTTGACTCCATGTCACCAGCCAAATCCCTGTGCCCTGTTAAATCAATGCAATACACACAATAAATATGGAGTAAAACGAAAAGTAATTTGAAAAGGCCTAATTAATGGCTGTTTAAGATGTTAATTGCACTAATAACCAGCTGACTTCCTGTAATAATTAAATTGCCGACAGACAAGTAAAGGCTAGTGTAGGAATATCAAACAGAGAGAAGAATGCAATTTCACTTTGCTTTAGACAAGAAGTGCACTCACACAACATTGTATTGTTAAAAATACATAATTTAGCAAAATCTTCTGCATCTTTCAGAGCAACATATCTTTCTGACAATCTCTTTGTATATTAATGGGATTCTTGTTCATCCTAGCTCTTTGTTTTGATATAAAACCAACACTAGTTATGTTAGCAGTCGTTCAATAAACAAACGCTTATCAGCAATGAGCTTTTGCACCTCATGGTTTGAAAAACAGCAGCACTCATCTACTTACAGATCAGCCACATTTTACCACCTACCGTTTTCTCTGAAAATCGCATTACTAAAAGTGCCAAAATTCAAACTGCAGTCTTTGTCCTCACTGACACCAGTGATCACCTACAACCTCAAATACACCATCACCTTGTGCATTAACTGCTTTGGCCATGGAGGCCAGAGGAGGCCATGAACATTCTCAGTTGCCTTGGCAATAGACAAGAGACAATAGGTGCAGGAGTAGGCCATTTGGCCCTTCGAGCCAGCACCGCCATTCAATGTGATTATAGCTGATCATCCACAATCAGAACCCCGTTCCTGCCTTCTCCCCATGTCCCCTGACACCACTATCTTTAAGACCGCTATCCAGCTCACTCTTGAAAGTATCCAGAGAACCGACCTCCACCGCCCTCTGAGGCAGAGAATTCCACAGACTCACAACTCTCTGTGAGAAAAAGTGTTTCCTCATCTTCGTTCTAACTGGCTTATCCCTTATTCTTAAACTGTGGTTCCTGGTTCTGGACTCCCCCAACATTGGGAACATGTTTCCTGCCTCTAGCATGTCCAAACCCTTAATAATCTTATATGTTTCAATAAGATCCCCTCTCATCCTTCTAAACTCCAGAGTATACAAGCCCAGCTGCTCCATTCTCTCAGCATATGACAGTCCCGCCATCCCAGGATTTAACCTTGTAAACCTACGCTGCACTCCCTCAATAGTAAGAATGTCCTTCCTCAAATTAGGGGACTAAAACTGCATACAAAACTACTGGTGTGGTCTCACTAGGGCCCTGTATAACGGCAGAAGGACCTCTTTGTTCCTATACTCAACAACTCAACAAATGTGAGGTTATAAAGGCCAACATGCCAATCGCTTTCTTTACTGCCTGCTGTACCTGCATGCTTACTTTAATTGACTGATGAACAAGGACCCCCAGATCACGTTGTACTTCCACTTTTCCCAACTTGACACCATTTAGATAGTAATCGGCCTTCCTGTTTTTGATACAAAAGTGGATAACCTCACATTTGTCCACATTAAACCGCAGCTGCCATGCATCAGCCCACTCACTCAACCTGTCCAAGTCACCCTGCATTCTCATAGCATCCTCCTCACAGTTCACACTGCCACCCAGCTTTGTCTCATCTGCAAATTTGCTAATGTTATGTTGAATCCCTTCATCTAAATCATTGATGTATATTGTAAATAGCTGCAATCCCAGCACCAAGCCTTGCGGTACCCCACTAGTCACTGCCTGCCATTCTGAAAGGGACCCGTTAATCCCTACTCTTTGTTTCCTGTCTGCCAAACAATTTTCTATCCATGTCAGCACTCTACCCCCAATACCACATGCCCTAAATTTGCTCATTAATCTCCTATGTGGGACCTTATCAAATGCTTTCTGAAAGTCTAGGTACACTACATCCTCTAGCTCTCCCTTGTCCATTTTCCTAGTTACATCCTCAAAAAATTCCAGAAGATTAGTCAAGCATGACTTCCCCTTCGTAAATCCATGCTGACTCGGACCGATCCTGTTACTGCTATCCAAATGTGCGGCTATTTCATCTTTTATAATTGACTCCAGCATCTTCCCCACCACCGATGTCAGGCTAACTGGTCTATAATTCCCCATTTTCCTCATATTTTCACTCATATTGCCTTTTCAGTTATCTTCTGTTGCTCTTAAACAGTACCCAATCCTCTTGCTTCCCTCTCATGTTTGCTACGTTGTACTTCTTCTGTTTTATTTTTATACTCTCGCTCACGTCCCTTGTCAGCCACGGTCGCCCCTTACTCCCCTTGGAATCTTTCTTCCTCTTTGTAATGAACTGATCCTGCACCTTCTGTATTAATCCCAGAACTACCTGCCATTGTTGTTCCCATGTCATCCCTGCTAGGTTATCTTTCCAGTCAACTTTGGCCAGCTCCTCCCTCATGGCTCCATATTGCCCTTTATTCAACTGTAACACTGACACCTCCGATCTACCCTCCCCCTCTCCAATGGTAGATTAAACTTGACCATATTATGGTCACTACCTCCTAATGGCTCCTTAACCTCAAGTTCCTTTATCAAATCCGGTTCATTACATAACACTAAATCCAGAGTTGCCTTCTCCCTGGTAGGCTCCAATACGAGCTGCTCTAAGAATCCATCACAGAGGCACTCCACAAACTTCCTTTCTTGGGGTCCAGTACCAACCTGATTTTCCCAGTCTACCTGCATGTTGAAATCTCCCATAACAAACATAGCATTACCTTTACTACCTACCAATTTTAACTCCTGATTTAACTTGCCCTGCACCCTATATCCTGTTTGGATAACTCTAGGCTACTCCTAATGATCTTTGCCACGGCAAAGTCAACAAACTCCTTACCCAGGGAGAGAAAATGTAATTCCATTTACCTTCACCCCCCAGGCTGAGTTACCACAAGAACCACAAGTTAAGACCTCACAAATTGAATATGTCCAAAAACGTACTTCCTTACAGAGTCTTCTTGAGAATCTCTTATTGGAAGCATTTAACTGGAGCCCAGGACATCACTGTGGTCGTCCTGACAAAAAGAGTATGCCTCCCATTGACACTGCACTTCACCAGCCTGTCTGACTCCCTTAAAGAACCAATCTGCCTCTCACCTCATTGCAGCATCTGCTATTCAATGGCAGCACCAACCTCCAGCAGTAAGAGTTTTGCTTGTGCCTCTTTAAGTCTGTTTCAGAATGTCTCTTTAAGAACCATTTGCAATGATAGTGGTATACGATGACAACTGTGAGCACCTACAGCTCATCAAGAATGAATTGCTCCATTTTCAGTGTCAGCTTCGAATCATGCAGGGAATCCCCACAACATTGGTCTGCAAATCTCATACTTAAAGTTCGCACTTTAAGTGTGTCTTTCACTAGAAGCACAATGGTGCCCAGCACTGCTGCTTTAACACTAAAAACATGTGGAACAATTTCTGGGCCATTATGTGTGATAGGTACTCAGCAATTGTTAAACCTGCAGATGGATTTTTTTTTCTTGCAGGCTTTGTATCTCTGTCAAAAATAAATAAATATATAAGTCGAGGGACCAGTTTCTATGGGAATTAAAGTGCTTTGTAATGTATATCTTCATTATAATATAAGATAATAATTACAAAACATGTGCCAACCAATGAAAGGATGAAGCAAATTAATTTTTAACCTGATTATTGCTGTAGGAAACTGATGTAACTTGCTGCCGTCCGATTTGTATAAAATTACTGTTTAAAAGGGTGACACAAGAGATTGTAGATACAAATGCAGATGCTGGAGCAAAAAAACAAGCTGCTGGAGGAACTCAACATGTCAGGAGAAAATCTGTGAAGGAAAGTGAACAGATAATGTTTTGCGTAGGGGCCCTTCTTCAAAGACGTAAAAAGGGGAATAGATTTGAAAGGTCACGTCGAAAATCATGCACCCCTGCAGGCTTCCCAAAGAATGAAGGAAATTAGCAAAGTCGGTGAAGAGTAATTGATTGTACAAGAAAGAAAAGTGCTGGAAGGATATGATTTTAAGCAAAGTATAAATCAAAGAGTAGCTGCCTATTTGGAGATATTAATGTAAAGGCAGTAAGGAATTTAACAGAAAGGAATTTAATAGGCACCTTCAAATTACAAGTGAAGGATAGGTGGATGATGATAAGGTTATGAGTTGCAATTATTTGTGATCGTGATATGGTTAATGTTTGTGCTTCATGTGAAGCAGACACTTAAAGTGAGAACGATAACTTGTAGTTACATTTTGAGGAAAGGATTTGTTATCATGATCTGATTCAGACTCCTCCCCATGAAAGTAAAGGCCTGTTACATTTCAGTGGTGTTCTGCTGCTTCCTCAATGAGGAACAGTAATGAAGTAATTACATGATAGTTTAAGAGCTTCCAAGAAATAGTAGAAAGTGTTTAATTCCATATGTGGCCAATTGCAACATATCAATGAATTGCCCACATTTCCAATCTTCACACTAACGACTGGAAATTCAATTACACATGCCATATTTTTTCAGTGATGCAAAAATAAAATATTGTTTCTTTCCTTGAGTGGAACAGAATGAGCTTCCAGTGGAAGTGGTGGCGGCAGGTTCGTTGGTATCATTTAAAAATAAATTGGATAGGCATATGGATGAGAAGGGTACGGAGGGTTATGGTATGAGTGCAGGCAGGTGGGACTAAGGGAAAAAAGTTGTTCGGCACGGACTTGAAGGGCCGAGATGGCCTGTTTCCGTGCTGTAATTGTTATATGGTTATATGGTTATAATGACATTGGTTTAAATCTGAAATGTGACCAGCTGCTTCCCGTGATGAATTGTGCTTAGGATGGGCAGATGGAATGTTTACCATTGGCATGCACATTTCACTGGTGGGAGAAATTACACCACTTGGCTCTGAAACCCACTTGTCATTGAGCAAAGACACAAAGTGCTGGAGCAACTCGATGGGTCAGGTGGCATCTCCAGAGAAAGAAACAGGTGACGTTGCGGGTCAAAACACTTCTTCAAACTTCAGTCTGAAGTTGGGTTCTGACCTGAAACATCACCTGCCCCTTTTTCTCCAGAGATGCTGCCTGACCCGCTGAGTTACTCAAATACTTTCCATCATTGGGCATACCTCGTGGGCAAGAACCAGCAAAGTTCTCAGAGAATCTACTCTTTTAACCCAACCTTCTGAAGTGAGGCTGACGCAGCAAATAATTATATACATTGGAAAACTGGAAACAAGTATCAGCAATGGGATGATCATGAAACTACTATATTATTGTTGACAAACCAGGCATTAACAAAGCCACAAAGCTTTGCTGGTGAGATCTACATCCCATGATAGCATAAATGATAAAATTCACTCTCACAAGGTTGTAAAGAACAGACACCTGCATATTCCTGGGAGATGTAGATCATAAGTTAGAAACATATAAAATTATAAAATGACTGGACAAGCTAGATGCAGGAAAAATATTCCCAATGTTGGGTGAGTCCAGAACCAGGGGCCACAGTCTTAGAATAAAGGGGAGGTCATTTAAGACTGAGGTGAGAAAAAACTTTTTTACCCAGAGAGTTGTGAATTTTTGGAATTTCCTGCCACAGAGGGCAGTGGAGGCCAAATCACTGGATGGATTTAAGAGCGAGTTGGATAGAACTCTAGGGGCTAGTGGAGTCAGGGGATATGGGGAGAAGGCAGGTATGGGTTATTGATAGCGGACGATCAGCCATGATCACAATGAATCGTGGTGCTGGCTCAAAGGGCCGAATGTCCTCCTTCTGCACCTATTTTCTATGTTTTTATGTTTCTAAGTGATAGGAGCAGAATTAGGCCATTTGGCCCATCGTCTAGTCTGCCATTCAATCATGACTGATCTATCTCTCCCCCCTAATCCCATTCTCCCTGCCTTCTCTCCATAATGTCTGACACCCGTACTAATCAAGCTTCAGTCCGAATAAACCATTGATGGTTTTTTTCACCTTAAAATGCAGCATAGTTGTACCTCCAGCTGCCATCAGCTAACAGAGCATGAACTGGTCATTAGCCCTATAGTTAATTAGTTAGGTTCAATTCATCATCTCATCAATTTAGTGATACAAAGAAGGTCATGAGTCTTTGGACTTTAATGTTACATTTCTTCTTGGCTTAAAGAATTTTAATTTATTTTAATTTAGTATAACATATTGAATTTTTAAATACATTTTAAGCTTTTGAAACTGGGAGTGGAAAACCCATGCAGAATGTGAATGTTGGTGTTTTCATCAGCTCATTCTCTGGTGACTATTGCTGCTTTAATTTAATTGATGTTAAATTGTATCCTCCAGTGTTAACTTTTTAATTGTTTTCATCAATAACAATGCCTCTGCAAACATGTAATACTGTGTAATGGGATGCTCAAAGCAATGACTGTAATTGAAGTGGAGCAAGGAGGGGGAGAAGCTAAATGTCATATGACAACGACCTACAACACGCCATCTGCATTGACCACAGCTAAAGTTGCACCATATTTAATACAATTTTCTGTTAAAACTAACTCCAAGGCTTGTATCTTTTCAGCTGCTTATGCTGTGACTTTTTAAAAAGAGATTGAAACATCTCTTACTCCAAGATTAAAAGGACTGTTGTGTTGTGAGTGGTTTCAACTGACAAAACAGCTGAGTTGAAGGCACCACAATATGGTTTGCAAGAACAAGTGTTGCACTCCCTTGCCTAGTTTAATGTGAAGACATGGCCATTCACAGTCTACACTACATGCTAGGTGACAATCAACCTGCAGATGCCAATAGTGAGTTTACGATGTAAAATAGCAGATGATTAATAATAAATGTTGCAAATGTGGTGTGAAGATGTGGGTAAGAGATGAAAGCCAAAGGCAGAAAGATGAGGTGTCAGAGAAGCTCGAGTAAGCGTGAACTGGGACTTTGGTGATTGGTAGCATAGGGGAGCTGGGGATGAAATTTAACAAACTAAGACAAGAAGTGATGGAGAAACTCAGTAGGACAGCCAGCATCTGTGTCCATTTTTTGAGTTTGTGACTGTTCTTCAGAACTAGGAAAATCAGAGATGGAAATTATTGTTGACTGTTACACTTTCACCAGGCCTAATGGATTCAGCCAGCATTTTCTGTTTTTGTTTCAGATTTACAGCACAGGGTTTTTTTTTAATGTTCAAAATCAAATTTTAGTTTGAATTAACTCATCACTTGCATTTAACTTCAGTGCATTAAACTACGAGCAGATAATCCCCGTCAGGAAACAGTTGGCTATTTTTGTCATCTTAATTGCTCAATTAAAGAAGCCTGAAGCCAGGCTCAGAGCTCACAATTGTTCACTCACTTGGATGTGTGAATGTATCTGCTTTCATTCCATGTGTTGACAGGTTATGTTACACAACCTGACACTTCTTAGCATTTAATTGGTAGTTTGAACCTCTCATTTAATAGATCACTGGGGTCATTGCTACACTGCCTTAAATGGGAACTTGGTTATGAACCAAGGTGGAAAGAACATAAAATAGTTTGGCTCCTAAACGGGCCTTTTGTACCACAATGTCCTTGTGGAACATGATGGCTGGTGAAACTAATCCCCTCTGCTTGCATGTGAACCATTTACCCATATTCCTTGCATATCCATGTGCCTATCAAATGCCTTCTCGTATTCTACTCTTGTATCTGCCTCCACCACCAACCATGCAGGTACCCATCACTCTCTATGTAAGATGCCATGTTCCTGCACAGGATAGATGTGTGTGTGACGGATGCTATTTCCACATGAGATCAACAGGCATAGTCATAGAGTCAGAGTGATACAATGTGGAACAGGCCTTTCAGCCCAACTCACCCACAACGGCGAACAATGTCCCAGCTACACTAGTCCCATTTGCCTGCGCTTGGTCCATATCCCTCCAAAGCAGTCCGATCCATGTTCATGTCTAACAGTTTCTTAAATGATGGAATAGTCCCAGCCTCAACTACATCCTCTGTCAGCTTGTTCCATACACGCACCACCCTTTGCTTGAAAAAGTTACCCCTCGGATTCCTATTAAATCTTTTCCCCTTCACCTTGAACCTGTGTACTCTGGTCCCCAATTCCCCTACTCTGGAGAAAAGACTGTGTGCTTCTACTATTCCTCTCACGATTTTGTATACCTCTATAAGATCTCCCCTCATCCTCCTGCGCTCCATGGAATGGAGACCCAGCCTACTCAAACTCTCACTGTAGCTCCTGGTAACATCCTCCTAAATCATTTCAGACCCTTTCATGCTTGACAATATTTTTCCCATAATATAGTGCCCAGAACTGAACACAATATTCTAAATGCAATCTCACCAACACCTTATACAACTGCAACTTCTATACTCAATACTCTGACTGGTGAAGGCCAAAGAGTCAAAAGCCTTTTTAACCACCTTATTTACCTGCGACTTGACCTTCAAGGAACCATGCATCGGAGCTCGGTGACGTCTCTTAGCTGCTCGTAAGGCTAACTGCAGGCTCGGGGAGACTCGGGAAGATTTTTCAACATTGAAAAATGTCCACGAGATCCCCAAGTACCTACGAGCGGCCATTACCGTAAATCCCCGAGTTTGAATCAGGGCAAAATGAACTCGTAAAGTGGAACAGGCCCAGCACTGAACCCTTAGGCACACCACTAGTCACAGACATCCAGTCTGAGAAGCAACCTTCCACCATTAGCCTCTGCTTCCTTCCATGGAGCCAATTTGCTATCCATTCATCTCTTCTTGACTCCATGAGATCTAACATTCCAGGGTAGCCTACCATGCGGAACCTTGTTGAATGCCTTACAGAAGTCCATGTACACAACATGCACAGCTCTGCCCTCATCATAGCAAAAGGATTAGAGTATAGGAGCAGGGAGGTTCTACTTCAGTTGTATAGGGTCTTGGTGAGGCCACACCTGGAGTATTGCGTACAGTTCTGGTCCCCAAATCTGAGGAAGGACATTATTGCCATAGAGGGAGTGCAGAGAAGGTTCACCAGACTGATTCCTGGGATGTCAGGACTGTCTTATGAACAAAGACTGCATAGACTCGGTTTATACTCTCTAGAATTTAGGAGATTGAGAGGGAATCTTATAGAAACTTACAAAATTCTTAAGGGGTTGGACAGGCTAGATGCAGGAAGATTGTTCCCGATGTTGGGGAGGTCCAGGACAAGGGGTCACAGCTTAAGGATAAGGGGGAAATCCTTTAGGACCGAGATGAGAAGGAATTTTTTCACGCAGAGAATGGTGGGTCTCTGGAACTCTCTGCCACAGAGGGTAGTTGAGGCCAGTTCATTGGCTATATTTAAGAGGGAGTTAGATGTGGCCCTTGTGGCTAAGGGGATCAGAGGGTATGGAGAGAAGGCAGGTACGGGATACTTAGTTGGATGATCAGCCATGATCATATTGAATGGCGGTGCAGGCTCGAAGGGCCAAATGGCCTACTCCTGCACCTAATTTCTATGTTTCTCTGTTTCTATCAACCTTTTGGTCATTCTATTCTATTCTACTCTAGTCTATTCTATTATATTATATACTATTACTAAAACTCTCATCTTGACCACTTCCGTTCTGCATTGTAAATAAATTTGCACAAAACGCTACTTTATACTGCTAGGATTTTTTCACCACCTTACTCATCGTTCTCCTCCACTCCAAGCCACCACGTTTTGTTCCGATTGGTGAAAGGTTACAAAAGACATGAAGGTTTAAAAAAAATCATGCGATCAGCCGATTGGTCTTCTTGCCTGTCTGTCACCATGAAGGTAACGTCCCTTCCGGCACCCGCTGTCTGGCGGGGAGAATAAAGCTGAAGCGGACCCCCCCACACCATCCCCCCCACACCATCCCCCCCACACCACCCCTGCCCCCCCAACACCACCTCCCCTCCAACACCCCCTTCACAACACCACACACACCCTCCACCCTCCCACATACACCCCCTCCCCCACCCCACAACCCCCCTCACCTACCCCCACAACACCCGTCCCACCCAACCCCCTCCCCTCATACCATCCTCTCACTACCCAATTCTCTCCAAACAATACCCCTCCCCCACACACCAGCCCCCTACCATAACCCACCTCCACCCTCCCACACCCCCTCCCCATACCACATATACCCCCATCTCCCCCTACCCACCACTCCCACAACCCCCCACACCACCCCTGCTGCCACCACACGTGCCCCCAGACCACAACCTGCCTCCCCACACCACCTCCCCTCCACACCCCCTCCACAACCACTCCCCCCCACTCCCCCTCCCCCATACACCCCTCCCCCCTCACATACACCAATACCCAACAACCATCCCCTACTCCCACAAAATCCTCCCCTCCCCCCACAGCAACCCCTATACTACACACAGGCATCACCCCCTCCCACATACACCACCTCACCTACCCCCACATCCCCTCCCCTATGCCCACACCCCCCTCACCTATGCACCCCTCCCTGATACCCATCTCCCCTACACCCTCTGCTACAAACCCCTCCCCTATACACCCATCACCTATACCCCCTCCCCTGCACCTCTCCTCTGCTGCACCCCCCCTCCCCTGCAACTCCCCACGCCTGCGCCACCGCTCCCCTGCACTACCCCTCCCCTGCACAACCCCTCCCCTGCAACCCCCTCGCCTGCACCACCGCTCTTCTGCAGCCCCCTCTACTGCATTCCCCCTCTCCAGCCCCACCCATCTCCTGCACCACCCCTCTGCTCCACCCACCTCCAACCCCCCTCTCTCCTGCACCCCATTTCTCCCACACCTCAACTCTCCCACATGCCGCAGTCCTGCACCCCCTCTCATGCACCCCCCTCTACTGCACCCACCCTCTACTGAACCCCCCTCTCCTGCACCCCCATCTCCTGCACCCCCTCCCCTGCACCCCTCCTCCCCTGCACCCCTTCTCCCCTGCACCCCCTTCCCCTGCACCCCCCTGCCCTCCCCTACACCCTCTCCTGCACTCTCCCCTCCCCTTCCCTCCCCCTCACTGCCCCACCACGCACACTGCTCCCCCCTCCCACATGCACGCTTCCCCCTCCCACACACACCCATCCCCCCTCCCTCACAACCCCCCTACCCCACCACCCCCCTACCCCACCACCCCCGAGTCCAGAGGTCCATAAGCCATGAGTAACTGAACTGTGAGTCCACAAGCCGTGAGTGACTGAACTGTAAGTCCACAAGCTGTGAGTGACTGAGCTGTCAGTCCACAAACCATGGCTGAGTAAACTGTGAGTCCATGTTGTAGATGCTGATACTCAAAATTAACACAGGTGACGCAGATAATTCTTCAAGAAGTTCAAACCTTTATTTGCAAATTGAGGCTGGAACACTTAAAGAGCAAATCACTTGTGAGTTCATTTTCAAACAAAGAGTCACCTGTTTTTATGGCATGTTTAACTCTGTATGTCCCACTCCCGGTGCATTTCCATACCCAATCACTTGCAGCCATTCTGTCATCAATAACCAATCACTTACAAACATTCCCTCAGTAATAACCAATCACTTGCACTTACTTTTCTCGTCCTTCCCAGTTATTTTCCATTCCGTAATTCCTATTTTTTAAATCACATGACCTCCCTTTCTTGGGCCCTTTATGTCTCTTAGCTGGGGATTGATACAGAGTTACAAAGGTCATATAATTGTCACCACTGATTTACACTAATGGCTGCAAGAGAATCTTGGGCCTCCATTATCTCTCTTAGTTATTTCAGTAGGGGTGTTACAAAGTTACTAAGGTCATATAACTGTCACAACTAATTTACGCTAATTGGTGAGATAGCTTCGAGGGCAGAACCCAAACATCTTCACCCTCAATTTATATAAACAAAACACACAAATGCAAGCACAACTATCTTGCACAAATGTCTTATCTCAACATAAACAAGCTAATTCAAACATGCAAAGCAGAGCTAAATCCAAACATGCAGAGCAAAATCAAATCCAATCATGCAGAGCAAAGCTAATACAAAGGAAAATAGATAAAGGATGATATTTAAGTATCTCAAGTATTACAAATACCAAGGATATAAACTATAAAGATAATATACTCCTATATAATTCCCCCCTTTGAGACCTAATCCATCTCACAGAAAAATAAAACCACAAGCTGCACCTATCGGCACTGAATCAAACAATAACTAGCCCCCAAAAAAGACCCAGCTATCCTCACAGACTATTGTTCAATATTCCTCTTGTGTGTTTTGCATTATATCAGCGGGGTCTGCTTCTCTAGAAGACCAGATTCATCTTTTTCCTGGAGCAACGAAACCTGCTTTGCAGTGGGTCTTACTAGGAGAAAATTAATACAGGGTAAAACACAACATAGCACAACATTAACCACCAGCAGCACAGCTCCAATAGTCACCCCCAACTTAGCCAACTATGTTCCCCAACCTCCTAAAATATTTTCCAGCCAATCAAAGAATTTATGTTCAAAACCCGCATTGTGCTTAATCTCTTTTCTCAGATTCTTCAACTTATTCATTGCTTTAGTGAAGTACCCCTCTGGGCTAGTATTGTAAGGTATGAAGGTGCAGCAGTGTTCCCCAAAGAGGACACACACACACACACCCTTTTTCTGAAGTCATTTACAACAGCCTCAGAGTCACTACTGTTTCCAAAAGCCTCACTTACTATCTCACTAAAGCTCTGCTCTCCCCTTACGTCTTTGTCCTCCTGTTCAGTTACCTCAGGGTTATTATTGAGCCGTAACTGTGGGACAGCCCTCGTGCAATAATTGAGATAGTACCATGTGGATCGACCTTCTACCTAAACAGCGGTGGGCTAGGCCTTAGTTACCGTGAACGGTCCTTCCCTTCTTTGTTCATTCCACTTCCTTCGGAAGTCTCATACACAAACCTTGTCTCCGGGTTTAATGGGTCCTTCCTCCTGGTTCTTTTGCTCTTCCTGCAGTCCGTCCTTTCACCCTTTTTTATTTTTATTTTCAATCCTGTTAAAAACAAAATGTTTGTTGGAGGTCTTCTTTTATGTGGTGGGTGGTGGGAGGGGAAGGGGAAGGGGGAAACCTTATTTCCTAGTCCCTACCTGGTCGGAGAGGTGGCTTCCCTACGAGCTGCTTCTTCGCCCCTTCCTGGGGGCCTACCGTCGAGACTGGAGCGGCGTCTCCTGTCGGGACCTGCCAGAACCCCAGCTTCGGTGGCGGCACAGCGCTGAAAAACCTTCACGGAGCGGGCGATGCCCTAACCGGGTCGCTGTACGGTAAGCTCCGTTGTGCTGTGACCGTCGACTCCAACATCTGAGGAGCTGTGGCTGCGGGCGTCCAACAGAGGTGCTGGATTTAAAACACCGCGGAGCCTGGGATCCGAGGTCGCCAGTCGGAGCTCCAACTAGCATGGCCTGAGGACTTCGAGTGCCGTGGTCTCCAGGGAGGAAGCGGCTGCTCCAGACATTCTAAGCCGCTGAGTAGTGTTCACCCGATGCCAGAGTTCCATCTTCCCAGCAAGAGGTCCTATAACATCGGACTGGCTGCGGAGGCCCAAATAGGCCCCGACCTCGGGTGATCACAGAGGAAGAGGACTGAAATTTCCGATGCCTTTCCCCACAGTGGAAAATTTTGATTCTGCTGTGGGGAGACGTTCATGTTGAATTCTATAATGTGTTGTGTCATTTTTCTTTTTCTTTCTTCTTTCTTTTTCTATGGATGTACGGAAACTTAATTATTTCTTCTATGGCACTTTGGTTTCAACGCGAGTTGATTTAAACGTGCTATATAAATAACATTTACTTACTTACTTACTTTTCCTGTGCATGAATAAACTTGTGTATCATAGTTAACTGATGCTTATACTGCTTAAGTTCTACCTCTAACTGCTCCAAACTGCTCCAAATAGGGACCTCTCCATTTGGGCATCGGCATGGGTCTGCCAGTAAGCATCTCAGGTGGTGTCAAATGAGTTATTCGATTAGTTTACATGCGACAGCTCATCAGTGCCAATGGCAGGGCATCAATCCAATTCAACTTTGCAGTTGCGCAAATCTTATTTAGCTTAGCCTTCAATGTCCCATTAATTCTTTCCACCATGCCCTGTGACTGACGGTGGTACACACACCAAAACGTGTGTTTTACTCTCATGGCCTGCAGCACCAGCTTAACTACTTTCTGGATAATAGCTGATCCGTTGTCGGAGCTAATTTCTGTAGGTATACCAAACCTTGGGATTACTTCATTCATCAGAAACTTTAAAACAGTCCCTGCACCTAAATCTTTGGAAGGTACTGCCTCCACCAACCAGCTAAATCTATCAATCACTGCTAGCATGTACCATTTCCCTCTTATCATATCCACATGGTCGATCACCAGATGCCTAAATGGCCCTTCAGGTACAGGAATGTGACCTATAGGCGTTGTTATTCCCTTTCTGACATTGTTTTGTGCACTGTGACAAAATATGGTCTACCGAAACCTGTAAATAGGGTGCCCAAAACCCATCCTTTTTTACCTTTCTTATTACTTCGCCCCTTGCACAATTGTCTAACCCATGCACTTCTGAAATAAGAATAGTCAGCAATGGTGTGGGTGCTACCAACAATCGTTCTTCAGCAGTCCACATGTCCTCCAAGTACTGCTTAGCTCCCCTTTGTCTCCACATTGTTTGCTCTGCTAAGGACGTCTTATCTTGCATTTCAATTATGTCCTCCTCAGTGGGTTCCAGATCATTGCATTATTCGTCGCATTTTTTATACCATCTCCAGGAGTTCTGTCAGTTTTGTGGTTCCTAACACTTTCACCAACAGTGCCTTCAAATCCCCCATAGCCAACAACCATCCTGTGTTCTCCTCCTCAAAGGCCCTAATCTATTTTCCTGCCCCATCATGAATATTGGGCACGGTATTTAGCCCTTCCAGTTCCTGGGTCCCTCAAGGGATATATTGTGTCTGTCCCGTTCTTTGTAAAAGCAACGGCATCATTTTATCCCTCCGTTCCTGTTCCTCTTCTTCTACCTGTATGTCTTCCCATTACAATTCTTCTTGGAGTGCCTTCTTTCTCATTCTAAACTCTATTTCTTGCTTCTCAGATATTCTAGCCTTCCTTTGTGATTCCTTCACCTTTCTTCCAAAATCTTCCACTAAATCCTCATCCCTTATTTCTCTTGCATCCCCCCTATCGCTTCCTGATTCTGTTTCCTCCTCAATGCCTTGCCCTCCTTTCAGTGACCACATGTCGATCAGTTTCCAGTCCTGTCTATCACTTTCCTCCCTCCCCCTTCTACTGAATAGGATGCCTCAAAATCCCTCTGGTTCCTCAGGTCCTGCAGCCTCCTGATATCCACTTCTCTTTCCCTTATTTCCTTATCTTCTTTTCCTTTTCTCTTTGTCCCCTTCTTTGTTTATATTCCTTTATTTCTTTCTCATCATCCCAATTGAAACCTCTCCTTCTACCTCCACTATTCCCTTTACCAAGGGACACTGCTTTGCAGCGTCCGGGCCTGAATAGGGAAGGGGATGCCCAAGGTCTCTCAAACATGGATATAAGGTCGACTTTTTCCCTTGGAGTTTCTAGCTTTCATGCTGCATTTCATTTCGGTTCTCTCACCCTCTTCCTTTGTCATATTTACCACCTGGTATACTTTCCTCAACCTCTCTCCTTCCGCTCTAAACATCTCCTTTTCTCCCTTCTTTTTTTCGTTTTCAACTTACCTTTGGACCTATAATTATTAATTAACACTTCCATCTCGTCACACATATTTATATCGAAAGTGCCTTCCTTGGGCCACATCGTCATCGGTTTTTCCATTATTTTTCCCCCATTTCTCAGAGTGCTTTATATCGCCCTCTTTAGAAACAGGTGACTTTTTATTTAGTAGTTTGACTGCAGTTACCTTACTCATTGTATTATCTTGTTCAGTGCATTTTATCAATCAGTCCAGTCATAGTCCTTACTCTTATTCCGTCCCGTTCCTGTCATCACTATACTGTTCTATACACTGTCTGTTTCTAAGAATTTCAGCAGGGAACCAGATCAACCTACTACAAAGGACCTCAGTGTTCCCGGGAGCTTCTTCGGGGGGAGGGGGGGGGGGGGCGTCAGTCAGGGTTTGACTGGAGCACTCTTCTCTCCCCATCTGCCTGTGTTTGGCCAATATCCATCTAAAACCTGTCATATCCAAGTGTTTTTGAAACATTTTGATAGTACATGCCTCAACTACGTCCTCCTGCAGCTCATTCCATATATCTATCACACTTCGTATAAAAAAGTTGTCCCTCAGTTTCCTATTAAATCTTTCCCATGCCACCTAAATCTATGTCCTGTGGTTCTTGACAGAGCTCCTGCAATTTCCTCTCTAGTTTTCCACAATGTCCTCAGATATATCAGATCAGATAGAACTAGTGTAGATGGTGCCTGTTGGTCAGTGTTGGCAAGTCGTGCTGAAGGGCCTGTTTCTATGCTGTACATCTCTTTGGCACTAGGACTAGTCGCTGTGGATATTCAGCCTGCAGAATCCTGAGAAGGAACTGCAGTGGGGATAGATAAAACAAACGCCGTGCAAGTGGTTTTTAATGGATTGGCAACATATCTAATTAGATATTACACGAGATGATAATAAAGATGATGAAACAAAACTAAATCTGTCAACACAGATAGAGAACGGGCATGAGAGGAAGCTTTAAGGTCATGAAGAGCAGGAATTGTGCTCATCAAATCTATATTGGATAACCATTGTTAACACATTCAATAATTGAATTCATTAAAAAAATTTAATAACTAAACATAACACACAAAAAATATTTGAAAACACATTGATACATAAGTTCAAATGATAAACAAATCCAGGGACCAATTATACCTTCTTACAGTCTTTACATCCATTGAAACCTGTGGGGAAGTAGTCTCTATGAATGTGCCAAACTGCCAGTGGAGTTCCATATGATACACCTGTTCAAAGTGCAGAGGAATTGCTTCAATTTCATGCTTTGCTTGGTTCCAAATTAAATTCTGTTTTAGTTTATAATTTTAGTGATACAGCACAGAAATAGGCCCTTTGGCCCACCGAGTCTGCACCGACCAGTGATCCCTGCACATTAACACAAGCCTACATACACTAGGGACAATTTATACTTTTACCAAGTATACAAACCCAAGCCAATTAACCTACAAACCTGTACGTCTTTGGGGTGTGGGAGGAAACCAAAGTTCTCCAGAAAAACCCAGCATTTTTTTAAAAAATCCTCTCTTCCACTCCACTCTCCAGGTATCTGACATCTATAGGGAGGAACATCATCAACACTGTCCTCAAGCTATAGTCACCAGCACATCTTTAAGATATTGGAGGAAATGCGGAAGGGAACCTGAGGAAAAACCTATGAGGTCCAAGGGAGAACATGCAAACTCCACACAGACATCACCAAAGGTCCATCTTGAACCCCAGGTCATGGGATCTGTGAGGTCATGGCACTCTTCAGCTATGCCACTGTGTTGTCTGCTAGGTCATTATGACCTTGGTGAAATATTAAATAATCTGTAGCCATATTTTGCATGCTTTAGGCATCTAAGGTTGGCTCTCATAACAGGACCTCAATTTAATTTGTAATAAAAAAGCTTAGCACTGTTGATGATTGACATTGGCATGTGCTAGTCAGTAGTGAATCGGATGGGAAGGGGAGAAAATGTAACCAGCTAATCCACAAAGTCAGAGAAACAAATGTTAAAAACAAGATGCTGGAGCAACGCTCCAGACAGTATGGAGTGGTAAGACAGTATCTGTGGAGGGAAATAGTTAGATGACATTTTGTGTTGGGACCATTCATCTGGACTGAAAGAGTAGAGTCATCCAGTATAGAGAAGTAAGGGTGAGTGGTAGGGCAAGAGCTGGCAGGCAATTGGTGGATACAGGTGAAAATTGAGTTGGGGTGGGGTGAGGAGGAGGGAAGGGTGGAAAAGGTCTGGGCAGTGACTGAAAGGTAAGACTGAGCTGATATACATTGCTGTATTTTAATTGGGTTCTGAAAGTTTTTTCCAATACTCAAAAAACACATGCAAGAACATTGAAAAACATTTGTGCATTTTAAAAAGTTATGAAGCAAAAACATAACAATCCAAACGTTATTTTTACATTCTCAATTAAGGGAATATTTTTTTTAACTTGAAAAAAATTCAAAATGTTTTTTCAATTAAGATCCATTGAGAAAATTAATAACTATTATCAATAACCAATAAGCAAAAAAAAAACAAAACTATGCAGGTGCAGGAAATCTAGCATCTAAACAGAGGATGCTGAAAATACTCAGCAGACAAGGTAGTATCTGCAATGAGAGAAAATCAGAAATAACATTTCACAAACTGGCCAGAACACCAACACGGCAGTTTGTTACATTTGGAGTCCATTAATGTGCATTAATATTATCTCAGATAAGTTAATAAGACAGATGGTTGTTAAGCTAAGGCAAAAATCATAAATCACGGGGACATAAATGATAAAGAACAAGTTGTCATAAAATAGCTCTTCTTTTCTGTATTTAAGGATGCCATCAAGCTCAGATTATTGAAAACCTGGAGCAGAACTGAACATAATCAATCATGAGCTTGTATTTTATCTTTTACATATTCACTTATAGCAGGTTTAACAACAATATCAAACATGAATACTTTGAATAAGATCCCTTCTTGTATCCGGGCATCACAGACTAAAGGGCCAGTCCCACTTAGGCGACTTTTTAAGCAAGTGCAGGAGACACTTGGTCGTCACATGTTCACTGGTGGCCACATGGTCGCCACATGTTCACTGGTGGTCTCTGGTGAGTCTCCTTGATGGTCGCGAGGAGTTCCCGCATTCTGGGAACCAGTTGCGGCCTCAGTATGGTCACCACAAATATTTCAACATGTTGACAAAATTTTTGTGATCAAAAATTGGTTTTAGGAAAAAACCGTCTATCATGCACTCGTAGGTGCAGTTGTAGTGGGGTCGCCATGTAGTTATGGGTAGTTAAGGTAGTCGTAGGTAGTTTTAGTTAATCGCCTGTGTTGACCGGGCATTTTCATTGGCTCATTGGGGAAAAAAACGTAAGCACGAGTTTTCAGAACCAAGGATAACTGATAATGTTAAATCCCCACCAAACTTCACAGCTGTGTATCTCTGCTTATTAAAAGTTGTTTGGCTTCTAAAAGATGTCTCCACTCCTTCTCCCCTCTTCTCTCCCCCCTTCTCCCCTTCCCCCTCCCCCTCTTTTAATGGACTTACTGTACACAGTGCTAGCCATCTTAACCTTCCTGTTTATCGTGGCATGTGTCTGTATCGCCTTGGCTTTCCACCTTATGAATTTCAGACAGCGCTCCCCCTCTTTCCCTGACCCCCGCCTTTGCAGTGTGTGTGTGTGTGCGTGTGCGTATGCATGTGCATGTGCGTGTGCGTGTGCGTGTGTGTGTGTGTGTGTGTGTGTTCCACTCTGACAGTTGCCGTTCCAGTTCCCGGTTTTTCAGGTGAGTGCCGCGAACTTGACAGTCGCCGTCCGTTATCAAATCGCCTAAATCTAATTTTGTCAATTACAGCAAAGAATGTTAGCACTGTTTTGGGGCATTTCAATAACTAATGATTTTCATTGATGATTTCTACTCAAATACCAAGATTGGCAATAGATCACCATGTGAAAATGACAAAAAATGCAAAGCGAGAGCAAAACAGTATTACTGTAATGGATTAATGTTACAGCAGTGGTGTAGCTAACAAATATTACTCAAACTGTTCGGTTTATTTGAATATATTCAGAGCAGAATAATACTGCTTCGCCTACATATTATTCCAGCAATATACAGTGGCTTGCAAAAGTTTACATACCCCTTGAACATTTCCACATTTTGTCATGTTACAACCACAAACGTAAAGGTATTTTATTGGGATTTTATGTGATAGACCAACACAAAGTGGTGCATAATTGTGAAGTGGAAGGAAAATGATACATGGTTTTCAATTTTTTTTACAAATAAAAAACTGAAAAGTGTGGCGTGCAAAAGTATTCAACCCCCTTTACTCTGATACCCCTAAATAAAATCTAGTGCAACCAATTGCCTTCAGAAGTCACCTAATTAGTAAATAGAGTCAACTTGTGTGTAATCTAATCTCAGTATAAATACAGCTGTTCTGTGAAGGCCTCAGAGGTTTGTTAGAGAACATTAGTGAACAAACAGCATCATGAAGCCCAAGGAAAACACCAAACAGGTCAGGGATAAAGTTGTGGAGAAGTTTAAAGCAGGGTTAGGTTATAAAAAAATATCCCAAGCTTTGAACATCTCACGGAGCACTGTTCAATCCATCATCCGAAAATGGAAAGAGTATGGCACAACTGCAAACCTACCAAGACATTGCCGTCCACCTAAACTGACAGGCCGGACAAGGAGAGCATTGATCAGAGAAGCAGCCAAGAGGCCCATGGTAACTCTGGAGGAGCTGCAGAGATCCACAGCTCAGGTGGGAGAATCTGTCCACAGGACAACTCTTTGTCGTGCACTCCACAAATCAGGCCTTTATGGAAGAGTGGCAAGAAGAAAGCCATTGTTGAAACAAAGCTATAAGAAGTCCCGTTTGCAGTTTGCCACAAGCCATGTGGGGGGCACAGCAACATGCTCTGGTCTGATGAGACCAAAATTGAAGTTTTTGGCCTAAATGCAAAACGCTATGTGTGGTGGAAAACTAACACTGCACATCACCCTGAACACACCATCCCCACTGTGAAACATGGTGGTGGCAGCATCATGCTGTGGGGATGCTTTTCTTCAGCAGGGACAGGGAAGCTGGTCAGAGTTGATGGGAAGATGGATGGAGCCAAATACAGGGCAATCTTGGAAGAAAACCTGTTAGAGTCTGCAAAAGACTTGAGAGACTAGGGCGGAGGTTCACCTTCCAGCAGGACAACGACCCTAAACATACAGCCAAAGCTACAATGGAATGGTTTAGATCAAAGCATATTCATGTGTTAGAATGGCCCAGTCAAAGTCCATTCCTAAATCCAATTGAGAATCTCTGGCAAGACTTGAAAATTGCTGTTCACAGACGCTCTCCATCCAATCTGACTGAGCTTGAGCTATTTTGCAAAGAAGAATGGGCAAAAATTTCAGTCTCTAAATGTGCAAAGCTGGTAGAGACATATCCCAAATGACTTGCAGCTGTAATTGCAGCGATAGGTGGTTCTACAAAGTATTGACTCAGGGGGGCAGAATACTTTTGCACGCCACACTTTTCAGTTTTTTATTTGTAATAAAATTTGGAAACCATGTATCATTTTCCTTCCACTTCACAATTATGCACCACTTTGTGTTGGTCTATCACATAAAATCCCAATAAAATACATTTATGTTTGTGGTTGTAACGTGACAAAATGTGGAAAAGTACATGGGGTATGAAAACGTTTGCAAGCCACTGTACATACAGGCCTCGAATAATACGTGATAGCACATATATTTTAATTTACCTATTGTATTATGACATAATGTATAATATGCTTTATGGTAAGTTCTATGGTGCACGTTTGCATAATAGTATTATACCATGTCTCATGTATAATTAGATATGGTTAATCAGTTTTGGCACTGCACTTGGACAAAATGTGTGGTGAAAATAAAAAGATACTGGAAATAGATCAGGCAGCATCTGTGGAGGGGAAAACAGAGCTTAACAACTCAGGTCAGCATTGTATTCCCTGGGACAGTTTGCAGATTGGGCTTATTGTAAATGGGGCTGGTTGTAAGGGCAGGCACCAAAGCTCCAGTGCATAACAGAAGATCGTAGGAGCAGCACAGCCTCAGTGGGCCACATGTCTTCTATATATGTGGACACTGTATGGAATGATATTATGTGAGAAAAAGAGGATACAAAAATATAATGCAGACTCTGTCAGGGACCCATTCCTGAAGTATGTCCCTTGGATTCTCAAGGACTGAACAAAGGGGTCGGTTTGTTTTAGGATGAAAGCTGGAAGAGATTAAGTAACCAAAAGAGTGATAGTCTAGACCTGAAGATGGTGTAAATGCAGAAGAATTACCTGAAAATTACGTGGACTTTGGAGAAACAGTGTGGAAACAGGCTCATCTGTCTACCCAGTTCATGCCGACCACCGATCACCCCGTACACTAGCACTATATATACTAGGGAAATTTACAAATGAACTAAAGCCAATCAACATACAAACCTGTACGTGTTTGGGATGTGGGAGGAAACCAGAGCACCTGGAGAAAACCCACATGGTCACAGGGAATATGTACCAACTCCATACAGACAGCACCCATATTCAGGATCAAACCCGAGTCTCTGACGCTGTAAGGCAGCAACTCTACCGCTGTGCCACTATGCTGCCTATTCAGATGTAAAATCTGAGGAAAATCTTGCTGGTAATGTTCATGATTTGAATTTGTTGAATTTGATGTTTTGTCCTTTAATGATGAGATGCTTTTCCGCAAGCTTATGTTGGAACAGTGAAAGAGGCCAATTACAGGGAGGTCAGAGGAGTAAATTGACAGCAGACTGGAAACGTGAGTTAGACTCATGGACTAAATTGGGATGTTCTGCAAAGTAGCCACAAAGAGTAGAGTAAATGAAAATGTAAAATATACTGTAGATGCTGGAAATCTGAAACAAAATCAGAAAATGCTGGAATAACTCAGTAGTTTAAGCAGCGTGTGTAGAAAAAGAAACAGGCAATTGTTTGGGTCTGTGACCCTTCAACAGAACTGGTAAAAGAGAAATCTGAAATGTAACCTTTAATAGAGGTGAACTGGTGTAGTGAATCACCCTATCACGGCAGTGTTAGGATGTGTGAGAGGGTGATTCAAAGTAGCTTAATGGCAGTAATTAACAGCACATTGAGATTTTTATGTCTGTAAAACTGCTTGTCAATGGTAAAATAGTGGGCTAAAAAGGGTAAGAATACGGCTAAAGAAGATTAGGAATAGGGGTAAGAGTTGATCTTACAGAGGTGTACAAAATGTGGAACAGTTTGAGTTGACGCAAAGAGCCTCTTGCCCAGAAAAGGGGAATCAAAAACCAGAGGACATAGGTTTAAGATAAAGGTGGAAAGAATTAATTGGAACCAGAGGTGTAACTTTTTCACACAAAGGCTGGTGGATGTGTGGAACGAGCTGCCAGAGGAGGTAGTTTAGGCAGGTACTATCGCAACCTTTAAGAAACATTTATACAGATGAATGGATAGGACAGATTTAGAGGGATCTTAGTCTTAGTTCTTAGTTTAGTTTATTGTCACGTGTACTGAGGTACAGTGAAAAGCTTTTGTTGCGTGCTAACCAGTTAGAAGAAAAGCAATACATGATTACAATCGATCAATTTAAAGTGTATATAAGTTGGGAGGTCATATTGCAGTTGGTGCAGGGGTGGAAAACATGGGGGGGGGGCAGAGGTGACACGTCCCCTCCATGTTTTGAGAGGTGGAGAACATCCCCCCCAAGTTTTTGTGATCCGGATTTTAAAATCTCCACTTTCCGCGAGACACTGGAGGTGGGACTGCTGATCGAGGGCGCCGATTGGACGAGAGAGACGTCAGTCAGCAGGTAATGGGGCGGGACATGATGATTCGGTGCGATGATTGGAGGAGGGAGGAGTGGGGGGTGGGTTGAACTGAGGATAGAGTGCGGTGATTGGAGGAGGGAGACATGAGTGGTGGGGGTTCGACTGAGGATAGAGTGCGGTGATTGGAGGAGGGAGGAGTGAGGGGTGGGACTGAGGATAGAGTGCGGTAATTGGAGGAGGGAGACGTGGCATAGTCCTGCGCCTCATCCACTGCCAGGATCGATCCCGGCCTGGTCTCCGGCTCTGTACCATCCCCACCTGAGTAAACCCCCCCCCCCCCCCCACCCCCCCACAGGTGGCCAGAGAGGTCAGGAGCAAAGATCCTAGAGGAGCCTTTGGTTGGGAGTCAGATGCGAGCTGTACCCACAGGCCCACAGCCAGCGCTAAACCCAGCTCACTATGCCTGTCCCGCTACGTGAACCTGCCTGGGCTTGCGGGATATATGGTCAGCGTGAAGAAGCAGCGTTGGTGTCCCGTCAGTCCAGACAGGGCTGTAGTTAACTCGGCGAGACAGGCAGAGTTGTGCTGCATTTAGCGCTGGATTGAGCCTCCGAAGCCTCGTGCATGTGTGGGTGAGTGTGCGCATGCGCGCGCAGCCGCCAAAAAATTGTGTGCCCCGTCCCCTCCATGTTTTGATGGCGAGTTCCGCTCTTCAGTTGGTAATGTATATGACGTTGGTGAGACCGCATTTAGAATATTATGTTCAGTTCTGCGCACCATGTTATAGAAAATATATTGTCATATTTGAAAGGGTTCAGAAGATTTATGAGAATGTTGCCAGGATTAGAGGGTGTGAGCTATAGGGAGAGGTTGAATAGGTCACTATTCCATGGAATGTAGGAGGATGAGGGGAGAACTTATAGAGGTATAAAAAATCATGAGAGGAATAGATCGGGTAGATGCACATCGTCTTTTACCCAGAGTAAGGGAATCAAGGACCAGAGGACATAGGTAGAAGGTTAAGGGAAGAGATTTAATAGGAATCTGAAACTTTTCACACAGAGGGTGGTGGGTGCATGGAACAAGCTGCCAGAGGAGATAGTTGAGGCTGGGACTATCCCATCGTTGGACAAGTACATGGATAGGACAGGTTTGGAGGGTTATGGGCCAAGCCCAGACTAGTGAGATGAAGGTAGCTGGGACAATGTTGGCTGGTGTGGGCGAATTGGGCCAAAGGACCTGTTTCCACACTGTATTCATCTATGACTCTATGACATGAGAAGGGAGTAACATTTATTGCAAGGTAAAGCCAGCAAAGTCCGATCAAGGATTGTCTGAGGGTCATCAAAGAGTTAGATAGTAGTTCAGCACTGCTCTTTGGCTGTGGTAAGATAATTCAGTTGCCTGATAACAGCTGGGAAGAAACTGTCCCCGAGCTGGTGGTGTGCATTTTCACACTTCTGTACCTTTTGCCTGATGGGCGAAGGGAGAATAAGGAGTGGCCAGGGTGGGACACGTCCTTAATTCTGCTGCTGGCCTTGCCGAGGCAGCGTGAGGTATAAATGGAGTCAATAAAAAAGAGGTTGGTTTGTGTGATTGTGTGGGCTATGTCCACAATTTGCTGCAATTTTGTGCAGTCTTGGATGGAGCTGTTCCTAAACCAAGCTGCGATGCATCCTCATGAGATGCTTTCTAAGGTGCATCTGAAGAAGTTGGCGAGATTTGTAGGGGATATGCCAAACTTCCAAAGCCTTCTAAGGAAGTAGAGGTGAGTTGTGCTTTCTTTGTCATTGCTTTAATACGGGTGGTCCAGGAGACGTTGCTGGTAATATTGACTAAGAGGAATTTGAAGTTTTCAACCAAATCTACTTTGGCACCATCAATCTGGGGTATGTGCACCACTTGGGTTCCTGAAGTTGATCACTATCCCCTTTGTCTTCCTGACTGAGGGAAAGGTTGTTGTCTCTGGACCAGGACACGAGGTTTTTAATTTCCTTCCTATACTCCCTCTTATCATTATTTGATATCCGACCCACAATGGTGGTGTTGTTTGCAAATTTGAAAATTGTATTAGATTTGTACATGGCTGCACAGTCGTGGGTGTCCAGGGAGTAAAGAAGGGGCCACAAACGCATCCTTAGAGATCCCCCATGAGGAGGAATATCGTGGAGGATGATTTGTCCCCTATCCTCACTGATTGGGGTCTGTTGATCAGGAAGTCAAGGATCCAGTTGCAGAGATGAATGCTGACACCAAGTCCCACCAGTTTGGTGATCAGCTTGGATGGTATAACGGTATTAAAGGCCAAGCTGTAGTCTATGAATAGGAGTCTGACTTAGGTGTCTCTCTTATCCATATGTTGTAGGGATGACTGTAGGTTATTACGATGGCATCGTTCGTGGAACTGTTGTGGCGGTAGGCAAACTGCAGTGGGTCAAGGTTGCTGGGTAGATTGGATTTAATGCGTTCCATATTGTTATGGATCAAACGCAGGCAGGTGGGACTAGTGTAGATGGGACATGTTGGTCGGAGTGGGCAAGTTGGGCCAAAGGGCCTGTTTCCACACTCTATGACTATGACTCTCTGACTCATAAGAAAAGCTGAGCCAACATGATTAAAAATAACTGAAAAATATAAAATGTAGGCAAATTCAGACAGCATTTTCTGAGACACAGTTAACATTTCAGACAAAGTCATCTTCATCAGATCTGAGGATTAATGGTGTTGTGACTTGATACAACAGCAGTGTCAACACAATCATTTAAGTGTCAAATCTATTTATTTCTGACTCTGCCTTTATGAAAAAGATGATGGAACATAACGGGCCCTTGGAGGAGCAAACAATGTAATTATACTGAGCCTTCCTCTACTTTTAGTCAACGCGTATAATGTGTTTGTAGTGGGTACAAGTATAATAAAAATGTTATGTAACAGGCACCCCTGGCATTATGGATGTTTATATAGCTGTAATTCACCAAATTTACAAAAATAATTATTGATACACATGCAGAGAATGTGTTTTTTCACAATGGAAAATCAAGACTAAGTGATGATATTAACTGACTTTGCAGCTCATGTAGGACCCAAACAAACAGCATTTCCCTTTGACAAACGTCGTGTCTCCAAGTCTCTTCGTGCATTGTATCATCAATCTGTTCAGGGAAAGTAAAAAATAGCCCATTCCACCATTCGGTGAGATCATATCTGAAATGATCATTGCCTTTGATTCCCGTATTGTCCAAAAATCTGTTTTTGTCAAAGGTTTTTAATGACTGAACTCACACAGCTCTCTGCGAGTAATGGAATCCCAAGATTGACAACCCTATGAGAAATGAAATTCTTCCACTCCATCATTTTTAAATCATTATTATTCTTACTCTGAGATTATGTCCCTTCGACCTCCCACGTGCTCACAGCATTTATCCACACAGAATCAAGTCAATTCCCTATATTTTCCCTATAATAAGCCCCAAATAGCATAGACACTCCAGATGGGAGTTTACAAAAGCCTTTACATTTGTGGCAAGGCTTCCTAGCAGTATAATTCATCACTCTTGCAAGAGAGCGCATATTCCCTTTGCTTCCAATCCACTTTTGCTGTCTAAAGGGCCTGTCTCACGGTGCGAGTCCACCCACGAGTGACCCCAAGTGAAAGAAAAAAAACAGACTCGTGGTTGTGTACGAGATTTCACGTTTATGATCAAGTGTTTAACCGAGTTCCCACGGGTATGTCATTTATGCGATGTTTCAAGTTCCTCTCCCGAGTTAGCAAGTTCCTCTCCCGTTAATCTTGAAGCAACCGTGAATGAAAGTATGTTTTCATAACTGTTCTTTCACATCAGATTGTTGGGAGACGGAGCTCAGGGTTCGCATCCTGAGCTGCTTTGGTGCCCAGGCTTGAGTTGAGGTGGAGGGGGGTTGGGGAGGGGGGTCAGAGTTCAATGTTCAGAGAGATGAAGCCCCGGACGAGAACAAAGGAAACCTCTCTTGCCACCGCGTACAAGCCCGTTGTATATGACTTTGCTGCTGACATGCACCTGCACTTTTTTTTTTTTTTTTTTTTTTTTTTTTTTCATTTCAAAAACTTTATTCAACACAAATCATAAAATACAACACATCAAAACACAATCAAAAATCACACTATAATGAACAGATCATTGTAGTACAGCAGTACATTCATTTATAATCGCCTCAACCCCACGCGGCGACCAGCGCTGACGGAAGGCCTCCAGAGTCCCCGTGAACACCGCGTGTTCCCTCTCCAGGGACACACGTGCACGGACGTAGGCCCGAAAGAGGGGCAGGCAGCCGACTCTCGCCAGACCGTCGACCGCCCGCTGCCTGGACCCACGAATGGCCATCTTGGCCAGGCCAAGGAGCAAACCGACTGGTAAGTCCCCCCCCCACACTCGGCTCTCCCCACTCCCCGCCTTGTGTCCAAACACCAGGATTGTGGGGCTAAAATGCAGCCAGAACTTGAGGAACAGCCCCTTCAGATATTGGTACAGGGGCAGTAACCTCACACACTCCATATACACATGGAATACGGTCTCCTCCTCTCCGCAGAAAATACATGCGGCAGACGAGCCCGTGAACCGACTCAAAAGTTTATTACAAACCACCGCTCCATGCAGCACTCTCCACCCCAGGTCCCCAATATAAAGGGGTACAACTCCCTTATAGAAGGACCCCCACTGGGGCCCCCCGCCGCCTTCGGATGGTAACACCGTCCTCCATGGTGAGTCAGGACGGGAGACGAAGGCACGGTGGTTCAGAATGTGCAGGAGCATCCTGTACAGTGCGCGTCTCCTTGCATCACAAAATGGCATGCTGGTCATCTCAGAAAGGCAGCTCAGATTATGCGGAGCCGGAGGCCGAGAAATATCCCGAAGCCTAGGCCCGATGAGCAGATCTGACGGAGCAGGGGTAAGCTCTATCTGAACCACTCTAGGCTCGCGCCTCTCCTCGACAACCACCATGACAGGATGAGGACCAGCCACACCCGCAGCCACAACATCCCCCTCTCCTCGTGGAACAACACTCTGGCTGAACACCACCAAATTCCTCACTCTTAACACATCCCTATAGAAAACAGGCAAGCCCCTTAGAGCGGATCGACTGACACCCGCCACCGGGAGCCGCGAGACCCCCCTTAGGCAACGACCCTGACGAAAAAAATACGTGGCCAGAGCGTGCCATCTGGGAGGGTTCTCTACATACATGTATCTCCGCAGAGTCCTGAGACGGAGAGCCGCCACCTGGGTGCGCACGCACACCAAGGACTGGCCGCCCTCCTCTAACGGAAGACTCAGGACCGCCGCGGAAATCCAATGCTTCCTATTTCCCCAAAAGAAATCCACCAGCTTCTTCTGTATAGCAGTTACAAATATAGAGGGCGGGACAAGAGTAGCCAGCCGGTACCATAACATAGAGGCCACCAGCTGGTTTATGACCAGCACCCTCCCCCGAAAGGAGAGAACTCCAAGCAGGCCTGACCAGCGCCCCAGCCGAGCAACCACCTTCGTCTCCAACTCTTGCCAGTTTGCCGGCCAAACATCCTCAGTGGGACTCAGGTACACCCCCAGATAGAGGAGGTGCGTGGTACTCCACGCATACAATGCCATCTCCTCCGGCAGGGAGTCTACCCGCCACTGACCCACCAAAAGTCCAGAGCACTTACTCCAGTTAATCCTAGCAGAAGATGCAGCCGAGAATATCTCCTGGCAGTCACGCATCCTCCGCAGGTCACCAGGATCAGTGAACATAAGAAGTACGTCATCGGCATACGCCGATAGAATCACCTCAACCCGCGGGCCAGGTAGGGCCAGGCCTGTCAACCTCCTCCGAAGAAGACACAGGAACGGCTCCACACAGACCGAATACAACTGGCCCGACATAGGGCACCCCTGGCGGACCCCCCTCCCAAAATGAAAAGGAGATAGCACCGCGCCATTAACCTTTACAAGACACTCCGCAGCAGCGTACAAAAGCCGGACCCGGGCCACGAAGTGTGGTCCAAACCCAAACGCTTGCAACGTCCCAAATAGGTATTCATGCTCTACCCTATCAAAAGCCCTCTCCTGATCAAGAGACAGAAAAGCAGCTGACTCACCAGTACCCTGGACTAAATGAATCAGGTCCCTAACCAGGTGGATGTTATCCTGGATGGACCGGCCAGGGACTGTATAAGATTGATCAGGATGAATCACTTGATGCAGCACGGAGCCCAGGCGATTTGCCATTGCCCGTGCAAAAATTTTATATTCTGTGCAAAGGAGAGAGACTGGACGCCAGTTCTTCAACAAACGGAGTTCGCCCTTCTTAGGCAGCAAGACAACAACCGTCCTACGCCACGAGAGAGGCATCACTCCAGTCGCCAGGCTCTCCCCCAAAACCAACATATAGTCACCCCCTAGGACGTCCCAGAATGCTCTAACAAACTCCACCGTCAACCCATCCAGCCCGGGGGACTTACCCCTCCTGAGCTGATGCAAGGCGCGAGTCAACTCCTCCAAAGATAAGGGGCCATCAAGAAGATCAGCCTCCCCCCTATCTACGGTCGGTAGACCCTCCCACAGATCTTGCTGAGCCTCCACACTGAATCCTTCCGCAGAGAACAGGGTCCCATAAAAGGACCTAACCAAGGCATTAATCCTCTCTGGATCAGTGACAGAGGAGCCGTCATCTGCAAGCAACTCCACGAGCTGTTTTCGAGCTCCCCGCCCCTTCTCCAAAGAGAAAAAGAAAGGCGACGCTCGGTCCAGCTCGTGCAGCATCTGGACCCGAGACCTCACATAAGCGCCTCGAGATCGCTCAAGCAGCAGACTCCTCAAAACCTCCTTCTTCCTCTGAAACTCTCCCCATTCGCTGGAGTCTTCACCAAACTGACCCAGGCGAGACTCAGCGTCCTGTATCTCCCTCTCCAGCTTCTCGACCGCTGAGTCCCGCCTCCCAGTCGACCCCCATGTATATTCCTTACAAAAGAGACGGATGTGAGCTTTACCCACATCCCACCACTGCCTAAGGGAAGAGAAGCACCTCTGCCTCTCTCTCCACTTCACCCAAAACCGAGTGAATGACTCCCGGAAACACCGGTCCTCCAGCAGCCTGTTGTTAAAGTGCCAGTACGCGGACCCAGCCCGAGCGCACGCTGGATTGAAATCCACACGCACCAGACAATGGTCCGAGCACGGCACCAGCCGCATTGAGGCCGCTGAGACACGGGAAACAAACGCTCGGGAAATATAAAACCGATCAATGCGGGAACCACCGCCCTCAGACCTCCGCGAAAAAGCAGTGGAATCAGGGTGAAGGTCCCTCCAAACATCAACCAACTCAAAGGAGTCAATCAAGCCTCTCAGCTTCTTCGCTACAGCAGGCGCACACTGAGTACCAGAACGGTCCCGCACCTCAAGTGTGCAATTAAAGTCCCCACCAAGGAAGACACACTCTCCCCTATCAATAGTGCCCAACAGAGCATTCACCTCCCGAAGCAGGCCGGCCTGCATCGTGCCGGAGCTAGGGGCATACACGTTAATGAAATGCAACGGCATGCCATCCAGGCTCACGGCCAGATGGAGCAAACGTCCTGGCACCACTTCCTGCACTTTTAAAATGCTTGGCAGAAAATTTGGGGCCAACAGAAAAGCCACCCCACTCGAATTTGAGCTGAGATGGCTCATATAAACCCTCCCTTCCCACTCCAGTTGCCAGGTAGGTTCATCACTAGCAACGGTATGTGTCTCTTGCAGATAACAAACTGCAAATCTCCCCTCCCTTAGGGCTGATAAGAGCTGAAATCTTCGAAAACTCGCTCTACTCCCATTTAAATTTAATGTAGCTACTGTGAATGTGTAGACACATTAGATTGTGACCCTCACACTCCCTGTAGTCACAGGAGGTCCTTTTCTGAGGACCTTCAACAAACCCCAAAACTGCCCCAAATCCGAGTCAGAAAGACCACTATCCTTGTTACTAAGGATAGCCTCGAGACTCTCCTTCACATCTAGAACATCCTCCCATCTCCTTGTAGCGGCACACCATAATGTTTTGGGAGCACGACTTATTTTTAAGAACTCTCGCACCTCAACAATAAGCTTCGCCTCAGACACGGCCTTGGAGTCTGGGCTCTCAGCCAACCCGCTCGCACCTGAATCAACAACCTCAGAAAGACCAGAACTGTCTGACACATCACTCTCTGAGCCCCCCCCACTGGCCGCATCGCTGTCCTCCTCCACAGCCATGACACGACCACCCGGATCAATGCTGGGGGTGGGTCCCAACACCCCTACCTGAGACTCGCAGCCCTCTGAATGGCTGGGCTCCTGCACGCTACCATCACCCTCCTCCTCTGGGCCTGGGGAAGCAACAACAAGAGGCATCCCCAGGGCCTGTGGAACACTGGCACCCTCGGAGTCTGAAAGAGGATCACGTCCCATAACAGCCCTGAACTCCACATCATCCAGAGTGCCCTCTCCACAGGCATCACCCAGAGAATCACCACCTGCCATTAACCTCACCCCAGACAACTCATCCGGTGAGGCATCCCGCCCCCCAGCACCTCCACTGGCACTGATATGGAGCACAGACTTGAACGACAACACCCCCGAAACTCCCCCCTCAGCCTGACTCTGCACATCCCCCGTCACAGAGGGCACACTACCAGAGGAGCCAACCACGTCACCTACCGTGCTAGCACCCTCAGTAGGCCTCTGAAACGAGGGGACCTCATCCGACCCAGAGGGTACACACCCAAGGGAGCTAACCACAGCATCCGCCGAGATAACTCCCTCAGAGGGCCCCTGAGATGAAGGGACAGACTCCCGCCCAGTGGACACAACTCCACCGGAATCAACTTCAGCACCCAGTCCGGTGACACCCGCTGTAGATCCATGAAGAGAAGGCCCAACCACCGACCCAGAAGACACCGGGTCAAGACCACTTTCAGCCACCTCAGTGGTGGAAAGCCCGGAGAAAGACATCCCCTTCGCTCTGGACCCACGCCCTTCCTCCTCTTCACCAGGCAGATGCCTCCTTTTAGTCCCACTCGCATGCGGAGGTGCGGTAACCTCCATAAGGGAAGGGTCATCCGCCTCCACATTACCCCCACCCACACGTTTAGGCTTCTTTCCCCCCTTCCGAGCCACCACAACTCCCCCCTGAGCCCCAGCAGGTGCAGTCTGCACCACACTGGAGCGAAACTCACCCGATTGCACTTTCTTCGCTCGGGCGGCCCTATCCCTCTCCTTCTTCTTATTATGCTTCCCCTGCTTCTCCCAAAACCCCCCCTCAACACTCCCCTCCTCCTGCGCCCCACCTCCATCCACCGCCACAGGCGCAAGACGTAGGGGACGTGGGGGGCTTGGGCTCTCACTGCCCAGGGTCCCCAAAGCGGAACCTCTGGACCCAGAAGGCTTAGCACTGCCGCCCCGGGTCACCAAGGCAGAACTGGCAACCTCAGCCGGGTCAGCAGTACCACCCCGCGCCGCTGAGGTTTGACCAGCCACCCCAGATGGGCCAGCAGCGCTTTACTGGGCCACTGCACTAGAACCTCTAGCAGTGCCCCCGCGAAAAAGACACTCCCTACGGAGATGTCCAAATTCGCCGCACGCATGACACCGTGCCTTGCCCCAACTCCAACGCACGGTTCTGGGTACACCCTTATGCACCACCTCAAAACTCCCCTCGGCACCATCCCCCTCACCCACCTTCATGAACACCCTCCTCTTGAAACTGAAGACCCCTTTTTCCTCCGGGTCCCCCCCGGGATGCAAGAGACGAAAACATTTAGACCGCACCTCCCCGAACTTGGACAGGTGTGGAATAAGCACTGCATCCGAAAAATAAGTGGGGCAGCTCCGCAGGAGAACCGGTCTCACCCTGGATACCCACGGATCCACCTGTACGTGGACCCCCCCCACTGAGATCCCCTCCTCCAACGCTCGGGCCACACACTCCCGGGTCTTAAGTATCATCTCCACCTTTCCCCTTTCGAGCTCAGAAGAGACAATAGCCCCCCTCCCAAGAAGTTCATTCATGGCCTTCGTAATTACCCCCCTCGACATCATAGGCCCAGTTTGAACAGAAATACCAAAACTGTCCCCATCCAAGTCAACATGAGGCTCAAGCTCAGATGGCCTCGCACCCGCCACTGATGCCGTCGCTGCGTAGGTCCGGACCTTCGGCCGCGCCCCTTCCATCGCCATCCTCACAGAGGCACAAACCAGCTCCAAGCCCCTCAGCAGCACAGCTCCAAGTTAAGTCCCAGAGACAGTCACAGTCAAAGACAGGCAGCAGAAAACAGAAACCTCCAGCTGAAGCAGGAAAGTCCCCAGGTTCGTCCACAGCCAAGAGCAGCTTACGGGAAACTCGATCCCAGTCGCGCTGGACGCAAAAGTACCTTCTTCACATTAAGCCAGGCAGCCGCACTGAGCAAAATGACTTTAGGGCAGAGAAGCGGAGCCAAAAACGACATAGACACCGCACAACTTCAGCCCACTGAGATCACAGGCACTCTTGGCAATCCGCCAACGCCAACCGCACCCTCGACAATGTGGAGAAACTCAGGAATCTTCACACAGATGGAGGCTCCCCAGACCAGAGAAAAGCTTCAACAGCCCAACAATAAGTTGAACTATGAAGCCCCCCTGGGTCTGTGCCCTCTCCAACGGCAAAATCCTGGAAAGGCTGCTCCAATCCTTCTCAACTGCAGAGCTGAGAAGAAAACACGACCTCTCTCTCTCTCTCTCTCTCTCTCTCTCTCTCTCTCTCTCTCTCTCTCTCTGCTCTCTCTCACTGCAGCTCAGAGCCCAACCTCGCCATCCTATAGTGGTAACATTCACATTGGGTCCCCTACACGCCCACATCCCCTCTCTCTGACACACACCCCACAAGGCAACATGCAGCGTGAGTGACAGAGAGTTTGTAGGGTTTTGGTTTTGTATAAGGGTTTCTTTTTAAAGTATTAGCCAAGGTCGCATTTACTTATTTTAAATGAAGTTTGGAGTGCTTGACAATACTTTTTTTCTCTCTTTGCGCTCGTTTTCAGAAAGGGTTCAGACCCCGCTTGGCTCGTTGCCCCCTTTGAACCAAGCCCTGCGAGAGGGTGTGAGTGAACAAGAGCGCTGAGGAGGAGAGGGAAATAGGGGGGTGGGGGGGGGGGGGGGTGGAGAAATAGGGAAGAAGTTAGTTGTTCAGATCAGAAACCTGTAGGCTGGGAGCCATAATGGTGAAGAGCGCACACAGTTCTTCTGAGGAGTGCATAAGAGACATTGAACGGAAGCAATGATCCTCTAGAACTTTAACTGAAACCATGTCCACATCACCTCCTCTTGGCCGGATGGCAAGACCCAGGGTTACCGGTCAGCGCTCTCCGCCACAAAAGAATCTCAAGAGGGCAATGCCAATGTAAACCGCGGCATCTCCTAAAATATGCCTATTCACACACACATTAATTCTCTCTCTCTCTCTCTCACACACACACACACAAACAATATCATCCAAGACTGTTCGTGTAGAAGACAACATTTGCCCAGAAGACGCCAAGAAAGGAATAAAGTGTAGGACAGGAACTGCCTGCAGATGCTGGTTTAAACCGAAGATAGACACAAAAAGCTGGAGCTGACGGGGCAATCAAACAGCACAACGTCACCCCGTTACCAATTCCTTCTCTCCAGTGATGCTGCCTGCTGGCTGAGTAAAAAAAGAGCGAGAATGTGATCTGAGAGGAAAGATAGTGGAGAGAAGTGAATTTTAAACTGATGGAAGGAGAGGAAAGGCGCCTGAGCGAAAGATAGAGTGAAGAAAACCCAGCAATCTATTTATAGAATGTACTTGGAAAACAAATCCCTTTGTGAATACTCTATTCACGCTGATAATGTTAGTTTGGACTGATCAACGTGGGCTGTGACCGAGCGATGGTTGTGATCATTTACAGGCTGTAAAGAAGGGAACTTGTGATCTTGTAATCGCTATTGGTTGTAAACCTTCGCGTCAGGAAAATCCAATGTTCATTGATTAATCTCAGAAAGCAGCGACACACGGCCCGTTGCTGTTCGGAAGTTCGGACACCCTTCCTGAAGCCTGATTTCACTTTACAGATGCAATGCGTTAAATGTGCTTCTTAAACTGGTCAATGGTTCACCCAAGCGCGAATGAAATTATTTTATGGAGTGAATGAAACTAGAGGGGTGGGTGAAGGGTGAATGGTGAATGACATAACTTATCCAGATTTTGTTTTCTATACTTAAAAAAAACCATTGCCATCAAAGTGGTTACTCATTGGTTTTAATGGCAGTGGAGCTGGAACTTTGATATGTTTTGTTTATCTATACCGATGGTTTTCTAATTTTTAAACTTCCCAAATTTACTGTAATATAACCGTTTAGGGAAGACCAGACGAGCTAGTGTGATCATACATTTATAAATGGCAATACTGGTGGATCGCTGCATGCAACTGTTGACCTGTAACTTTATTTTGTGTAGAAATGTAGCTACCAAAGTTGATATTTGGTGGTTTTGTGAGCTTTCGGGGAGGGATATAGAAAGATATTAGTAGGAGAAAAATATATTAAATCACACACTCCATGGTTTTTACAGCTAATTTTCCAAGAAATAACTGCAGTAATCAAAGCCCGAAACGGTAGGATAGGGCTGAAGCCCAGTGTTTATATGTTGTAATGTTTTTTTTTTATCATTCTAATAGAATGATTTTCCAACTCCTGTGGTAATTAAACTTTTTTTTCACTCCTAGTTTTTTTACATATTTTTAGGATGTTAAAGCTGAATAAAATAAACACTTACGAAATGAGTTCATTCATGAATTTTGCTCATGTGACAAAAAAACATTATATATAAAATTGTACACAAGGGAAAATAAGACGAAAATTACCAAAAAAACAAAGAATATTTAGTCGAGGGTGAATGGCACTGAAATAATTTAAAGAATTCCCACGGTAGACGCACGAATCGCAAAGGTAAACGCACGGGCCCTGCGTTCTTACAACGAGTCTGAATGTTTCAATTTTAAACTTGAACACTAAATTTGACTCGTGGAAAAAGTCAAACATGTTTGACTTTTTTCACGAGTTCACAAGTTTCACGGGTACTTGCCGTTAGCGCCACGAGTGGACAAGTTGATCGCGCGAGTTCCGACGTTCCCGCTACGTTGGCTGTACGTGATCACCACGAGTGAAAACTCGGGGTCACTCGTGGGCCAACTCGCACCGTGAGACAGGGGTTTAAGATGTAGCCTAAAGTTACTTATTTCTGAATGGTTCATCTCATGGGCATGCTGAGCTGTGAACGATCAACTTAAAAAGAACTGCAACCAGCAAGCTATGGATCCGAGGTGAGGATGGGAGACTTTCAACTTCATACATCCTTCCATTCCAAAATCATAGCCTGAATCCGTAATTTGACCATCTTAAGATTCAACTTATCGGCGCTCTTTGAAGCTGATTTCCCTTTATCCATTCTTTACAAATTTTATTCTGTACCATGAAGCAGAGTCCAACTCCATAGCAACATAAAAACATAGAAAATGGGTGCAGGAGGAGGCCATTCGGCCCTTAGAGCCAGCACCACCATTCATTGTGATCATGGCTGATCGTCCCCAATCAATAACCCGTGCCTGCCTTCTCCCCATATCCCTTGATTCCACTAGCCCTTAGAGCTCTATCTAACTCTCTCTTAAATCCATCCAGTTATTTGGCCTCCATTGCCCTCTGTGGAGGGAATTCCACAAATTCACAACTCTCTGGGTGAAAACGTTTTTTTCTCACAATCTTAAATGGCCTCCCTTTTATTCTAAGACTGTGACCCCTGGTTCTGGACTCACACAACATTGGGAACATTTTTCCTGCATCTAGCTTGTCCAGTCCTTTTATAATTGTATATGTTTCTATGAGATTCCCCCTCATCCTTCTAAACTCCAGTGAATACCAGCCTAGTCTTTTCAATCTTTCCTCATATGACAGTCCCACCATCCCAGGGATCAATCTCGTGAACCTACGTTACACTGCCTCAATCACAAGGATATCCTTCCTCAAATTCGGAGACCAAAATTGGACACAATACTCCAGATGTGGTCTCACCATAGCCCTGTACAACTGCAGAAGATCCTCTTTACTCCTATACAGAAATCCTCTTGTTATGAAGGCCAATATTCCATTAGCTTTCTTTACTGCCTGCTGTACCTGCACGCCAACTCTCAGTGACTGGTGTACAAGGACACCCAGGTCTCGCTGCACCTCCCCCTTACCTAACCTAACCCCATTGAGATAATAATCTGCCCCCTTGTTTTTGCTGCCAAAGTGGATAACCTCACATTTATCTACATTATACTGCATCTGCCATGCATCTGCCCACTCACTCAACCTGTCCAGGTCACCCTGCAACCTCCTAACATCCTCCTAATTCCCTCTTCCAATTAATTAATATATATGGTAAACAGTTGTGGCCCCAACACCGAGCCTTGCGGCACTCCATTTGCCACTGCCTGCCATTCTGAAAAGGACCCGTTCACTCCTACTCTTTGCCTCCCGTCTGCCAACCAATTTTCTATCCATGTCAACACCCTACCACCAATATCATGTGCTCTAATTTTAGTCACAAGTCTCCCGTGCGGGACCTTATCAAAGGCTTTCTGAAAGTCTAGATACACTACATCCACTGGCTCCCCTTCATCCATTTTACTTGTCACATCCTCAAAAATTTCCAGATTAGTCAAGCATGATTTCCCTTTCATAAATCCACGTTGACTTGGGCTAATCCTTTTACTGCTATCCAAAAGCCCCATTATTACCTCTTTAATAATTGACTCCAGCATCATTCCCACCACCAAAGTCAGTCTAACTGGTCTGTAATCCCCATTTTCACTCTCACTCCTTTCTTGAAAAGTGGGTTAACATTAGCTATTCTCCAATCCACAGGAACTGATCCAGAATCTATTGAACATTGGAAAATGATCACCAATGCGTCCACTATTTCTAGAACCACTTCCCTAAGGACCCTGGGATGCAGACCATCTGGCCCAGGGGATTTATCATCCTTCAGTCCCATTAGCCTACCCGATACTATTTCACGCCTAATTAAATATTGTTTTTGTTCCACTACCCCCTTAGATCCTCTGTCCTCCCGTCACACTGAGGTCCATGCTTCCCATGTCCATGTTTCGCAATTTCTAGATTTACATTCTATGTTTCCATGCTGATCCAGTGCACCAAGTTATGTGATTTTCTCCCTTCCAACCTTCATAAAGCTTCTCTTCTCTTATCCTGGACCTTGAAATAATGCTACTCCACTAGATCATAACCAATCCTTGAAATTGGGTTCAACTTCTTTAGTTGCGCAAAACATGTCCCATCGACACTTGTCCCACCTGCCAATGTTGGCTCAAATCCCTCTAAACATATCCTATCCATGTACCTATCTTAATGTTTCTTAAACATTGTGATTGTACCTGTCTCAACTATGTCCTCTGGCAGCTCGTTCCATACACCCCACCACCCTTTGTGAGAAAACATTAATCCCTCAGCTTCCTATTAAATCTTTTCCCCCCCTCACCTTAAACCTATGTCCTCTGGTTCTTGAATCCCCTACACTGGGCAAGAGATTCTGTCTATCTACCCGATCTATTCCTCTTATGATTTTGTACACATCTATAACTTCATCCCTCATCCCCCTGTGCTCCAAGTATTGGACTTCTAGCCTGCTCTCTTTACAGCTGAGGCCCTTGTGTCCTGGCAACATCCGTGTAAATCTTCTCTGCACCCTTCCCTGTCACTGTATGTCATGTTGTCACTTGTGGGCAGAGCATCAAGGCAAATTCCCTGTATGTGAAGACTTGGCCAATAAATTAATTAATTAATTAATTGGTTGATTAATTAATTAATTGATTGATTGATTAATTACAGATTGGCAACACCTTTCCTATAATATGCTGCCCGGAACTGTACACATGACTCCAATGCGGACGCACCAACATCTTATATAACTGCAATTACCTCCCAACTTCTATACTCTGACTAATGAAGGCCAAAGTGCCAAAAGCCTTTTAGACCACCTTTTCTGCCTGTGGTGCCACTTTCAACTAATTATATACCTGGACTCAGAGATCCCTGTCCCCTACAACATTCCCCAGAGCCCTACCATTCACTGTGTAGGTCCCGCACATGTTAATCTTCCCAAAATGCCAAACCTCACATTTCAGAGTATTAAATTCCATCAACCATTCCTCAGCCGAACTGCCCAATCATGATCCTGGAGCAAGAATCAATCATGATCCTGCTGCAAGTTTACACAACCATCTTCACTATCTACAATACCATCCACTTTTTCATCATCTGCAGACTTGCTAATCATGCCATGTATGTTTTCATCCAAATCGTTGACAAAATAGAGAGAGTACAGAGGAGATTTACTAGAATGTTGCCTAGGTTCCAGCAACTAAGTTACAAAGAAAGGTTGAACGTTAGGTCTTTATTCTTTGGAGTGCAGAAGGTTAAGGGGGGACTTGATTGAGGTCTTTAAAATGATGAAAGGGATAGACAGAGTTGACGTGGATAAGCTTTTCCCATTGAGGGTAGGAAAGATTCAAACAAGAGGGCATGACATGAGAATTAAGGGACAGAAGTTTAGGGGTAACATGAGGGGGAACTTCTTTACTCAGAGAGTAGTGGCTGTGTGGAATGATCTTCCAGCAGAAGTGGTGGAGGCAGGATCGATTTTAACATTTCAAAGTAAAGTGGATAGGTATATGGACGGAAAGGGAATGGAGGGGTATGGTCTGAGTGCAGGTAGATGGGACTAGGGGAAAATAAATGGTCGGCATGGACTGGAAGGGCCGAGAAGGCCTGTTTCCGTGCTGTAATTGTTATATGGTTATATGGTTATATGGTTATAATGACAAACAGTAATGGACCCAGCACCGAACCCTGAGACATGCTGCTACTAAGTCTATAGGAAACTAGTTACATCTCAAACATTTGCCCCTTCATTAGCCTGAAATGTGATGAGGTTTATATGCTTGACGGTGGGTGTTGGTTATATAGCATGGTAGGAACGCCAAAATATCACATTTCCTTAGAACATAAAGGCTATTCAACCCATAGTCTTAACTAGTTCACAGAAAAATCCTATTCCACCATTAATCTTAAAAATAGCATTTTAACTTTGCTAATTGGGTGCAAGCAGCCTCATATTTTAGATTTTAAGCTGGCCACCCATTTCCAGGTTTTTGGAAAACCTGTTGCTCCAGCAAGAGAAGGATAGTTTAGGTTATTCAAATACCTTTATGCTACAGCTTATGAACTGGATGGAGTAGAAGTGCATGCTTTCTCTTGCCAAATACCCTCTTTGTCTATCCATTCCCTATAATTGTGACCATTGGCATTAGATCTCTCTTCCCTGGGAACAGTATTCAGACTCAACTTGGCCTACAATAAAGACAGCAAATGCTGCAGAACTAAAGCATGCCATATAACATATGTGGTGAGAGAAAAATAGAGCAAACACTTCTGATTAAAGAACCTTCATCAGAATAGTTTTATTTCAGATCTGCAACATCTGCAGTTTTAATAACATTTTCATGTACCTTGCTTTGCCATCTGACTACTTCTGAATATCATTTGACTGGAATCCAAACCCATCAATCCATTAAACAAGGTGTGGGGAACCAGTCATGGCATCTAGACAAAAGCATAGGGAAAGGCCAACTTGTAAGTCTCTCACCTAAAACGACTTATTTGCTATGGAACTGTAAATAACTGGATTGTTATCATTATTTCTCTCTTCATAAATGTTATTGGCTGTTTAAAAAAATATGGGTTTTATTTCAGATTTCCTTTGTAAAGTCAGATTCATTATTTTGCCTTTGTAATATTTAATGACATATCCAGGACCTAACAGACATATAAGAGAAGTAATTGATCTCTCCAACCAATTAAATTTGAAGTCCAAGAAGGGTATGTGGAATTACAGAAAATGATACATACTGAAGGGGGAAATGAAGGAAAGAAAGAATCTATCAAAATTAAAAAAAAAAAAAAATTGTAACATTTAAATGTTTAAAAGCTTTTCAAAAGAACTTCTCACCAGCAGAGAGGGGCTCCATTATTTTAATTGTCCCTTTGCAGCCTTCAAGGTCGAATGGCAGTTCAGGAAGATTAAATCTGTCAACAGAAGGGACCGGATGTTGTTCATCATCAGCACATCCTTTTTGTATTGCAACTCCAGGAATTTCCAGTACCTCATAAACAGATAGTGGGCAACCTTCCATTTTTTGTGGTGAGGATTATAGCAAAGCAGTGAAAATCAACCTGCATTTTCTTATTGCAATTCATCCCACCCCAGCTAGTGAGAAATTTCAATGCAATTTTGGTAACCTTAACTGAGGAAGGATATACTTTCCCCAGAGGTGGAACTCACTAGATTGCTGGAATAAAACTGATGTCCTATGAAGAGAAAGAGCAGATTGGCCTTACATTCTCTGGAATTGAGAAAAATGAAAGGTAATCTTGAAGAAATCCATTGAATTCCTCGAGACTTGAAGGGTAATCACCAGGAGATTGTTTTCACAAGCTGAAGCATGTCAGACTTGGGGTCTTGAAGATGAAAGTCATTCTTGGTCACCTGGGGCAAACAAACAGTAGTGAGCCACTATGTATAATACTAATCTACTTCAGGTATGAACTTCAATTGAAACCAATAGAACATGAAATGAAATATTTCACCTCCTTCCATCAATCCCTCTGAACAAATCTCTCCTCTGCAAAACATACCTTCACATCCATCAGAAGACTGGATTATATCCCCTCCGCTTCTCATTCCCAACATTCCTTATGCATGCTGCCTTCATATCATTCATTTCTCACAAGTTTGTAATTGTAGAGCCAAGGATAAGGTCATAAAGTCATAAGGTCATAAGTGATAGGAGTAGAATTAGGCCTTTCGGCCCATCAAACCTACTCCACCATTCAATCATGGCTGATCTATCTCTCCCTCACTATTCTCCTGCCTTCTCCCCATAAGCTATTACCTCTACTAATCAAGAATATCGATCTCTGCTTTAACAATATCCACTGACTTAGCCTCCACAGCCTTCTGGGGCAAATAATTCCACAGATTCACCACCCTCTGGCTAAATATATTTATCCTCATCTCCTTCCTAAAATAATGCCCTTTAATTCTGAGGCTATAACCTCTAGTCCAAGGGTTCCCAACCTGGGGTGAATTTACCCCTTGGGGGTAAATTCCATGTACCCAGTGGGTAAATCTGTTGATTCTGGATTTGTACTTATTTTTTCTCATTGACTGACTGTGTTTGGTTCTGGTATACCGGTATCTGTTCATCATTAGTTGTTCATAAATAAGTGAAATAACATTGTTATGTGTTATTAAAGTTGCCAGGGGTAAACGGGACAAAAAAAGGTTGGGAAACCTTTCTCTGGTATTCGGCTCTCCCACTATGAATATATACTCTCCACATCTAATCTGTCCAAGCCTTTCACCATTCTGTATGTTTCAATGAGGTCCCCCCCTCATTCTTCTAACTCCAGCGAGTACAGGCCCAGTGCCAACAAATGCTCGTCATAGCTTAACCTACTCATTCCTGTGGAATGTGTCATATCTTTGCTTTTTCGCTTTTTGTTCCAATCTCTTCCATTTCCACCTCGTCATCTAACAACCACTATAACCCTTATTCTTGTTAGCATATACACTGCACTCAGAAACATTTCATTTCGGAGTCACGTGAGTGACTTTGTGAAGAGCCCGCCGGCGCGCATGCTCGACATATCGTCGTACCGCGTTGCTGCGACGGCTGGCGATGGAGCGCGCTCCTCGCCAGCCCTTCATTAGGGGCCACGGAGGTAAGTATCCTACCTTTAGTTGGTGGTCCTTGTTGTTGGTTATGTCTTGCAGCAAGGACATGGATGGGAGTTCCAAGGGCCGGAGGACGTCAGGGCGAGTTCGCCGGTCAACAGTTCCGGGGCCTTTACCATCGGCAGTACCTGCAACGCAGGCCGGGACTCAGGCGGAGATGTGGGTAAGCCCTGTGATTACAGGTCCAGATCCGCCAGCACACCACAGCTCGGAGGAGTTCGATGAGGAGGAGTGTGGTGTGCCGCCAGAGCAGGGGGACCCTGCCATGGCAGTCAGGTCGTCAGCGGGCTCGCTGGCGACCTCGAGCTGGGTGCGTGCGGCTGCACGGCCCGTTCCACTCAGCCCTCCGAGTAGAGGAAGGGCAGCAGCCCAGAAGCCTAACCCTGCCAGGGCTAAGGCATTGCCTGACACGGAGGAGCGGTCAGGTTCCGGGGCGAGACCCGGGGCGGCTGTGAGGTCCAGCCGGCACACCCCGACTCTCGATGCCGGGACGGGTCGGTTGAGTCGGGTCTCGTCACGGTCGCCGAGCCCCCCATGGATGGGTGGGCGAGACCATGCGTCGGCAAAGTCCACGATGTGGGCAGCCGGCAAGCCTGCGCGGGCTTCAGGCAGCCATGCTTCGGCTGGTGCCGACACCACGCCGCAAGTGCCCTTAGTGGCAGCGGCTTCAGCTCCCGCTAAACGGAGGCGGTTGAACACGCCCGCGCGGGAATCGCGCAGTTTCGCCTCGGCGGCTGTTAGCGACAACTACCGGCACCGGCTGGGCCTCGATGAGGTGCGGGCCGATGATAGGAGCCCGGTTTTCTTTTCAGAGCCGGAGGACTCCGACCACCTGAGTGTTCAGGGTGAAGGGCGTATTGACCGTATGGAGCGGCTGCTGGAGCTCCTGCTTCAACGTCAACTACAGCAGGGCAGCAACAGGCACAGGGCGTCGTCACCAGCCTCTACCATCAGCCTGGAGCAGCAGGAGGAGGAGGTTTTGGTGGATTCCATACCACCTCCGTTGCAGGTGCCAGCGGAGGATCTTCTGGATGTGGCGACCAAATTTGCGGCCCCACATTCATCTGGACTTCCTTTAAACGCAAAGCTGGCAGCCACTGTGGACTTTCTTAACAACCAGCAACTACAGGAAGAAGTCCTCATTCAGGCAATGAGCCGTCACAAGGCTCCATCCAATTGCAACTCCCTCAACGTGCCTGTGGTCAATACGCCGATATGGGGCAACATCAGTGCGGCTATCCGTCAACAAGAGGTAAAATTGCAGCGGATCCTGAAGCTCCTCACGGCCGGTATTACCGCCTTTGCGCGGTCGGTGGACGGGGACGAACTGAATTTGGACCAGGAAGATGCTCTGGCCCTCCTGTGCGCGACCCAGCACGAAATCAACGGGTTTCGCAAAAACAGCATCCCCCCAGCGCTCAACCCGAAGTTTGCAGGATTGTGCAAACCACCGCCGCCGCCGCCGCCCCCGCCCCGTCAACTCTTTGGGGAGGACCTCTCGAAGAGAGTCAAAGAGCTTGACGAACAAGCCAAAACGGTGGGGATCATGCGCTCTCAGAGTGCCCCCACACCGTCAGGCTCAAAAGCTCCATACATTCGCTCACGAGGGTCTGCTAGTACCTCGACGAGGACCCACCCTCAAGCTCCACAACGACAGCAACATCAGACCCAGCGCCAGGGGTCTTTTTTAGGACAGGGTCGGCAGAGACCCTGGTGGAAAACGAAGACGCCGCGCCCTCAAGCCAACCCAGCACCTCCACGTCCACCCACACGTGTCAAGGACCGCCGGTAACCATGGGGGTGAGGGGGTCTGGTTCTCTCTTTTCTCTTTGTTTAACTTCACATGTTGGTGGTCGCCTTCGGCTGTTTTTGGGTGCATGGGGTAATTTTACTGGTGACGAGTATGTGTTGCAGAATATTCAGCGGCATAAAATTGAGTTTATTAATGGCGACATTCCTCCATCCCAGCACATGCCCGGTCGAACGTTTAAATTATCTGCTGCAGAACAGGCAGCAGGCTACAAGGAAATTTTAAGGCTTGAACAGAAGGGAGTGATTTAGAAAGTGGTGCATGAGCCAGTTGAATTTGTTTCGAATATATTCACCAGACCTAAGAAGGATGGAGGTTGTCGTGTCATTATTGATCTAACCCGTTTGAATACTTTTGAAACATATACTCATTTTAAAATGGATACGTTTGAAACAGCCAAATCATTGATTTCTCATGGTTGCTTTATGGCATGCATCGATTTGAAAGCCGCATACTATTCAGTATCCATCCAGAAATACAACAGGAGGTTTTTGAAATTCATCTGGATGGGGCAACTCTGGCAGTACAAGGCTTTGCCTAATGGGCTCACCACAGCCCCTAGATTGTTCACTAAATTAGTGAAACCAATTATGGCTTATTTGAGACAGCGACATCATATAGTTATGGCCTATTTAGATGATATCTTAATTGTGGGCCACACCCTAGAATTGGCTGAACAGGGAGTTACAGCTGCTGTCAATATATTTCAACAATTAGGGTTTATTGTCCATCCAGAGAAATCAAAGTTCCGCCCTGCCCAGGTGATTAATTACCTAGGGTTCACGGTGAACTCTATGAGCATGAGGGTTACCATACCAATTAACAAGATTGAGGAGGTTACCCAGGTGTGTCAAGGTTTAATCCGCACCAATATACCATCGATTCGGCATACAGCTACAGTAATTGGTAAGCTTGTAGTTTTGTTTCCGGCATCGCGATATGGACCTTTGCATTATCAGAGTTTGCAAAGAGCTAAAATTGCTGCGTTAAAACAGGACGCTGGTCATTATGATCAATCAATGCAGCTGCCGTCCGAAGCGATAAATGAGTTGCAATGGTGGGTGTGCCACATTAGCAGCTCATTCAAGCCTATCAGGGAGGCTAATCCGGTGGTATATTTGCAGACTGATGCAAGCTCCAATGGCTGGGGAGCTACGGATAATTGCTCTAGTTGTGGGGGCAGATGGGACACCCTTGAGTCAACGATGTTGTTGACTCAAGGGATTAACTATTTGGAGTTGCTGGCAGCATTCCACGGACTTCGTGCGTATTGTTCCAAGCTTGTTGGAGCACATGTCCGTCTCCAAATAGACAACACCACAGCAGTGGCATACTTAAACCATATGGGTGGTACCAGGTCAGTTTCGTGTGACAAATTGGCTAACTCAATTTGGCTCTGGTGTGTTCAAAGAGACATTTGGATTTCAGCTACCTATTTGCCAGGTGAGCTTAATACTGTGGCGGACACCAGGTCATGCAAATTTAATGCCAATATTGAATGGATGTTGCATCCTGAGATTTTTGCTAAAGTCACAGCCAAATTTGGTAAACCGGACATTGACCTTTTTGCGTCACGGTTGAACCATCAGGTACCAACCTACGTTTCATGGGAACCAGATCCTGGGGCTATAGCGCTAGATGCATTCTCGCTGGACTGGGGGAATTGGTTTTTCTATGCCTTCCCCCCCCGTTTTGCCTCATCAGTCGGGTATTGCGTAAGATTCAGGCAGATGCTGCCAAGGGCATCCTTATTATACCCGACTGGCCCACACAGCCTTGGTATCCGGTGGTCTTTGACATGCTCAACGAACCTTGGGTCCTTTGAAGGGTTGCCCACAATTGGTTACTCACCCTGTCTCAGGGGAGCCACATCCCTGCCATGGCTATTTAAATTTGTTGGCTTGCAGGTTCTGAACAGGCCGTTAGTCCAATACGGCCTCTCAGCTCGGACGATGGATACCATCGGGGCGTCGTGTCGAGAGTCAACAAGGCGAAGATACCGCTCGCATATTAAGAAGTGGGAAGCCTACCGCAGCCGCTCTCGCATCACGTACGATGACGTGACAATAACCGACGTCCTGGAATTCCTCGCGGGGTTGCACCATGATGAACACTTAAGTTACAGTGTCATCAACAGCGCCAGAAGTGCGCTCTCATTCTACCTCAATATTGAGGTAGGATCCAACAGGCTAGTGTCCAGACTCATGCGGGGTATATTCAATATGAATCTGCCTACACCACGCTATAATATCACCTGGGATGTCAGGGACGTATTAAACCTGCTCAGGACGTGGTCTCCCATGGAAGGGCTCCAACTGGACAAACTCACCATGAAGCTGGTGATGTTACTAGCGCTGACTTCAGCTCAGAGGGTACAGACACTACACAAACATCGTGTCGACATAATGACATCTACCCCTACAGAAGTAGTCTTTTTCATTGACGAGCTACTAAAGCAGCATAGACCTGGGTGCACAGGGCTGCAGCTGAAGTTCCCGGCATACCCCGCAGATGCTAGGCTATGTTTAGCCTCACATATCCGCCACTATGTCAAGGTGACGGCACGCATCAGAGGAATGGAGAGATGCTGGTCACTCATAAGAGACCTCATCATCGAGTGACAGTCCAGACGATATCCAGGTGGCTTCGAGTCGTCTTGGGTAAGTCAGGTATCGACACTAATGTGTTCAAGTCTCATTCCACCAGGGCTGCATCGACGTCAGCGGCGAGGATTATGGAGGTGCCTATGGACCAAATTCTCGCCACAGCAGGATGGGCTAATGAAGCTGTGTTCCAGCGTTTTGATAACAAGCCTGTTGCTGCTCCTCTACAGTTCGCAGAAGCCGTGCTGAATGCAGGTCAAGAACGTGGAGATGTCCCCGCATGAGGGGTTTTTGATTTGTTATTCATACATATGCTCTTGTTTTGCAGTATCAACTATTGAGCAAGTTTGTTCCTCCCATCCATCCCTGGTAGTGGTGTGTCAGCATGGACGTGGTCCAGGGCGTGTAATCACAGAAGCTTTGAAGTCTTCACGAAGTCACTCACGTGACTCCGAAATGAAATAGTAAGATTGAACGAGAACTTACCAGTTCGAAGGTTGATCTTTATTTTATGAGGAGTCGAAGTGAGGGATTTCGTGCCCTCCTCGCCCAACCCTCAATCACCTTCATCTGGTAATCTTAGTCACTTCAATCTTACTATGCGAAGTCATTTCTATTGTTGGTTTCTGTGATTCCACGCCGCTACTTTGAAGTATGTCGAGCATGTGCGCCGGCGGGCTCTTCACGAAATCCCTCACTTCGACTCCTCATAAAATAAAGATCAACCTTCGAACTGGTAAGTTCTCGTTCAATCTTACTATTCCCTTTTCTTGTGACTGCCTAATTAATGACACCTTCTTTATTGGCTATAATGATGAACAATGCAAAAAAAAAACATGCAATGCTGGAAGTGTAACATGTTGTGGAGTGAATTCTAGACACAAGGAATGTCAGAAGCTGGTTTACAAACAAAAGACACAAAACTCAGCATGTCAGGTAGCATCTCTGGAGAACATGGATCAGTGACGTTTTGGGTCAGCATCCTTCTTCAGACTGATTGTAACATATCCTGGATATCCGAGTATGAAGAAGTGTCCCGACCCAAAATGTCGCCTATCCATGTTTTCCAGAGATGCTGCCTGATCCGCTGTTACTCCAGCACTCCAGTATCTTTTTATACGGTGGAATGACAGTTGGGGGGAAATGAAGGAGAGAACAGGTCCCGAAAGGGACAGTGGTCTTCACTCAACCCAATACTCCAGCCAGCTATTCTACTGACCTTCTGCCACTACTTTCCTTAAGCGAAGTTCACCAATAGTTGCTGCTTGTCCGCCTCTGACAAATGTACTCTTCACTGTCCCATAGTGTTGCTAGCATCCACCTCTTGGATGATTAACTGTTTGCTGATACTGATTTGCATGACCAAGTTTGCAATAACCACGTAGCAGCTGGGATTTATTGGCATTAGAAACCTTCCTGATGATGAACCTCAGTGGATTCATCAGCTCAGTCATTCCATGCCTGGGCTTATGTAGACAGTCACTGATACAAATCCCAGAGCTCGGGAATAGTGGCTCCTGGCTTTCATGATCACAGTGTGATTGGTCCTGTCAAATCAGGGATTGGGGCTAAATTTAATGCAGCTGTGCTCAGGAAATTGGGAAATGACAGCAGGTTTTCCTGAAGCATTCTGGAAAGAGCTGGAAGCAAAAATTGAAGTTAAATGCAATGGAGATTTAACAGCCATCGGCATGACAGGGCCATCTGGTTTAGAGAGCAGCAATAGATGTAAATCAAGGGTGCAGAGATCAGCAGCCTTCTGTTGCTAAGGTATTGTTAACAGTGACTCTTGGCCTTTGAATCTAATGGGCTAGGTATGGCCTCACCAGGACCACCCTCAGCGCCTTCTGGTTGCTGGAGATGCTGCTGTCACTGTTCCTTGTGCTCGTGCTCTTCCTCCACTCAAAACAGCAAAGCAACAATGACCCCAAACAAATTAAAGGGGCATCATAAGCAATTGCATTGATATCAGCCTTTCGACATTATTCTTCAGTTCAGATATTCTCCATGCTCAAACTAAAACCCAAATGTTTTTTTCATATTACTTCATGACATAGAAGGAGGCCTTTGGCATATTGGATGATTGCCAACTCACAGAGTAACATTATAGTACTCGGAGTGAACCCATGCTCCTACAGGAAGAATGTACAAATTGCAATTGAGAGCATCCAAAATCAAAATTGAACATGGATTGCTGGAGTTGTGGGCAGCAACTCTACTAGCTGTGCCACTGTATCAGAAAGGACTAACACACAAAATCCCTGGACCTATAAGTTAAGACGTATCCTTGGAATACTTTGCTCATGGAAGTCAAGATTAGAGTTATCCAGCTTCCTTGTCTCAGGATCATTCCAGTATCTGCTAATCTCTGCCATGCCTCATGGCTCATTTCTCAGTGAGATCATTGAATTCCCAACACAGAGGAGAATTCATCTACATTTCCCTCAGCAAAGTGCAGCATTGGGAGTATGGAGCATGGGAACTGCCTATTATTTCAGACATCTGTGCACTGACCTGGCTGTCACCTACTAAGAGAACCTGACTTTACCATTAGAGAGCTTCTTGCACAGAGAACATACCTGCCATAGGTACAGCTCATTACTGCAGCATTCACTTTGGACAGCACAGTGATCCAGATAGCAATGCTGTTGTTTCAAAACTCCAGCAATCCCAACTTCAGATATAGTAATTGTGGGCTATCTCCCTCTGCATGCATGGGTGAGTGTGCTGGTTTCTTCCCACAGCATGAAGACAGATGTGGAGGTTAATTGGTCATTGTGAATCTCATGGAGTGCAATTGGATGGTAGGATCTAGTGGTAGAGTCTTGATGGGATTAAGGGGAAAATAGATTCCAGGGAGAATTAGTGAAGGATTGGGATTGCTCTTTGAACTGCCATGGATCCAATGAACTGGATGACATCCTTCTAGGGTTACACAAAAAGCTGGAGAAACTCAGCGGGTGCAGCAGCATCTAAGGAGCGAAGGAGATAGGTGACTTTTCAGGTCGAGACCCTTCTTCAGACTTCTATATTGTTTTGGGAAATATGTGGAAATAGAGTTACTCCTGGAGGAGCACTGCTTGCATTGTGTTATATCCCTTTATGAAACTCCTGGCATCTTTCCACAATCGACAAGAACTTACACTATCTAAGCAGACGCATGTGTTGCAACTGACAGACCGAAACTGACAGAAGGGAAATCTTCCAAGAATCTCACAAATGAAGATTGCAATTTACAGGAGAGTTTAAAAATACCATCCGGATGAGGCACTGTTAATATCATTAGAATGAAGTGAAACAATTTCTCGGCACAAGTTTCTTGTTAAGATTCTGCAAACAAAATTAAGTGATTAGCAGTGGTTCACGGTAGTAAATGCCTACTATGTTCTGTGCTGAAGCAAAGCAAGAATTTCATTGTCCTATCAGGGACAGATGACAATAAACTCACTTGAACTTGAACTTCAACAATTCTGCAAAAAACATCAACAAACTTCCTGCTCAAAAGGTGTGAGCAAAAATATTGTATTTTATGCTTGCTGTTCAGTTGCCAACAGTTTAGGGAAATTAGTTATAAATTTAGTCTGCAAAATTTGTTCATTCAGTAGGTTTGGCTTTGAGTATCTAACAATGCTAGGAAATGTCCCTGACATTTCTATTGTCTGCACTAGATCTGTGGAGAAAACGCTGAATGCTTTGCTCAATTCTGATGAGAATGGAACTTGCGGGACTACCTTTACACAGAGGTAAAGGTACATGCATACTATACATATACCAAGTGAGCTGCCAGAGTTGGTGGTTGATGCCAATACACTTACAACATTTTGGAGAGGCATTTGAAGAGATCTTTGGATGGGAATGGTACTGGGGTATATGGGTCAAATGTGGGCAAATTGGGACTAGCTTCAATGAGTACTTTGATTGACATCGATGAGATCCAATTTCCATGCTTTGTGACTCTATTATGACTTTATTATCAGGGGCGGCACAGTCACAGCAGTGGAGTTTCTGCCTTACTGCGCCAGAGACTTTGTTTCAATCCTGACTATAGGTTGTCTGGATGGAATTTGTACGTTCTCCCTGTGACCTTGTGAGTTTTTTCCAGGTACTCCGGTTTCCTCCTGCACTCCAAAGATATACAGCTTTGTGGCTTAATTGGCTTAGGTTAAAAAAAAATCATAAATTGTATCATATGTAGCATAGTGCTAGTTTAGGGGGTGATCGCTGGTTAACCCAGATTCAGTGGGCCAAAGGGCCTGTTTATATGCTGTATCTCAAAAGTCTAAAGAATCTGTCTCTAAAAATCAGAATGCATGTAAATATGCTAATATTCCAGATCATACAAGTTCGTTCAAGTCCACATTATTTGCCACATACACCAATTAAGGTACAGTGGAATTTGACAACATGCAGCCATACAAACAAAAGAGCACAATACACAATAGAATACAACATGAACATCCACCACAGTGGAATCAACTTCTTCACTGTGGTGAAAGGCAATAACTTTGTCAGTCCTCCTCCTTTGTTCATCGTGGTCGGGGCCATGAACCCTCCGCAGATGCCGCTGTGGATGGCCCAATGTACAGGCCCTCTTGTCGGGATGCTCGAAACTCCGATGTCGGGACGGACGGACACTCCGCGGCTTGGAGGTCCCGAATCAGCCGCTTCCTACTGGAGACCGGGGCTTCACGATGTTATAGGCCGCAGGCTGGCGGTCGGAGCTCTTAAAGTCCACACCGCGCCCGTGGCTGGAAGCTCTGCAGACCGCGGCTTCAGTACGTTATAGGCCACAGGTCAGTGGCCGGAGCACTTCTTCGGGCGACCCTCGGCAAGGGCTCGCCCGCTCCACGATGGAAAGTCCACGCTGCGCCCACGGTTTCAGGATGCTGTAGTCCCCAGGGCCAACGATCTTCAGGATGTCGTAATCCGTGGGCCAGCGGGCGAAGCACTTCTTCTAGCAACCCCCGGCAAGGGATCACCCAGCTCCGTGATGGAAAGTCCGCGCTGCCTCCGCTGCAGAAGCTCTGGACCCGACTCTGGCAAAGGCCGCACCAATCCAAGCTGTTAGGCCACGAGGGATGGCGAAATGCAACTAGGGGAAAAGTCGCATTCCACCGAGGTAAGTGACTTTTCACTGAGGTAAGTGACATTCCACCGAGGTAAAAACAGTTTCCCCCAATTCCCGCCCCCAACCCCCCCACACTAAAACACACTAAAACACACTTCTAGACATACTAAAAGCAAAATAAAAGTGGAAAGGTCAAACAGCTGCTGGCGAGGCTGCCGGCTCGTGGTCAGTAACTTAACCAGTTACTGACCTAGTGGATATGGAATATATTATGGACATAACATTTACAAGTACCTGTCATGGCATGCAATTTAATATTAACCACATTAGTTGTCAGACATCCTGTTCCTTACCTAGCCAAAGAAACAACACAATGTTACACAAATTCATTTGAACATTGTAGGCCAGGGAAGAATCAAATGATGATCAAATCATTGTTAGCAAGACAGATTATGGTAAGCAAAACACAAAGCACTGGAGTAACTCAATGGGCCAGGCAGTATCTCTGGGGGATGACATTTTGTGTCACTGAGGCTTATCCTCAGACTAAATATAGTTGGGGGAGAGAGGTGGAAAAGAGATGTGGACGGGACAAAATCTGGCAAGGGATTAGAGTAAACTGAGGTTTAGGAAGGAGAAAAGACTTTTCAATCGCTTAAATGGAAAATAATTAAAGACGATGATTGCTTTGTGGACAGAATGTTTAGTGGCCAAAAATCCAACATATTTTATGGTTGATTGCAGAGTTCTCAGTTGGGAGGAGGAAGAATTCTTGACTTGAGTATGCTATCAAGGCAGGGCACCTTGCCTTTTAATTTAAGAGTTAAGTAAGTTTATTGGCCAAGTATTCACATACAAGGAATTTGCCTTGGTGCTCTGCCCACAAGTAACAACATGACATACAGTGACATTGCGAATAACTCAGAAAACACTAGACATTAATGATAAAACACCATTGATCAAGCATGTTAACCAAGGAGATAGGTACATTTCTAATAGCAAAAAAAAATCAATTAAAGAACTAGTGCAGAGCACAGCAACGTATAATTGAGAACACATCATCAACTTTGATTGTATTGAGTGTTGGAGAACACTTGAAAGGTTGAATGGATACTTCCTCATCTTATATTTCTGTTTAACAATTGCAGTACCTTGGACTGTTTTATCTGCACTCTCTCTGCAGCTGTAACTTCATATTCTGCACTGTTTTCTTTCTGTTATTACACTCCTGTTGTATTTGAGTATGGAATGACAATAAAACACTCTTGACTCTTGCCCAGATATTGTGCAAAACATAGTTTTTCAATTTATCTTGATACATATGACAATATAACCTGATAACAATCAAAGCAATCGATCAATACCTTCACAAAATCCTCTAAATTCACTCGGACGATAAGTGAATCAATGTCTAACAAAGAATTGAAGATGCTGGAAAAATCGTAGGTAGACTAAAATGCTGGAGAAACTCAGCGGGTGAGGCAGCATCCAGGGAGCGAATGAATAGGCAACGTTTCGGGTTGAGAGGTGTGGGGGTCGGCAAAAAGAAAGGAAGAGGCGGGGATTGTAGGCTGTGGGAAAGCTGCAAAGGGGAGGAGAAGGAGGCAGAAAGCAAGAAGTGCCTGAAATTGGAGGTCAATGCCAACATCCCTAGATTGAGATGCAAAGTACACTCAGTTGATTGCATTAAACTGATATCAGATTCACAAAATGAAAACTCTATTCCAATTTTACAGTCTGAGGAAAGGATTCAAGGATGTGCTCAAAACATCGTTGAAAAAATATAACATTCCCACTGAGATTCTCTAGACTATGAAGAGGAGAAAGAGTGTTCAGGATGGTACCAAGAGCTTTGACTGTATTCATTGGGAGTACATAGAAGTTCAGAATGAACAGCAGAAGGAGTGCATTACCTCACAAGCTACCCACCCACCTGTCGCCTGCACTATATGTGGAAGAGTCTGTAGGTTCCAGATTGCCTCATTGGTTATCTAAAGGGCCTGTCCCACTTAGGTGACTTTTTAGGCAAGTGCAGGAGACTCTGCACTCGCCTCATGATCGCCTCATGGTCGCCACATGTTCGCTGGTGGTCTCTGGTGAGTCGCCTTCATGGTCGAGAGAAGTTCCTGCATTCTGGGAACTAGATGCGGCCTCAGTATGGTCGCAGCTAATTTTTCAACATGGAGAAAATCGATACTTTAGTAGTCGTAGGTGCAGTGGGGTAGTGGGGTCGCCATGTAGTTGTAGGTAGTCGAGGTAGCCGTAGGTAGTTTTAGTTAATCTACTTTGCTGACCGGGCATTGTCATTGGCTCATTGGGGGAAATAAAAACGTAAGCACGAGTTTTCAGAACCAAGAAAAACTGACCGGTAATGTTAAATGCCCGCTAAACTTCACAGCTATCTATGGCTGATTAAAAGATGTCTGGCTTCCTAAAAGTGTCTCCACTCGTTCTCCCCTCCCTTCTCCCCTCCCCCCCTTCCCCCTCTTTTAAAGGACATACCGTAAACTGTGCTAACCGTTTGTACCCTTCCTGTTCATCGCGGTGTGTGTCTGTATCACCTTGACTTTGGACCCGTGTGAATTTCAGACAGTGCACCCCCGCTTTCCCAAGCCCCCGCCTTTGCTGTGTGTGTGTGTGTGTGTGTGTGTGTGTGTGTGTGTGTGTGTGTGTGTGTGTGTGTGTGTGTGTGTGTGTGTGTGTGTGTGTGTGTGTGTGTGTGTGTGTGTGTGTGTGTGTGTGTGTGTGTGTGTGTGTGTGTGTGTGTGTGTGTGTGTTCCGCTCTGATGGTCGCCGTTCCAGTTCACGGTTTTTCAGGCGAGTGCCGCGAGCTTGAAGGTCGCAGTCAGTCCGCTGAAAATATTGAAAGCAAGGAATCCATGTTCCTGAGGGACTGTCAAAGAAGAAAATAGATTAAATGCTCAAGTTAGCTACAGTGGTTACTTCAAAGGATTAATTAGAATGAAATACATCTTTCAATTGCTTTTTTCAAATAAATTAACTATCTTGGGAGAACTGCATTCTATTGTTAATAATGTAATTCATTTAAATTTGACCTGTTTTTTGAATCAAGTGGAGTGATCTGTTTTATGTTTGCCTGTGGTTAATTGAACACTAGAGGGCCTCCTGATGGGAGCCAGAACACTTCTGCAATTACACTTCGGGGTCTTTCATATCAACTATTACTTCCCAAGAAATTGTGTAAGTACAATTCAAGTAAAATAAAGCTTTACATTACCATGCCAACTTGAGTGTTTACCAGAAAAAATGCACACCGTATTTAATGTTTAAGTGCCAATCATATTTTGAATTATCAGCAGGAGTATTTACTGTATCTACAAGCTACTGTATTCACCATTCATCGAGATTATGTCTGATATTCTAGCTCACCTCCATTTTCTGCTACCATCCTTTGATCCCTTAATTCCCTCAGTATCCAGATATCCATTGAGCTCTGTCTTGAACAAACTCAATTACTGATCTACCAGAACTATCCAAGGTAGAGAATTCATTATCCTCTGAGTGAAGACATTTCTTCTTATCTCAGACATATATGCCTAATTTATTTTCTGAAATGGTGACATCGAGTTCGAGAGGACCCAATGTGGGAAAACATTCTCCCTGCATCTTATGTAAGTTTGAATAAAATCTGATCTCATTCTTCGAAAGTCAGGAAAACAGGTCAACTTACAATCACATTATTAATGAAACCTTTCTCATCGCTCAATAATAAATTTAAAATAACCTCTGAAGTATACTTTCATGAAGTTGCCGTCCATCTTATTATCACTAATTTGACTTGTTAACACTCAATGTAGATTAAAGTCCCTCATGATTACTGATTACCCCATTACAAGCATGTCTAATTTCTTGATTTATGCCATGAACAATATTACAACTACACTACTGCCATTTGCTGTTTTTTTACTCCACCCAATCTGATTCAAATTCTAAAAATGACACATATTGTTTGAGAAACTCAGCATGTCAGACAGCATCCCTGGAGAACATGGATATGTGACATATTCGGTTGGGATCCCTCTTCAGATTGATTATTTGTTTAAGGAGGGGGGAATGAGGAAACTGGTAGAGAGGTGAGGGCAGGACAAAGTCTGGCAAGTGATAGGTAGATACAGATGAACGTGAGATAGGGCTGAACAACAGACGGTTAGACAAAGGCCAGGAATGAAAAGACAAAATAATTGAGGAATTTATGAAACAATATATGACAATAGACAATAGATAATAGGGGCGGGACTAGGCCATTTGGCCCTTCGAGCCTGCACCGCCATTCACAGTGATCATGGCTGATCATCCACATTCAGCACCCCGTTCTTGCCTTCTCCCCATATCCCCTTGCTCCACTATCTTTAAGAGCTCTATCTAACTCTCTCTTGAAAGCATCCAGATAATTGGCCTCCACTGCCTTCTGAGGCAGAGGATTCCACAGATTCACAACCTCTGTATGAAAATGTTTTTCCTCATCACTATTCTAAATGGCTTACCCCTTATTCTTAAACTGTGGCCCCTGTTTCTGGACTGCCCCAACATCGGGAACATGTTTCCTGCCTCTAGTGTGTCCGAATACTCTTATGTGTTTCAATAAGATATCCTCTCATCCTTCTAAATTCCAGAGTATACAAGCCCAGCCGCTCCATTCTATCAACATATTACAATTCCACCATCCCGGGAATTAACCTTGTGAACCTGCGTTGCATTCCCTCAATACCAAGAATGTCCTTCCTCAAATTTGGAGACCAAAACTGCACACAATTCTCCTGGTGTAGTCTCAGTAGGGCCCTGTACATCTACGGAAGGACCTCTTTGGTCTTATACACAACTCCTCTTGTTATGAAGGCCAACATGCCATTTGCTTTCTTCACTGCAATCACAATTCCTTAAGTTTATAATTAGCTATGAATAGGATAGGTCTGGACATGTGGGGAAAGTACTAAATTATGGGAGGGCAAATGACAACATTATTGGGCAGAAGCCATGTGAGTAAATTGAGAGCAGTTGTTATTAGGTTAGTCCACAACTGGCATGTGAAAGTTGTTTAAAGACCAGCTGATCAGAATTCCAGAATGGCATGTTCCAACAAGGATGGCAAGGTAAAGGAATCTTAAATAACCAGGAAGATTGGAAATTTGGTCCAAAAGATAAAATAAGTTTGTGTTAAGTTTAGGAAAATCTGTTCAAACTTGGCCTTTGAGGAATCTAAAAAAAGGGAAACACAAGCAAGGAAATAGGAAAGCCCGAAGGAGCCATGATATGACATTGCCAAGTTGGAGTAAAGAAAATCCCAAGGCATTTTACACATACTGTCATTATAAACAAAAAGGCGATTAGGGAGAGGTAGGACCACTCATAGTTAAAAGAGGGAATATATGTTGTAGTCAGAGGATATAGGCGAGGTGCTAAATGAGCATGTACATTGTTATTCACCAAGGAGAAGGACCTGGAGAGGGTTTGTTCCCATGCTGTATTGTTCTATGTTCTATGTTCACTAAAAGTGTATAAAAGGGAAATAAATATACCATTTGGTATGAATGAAAAGTAGATAATTTCTGAGCCAGATTATATTGTCATGAGAGGATTAGTACAAGTGTGTCTACATTTAAAAATGTAAGGTCACTTGTCTTTCATTGTCAGGAATACCTGAGGGAAGTATTCTACTTTGTTCAGCTTGTCATTGCATAGAGCTTACTAATCATGTGGATGAGAGTCCTTTATTTAACATGAGTAACATCTTCCGTGTGTTGCTGCACTGAGGTTGGGGTTGACACCATTGTGAATGGCATTTGTCAGGCAGAGAACACGGCTTGGAGTGAGTCAGGCCGTGACTCTGGCTAATTGCCATAATGTCCAGCGACACTTATCTGGATTTTCACTTGTCACTTATCACTTGTTCTAGCTTTTCACCCGGCAAATCCTCTCCATCCTACTGGCAGAGTTTGACACTCATCCCAACAGTGAATCCCATACTACACTGTTCTCATTGGAAACTAGTAAGTCGTGTGATATGCCCTCATACAAGCTGTTACAGCCTCCATTAGAAGTACATCTTCCAACCTTTCAGGCAATGCCTGACATCGAAATTCCCGTTGATATTTAAGAACATCAAAATTTTAAAAAAATCCAAGATTTAAATGGAACACAATTATTTTAACATTAAATCACCTCAAATTATGTTCACAAATTTCAATTTTATTCTCGTTATTGAAAGGCAGCAACATATTGCATCCTCCAAATTTATACGTGTCAAATTTATATTTGTCTTATATTGGTATTGTTTTTTGAGATGCGTACTGAGATGCAGTGAAAGCTTTGTGTTTCTTGTCAATAGGTTGCAGATTGCTATTCACATATCCCATTTTTGCAAAATCAATCCTACAAGCAAAGGCAAGGTCAGTGTTGTGCCATCATAAGACAAAGAGCCAATATATTTTTATGGCCAATAAACCCACATTCAATATGAAGAATGTGAGATGCATTTTTGACTACCATGTCTCTACTCCCTGTGATACGTGAGTGTTGTTAGGGATCCAATTGGTAATGAGGATGGAGAGGCTCAGAGCAAAGTTTAGTTCTCATCTTGCCTTCACTTCAGACAATATCATTAAGTCATCAAATGCAGGCAGCTTGGATTAGAGATCAAAATAAAAGTATGCCTTTATAACCATAGATAGGCACAAAATGCTGGAGTCACTCAATGGGTCAGGTAGCATCTCTGGAGAAAAGGATTAGATTCCATTTCGGGTCAGAACCATTGTAACCATTTTTAGGTTGAAAAAGTAAGCAGTCGCAGTAGATTACAAGAAACTCTTTTATATCCATCACTAATTTGTACATAAATTCTCTAGAAATTTCAACTGGTTCTGCAAATCCTCATCCCCCTCTAAGACGCTGACTGAGTTAAATATCCCATTCCCTACTGGATCCTCTTGCAGTCAGATACCTTGCACATCTGTCCAACCTCCAACCGCCTCCTACCTCCCCCCCCCTCCCAATCCCCCCCCCCCCCCACAACCCCCTTGCTCATCATCTGCTCTGACAACACATCCCTTCTTGGAACATCACATCCTTCACCCTCTGAATTCCTTTGTTTCATTTTGTCTCAGTTCTAGATTACTAATCCTTTATCCTAAAGTAATGACTACTTGTTCTAAAGTCTCCTGTCAAGCAAAGCAGTTGCCAGGATAAAAGGAGAACATTCTTCTTCTTCTTCTTCAAACAATGTACTGAAATATTTTATTTCTTACCAAGAAGATTGAAGGTGTCTGTGCATGATACTTACAAAGACTTTAAATTGTAGTTTCCCTCTACTACTTTCTCCCTTTAGTAGACTGGACTGTCTTCTCCCTTTGGAGAGGTGCTATATTCACCACCTGTGAAAACAAATCACTTTTGTTTAGGCAACTGTAATCTCTGTTTAAAGCCAGCATAAATGTGTTCATCTTTTTGCTGTGAGTGGTGATTAGATTATGGAAGGGAAATAAAAGATTGGGAAATATCTATTCCCCATTTTGAAATTTATACTTCATGATATGATGCTTATTGTTAGGTTTCCAACCATGCGTTTAGAATTGGTGGAGAGGTGGAATATTGCATTGGGGTCCCACTTAGTCTAGTCACCTCTAGTGTCCACTGAGAAAAGGTTCTCACTGTCTTTCCTATCTATCCCATCTATACCTCTCATAATTTTATATACTTTGTTCAAGTCTCCTCTCAAACTCTGATGTTCCAGAGAAAACAGTGCAAATCTATCATAACTCTCCCGTTAGCTGAAACCTGCAAGTCCAGACAGCTTCAAGTAGACTAAACTCACAGGTGGAACAAACTGTAGACTTTGGCGCCAAAACAGAAATAATTTCACTGTGCAGTTGGATATGTGACAAATAAAGTGACCAATATGTGAACATTGAACCATTGAAAGAATCTCGTAAACTTCCTCTGCACCCTCTCCAAAGCTTTCACATTTTTCCTGTAATGGGGTGACCAGAACTGTAAGTAATATTCCAAATGCGGCCTGCAAGTTCCAGCAGGTTTTCCTCAAACTCCTCATCCTCTGGGTTACCCATCCTCCAGACAGAAGACCCAACATAAATAAGCCTCCCTACTTGACACCAACCTGTGTTATTTGTCTTCTCATGTTCTCCATTCTAATATGTTTATTTTGTTCCCTCCATCCCTCTCCATTCTCTGCAAGTTTAAACATTCCTGTTTCCTATATTTTTTCCCAGATCTGAAGAAACGTCATCTGATACATTAAACCTGTTTCTCCCGCCATAAATGCTGCCTCACCTGCATTTTCTGATTTTCCAGCATCAACACTTTTTGTTTTTCATTCATCGTGGAATATCTTGGGATGTCTTATGCTTTGAATGACACATTTATATGCTTTTTCTCTTCCCTACATCTCTATATTCAAAGCACCACATACTCTCTTACTTTAGTTCATTTTTTTAGTGGGTTAAGAATATTCTTCATTCTTTCCCGTAAATATTTGTTCCTTGAAATCCTGTACTGAACTTCTCAACTGTAAATAACTAACTTTAATATAAAAGTAAACTGTTGACGATGTTTAATGGCCTGCCTTAGTTGCCTCATAGTTGCCTTATGGACCAGTTCCATCACAGCAAGAATTGGTTATGAGAATCTGTTAATCTTCGAGTACATTTCTAGAGTTAGTATTGAGTCTGGACTTAGAAGAGAGTTAGATTTAGCTCTTAGAGCTAAGGGAATCAAGGGATATGGGGAAAAAGCAGGAACGGGGTACTGATTTTCGATGATCAGCCATGATCATATTGAATGGCGTTGCTGGCTCGAAGGGCCAATGGGCCTACACTTGCACCTATTTTTCTATGTTTCTATGGACCTAAGTCTGGATGACTGTACAACAAATATTTGATACATTGCAGCTTAAAAGAATTGAAAAAAATTACATGTTCTTTTCCACATCGAAAGTCCTGCAGAAAATGCATATACAGTAAATCCTTGAAGAAACTAATTTACTGAAACAGAAGTCAGTGGATGTGTTATTTAGCACATATTTACATATTTATTTGACAGGAAATTGGATCACCATGAAATGGATGAAGCTCTCTGATAAGATATCTGAGCACAGCCCAGAACCAGATGGCTTCCAGAATTTTTTGTGTAGTGTTGTTGCGGCTGGCATAGCCTAATCACAGATTTCCTTCCACATGCTGTTACCACCATATGTCCTTAAGTTTAAAGAGTGAGTACATTCACAAGATTACAACTGTATACAGTATGCTTATCTCTCCTCCCAACCATCACAGCATTCTGTGGATCTTCAGAATTTCTGCACTTTTTATATATTGCATGATAATTTTATCTCAATTTTTTTTCCAAATTCCACAGTTACTAGAATTTTAAAGCTCTTTATTACAAGAATTATGTAATATGGCTTCACAGAAATTTATGTTGTGACTGAATTAATTTTTATAAATTAAGAATCTGTCTGATGATTTATTTCATGACTTAGGATCATTCATAATATTCACATTTCCCTTTCCAAAGTCTCTTTACAGAATACAATTGACCACCACAACTGATTAATATAGCTTAATGCATGATAAAGTCAATCACTTTGCACAATTGCAGATAAATAAATGTTTATTTCTGGCTCTTGAGAAATAACAGTATGTGGAAGTGGACATTTGAAATGTTTGATCATTGGAACATTGGACAGTATGGCACAGGAATTAATTATCTAAATGGATAATTATCTAAAATGGATTAATTATCTAAATTATCTAAATTATCTGATTTATTATCTAAATGGAGGCCGATTAGGAAAAGGGGAGATATAGCGCAACCTGGGTGTCATGGTACACCAGTCATTGAAAGTAGGCATGCAGGTACAGCAGGCAGTGAAGAAAGCGAATGGTATGTTAGCTTTCATAGCAAAAGGATTTGAGTATAGGAGCAGGGAGGTTCTACTTCAGTTGTATAGGGTCTTGGTGAGGCCACACCTGGAGTATTGCGTACAGTTCTGGTCTCCAAATCTGAGGAAGGACATTATTGCCATAGAGGGAGTGCAGAGAAGGTTCACCAGACTGATTCCTGGGATGTCAGGACTGTCTTATGAACAAAGACTGCATAGACTCGGTTTATACTCTCTAGAATTTAGGAGATTGAGAGGGGATCTTATAGAAACTTACAAAATTCTTAAGGGGTTGGACAGGCTAGATGCAGGAAGATTGTTCCGGATGTTGGGGAGGTCCAGGACAAGGGGTCACAGCTTAAGGATAAGGGGGAAATCCTTTAGGACCGAGATGAGAAGTCATTTTTTCACACAGAGAGTGGTGGGTCTCTGGAACTCTCTGCCACAGAGGGTAGTTGAGGCCAGTTCATTGGCTATATTTAAGAGGGAGTTAGATGTGGCCCTTGTGGCTAAGGGGATCAGAGGGTATGGAGAGAAGGCAGGTACGGGCTACTGAGTTGGATGATCAGCCATGATCATATTGAATGGCGGTGCAGGCTCGAAAGGCCGAATGGCCTACTCCTGCACCTAATTTCTATGTTTCTATGTTTCTAGGAACAGGCCCTTTGGCCCACAATGTCTGTGCCAAGCATTAAGGTCATTGAACTAATAACATCTGCCTGCACATTATTAATTCCCCTCCATTCCCTGCATTTCTATGCACCTAAATGCCTCTTAAACGCTGCTGTCATTTCTGCCTCTCCTTCCAACCATGGTAGCATGTTCCAGGCACCCACCTCCTTCCCTGTAAAAAAACTTGTCCCGCACATCTCTTTTAAACCTAATGAATCAAATTGTACAGGAACTGTGTTTTGCACAAGGATCTGATCAAAAGTGCAGCATTTATCCAGTACCTTTTCAGCAAGACTAGAAATCCAGAGTGAATGGCAATCCATAATAAGCAGCATAATAGAAATAAAAAGTATCAAAATGATTCTTAAATCTTTCACTAGAGAAATCAAGTCAAATCAAATCAGGTCAAGTTTATTGTTATATGTACAAGTAGCGTGAAGTACAGGTAGAGTGAAATCTTGCTTGCAGCATTATCTTCACAGGCAATAAGATTCAGAAAACACACAAAAATATAAATATACATTAATTTCCACATACATTTTACAAGGCTGTGAATTGAAAGTTAACAGTAACTGTGAAAATTAGTGTTTTCTGCCAATACTCAGAATGTCCATTATAATGTTATAGAATCATTGCCAAAATCCAATTACAATGGCCTTGCACAATGCATGATCATTTCCAATCAATATTAGTAATATAGAGATGACAAACATCTCTCCTAGTTTTGCAAAACAAATATCTATGTTAATATTAGTAGGTTACAAGTTTAAGAAAGCCTTGACCTGAGAGTTTGGTTTGAAGGCAAATCTGTTTGAAAAGTGAAATTTACATGGAGGCAACAACACGTTTGTAATATATTATAGATATATTATATTAATATATTATAGATGCAGAAATAATGTCGACAAAAGAACAATCTATTGTTCACATTCATACATTCGGCATGTATGGACAATGCCGCAATCTTGATGCTGAATAATTCAAGGTCCTGAACCAAAGATCTGTGGCCCTATTTCCATTATATGACCCTCATTCCATAAACTATTGGTACCAACTGAATTGAGAGAGGTCACCTTTGTCCCTGTGTGCAACTGCAAAAAAAAAACATTGAAGCATTTGCATTTATATAACACCAGTTAGATACTCTTAGAATGCTATATGGAACCATTTAAAAAGCAATGTAGGAAAACCAACAACCAATATGAGCACAGCAAGCTCTCACAAATAATAACAAATCTATGTTTATCACTGGTTTAAGGTAGTCTTCAAAAGGAAGGCTCCATTACCTTTGCAGACATTTCACTGGTTCCAAAATAATGCACTACGTTTTGGTGGAATACCAACAAGTGCAAGGGCCCAGAGCATGTGTTGAGATATATGGTTATATGGTTTATATGAGATGGGGGAGATGTAGGGAGGTGCTCCGCTCAGTGTAGTCCAGAAGCTCCTCCATGTGCATAGTCAAGTGAAGGTTGTATTCAAAGTTAACTTCATTTATGAAACTCTGTAAACATCAATGTAGTGTTCCAAGAATTGTATGATCAAGGTCACTGAAGATATCAACAAAACCTGTTGCCCACCATATTTCATACCTCAGTCCATATTCCTTTATCATTTTTGCAACACAAATCTCTTGCAATACCAATTTGTATCAAATATAACAGATTGCGTCAACATCACATAATCTCTTTGCAGGGCGTTCACTGATGTATCCCCTTGCAGAAGACAGCACACTATAGGCAACAGCAGCAGCAGATAGGTGAGCATAAGGACATGTCCTGGAGGAAAACTTGTCGATTTGTCATCCAGCCTCAGAGTCGGTGGCTTTTAGCTACACAGAGATTATTAACGGTTAGAGAACATTAATGCCTAACTCTCCTCACTGCATTCCACTTTCATTCATTTAAATGCTCTTAATGAGCACCCAATTATAACTGGAAAGATGAGCATTAGCCAAGATATTTAGAAAACAGAGCAATTAAGGTAAATGGAGTTCGACTGAAGATTAGGCATGAAATGATTCAATGAGAGAATGTGCTTGAAGAATTAACAGGCTTACTATAGCTCTCTCTAATCTACGACTCCATGGCAGCTGCACAACCATTGTTCCAAGAATCCTTCTGGAAAATCACAACCTTGCCCACCTCCATGTGACTCGTCTTGCAGGTTCCTCTTCATCGTGAATGGTCCGTTTCTCCATGTATTGTGAGGGATCAAGAAAATGACAGTTAATGCAGTGTATCTGAATGAATGCAGTTGACTAAAGCACACGCCAAGCTTAACCAGAGCACTCGGTGTGGACTTGAGAACTGTTAAGGCCCTGTCCCACTTACGTGTCCTTGGCACGCAAATTACGCGACCTCGTCGTCGCGTTCAGGCGCATGGGCATCGTGTGGCCGCGCGAGGCCGGTCCCGCTGAGAAGTGCGGGGGGGGGGGAGTATGGAGTTTTGCGCGATATCCTGCGGAGCTCCAGGATTTTGTACCGAACAAAATCTTGCGCGCCTCCGGACTGATGGCCCACGTACACACACAGGCGTATTGTGATCGCAAGCAGGCGTATTGAAGTCATACGCGTAGCACGTGGCGTTGCATGGCATTGCATGATGACATCACCGTTTGACGCCGTGCGACACCCAAAATCAGTCGGCCCCCCTTTTTCGCGTCATCAATGTAAGCGCTCGCGATTTGAAAATCCTCACCACACTCACCGCGTTTCTTGCCATGGAGTGAGGGCCTGTTCAGCAATGATAGTTTCAGGACCAACACAATTAAGTAGAGTTACATTTTAACATGTAGGATAGATCTTGCTAGCTAATACCAGTACATCTGCAAGGAACTGCCAGATTCAACCTAAAAAGCTGGAGGTCCAAGATGCATGTAATCCCTCAACGGAAATCCTAAACTCAATGACTGATTTGGAATGCTGAATGTAGAAACATGGAACAAAGAACAAAGAGCTAGACAGGTCATCCTCAGCATTGTTTCTTCCTAAGCAAACACCATCAAAAAATGATGAACTGTTCACCCATCTCTGTGCTTTCTATGTGTAGTAAGGAACTGCAGATGTTGGTTTAAAATGAGGATAGACACAAAAATCTGGAGTAACTCAGTAGGTCAGACAGTGGGTCTGGAGAAAAGGAATAGGTGACGTTTCGGGTCGTGACCCTTTCTTGTTGTTTTGTATCTGTATCTGTATCTCTTCCATGATGATCATGGAATAGCAGCCAACAACCCCCTTTATATGCATAAATGACGTCACGTGCTGTGGGACACATGGAGATGCACGAAAAGTCGTGCAACCGTCGCTTCCGGCCTGTCGCGCCAATCGTACGCAATCGCACGCAAGTGGGACAGGCCCTTTACTTCTTTATTAAATATGCGCATAGCCTCAGCTCCAATACAATCATTGACAAATCTGCTGAAAGCCATTCTTGTAGAGCAAATGGGTGGTGTTCTTCCTTCAAACCTCTGGCCATCTGTGCTATACAGTTCAGTGCACCAGTGATTTCTGCACCCGTGCACTCCTCTAAGACTCACCACCTGAAGGTTGGTGGTCACGCGTGGACTGCCCTGCTCTTCGTGGCACCCATGCTAATGAGTCCTTGAGTTTGTTAAGAAATCTCAGGCTGCATCATTATAAAGTGGCCTAAGGGAAACTCAGCAAATGTGAGCCATGGGGCAGGTCAGGACTGATCCAACCTAACTCATGGCATTTGCTGAAAATGTTCACGTGTGATTGTTAAAATAAAAGGATGCAAATGTACGCTTGCAACACTGAGAAAATTGGTCCCAAGTGGTCCAATTTCACAGCCATAGTCCACTCACTGTTTAATTAAACAAAGCTCTGAGGCAGAAATAGTAAAATTGTTATTTTACTCAAGGACTGTGAACTGTATGCAATTTGGATTATCATTTAGATAATAATTAAGCACATTATTCTCACTACTGGGAAATCTTTGTCCTGGGTGTTCATTTTTGGCTGCATGTATAAAAGAAAAGGCACAGATGGCTGATTACTTTCCAAAATAAGGATAGATTAGTGAAAGCTGAGACCAAAAGTTTCATCTTCCTTGAACGTGTGAGGAGGTTTTCTCCTTAATTTTAGTCATATCAACTTTGGAAAAAAAAGGAAGCATTGGACTGAAAAATATCCATGTGCAATTGTTCACAATTTGTGGGCTCTGTGGCTGTCATCTGTAATCCTCCACAATTTTGTGCCCTGTCAAACCGTTGCCTCCATTCCAGAGAAGAATGCTTCTTTTTCAAAGCAACAGCTTAGAAGTTTGACTGTTCAACATTAGTAAAGAGCATTGAGCAACTTTGTTCACATTTCCAGAATAGTTTCACCAGTTACTAATAGCATATTGGTGTTGTGGTGCAAAATATTTTTTTGAGTTTGAGCATTGTTTTGAGCCCAGGTCTTGCCACAAGTTGCGCAATAGCCAAGTTTAGTCTCCAGCTAGATCTTCAGGCATATTAGCCCACATGATTCCTGAAAGTGCAAAAACAAAACATCTTTGGCTTATACTAAACCTGCACCACATCTACCACAGGAGCAGAGCACTTCGGACCACTTCTTGGACTTTCTAATTCTGCACTCTTGCAATAATGTCTTGTCTTTTGCATAACACTGCTCTGTAAAAGTTATATGTAATTTATATATAGTTTATGTATAATTTATATTTTATTGTGTACTGTGTTTGAGATTCTGCTACGAGCAGGATTTTCATTGCATCTGTACTTCACCATACTTGTGGGTATGACAATAAACTTGACTTGGCTTGACTCACTGTATTACCAGAAAAGCGATATTTAAAGGATTAGACCCATTGCTCTATCATTTATATGCAACAAACCTCAAGTCATCTGATGGCAAGCACTAGAGCACTAAATTATTTATGGAATATCCGCCTCAAATTTTGCTTCACATAAATATCAAAAGAAGTCCTGCAAATGGGAAACTAATTCCCAAGTTATCGAATAAGAACCGAGTTTAAAACTGAAGAAAGGCATCAGACATGAGGTGGAACACAATACTTTGTCCATTCAGGGTTAGCAGATTCCATTCTTCTTGAAGGAGCAAAGTCTATGTGAAATATTCTTCCATAAGGTAGTCCTTGCTCAAATCACAGACTGCAGACAACTTCAGGTACAATCGCGGATCCCTGCATGGCTGACAAAGTCTCACAAAGCTACCCTTACTCTCAGGAAATTTGCCTCATAACATTTATAGGCAATGCCTACTACTGAGATATATCACACTTGGATGTTCACTTCTGCATTTCAGAAGTCCAATAAACCTGAACCATCACAGTTGACAACCTTTGTACCTTTCGTATTCACGGCTGGTGAGGAATTAGGCCTCACGGTAGATTTACCCAGAGTGCCAACATTCGAAGAGGTTGATCATACAAAACTCCACCTGGCAGCTTCCTGCCTTAGGTTCTGGTGCACAAAGCCACTTGCTACAGGCAAGATTCTTCATCAGCTTGTGCAGTTTCCCTGCCCACCTAGGTGCATGCTGCAATCTGTTTCCAAGGTTGGAGCATGTACTGATTTGTTCTCAAAGCAGCTGCTTAAAATATGGGTATTACTCTTCAAAGGCCGCATCCTGACCTCAGTGCTGTGTTGCTACATATTAGCAGTGTGAGAAATTGACTAGCAACCCTTGTTGTTCCTGATTAGCATTACATGAAGAAACCTCACAGTACTTTTTTGGAACTGACGATAACAATTTTGCTACTCTCTTTTAGGGCTTTTGAAAACAGCAACAGTAAGGTTGTGACTTCTGATTAATACCTGACAAATGATGCGGATGTATTTCTCGACTAAAACCTCTGTAAATACGACTGACAATGGTGGATTTATGTATCTGCTGATATTAAGCCTGTGCTTCAATAGAAGGGCAGTCTTCGCAGAAAATTGTAACTTCAGGCCGCGCTCCAGGAGATAGCATGACTAATTAGTCGTGATTCAGCAGATGTGTCCTTGACTCTGAGTCAGAGGGTTGTAAGATCATATTCTATTTCAGATACTGGAAGAGAAATTCTTGGTTGCTGCAGAGAGGCAGCACCACACGGTGGGGGATGCTGACAGGAACAGTGGACCTACAGGCACTGCTTTACTTGGAATGTCACAGAATGAACGCTTTTAGTATGACTCACGTCAACAGATTGAGTTGTAGAGTGCCACATGCAGTGGAAGCAGCTGGTGACATCCATCCTCATTCAGTGCTAATTTGACACACGTCTTCTGCAAATGAACTGCACTGACCCAGCTAAAGGACCGCGTAGCCATGCACAGAAAACCTGGTGTTTACAGCAGGGAAGATACCTTCACCTGCACTATTTAAAGAGACTCTCAAATACTGGCATGTTCACTGGGATTTGACTAAGCGGTTGGTCGATTCACGAACATTGCAAAGTACGCTTGTGTCATGCAAGGAAAGGCATCTGTGTCTGTTGATGATTTGCCAGTGCTTTTGTGATGTGGAAGAAGCGAAGGTTTCCATGGCAGCATTGCTGAACCCCTTTTATGACAAGGAGAACAAAGAAGAAAAACTTTGAATGCAAGGTTACATTGACTTCAGTTTAGTTTATTTCAGAGGTACAGTGTGGAACAGAAAGAAACGGCCCCTTTGACTCACTGTGACAATTCCAGCCATCACTCACCCTTTCACACTAGCTCCATGTTACCCTGTATTCTCATCCACTCCTAACACACTCAGGGCAATTCCCTACACATTAAATAAATGATTATTTAATCATTACCCGACATACTTGTTGAGTAAAAGTCTGCATGCCTAGGATGTGGGAAGGAGCTGGAGAAAACAACACAATCGCAGGGAGAATGAGAGAATGTACAAACTGCACTCAAGCAGCACCAGTTTCCGGATTGAATCCAGGTCATCTGTGAGCTCTACTTTCTGTGCTTCTGCACCACAATCCAATGGTACCTTCCCACCTGTTCACCAATTGGAGCACTGCACAAATGTAGAGGTCACGTTAGACATAGGATATGTGATATAGAGACAGTGTTGCTCGAAAACAATCATAATTTGTAGTCAATCAATCTATTTAAAGATCTCACATTAATACCATATTAAAAGGACTGTTCATTGAAGAATTCCATCCTTTAACCACTTTCTCATCAGTCTCATATATCTTATGATTGTTTTCTAGCAACTGCCTCTATATCATATAACCTTTTAACTTTATGAACAATTTTTGGACTTTCTTTAAATGATCTTTAAACTTCCCGATTCTTGTGAAAAATAAACAAACTTTTCAAATGTCTCTTAATAATTGTAACCTTTCATCCTTGATTGCAGCCTACCAAATGTATTCTGCACTTACTTTTCCCTCCAATAGTTGGATGCTTTAACTGGTATACAATAGATCAATCGAAGCCTAATTAAGATCATGTCGAGATCAGCTTTACCTCTTTCTTTGTGCATTATGCCTTGGGATGCAAAATAAGGGTCTACATATGTGCATTTTATATTACCATATCACTTGCTGTGTTGCTGGGTTTAATAACGATTAACTGCACATCTGTACCTGTTCATCTGTTCTTTCTACTCCACTACATTAATAACTTAATCTAACAAGTGTTTCTTTACCTCACTCCTTTCTTCCAATGCACTGTGCTTTTTTGTATTGTATCTGTCATGGCATTAACTTACCCATGTGCTTTTGCAATTATTAACAATCCTTGTTACAATTGGCCATGATCCACAATGGGATATCATAAACTACTTCAGCTTTATTCACATATTTCATAAATCCTGTGCAACAACAGAAATCCACATGGAATACTACTCGCCATTTCCTTTCAACCAGAGTATTTCCTTTTATCTCCACCATTTGCTTTTAAATCTTCAATCGTTTCTTCTATTCATATGGAAACATTACTCGTAACTCCATATGCATTTATGTTTCCCATCGCTCTCATGATGTATCTTATTAAATGCCTTTTGAGGTAGAATAAAAAATCTTTCTCTGGGTTGTCATCCTTTATCTGGTTTCTGTAATATCTTCAAACAATTCCACAATGTTGGTTAAGCTGAAACTACCTTTTAGAAATTTATATTGACTGGACTTTATCAATTCACATTTCTCCACATCCTCAGTAGTTTAATCCTTTATTATAGATGTTAGTCATTTACCAACAGCTATAATCTGGTTTTGCTTTATGAGTTTTCCCTCATCGTTTCGCAAAAAATGCCATCATTTATTTCACCCACATGTTCTTTTTCTTGTGTAACTTTGCAAAATTATATTAAATTTCCCTTCATTACAAATTGAAGTCAACAATTTACCCATCTCCGGTTTGAATAAAGCTTTTAGTAAAATGTTGCTTTAAATGGTAAAAGATTTTTCAGAAACTGTGAATGAGAACACTAAATCACCTAACGACCAGAAGTAACTGGGTAGGAACTTTGTTCAGCCTGCTTGAACTAGCTATTTTAACTAATTACCAAGTACAGAGCCCTCTGCACATGGATTGCTTAATAGAACCTAGTTCAGCATTTATAATTGGGCAGGTACGTTGTTCAGCTTGCCTGAACTACCTATTTTAACCAATTACAAAGTGCAGAGTTCTCTGCCCAGAGTAAATTAAGAGAAACTAGTTCAGCATTTATAACTTCACTGCACCTCATTACTGAACTGGTGGTCCCCATGATATCTGACCTTTGTGGGATTAAAACTGGTAAGCTATATTTGGGTGTATGTTTTGCTCTGGGAATTCTCTGGTGAGGTGTTAATATGATTTGGGGATAAAAATGGAACATTTAGAAATGGTAGCACTGCCTGATTGCCCATGTGTTCTGTTAGCATTGTGATTTTAAAAAAAAAAGGGATTTATAAAATAATCTTATTAACTATCTTTGAGAAAGCAGCAGTGGATGCCGAGTCTAATATTACATTTAACTGAATGTAAATGAAGAAGGAAAATGTGAAAGAGAGAGTGGAATTGCAGAAGTAAGGGCAAAAGTGATGGGTAGTGATAGTTATTTGAGAAATGCAACATTCACAATGGTCCCTAGATCATATTAACATCTCCCAGGCAAAGGGTTAGTTAACATTTTGGGTTGAGACCTGCTTCAACAGGTAGTTGATGGGCAAGTGGAATGAGATGAGGGTTCAGAAATAAAACTGGGTCAATTGGAGGAGGAGAGTGCAGGGGTGGATCTGCTTTGATCTGTCGTTTTTAGAATTTACCCTTTCCAGACTCCCTCTCCCCTGATTCTCAGTCTGAAGAAGGGTCTCGACCGAAAAAGTCACCAATTCCATCTCTCCAGAGATCCAGCCTGTTCCACTGAATTACTCCAGCAGTTTGTGTCTTTCGTTGTAAACCAGCATTTGCAGTTCCTTCCTACATATTAAATTAATCTATTCCCTTTAGTTAAAGTACTGTATATTTGCACTTACAAAAATGTGCATGGTAGCAGCACTAATGTTCATTACAGCAACTCATGGAAGAAAGCAAGATGTATGCCCAATTATGTAAGCACAACACCAATCTTTATAAATCAGTTTTGTAAATTAATATCCCAGCATTTATATGCAGTTTTTTAAGGTTAAATGTCTCATTATTTGCTGTTGTTTGACAGTATGTCCAATGAAGCTGAATGCCATAGACCTTTCTCATTCCACATGCCATTGAGATAAGCCTCTGCTGCTTTATCTCCTCTTATTAGTTGCAGTCAGTGCTTCGCACATAATGAATCGAAGGAATATTGTTCAAATCCTATTATGCAGCAAAGGAAAATGCACTTTATTCCATTCTTTTAAAGGCTGCAGCTGGTTGCAATAGTATATTGCAGCTGGTAGCAATAGTATTATTGCAGCCAAAATGACTCCTATCCCTCATGTTTTTTGAGACAATTTTTTGTATGATTTCAAGAAGAGAGAGGATGTTTTCAGTTTGTAGCCAAAGCAGAATCAATATTGGTTACTGAGCTGCAAGTGCATTTCAACCTAAGATGTATTTAACAAAGTGAAAGAAAGTCAATACCAATAGTTAGAAAATGGGTAAGTACTCAACTTTTCTGATCTTCTTTTTATTATAGAATGCGGTTTGTTCCAAATTAAAATGTCAGGATCAATTTAAAGCTGCCAAGTAATAATATGAGAATAGCTATCAATGCTGACTGATTTGAGGACACATGCTTTCATATCGGCTTCGATAATACAGTTTCATATCAAGACATTTCAGAGGATCACTATTTAAATGTTGAAGTTACTGCTGTCTGAAAATGCATTAGGACTCTACTTTTCCACTTTGCTGTTTCCTGGACTGTTACATAAGAGATATTTCCCAGTCTTTCAACTTTTTATGTTGAAATCCAAATAAGTTGTTCATATTCCAGAGGACTGACACCATCAATTCCTTAATCATTCTCAATCACAGAATTCAATATGATCCTGTCTTCCAAACACAATTGTCTTAAGATTACCATATCAGGTAATATGGGTAGAGATCAAAATAAGCCACCAGGCATTCATGACTGATGATACAGTGGTCTACACGAAGTCCAGATACGACCTTAGTAAGGCCATCAAAAAGGCCAAAAGGGAGTTCTGCTCCAAGCTGGAGGATGACACAGATGTTCGGCAGCTGTGGCTGGGACTGAATGCAATCACCTCCTACAAGGCGAAACCAGGAGGCAGCTCGGATGTCGGCGATACATCACTCCCTGATGAGCTCAATGCGTTTTACGCACGCTTTGATAGGGAGAATACCGATGTGCCTTCCCGAGCCCCCATTCGCTATGATGGTATTTCAGTCTCAGTCACAGAGGCCGACGTCAGGAAATCCTTCAGAGGGGTGAACCCTCGAAAAGCGCCTGGATCTGATGGTATACCTGGTCGTGTTCTAAAAACCTGTGCGGACCAACTGGCTGGAGTTTTTACGGACATTTTCAACCTGTCACTTCTGAGGTCTGAGGTTCCCACCTGCTTCAAAAGGGCATCAATAATACCGGTGCCCAAGAAGAGCAAGGTGACGTGCCTCAATGACTATCGACCAGAGGTGCTTTGAGAGGTTGATCATGGCAAAAATCAACTCCTACCTCGACAAAAACCTGGACCCACTGCAGTTCACTTACTGCCACAACAGATCAACGGTGGATGCAATCTCGCTGGCCCTCCACTCCGCTCTGGACCACTTGGACAAGAAAAACTCATAGGTCAGGCTGGTATTCATCGATTACAGCTCGGCATTTAACACAATCATCCCATCCAAGCTGGTTACCAAACTCACAGAGCTGGGTCTCTGCGCATCCCTCTGCAATTGGATCCTCGACTTCCTCATTCACAGACCACAGTCTGTTCGTATTGGTGGAAATGTGTCCGACTCGATAACAATCAGCACTGGAGCACCTCAACGCTGCGTGCTCGGCCCCCTGCTGTACTCACTCTATACTCATGACTGCGTAGCCGGTCATAGTGCGAACTCCATCATCAAGCTCGCTGACGACACCACTGTTGTGGGACGTATCACTGATGGGGATGAGTCAGAGTATAGAAGAGAGATCGAGTGACTGTCCATATGGTGCCAGTACAATAACCTGGCCCTCAACACCAGCAAAACCAAGGAACTGATTGTGGACTTTGGAAGGAGTAGGATGGGGACCCACAGTCCTGTTTATATCAACGGGTCGATGGTTGAAAGGGTCAAGAGCTTCAAATTCCTGGGCGTGCACATCTGTGAAGATCTTTCCTGGTCCGAGAACACAGATGCAATTATTAAGAAAGCTCATCAGCGCCTCTACTTCCTGAGATTACGGAGAGACGGACTGTCAAGAAGGACTCTCTCTAACTTCTACAGGTGCACAGTAGAGAGCTTGCTGACCGGTTGCATCGTGGCTTGGTTCGGCAACTTGAGCGCCTGGAGAGGAAAAGACTACAAAAAGCAGTAAACACTGCCCAGTCCATCATCGGCTCTGACCTTCCTTCCATCGAGGGGATCTATCACAGTCACTGCCTCAAAAAGGCTGGCAGCATCATCAAGGACCCACACCACCCTGGCCACACACTCATCTCCCTGCTACCTTTGGGTAGAAGGCACAGGAGCCTGAGGACTGCAATGACCCGGTTCAGGAACAGTTACTTCCTCACAGCCATCAGGCTATTAAACTTGGCTCGGACAAAACTCTGAACATTAATACCCCTCCATCTGTTATTTGCACTTTATCAATTTATTCATTCACGCATGTATTTACGCATATAATTCTAGTCAATGCCCACTATGTTCTGTTGTGCTATGCAAAGAAAGAATTTCATTTCCGTGTCAGGCACACATGACAATAAACTCTTTTGAATTAAAGACTTGACTTTGAAGCCATCATTTGAGACACAATCACTGTAATAGGATTGTACAATGAGCCCTTAAATAGCCAGCAAGAGACAGAGGAACAGATATGCAGACAGACTACTGAAAGATGCAAAAGCAACAGGGTTGTGGTAGTGAGTCACTATAACTTCCCCATTATTGAATGGTACTTGTATAGTGGCTTAGGTTGGACAGAACTTGTTAGGTGTATCCAAGAGGGTTTCCTAAAATGGCATGTGAATAGTCCAATTAGAGGAGTGAACATGCTGGACCTTGGGTTGGGAAACAAACCTGGCCAGGTGACTGGTGTTTCAGCGGAAGAGCATTTTTGGGACAGTGATCACATCTCCATAGGTTTTAAGTTTATTTTGAAGCGGGGCAACTCAGCATCTTTGGGGGAGGTTCTAAACAGTTTACAATGTTTTTAGGCAGGAGCTAGGGAGAGTAAATTGGGCACAGTTGTTGTTCTGTAAGTGTACACATGTGGGAGTCATTTAAAGGCCAGGTGATCAAAGTTCAAGGCCGAGATCTTCCAGTAAGGAGGGATAAGGATTGCAAGGTATAGGAACCTTGGATGACGAAAGTGGGAGTCAACTTTGTCAAAAAGAGAAAAAATCATAACATGATGAAATCAAACAGGGCCTTTGAGGAATATAAAGGAAGTAAGAAAGAACTCAAGCGGGTGATTAGAAAATGTGCTGAAATATCATTGGTGAGTTGAATTAAAGAAAGATTCTACACACATTAAAAATAAGAGGGTGACCAAGGTGAAGATAGCTCTGCTCGAGGATAAAGAAGGGAATTTGTACTAAAAGAGTACTTTGCATCTCTATTCACCAAGCAGAAGGATATGGAGAACTGTGAGATCAGTGTGGGGAATACTAAAATGCAAGGGCAGATAAAATCAAGAAGGTGGTGGTATTGGGGTTCGTGAAGAACATTAAGGTGGATAAATCCCCAGGCCTAATGAGAAATATCCAAGGATATTAAGAGAGGCTGGAGAAGAGATTGCAGTAGCATTGGTGAAGATCTTTGTATCTTTTCTAACCACAGGTGAGTTCTAGAGGACTGGAGAGTAGCCAATGTTGTTTTTTTTTGAGAAGGGAAGTAGAGTGAATCCAGGGAATTATAGGCCGATGAATATCACAACACAGGTTGGGAAGCTTCGGGAGATGATTCTTCAGGACAGGATTTCATTCGATTTGGCAGACAGTGGGCTAATTAAAGACAGATCATTTTACTAACTTGATTGTGTTTTTAGAGGAAGTGATGAAAGTGTTCAATGGGGGTGGGACGGTTGATGTTGCCTACATGGATTTTAGTGAGACATTTGTTAAAATCCCCCATGATAGGTTGATCCTGATGATTAAGATGCAAAGATTTCACAGTGGCTATATGGATTCAGAACTGACTTACTAATAGAAGACAGAGGATTGTGATAGAAGTGCATTATTCAGGCAGGAGGTTTGCACTGGAACCTCTGTTGTTTGTGTTATATATTTATTCATTAATTCATTCATATATATAAATTACTTGCACATAAATGTAGAGGGTGGGTTAGTAAGTTTGCAGACAACATCATGATTGCTGGATTTGTGGACTGTGAGAAAGGCCTTCAAAGTAAACAGTAGGAATTAGATCAGCTTCAAAAAATGGGCAGAGAAATGGCAGGTGGGTCAAATCTGAGCAAGTGTGAGATGTTGCACTTAGGAGATTGAAAATATACAGTCAATGGCAAGATACTTATATGCAATAACATACAGAGGGAATTGGGTACACTCCAGTCCACTGATCTCACTGTCTTACGGAGGGGATATCAGACATTGAGGGGAGGGTGGCCGCAGTGGTGCAGTTATACAGTTGCTCTTACAATACTTCCAGCACCGGAGACCCAGGTTCAATCCCGACTACAGGTGTTATCTGAACGGAATGTGTACGTTCTCCTCGTGTTTGCATGGATTTTCTATGAGATCTTTGTTTTCCTCCAACACTCCAAGGATGTACAGGTATGTAGGTTAATAGAAACATAGAAAATAGGTGCAGGAGTAGGCCATTTGGCCCTTCGAGACTGCACCGCCATTCAGTATGATCATGGCTGATCATGCAACTCAGTATCCTGTACCTGCCTTCTCTCCATACCCCTGATCCCTTTAGCCACAAGGACCACATCTCTCTTAAATATAGCAAATGAAGTGGCCTCAACTACCTTCTGTGGCAGAGAATTCCAGAGACTCACCTCTCTCTGTGTGAAAAATGTTTTTCTCATCATGGTCGTAAAAGATTTCCCCCTTATCCTTAAACTGTGACCCCTTGTTCTGGACTTCCCCAACATTGGGAACAATCTTCCTGCATCTAGCCTGCCCAACCCCTTAACAATTTTGTAAGTTTCTATAAGATCCCCCCTCATTCTTCTAAATTCTAGTGAGTACAATCCGAGTCTATCCAGTCTTTTTTCATATGAAAGTCCTGACATCCCAGGAATCAGTCTGGTGAACCTTCTCTGTGCTCCCTCCATGGCAAGAATGTCTTTCCTCAGATTTGGAGACCAAAACTGTACGCAATACTCCAGGTGTGGTCTCACCAAGACCATGTTCAACTGCAGCAGAACCTCCCTGCTCCTATACTCAAATCCTCTTGCTATGAATGCTAACATACCATTCGCTTTCTTCACTGCCTGCTGCACCTGCATGCCTACTTTCAACGACTGGTGTACCATGACACCCAGGTCTCATTGCATCTCCCCTTTTCCTAACCGGCTACCATTCAGATAATAGTCCACTTTCCTGTTTTTGCCACCAAAGTGGATAACCTCACATTTATCCACATTATACTGCATCTGCCATGCATTTGCCCACTCACCCAGCCTATCCAAGTCACCTTGCAGACTCCTAGCATCCTCCTCACAGCTACCACATCCTCCCAGCTTCGTGTCATCCACAAACTTGGAGATGTTGCATTCAATTCCCTCGTCCAAATACAGTATATTAATATATACAGTATTGTAAATAGCTGGGGCCCAGCACTGAGCCTTGCACTACCCCACTAGTCACTGCCTGCCATTTCTGCAAATGACACGTTTACTCCTACTCTTTGCTTCCTGTCGGCCAGCCAGTTCTCTATCCACATCAATACTGAACTGCCAATACCATGTGCTTTAAGTTAGAATACTAATCTCTTATGTGGGAACTTGTCGAAAGCCTTCTGAAAGTCCAGATATAACACATCCACTGGTTCTCCCTTATCCACTCTACTAGTTACATCCTCAAAAAATTCTGTAAGATTCGTCAGACATTATTTACCTTTCGTAAATCCGTGCTGACTTTGTGCAATGATTTTACCACTTTCCAAATGTGCTGCTATCCCATCTTTAATAACTGACTCTAGCAGTTTCCCCACTACCGTGTTAGACTAACTGGTCTGTAATTCCCCGTTTTCTCTCTCCCCCCCTTTTTAAAAAGTGGGGTTACATTAGCTATCCTCCAATCCTCAGGAACTACTCCAGAATCTGAAGAGTTTTGAAAAATTATCACTAATGCATCCACTATTTCTGGGGCTACTTCCTTAAGTACTCTGGAATGCAGCCTATCTGGCCTGGGGATTTGTCCGCCGTTAATCCATTCAATTTACCCAACACCACTTCCCGGCTAACCTGGATTTCACTCAGTTCCTCCATCTCATTTGACCCCCGGTCCCCTGCTATTTCCGGCAGATTATTTATGTCTTCCTTAGTGAAGACAGAACCAAAGTAGTTATTCAATTGGTCTGCCATGTTCTTATTCCCCATGATCAATTCACCCGTTTCTGTCTGCAAGGGACCTACTTTTGTTTTAACTAATCTTTTTCTCTTCACATATCTATAAAAACTTTTGCAGTCAGTTTTTATGTTCCCTGCCAATTTCCTTTCATAATCTATTTCCCCTTTGCTAATTAAGCCAAGTCACCTTGCAGGGTGAATTTCTCCCCGTCCTCTGGTAGGCTGCTTTTTCTGGTTAATTTGAATGCTTCATCTTTTGTTTTGATACTATCCCTGATTTCCCTTGTTATCCGCGGATGCACTATCTTCCCTGATTCATTCTTTTGCCAAACTGGGATGAACAATGGTTGTAGTTCATCCATGCAGTCTTTAAATGCCTTCCATTGCACATCCACTGTCAACCCTTTAAGAATCAATTGCCAGTCTATCTTGGCCAATTCACGTCTCATACCCTCAAAGTTACCTTTCTTTATGTTCAGAACCCTTCTTTCTGAATTAATTATGTCACTCTCCATCCTAATGAAGAATTCAACCATATTATGGTCACTCTTTCCCAAGGGGCCACGCACAACAAGACTACTAACTACCCCATCCTCATTACTCAATACCCAGTCTAGAATAACCTGCTCTATTGGTTGCTCTACATCTTGGTTTAGAAAACTATCCCGCATTTCTAATTTCCTGTTTGATGCCATCCCCAACTCCACTACTACTGTTAGGTGGCCTGTATACAACTCCCACTAGCGCTTTCTGCCCCTTAGTATTTTGCAGCCCCACCCATATCGATTTCACATCCTCCAAGCTAATGTCCTTCCTTTCTATTGCTTACTGTAAGTGTAAATTGTCCCTAGTGTGTGTAGGATAGTGTTAATGTGCGGAAATCGCTGGTCAATGCGGACTCGGTGGACCGAAGGGCCTGTTTCCATGTTGTATCTCTAAATTAAACTAAACTGATTTAAGAATATAAAATTATGAGAGGCATTGATAGGGTGGACAGCCAGAACCATTTTCCCAGGGTGGAAATGTCAAAGACTAGATGACATAGCTTTAAGGTGGAAGTGGCAAAGTTTAAAGTTGTTGTGCGGGGCAAGTTTTTTTTACACCGAGTATGGTGGTTGCATGGAATGCTTGCCGGATGTGGTGGAGGTGATAGGTACGATAGTGGCGTTTAAGAGGCTTTTAGATAGACACATGTAAATGCAGGGAACGGAGAGATGTGGATTATGTGCAGTCAGATGATATTAACTTATTTGGCATTATATTTGTCATTGTATACATTTCTGCATAGAGGGAATAGGTCAATTTATTATTGGCCCATTCCTTCAATCCCAATGGTATTGGCCCATTCCTTCTATCCAGTGACACTACATGTCCCGCTGAGTTACTCCAGCATTTTGTGTATATGGCGTGAACCAGCATTTGCAGTTCCATTCTACACATAGGGGTAAAAAGCAACTGTTTTTTACAGACGTTGGGATAGAAACATAAAAACATAGAAAATAGATGCAGGATCAGGCCATTTGTCCCTATCAAAATGATAATGGCTGATCATCCAAAAGCAGTCCCCCGTTCCAGATTTTTCCCCATATCTCTTGAGTCCCTTAGCCCTAAAAGCAAAATCCAACTCTCTCTAGAAAACATCCAGTGAATTGGCCTCCACTGCCTTCTGTGGCCGAGAATTCCACAGAATCACAACTCTCTGGGTGAAAAAGCTTTTCCTCATCTCAGTCGTAAATGACCTACCCCTTATTCTTAAACTGTGATCCCTGGTTCTGGACTCCACAAACATCGGGAACATTTTACCTGCATCTATCCTGACCAATAGTCTAAGAATTTTCTATGTTTCTATAAGATCCCCTCTCATCCTAAATTCCTGCAAATACAAGGCCAGTCGACCCATTCTTTCATCATTAGACATCAGTCCCGCCATCCCAGAAATTAACCTGGTGAACCTACGCTGCATTCCCTCAATAGCAATAATGTCCTTCCTTAAATTAGGAGATGAAAATTCCGCATAAGAGAGAGTTAGATAGAGCTCTAGGGGCTAGTGGAATCAAGGGATATAGGGAGAAGGCAGGCACGGGTTATTGATTGGGGACGATTAGCCATGACCACAATGAATGGCGGTGCTGGCTCAAAGGGCCGAATGGCCTCCTCCAGCACCTATTTACTATGTTTCTATAATACTCAGGTGTCGTCTCACCAGGGCCTATACAACTGCAGTAAGACTTCCTTGCTCCTAAACTTAAATCCTCTTGCCATGAAGGCCAACATGCCATTAGCTTTCTTCAGTGCCTGCTGTACCTGCATGCTTACTTTCTGTGGTTGATTTACAATCATATCAAGGTCTCATTGCATCTCCCCTTCTCCTAAACTGACATCATTCAGATAAAAATGTGCCTTCCTGTTCTTGCAACCAAAGTGGATAACCTCACATTTATAAATGTAGGTAGGTAGGATCTTGGTAGGGATTGAGAGTCAGGGTCTTGGTACAAGAGTTATGCAGGATAGGGAGAGATGTGTACGTGGGGAAAGGGGTGGAATAGAATGGCATTGGCTAGGACATAATGTTTCTAACTGTTGTTAAGTTCATGACCTGAAATGGTGACAATTCATTTTCCCCAACAGGTGCTGTCAACCCATTGAGCTCCTCGATCAGGTCGTTTTTTTGCGTAGATTTCAGCATCCCTAACTTGCATTTCCTAAATTCATGGCTTTACTCTTCCATTATTTTAATGGATTAATGTGTTGCTTTTAGATAAACTGATCACCAGGCCAGTTGAGTGATAATGGTGGGAGTTACATATAAATTAGGTGCAGGAGTAGGCCATTCGGCCCTTCGAGACTGCACCGCCAAGTTAAAGGTGGGAAAGCGAAAAATGTCTGTCATATTCACAGAAACAGTTTTTATGACTGTGGATGATATTGTTAAGGGCAGTCTGCCATTGAAGAAGGAACCTAAGGGAGTGCAGGATTTTACAAGAAGAATTTAATTTGTGGAAATTATCTGGGTGAATGATCCTTCAAAATATGAAAAAAATAACAGGTGATTATTAGTGTGATCAGGTAAAGTGTGACTGTAATTATATCAAGCAGTCCTGGTCAGCTCACATCATAAATTGTCAAACACAAATTCCTAAATAGGTTAAACCTAAGATTTTGAATAAATAATGGAAGGAATTAACCAGCTTGTACAAGACATCAGCCCCCAAATTTCACTGGGAAGATAAACCAATTTCCTAATAAGCAGAAGAAGAACTGAATGCGAGTGTTAACAAAGTATTTACAAGTCAGAACTATCTTTACATGATCAATCTCATATGCACCCTGTGAAATACCACTGCTGAGAAATAAAGATTAAATAAACTATCTGTGCAGCTATTAAAATTCTACAGTGCCCAAAAAGACCTGGAAACAAAAGATCTACCAATCTTGCTGCATTCCTGAAACACAGGAAAGTATGATATCTACACGATTCCAGGCTGACACATTCTAGTAATTCCATCAGATACCTGTCAAATAATGTCATACAATGAGAATAATCTTTTAATCAGTAGGCCAATTCAGATGTTAATATCATTCATAATGAGAGTTAATTATAGGGGCTGAAGTCTAAATGCATTGTAAGTCAAGTGTTCTACTTTACATGCCATCCTGTCAGGCTGTGAACCCACTGCTTGTGTGATTCCAGGTTGGTGAAAGACTGGTTAATAACTGGGTTTAAAACACACTCAGAAATGTATTCAGTACATTGTTATAGGAAATGTGATAGAAACCACATATACCCATCAAATGCATGTCTGTTTACTATACGTAAATCAGTTGTTGAACTGGTTGATTCTCTAGTTAAGACTGAAAGTATGTTTTGCTATCTCAATGGCCTTCTGCATGTCTTTGATGTTGCTGTAAACAAGACGGTTAATGCGCCTGTATCCTACTTGTGCAGAAAAATAATGCTGAACCAACTTAGGCAGAAATCTTAAAGCAATGGAATTTCTACATCAATTCAACATTTCCCACAGTCCAGAAGTTTAGAATGCATGGCATCCAGGGTGAGAAACAAATTAGATCCAAAGTTGGCTTGGTTGTCAAGCGATGATAGTAGAGGGTTGATTTTTACATTGGAGATCAGTAGCCAATGCTGTAGCAGAGATCAGTGGTAGGTCCTTTATTGCTCATCATGAATGATTTGGAAGAGAATGTAGGTGGCATGATTCATAGGTTTGACGATGAAACCAAAATTTGTGGGCAGCAAAGAAGGTTGCCTATGACAACTGGGAAAATGGCTTATGAATTTAACTCAGACAAATGCAAATGGCAAGTTGATAGCAGGGCCTTGTAGAGTGTTATTGAACAGATAGATAGATAGATAGATAGATAGATAGATAGATAGATAGATAGATAGATAGATAGATAGATAGATAGATAGATAGATAGATAGATAGATAGATAGATAGATAGATAGATAGATAGATAGATAGATAGATAGATAGATAGATAGATAGATAGATAGATAGATAGATAGATAGATAGATAGATAGATAGATAGATAGATAGATAGATAGATAGATAGATAGATAGATAGATAGATAGATAGATAGATAGATAGATAGATTCTTCTTTATCGGCTGAAGCATTGTGCACAGGGTTTGAGATGCCGTGTAACAATTGCGCAAATCATTGGTTAGGTCAAACCTGGAATATTATGTGAAGTTCTGGCCACCACATTATAGGAAGAATGTGAGAGGATGCTAGAAAGATTCACGGGAATATGCTTGAACTGGAGGGCTTGAGAAAAAAGAGAGATTAGATAACCTGGGGAGGTTTTTATTTGAGCAAAGGAATTTATTTGAGGAATTACCTTATAGAGGTTCATAAAATCATTGGGGTGGAGATAGGGTAGATGGCTACATTATTTTTCACCAGGATAAGGGAATCTAAAACTAGAGGCCGTTGGGTTAAGGTGAGTGGTGAAATATTTGGAGGTAATCTAAAGTTAATGTGTACATGGTATGAGCTGCTAGAAGAGGTGGTAAAAGCAGGTACAAATACTAGTTTCAAAAGATATTTGGACAAGTACATGAATTGAAAAGTTTATAAGGGTAAGGGCCAAATGTAGGCAACCAGGTTCTTGGTGGACATCTTTGCAGACATGGGCGAAGTAGGCCGGGGGGGCTTTTTCCATTCTGTATAAATCAATCTGAATCATTTGTTAACTGATTCAGCTGTATTTAACAAAGTCTAAATATATTCTTCCTTCTTCGTGTTGTGTGTAAAGACTTAAAAATGGTCTGAACCAGTTGCAATTTGCTTGTAATACACGTTAAGCATTCTTTATGGTCTTATTTAAGAGCTTTACTGTAAGGTACATTATTTTAGTGAGAGACAATGAGAGACAATAACATATTGACCGATGTTGGGTCAAGTTCTACCTGCCATAGCCTTCTCAATATAGAATGCAAAGCTTTCCTCCAACAACCTCAGTTTTTTTGGCTAGGCTACATGCTAGTGACTCCAATCGCTTGGGCATTAGTATTTGTTTCTTTATATTGAAGCACACAGTTCATTATCCTTCAACATGCATAAACTTTAACTCCGTGGATCATGTGTAGCATTTGCTATTCTATTTAAACTTGAAGTTTTACCAACCAGCATTCCGACAATAGATCTCAGTGCATTTCTCTCATTCACTCACTAAGAGACGACAGAGTAGCTGGTAGCTTGATGAGTACTTTTGGAAAAATAAAAAGCATTTCTATTGGGCATAGTTATGGACCTGTCCCACTTGACGATTTATTTGGCGACTGCCAGCATAATTGACTGACATATCAGGTTACCAAAAAAGTTGTGGCATGATGCGGTGTGACGGGACGGTGACGCAGCATGATGCAGTGTGACGCGGCGTGATGACATCTTGACACACGGTGTTTCCTCAAGTGTCGGAACATCTGTCGCCACTGGATTTTGAAATGTTCAAAATCTTTCAGCGACCCTGATACGTCAGTCAATGACGCCGGCAGTTGCTGAAAAAATTGCCGTGGGACCAGCCCTTTGGACAACTCGTTAGGCGACTGCCAGGGACTTCGTAGGCCCCCCTCAGTCATGACTGAACATGGGTGATGCATCCTAGTTGTTGGCTGTTTGAACCAAACCTCAGCTAGAGCAGCGTCGCTTGTGGCTGAAGGGAGTGTCACTCCATTGCTGGAGTGACAGTCTCTGTGGCAAAGGTCACATGTGTGTGTGGTCTCTGGTTTGTTGAAGTTGCTGCGCTCCTTTCTGCATGCGTTCAACAGTTTCTCTTCCCCCATTTTGAGATGTTGGTTCAGGGTACCTCTCCACCTCATGCAGTCAGCTGCAAGGCTCTCCCAGGACTCCACATGGATGTCGAGCGCCTTCATATCTCTCTTGCAGACATCCTTGTAACGTAGCTGGGGGCGATCAATGGTTCTCCTCCCAGATGTTAGCTCTCCATCGAGGATGTCTTTTGGAATACGGCCATCCTCCATGCGGTGGACATGGCCCAGACACTGCAGTCTGCACTGCCTGAGTGGAGTGTACATTCTGGGAAGTCCAGCGTGAGACAGGATCTCGGTGTTGGACGCTCTGTCTTGCCAGGATATGCCCAGGATATGGTGGATCTTCTAAGGTAGAATGTGTTGAGACTTCTCTCATGTCTGGCATATGTAGTCCATGTCTCACTGCCGTACAGCAGGGTGCTGTTGACACAGGCATTGTACACTGTTATCTTTGTCTTCACTGTCAGCTTTGGGTTAGTCGGCACTCGAGTTGTGAGGTGAGCGAGAGTTGTAGTTGCCTTCCCGATCCTCTTATCAAAGTCTGTGTCCAAGGAGAGGTTGTCGGTGATGGTGGAGCAGAGGTACGTGAACTGATGGACGGCATTGAGTTCGTAGTCATTGATGGTGATGACAGGCGATGCCTCTGTATCCTGCCCCAGGACATTCATCTTCAGGCTGATGGTCAGCCTTAAGTCCTTGTAAGTCCGATAGAAGCGGTCCATCAGTAACAACGTCCTGCTGGGTGTGGGACACAACTGCAGCATCATCGACAAACAGCATGTGTCTGATGAGAGATTCACCTACTTTTGTCTTTTCTCTGGGCTGGGTGAGGTTGAAGAGCCTGCCATCTGATCTAGTACGGAGGTAGATCCCCTCTGTTGCAGTACCATAGGCATGTTTCAGGAACACAGTGAAGAAAGTCCCAAAGAGTGTGGGAGCGAGGACGCAGCCTTGTTTGACGCCACTGCGGATGTCGAAGGGTTGTGAGAAGCTGCCATTGAGCTGCACTGTCCCTTTCGTGTTGATGTGGAAGGATTCTATCACGCTCTGTAGATTTGGTGGGCAACCGATCTTTGGCAGAGCCTTAAATAGGCCATCTCTGTTGAAGAGGTTGAACGCCATGGTGAGGTCAATGAAAGCAACATATAGAGGCATCCGTTGTTCTCTGCACTTCTCCTGGAGCTGGCGAATGGAGAAGACCATGTCCACTGTTGACCTTCAGCTCGGAAACCGCATTGTGACTCTGGGTAGACATGTTCTGCCAGCTTCTGCAGGCGAATCAAGATGACCCAAGCAAAGACCTTGCCGATGATGTTGAGAAGGGAGATGCCTCTTTAGTTGGTGCAGTCGCTTCTCTCACCCTTGTTCTTGTAGAGGGTAATGATTGAGGCATCCCTCATGTCCTCTGGTACAGCTCCTTCTTGCCAGCAGTGGCAGAGGTCTTCATACAAAGAAAGCAGTAGGGTAGTCTTGCAATGCTTGATCAGGTCAGGGGGAATCCCATCGGTGTCTGGGGCCTTGCCTGAGGCCAGGCTGTCAATGGCCTTGCTGAGCTCTTCTACCGTCGGGTCTGCGTATGAAGGCCCTGTCCCACTTTCCCGAGTTACTCACGAACTCTCCCGAGTTTTCCCCTTGATTCGAACTCGGGGAATGTCAGGTAATGTCGGAAGCGAGCTCGTAGGAGCCCGTAGGAGTCCGTAGATGTTTCGTAGCGGCTCGTAATACCAGCCATAGGTACCCAGGGCATCAGGTAAGTCCGGACGTTTTTTCAACATGTTGTAAAATGTCCACGAGTAAAGAAAAAAGCCCTGAGTACCTAGGATTGGCTATTACCGTACTTCTCCGAGTTCGAATCAAGGGGAAAATTCGGGAGTGTTCGTGAGTAACTCGGGAAAGTGGGACAGGGTCTTAACTCATCCAAGGTCGGCAGGCACTCGATGGCATCAAGGGCTTAGGGGGAGACTGTGTTCTCCCTCGAGTAGAGGTCGGAGTGGTGTTCCACCCATCTCTCCATCTGCTGCCATTTGTTTGCTATTACTTCCTCAGTGGAGGATTTGAGGGGGGCTGTCTTGCTCTGGACTGATCCTAGTGCCTTCTTAATGCCATTGTACATTCCACTGATGTTCCCTGTTATGGCAGCCATCTGGATGTCCTCACTAAGCTGTGTCCTGTAGTCATTGGCACAACACCTGGCCGTCTGCTGAACCTTGATCCTGGTGGCCCTGAGGATCTGCAGGTTCTTCTCGTTAGCTGACCACTTATACTCAGCGAGGGCGGCGCACTTGGCTTCAATGACAGGAGTCATCCTGGTCAACGTGTCCTCAAACCAGTCGTGCATCTTCGAGGTCTTCTTCCCAAAGCTAGCCAAGGCTGTGCGGTGCATGGTGTTCTGTAGAATTTCCCACTTCTCTGTTGCAGAGTCCTCAGGGCATGAGGTGCCAAGTTCTCTCTCAAAAGCTTCTGCAAACTGTTGCACGACGTCTGGATGAGGCATCTTGCTGACATCGATGCGGGGGTTCCCCTGCTTCTTGGTACGGTAAAACCTCTTTGGTTGCAGCCTGATCTTGCAACACACCAAGGAGTGGTCTGTGTCACAGTCTGCACTGTGGTAGGAGCGTGTGTGGAGAAGGTTCTTGATGACAGCATGTCTGACTAGGATCAGATCCAGTTGATGCTAATGCTTTGAGCGTGGGTGTCTCCAGGAAACCTTGTGCTGGGGCTTTGTCTGGAAGTACGAGTTGTCAATGCACAGGTCATGGTAAGTGCACAGCTCAAGCAGTCGCTGTCCATTATCATTCATTTTGCCAACACCAAACTGCCCAAGACAGGAATACCACGAATCGTGGTTTGAGCCCACTCTGGCGTTGAAGTCGCCCTGGAGAACAAGTTCTTCCTTGCTGGTCATGCTGATGATGATGGATGCAAAGTTCTCATAGAACTCGTCCTTTGTACCTGATTTTGTGACTAATTTCAATGGAATTCACCTACGACAACCAACGACAGCAAAAATTGTCGCTACTGCCGCCGAAAAATTGCAACATGCTGAAAATTTTGTGGCAGTCACCTGAAGCCACCCAAAAATTCGCCTAAGTGGGACAGGCTCTCTAGGCTGGTTCTACCCAGTTCCACAGTGACACATTTGCAACAATGTGTACTTGATCATATATTGCATTTTTGAAAGAGATACACACCAATTATGTAAGCTACAAATGTTTCAGTAACCATTTCATGTAAAGCATGTTCAATTGAAAAAAACATGTTTGAATGTTTATATATTTTAAGTTGCAATTAGCATAATGACACTTTAGAAAATTTTCTGACCAAATGCTACAATTTAACTATGAAGGCCCTCCCCCACTTTCCCGAGTTACTCACAAACTCTCCTGAGTTTTTCCCTTGATTCGAACTCGGATAATTACAGTAATAGCCATTTGTAGGTACTCAGGGCTATTTTTTTACTCGTGGACATTTTTCAACATGTTGAAAAAACGTCCCGTCTTACCTGATACCCCAAGTGTCTACGGCTGGCATGACGAACCGCTACGAAACATCTACGGACTCCTACGGTCTCCTACGGACTCGCTACAGACATTCCCCGACATTCTCCGAGTTCGAATCAAGGAGAAAACTCGGGAAAGTGGGACAGGGCCTTAACATTGCGATGGATGTGGAAAGAAAAGAGAGAGAATAAAATGGGATTAATATGGATGGGTATATGATGATTAACACAGACTCAATGGGCTAAATGGCCTGCTTCCTTGTTGTATTTGATTTTATGCATGGAGAATAGTAAGATTGAACGAGAACTTACCAGTTCGAAGGTTAATCGTTATTTCATGAGGAGTCGCGGTGAGGGATTTCGTGAAGAGCCCGCCGGCGCGCATGCTCGACATTCTTCAAAGTAGCGGTGTGGAATCACAGAAACCAATAACAGAAATGACTTAGCATAGTAAGATGAAAGAGACTCAAATTACCAGGTGAAGGCGATTGAGGGTTGGGCGTGGAGGGCACGAAATCCCTCATGAAATAACGATCAACCTTCGAACTGGTAAGTTCTCGTTCAATCTTACTATTTCATTTCGGAGTCACGTGAGTGACTTCGTGAAGACTTCAGAGCTTCTGTGATTACATGCCCTGGACCACGTCCATGCTGACACACCACTAGCAGGGATGGATGGGAGGAACAAACTTGCTCAAATAGTTCATACTGCAAAACAAGAGCATATTTATTAACAACAAATCAAAAAACCCCTCATGCGGGGACACCTCCACGTTCTCGACCTGCATTCAGCACGGCTTCCGCGAACTGTAGAGGAGCAGCAACAGGCTTGTTATAAAATCGCTGAAACACAGCTTCATTAGCCCATCCTGCTGTGGCGAGAATATGGTCCATGGGCACCTCCATGACCCTCGCCGCCGACGTTGATGCAGCCCTGGTGGAATGAGACGTGAACACGTTAGTGTCGATACCTGACTTACCCAAAAAGACCCGGAGCCACCTGGATATCGTCTGGACTGTCACTCGATGATGAGGTCTTTTATGAGTGACAAGCAGGTATCTCTCCATTCCTCTGATGCATGCCATCACCTTGACGTAGTGACAGATATGGGAAGCTAAACACAGCCTAGCATCTGCGGGGTATGCCGGGAACTTCAGCTGCAGCCCTGTGCACCCAGGTCTATGCTGCTTTAGTAGCTCATCAACGAAGAAGACTACTTCTGTAGGGGTAGACATCATTCTGTCGACACGTAGTTTATGGAGTGTCTGTACCCTCTGTGCTGAAGTCAGCGCTAGCAACATCACCAGCTTCATGGTGAGTTTGTCCAGCTGGAGCCCTTCCATGGGGGACCACGTCCTGAGCAGGGTTAAAACGTCCCTGACATCCCAGGTGATATTGTAGCGTGGTGTAGGCGGATTCATATTGAATATACCCCGCATGAGCCTGGACACTAGCCTGTTGGATCCCACCTCAATCTTGAGGTAGAATGACAGCGCGCTCCTGGCGCTGTTGATGGCACTGTAACTTAAGTGTTCATCATGGTGCAACCCCGCGAGGAATTCCAGGACGTCGGTTATAGTCACGGCATCGTACGTGATGCGCGAGCGGCTGCAGAAGGCTTCCCACTTCTTGATATGTGAGCGGTATCTTCGCCTTGTTGACTCTCGACACGACGCCGCAATGGTATCCATGGTCCGAGTTGAGAGGCCGTATTGGGCTAACGGCCTGTTCAAAACCTGCAAGCCAACTAATGCAAATAGCCATGGCAGGGATGTAGCTCCCCTGAGACAGGGTGAGTAACTAATTCTGGGCAACCCTTCAAAAGGACCCAAGGCTCACTGAGCATGTCAAAGACCACCGGATACCACGGCTGTGTAGGCCAGTCGGGTATAATAAGTATAATAATAGCCCCAGGATCTGGTTCCCACAAAACGTAGGTTGGTACCTGATGGTTCAACCGGGACGCAAAAAGGTCAATATCCGGTTTCCCAAATTTGGCTGTGATTTTGGCAAAAATTTCAGGATGCAACATCCATTCAATATTGTCATTGAACTTGCGTGACCTGGTGTCCGCCACAGTATTAAGCTCACCTGGCAAATAGGTAGCTGAAATCCAAATGTCTCTCTGAACACACCAGAGCCAAATTGAGTTAGGCAATTTATCACACGAAACTGACCTGGGACCGCCTATATGGTTTAAATATGCCACCGCTGTGGTGTTGTCTATTTGGAGACGGACATGTGCCCCAAAATTCTTGGAACAATAAGCATGAAGTCCGTGGAATGCTGCAAGTAGCTCCAAATAGTTGATCCCGTGTGACAACAACATAGTAGCCTCAAGGGTATCCCATCTGCCTCCGCAACTAGAGGAATGATCCGTAGCTCCCCAGCCATAAGAGCTCGCATCAGTTTGCAAGTATACCACCGGATTAGCCTCAATAATAGGCTTAAACGAGTTACTAATGTGGCGCACCCACCATCGTAACTCATCCGTCGCTTCAGGCGGCAGCTGCATTGGTCGATCATAATGACCAGCGTGCTGTCTTAACGCAGCGATCTTGGCCCTTTGCAAATTCTGATAATGCAAAGGCCCATATCGGGCTGCCGGAAACAAAGCTACAAGTTTGCCAATTACTGTAGCTGTATGACGAATCGATGGTATACCAGCGGTGATTAAACCTTGACACACCTGCGTGACCACCTCAACCTTATTAGGTGGTATGGTGACCCTCATGCGAATAGAGTCCACCGTAAACCCCAGATAATGAATTACCTGGGAGGGGCAGAACTTTGATTTGGCTGGATGGACAATGAACCCCAGCTGCTGAAATAAATTGACTGCAGCTGCAACACCCTGTTGAGCCAATTCCAGGGTGTGGCCCACAATTAAGATATCATCTAAATAGGCCATTACTATATGATGTCGTTGTCGTAAATAGGCCATAATTGGCTTCACCAATTTAGTGAATAATCGAGGGGCTGTGGTAAGCCCATTGGGCAAAGCCCTATATTGCCAGAGTTGACCCATCCAGATAAATTTCAGAAACCTCCTATAATATTTTTGAATGGATACAGTATAGTACGCATCTTGTAAATCAATGCATGCCATAAAGCAACCATGTGAAATCAATGATTTGGCTGTTTCAAAAGTGTCCATTTTGAAATGAGTATATGTTACAAAAGTATTTAAACTAGTCAGGTCAATGATGACTCGACAGCCTCCATCCTTCTTTGGTCGAGTGAATATATTGGAAACAAATTCCACGGGCTCATGAACCGTTTTCTCTATCACTCCCTTCTGTTCTAGCCTCAAAATTTCCTTATAGCCTGCTGCCTGTTCTGCAGCAGACAATTTAAATGTTCGACCAGGCCTGTGCTGGGATGGAGGAATGTCCCCATTAAGAAACTGAATGCTATGACCCTGAACATTTCGTAACACATACTCATCACCAGTAATATCACCCCATGCACCCAAAAAGAACCGAAGGCGCCCACCAACATGTGAGGTTAGACAAAGAGAAAAGAGAGAACCAGAGCGCCTCACCTCCGTGGTTACCGGCGGTCCTTGACACGTGTGGGTGGACGTAGAGGTGCTGGGTTGGCTTGAGGGCGCGGCGTCCTCATCTTCCACCAGGGTTTCTGCCAACCTTGTCCTAAAAAAGCCCCCTGGTGCTGGGGCAGTTGGTAACGGGGTGGAGCTGGAGGGTAGGTCCTCGTAGAGGTGCTGGCAGACCCTCGTGGTCAAACAAGCGGAGCTTTCGAGCCCGACGGCATGGGGGCACCGTGAGGGTGCATGAGTCCCACCGTTTTGGCTTGTTCGTCAAGCTCTTTGACCCTCTTAGAGAGATCCTCGCCAAAGAGCTGACGGGGCGGCGGCGGCGGCGGTGGTTTGCACAACCCTGCAAACTTAGGGTTGAGCGCCGGGCGGATGCTGCTTTTGCGGAACCCATTGATTTCATGTTGAGTTGCGCACAATAGAGCCAGAGCATCCTCCTGGTCCAAATTTAAGTCATCCCCATCAACCGACCGCACAAAGGCGGTAATACTGGCCGTGAGGAGCTTCAGGATCTGCTGAATTTTCAGCTCCTGTTGACGGATAGCCGCACTGATGTTGCCCCATATCGGCGTATTGACCACAGGCACGTTGAGGGAGTTGCAGTTGGATGGAGCCTTGTGACGGCTCATGGCCTGAAGGAGAACCTCCTACTGGAGCTGATGGTTGTTGCTTAGTGGCCACATCGAGATGGCCCTCCGCTGGTAAATCGGACGGAGGTGGGATGGGATCGCCAAAACCTCCTCTTCCTGCTGCTCCAGGCTGATGGTGGAAGTTGGTGAAACAGCCCTGTGCCTGTCGCTGCTGGACGCTTGCTGCTGTTGACCGTGAAGCAGGAGCTCCAGCAGCCGCTGCATCCGGTCAATACGCCCTTCACCCTGAACACTCAGGTGGTCGGAGTCCTCCGGCTCTGAAAAATGGCCGGGGCCCCTATCATCGGCCAGCACCTCATCGAGGCCCACCCGGTGCCGGTAGTCGTCGCTAGCAGCCGCCGAAGCGAAACTGCGCGATTCCTGCGCGGGCGTGTTCAACCGCCTCCGTTTAGCGGGAGCGGACGCCGCTGCCACTAAGGACACTTGCGGCGTGATGTTGGCACCAGCCGCAGCCTGGATACCCGATGCCCGCGCAGGCTTGCCGGCAGCCCACGTCATGGACCTCGCCGACGCATGGTCTCGCCCACCCATGCATGGGGGGCTCGGCGACCGCGACGAGACCCGACCCAACCGACCCGTCCCGGCGTCGAGAGTTGGGGGGCGTCGACTGGACCTCACAGCCGCCCCGGGTCCCGCCCTGGAACCTGACCGCTCCTCGGCGCAGGTAAAGCCTTGGCCCCAACAGGGTTAGACTTCCGGGCTCCTGCCCTTCCCCTCCTCGGAGGGCTGGGTGAAAAGGGCCGTGCAGCCGCACGCACCCTTCTGCTCGAGGCCGCCAGCAAGCCTGCTGACGACCTGCTGCCATGGCAGGATCCTCCTGCTCTGGCGGCGCACCACACTCCTCCTCGTCGAACTCCTCCGAGCTGTGGTGTGCTGGCGGATCCGGACCTGTAAACACAGGGCTCACCGACATTTCCGCCCCTGTCCCGGCCTGCGCTGCAGGTACCGCCGATATCACTGGCTCCGGGACTGTTGACCGGCGACCTCGTCCAGACGTTCTCCGGCCTTTAAAGCTCCCATCCATGTCCTTGCTGTGAAAACAAAACACAACAAGAACCACCAACTTAAGGTAGGATACTTACCTCAGTGGTTCCCTGATGAAGGGCTGGTGAGGAGCGCGCTCCACCGCCAGCCGTCGCAGCAACGCGATACGACGATATGTCGAGCATGCGCGCCGGCGGGCTCTTCACGAAGTCACTCACGTGACTCCGAAATGAAATTGTGCATGGAGAATTGTCAGATAGTTTATACTCATCTTGATCACAGCACTCCTAGTGCATGCTATCATGTGCTTCGAATTTGGAGAAAAATAATTTGTGCCTAACCAAACGAGACCTAAAGTCTGTAAACACAACACTAGCAAAGCAGAATCAAAATGGATGAACATAAATCTGAGCAATTTATAATCAGTGCTCAGTGCTTTGGTCAGATCATATCATGGATACATCTTCTTGTTGCTATTGGTGATATGAAAGAGAAATATCTGAGTACTGGAGGCATTGCACAGATAATTGATGAGGCACAGCCCTGTTCTAAACCTCTGGTTTTCCATGAAAAACTGGAGAAACACGAATATTATATTTCGGAAAACATCTTGGTGGTTATCTCCTGATTCTACATATCATTTGTTTTTACCTAAAATATTATCTAAATTGAATTATAAATAAGGAATGAGAACACAAATTTTGAACAATGAAAAGATTTTCAACTGATTTTGTGGATTCTTCTTCACCAAATATGTCAAAAGCTAAATTTCCTGATATTACATTTCAAGGAACAATTAGAGTCATAGTCATAGAAGCATTCAGCGCAGATACAAGTTTTTCGCTCAACTGATCCATGCCAGCCAAGATACCCTTCCAAGCAAACCCATTTTCTCCTCATTTACTCCTTCCTCTCAAAACCTTTCTTATCCATGCATCCACCCAAACTTTAAAAAAAAAATGTATTATTGTACATGCCTCAACCACTTTCTCTGTCTGTTTATTCCATATATGTATCACCTCTGTCCCTCAGGTTCAACCATGGTGTGGGGGAGGGGGAAGAGGGGGGCGGGGGGGGTGGGGAGAGGGGATTTGGGGGAAGTGGGGGAAAGGGTGGATAGGGGTTTATGTGGGTAGGGGGTTGTGGGGGTAGGGGGGATGGGGAAGGGGTGGTGGGGGAAGGGTGGTGTGGGGAAGGGTGGTGGGGGAAGGGAGTGGGCGAAGTGGGGGTGGGCAAAGCGGGATGGGGAAGGGGGTGGGGGAAGGGAGGAAGGGGAAGGGGGGTGGGTACAGGGAGGTGGGGAAAGGGGGGGTGTGGGTGAAGGTGGGTTGTGGTGGAAGGGGGTGTGTAGGGAAGGGGATGGTGGTGGGGGAAGGGGATGGTGGTGGGGGAAGGGGGGTGGGAGAAGGGGGGTGGCTGAAGGGGGGGATGTGGGTAAGGGGGGATTTGGGGGTGGAGGGGGAAGAGGGGTGTAGGAAGGGGGCTGGTCGCAGCAGGCGCAACTCACACTGTGCTCACCCCGCACCTTCAGCTTTCAGCCTCACGCAGCAGCACCCGGTCATCTCTGACTTCACACAGAGGCTTCCGGTTCACCTTAACAGCTACCTGCTCATGGTGCTCACTGCCCACATGCTGCTCGGGGACTCAGCCCCTCTTCCGGGATTTTTTATTCTCCATGGGTGCCGGAAGGGGCGTTACCTTTATGGTGAGGACAGGCGAGATGACCAATTTGCTCAACTCACTATTTTTTAAACCTTCATAACTTTTCTAATATTTCACCAATCGGAACAAAACTTGGTGCGCTTGGAGCAGAGGAGAATGGTGAGTATGGTGGCGAAAAATCCAAGCAATATATGTTACTATTTTTGCACAAATTTAAAAAAAAAACAAAAACCAGGTCAAGATGATAGTTTTAGTAATGATATAGATATAAGGTCATCCCTTCAGTCTTCTGCCTCTGAGAAATAGAATCCTAACTTGCTCAACCTCACCTTATAACTCAGTCCCTCAATTCTCATCCATCTTTATTGCACTTTTTCCAGCTTAGTGGCATTTCGCTTAGAGTAGATTGACCAAAATTAAACACAATACTGCAAGTGTATAACTGCAACATGGTGCCAAAACCTTTGTACTCAGTTCCCTGACTGATGAAGGCCAGCATGCCAAACGCCTTCTTAACCACCACGATTACCTGTGCCACCACTTTAAGGAAACTATGGACTTGTTACTCCCAGGTCCCTCTGTTCTACAACACTCCCCATTGCCCTACTATTCACTGTAAAAGCCCTGCCCTGGTTCTATTCATGTGAAAGTCCTGCCCTGGTTTGTCTTCCCAAAATGCAGCACCTCGTTCTTAACTGAATCGGCCATATCTCTGTGCACATACCCAGCAGCTCAAGATCCTGCTATAATACTTGATAATCATCTTTATTGTCCAAAGTACCTCCTAGTTAGTCCATCTGTAAACTTACTAACCATGCCTTATACATTGTCATCCAAATCATTGATATAAATGACAAACAACAATGGTCTCAGCACAAATCCCTGAGACACATCACTCGTCACATGCCTCCACACTGAGATACAACCTTCCACCATCACCCTCTGCTTCCCATCATCAAGCTAATTGAATTGAATTAGCCAGCTATCCCTGGATCCCATGCAATCAAACCTTCCAGTGCAGCTGACTGTGTGGAACTGTTTCAAAGGCCTTGGTGAACTCCAAATACCTGTAGATTGCAGACACAAAATGCTGGAGTAGCTCAGTGGGAAGAAAGACTAGATGACATTTTTGGTTCGAGACCCGTCTTCGTCTGAAGAAGGGTCATGACCCGAAACGTCACCCATTCCTTCTATCCATAGATGCTGTCTGTCCCGCTGAGTTACTCCAGCATGTTGTGTCTATCTTTGGATTAAACCAGCTTTAGCAGTTCTTTCCTATCCATATAGATTACACCTGCTGCCCTGCTCTCATAGATCTCAAGTCAAGTCAAGGCAAGAGAGTTTATTGTCATGTGTCCCAGATAGGACAATGAAATTCTTGCTTGCTTGCTGCAACACAACAGAATATTGTTAGCATACATACAGTTCAGTGTGTCTATACAGCATAGACCATATATATACACATAAATAAACAGATAAAGTGCAATATGCTATTATAGTTCAGAGTTTGTTTGATGGCGAGTTTAATAGCCTGATGGCTGTGAGGAAGAAGCTGTTCCTGAACCTGGATGTACCAGATTTCAGGATTATGTACCTTTTACCTGATGGCAGCAGAGAGATAAATGTGTGGCCTGGATGATGTAGGTCCTTGATGATGTTGGCAGCCTTTTTGAGGCAGCGACTGCGATAGATCCCTTCAATGGTGGGAGGTCAGAGCCAATGATGGACTGGGCAGTGGTCACAACTTTCTGCATTCTTTTCCGCTCCTGGATTCTCAAGTTACCAAACCAAGCCACGATGCAACCAGTCGGCATGCTCTCTACGGTGCATCTGTAGAAGTTCGAGAGAGTCCTCTTTGACATACCGACTCTATATAATCTTCTCAGGAAGTAGAGGCGCTGATTATTCTTTATAATTGCTTCAGTGTGCTGGGACCAGGAAAGATCTTTGGAAATATGCACACCCAGGAATTTGAAGTTCTTGACCCTTTGCACCATCGTCCAGTTGATATAAACGGGATTGTGGGTCCCTATCCTACCCTTTCCAAAGTCTACAATCAGTTCCTTGGTTTTGCTGGTGTTGAGAGCCAGGTTATGTTGCTGGCACCATTTGGTCAATAGGTCAATCTCACTTCTATACTCTGACTCATCACCATCAGTGATTCGTCCCACAACAGTGGTGTCGTCGGCAAATTTGATGATGGAGTTCGCTCTATGTCCAGCTACGCAATCATGAGTATAGAATGAGTAAAACAGGGGGCTGAGCATGCAGCCTTGAGGTGCTCCCATGCTGATTGTTATCGAGGATAACACATTTTCACTGTGGTCTGTGGATGAACAAGTTGAGGATCCAATTGCAGAGGGATGCACAGAGACCCAGATCTGAGAGCTTGGAAATCAGCTTGGAGGAGATGATGGTATTAAATGTCAAGCTGTAGTCAATGAATAACAGCCTGACATATGAGTTTTTGTTGGCCAAGTGGTCCAGAGTGCGGTGGAGAGCCAGCGAGGTCGCATCTACCGTTGATCTGTTGTGGCGGTAAGCGAACTGCAGTGGGTCAATATTCTTGTCGAGTTAGGAGTAGATATGTTCCATAATCAACCTCTCAAAGCACTTCATCACCACAGATGTTAGTGCTAATGGTCGATAGTCATTGAGGCACGCAACTTTGTTCTTCTTGGGCACCGGTATTATTGATGCCCTTTTAAAGCAGGTGGGAACCTCACCCCTCAGAAGTGAGAGGTTGAAATTGTCCATAGAAACTCCAGCCGGTTGGTCCGCACAGGTTTTTAGAACACGACCGGGTTACCATCAGGTCCAGGAGCTTTCCGAGGGTTCACCCCACTGAAGTATCTTCTGACGTCAGCCTCTGTAACTGTGACAGAAATACCATTGCAGCGAATGGGGAGGCACATCAGTGTTCTCCCTATCAAAGCGTGCATAAAATGCATTGTGCTCGTCAGGGAGTGATGCTTCGCTAACAATTGTGCTGCCTCCTGATTTCGCCTTGTAGGAAGTGATGGCATTCAGGCCCTGCCACAGTTGCCGACTTCATTACTTCATCAAAAATCTCAGTCAAATTCACAAGACATTTAAAATGCTGTATGTCTTATCCCTCAGAGTCTCCTCCAATAAGTCACCTACCACAGATGTTAGGTTCATTGATCCTTGGTTCTTCTTTGCTGGCCTTCTTAAATAATAGAAATTAGATGCTGCAAGGATGGATATGTAGGGTACTCCTGAATGGATGGTTTAAAATTGGCCTGGTGTAATTACTTCGTGATTTTATGGCTGAAATTATTTCAACGATCTCAGAAAGTGGACAGTCTAGTGATGCAGCACAGTGAATAAAGACACGTTGGTATAAAAGTGATTGCATTATCAGCACTCACTTGACCCATGTAGCTGGCAATTCCAATAACAAAACCTATTGCTGTAAGAGTACTTCCTCATGGCAATTGGGACATCTTCTTTGCACTCACAACTGCAAAAAGCAATGCTTTTCATTAAAGTCAGAAACCGTTCACTGGGCTGAACGTCACTTATTGTCCTTTTGAAGATGTGTTTGAAATCACTTTGAGTAATGCCTCCATGAAGAGGTTGGATTCCAACTTGGCTGTGAATTGTGATCTCTAACAGATACAGATATATTTTATTTGTCACGTGTGCCAATTGGCACAGTGAAATGAAGTCATCATACAGCCATACAGGAAAAAAATAAAGAACACAACACAGAGTAGATAAAAATTCAACATAAAACATCCCCTCACAGCAGGATCAAAATTTCCCACCATGAGGGAAGGCACCAAAGTCAGTCTCTTCCCGATGTTCCCCAATGTTCACCCGTGGTCGGGGCCTCCCCAAGCCCTCCGCTGTCGCCGCTCTGGGCGGCCCGATGTTTAGGCCCGCTCCCCGGGGTGATGTAGGTCCGAAGTCGGGGCTGGGGACGTCCTCAGCGGCCTGAACCCTGAGTCGGCCCCCTCCTACCGGAGTCTGCGGCTCCCAAAGTCCGCAGGGCGCGCTGGGTGCAGATTCAATGCTGAGGCCCTCAGCAAAGGGCCCCAAGACTCCATGGAATTCAGTGCCGCCCGCGTTTGGAGCTCTCCAAACCAGAGCTCCACGATGTTGGAGAAGCGGTCCAACGCTCCGGAGCTCCAACGGCAACCCAGGTAGGCATCACTCGCTCCGTGGTGGCTCCCAGCAGGGCCAATCATTGCCATGCATGCTTCCTATACTGAAAGCACCTGGTGGGCAGAAGGTTTGTAACATAATACTGGTACAATAGACTCACTATTATTTTCTGGTGTAAAAGGGTTAGGGGAGGATCAGTTAGGGTTTGGATATTATGTTTTGGGCAGTGTTGTTCTCTATTTCTCACCCTAAAAATGCAGAGAGGCTCCCAGAATCCTGAATGAATTTCAATTTGAAATTCATATATAGTGATACCTGGAAATAAATGCAAACAAAATTGAAAGACAATAATCCATTTACAGTCCAAGTGTGATGTCCACTCACTCACCAGTATTTCTAAAGAAAATAATATCCGCATCCTTTCCCCTCTCTAACACCACGGGCAACCTATACTCAATACCTTGAGAGAAAATGACTACTTTGAGTAAAACCCCAGATATTAGTGGGAAAATTATCACTGCAGTGGAACAGCATTTTTTCCCTGTCAGACGCAGCTATATGTGACACAACATTTATTTCATGTTTCCAGTGTTGAGCACATCACAGCTGCAATAATGGATACACAGATAAAGCAAACCATTTCCAAAGCACACAAGGTTCAAAATACACATTAAAATTCCTCTCTTTCCAAGGTATTAGTATCTCTTGCTTCAGTCCTTTAAACTCCTTGTCTGTTAAAATGCATCTGCATTTCCAGAATTCATTCAGTTTATGAAATATTTATCACGTTTAATTAGTTCAGTCTCTTGGCAGATGCTCTTGCTTTGTTTGTATTATTTATACTCATTTTCTCCCATTAGCTCCCTGGTGAAATGTTTTAATTTTGATGACCATCTGTCTATATCTATGTGCATTATTTAATTGGAACTGATTTACTTACAGGACACATATTAGTGAATGTTCCTTGACCTGGTTTAACAAGTAATGTATAAGGTATGAGCAGCTTCGTAGCTACCAGAATAAAATGCCCTCCCTAATCCAGTACTGTTTGCTATATAAAAATACAAGAATATGTAGTGGTTTTGAGAATGATAACGACTACACTGAGGATTCCATTTCTCTCAATTTCACAAAAATTACATTCAGGACTGACGTTAATGTTATTAGTAATTGAAAATTTAAAACAATTGTTGTAGATCTACAGTGATGATCTTTAGGGATTTGCCATTCAAATGGAATCAAGGTCAATGCATTCACTTATCCATCAATGGGAAGCACAAACCTAGCACAAAATAATGTAGGAAAGAGTCCACGTGATCTACCTTTGCAAAGAGATGCCTTCAAAACTCTATTGTGCCTTCCCACCATTAAATAATTTAAGTATTTCCTAAAATCTTATAGTTTGTGATTTTATTGATGTGCAAAAAGAAAGGAGCCAATACATGTTACTGTAAGTACAAAATATTTAAGAATACAGTAGCTTAATGGACACATTTAGAGGTTTGATTCATTGTTCTTGGTTCTTGGTTACTTGGTCCTTCAAAATATTCCAACTGGAATTTAAACTGGAGGTGGTGAAGGGAGGGGTTTAGCCAGAGAGGGTTACTGGGAAGAAAGTGCCACTTTAAATTTAGTTGCATCTGGCTGGGCAACCGTGGTTTGGTGGAGATTATTCCATTCTTTAATAGTGTGTGGGAAGAACGAATTGCTGTACAGATCTGTCTTTGAGGCTGGGACCACAAATTGGATCGAATGCCCTTGTCTGCTCCTAATTGGTTTGGGTTTGGTGTAGGTCTTGTGATCTATGTCTAGCTGACCATTTAACATTTTGTAAAAACAGGTCAAACGGTGAGCTTCACGTCTCTCTTGGAGATGGTTCCACCCCAGAGAATTCAGAAGTTTGTGACACTCGCTTCTCTCTCGTAGGTGTTAGTAACAAATCGAGCAGCCTGTCTTTGGACATGTTCGATGGATTAAATGTTTTTATCTGTGTATGGGTCCCAAGCAGCAACTGCATAGTCCAGATGAGGTCTAACGAGGGTGAAATACAGTTTCTCCTTGACAGAAGCTGAAAAATGATGGAAGTTGCACCTCAGGAAGTTTAGGACACTTGTTGCTTTCACTGCTGCATGATGAGTCTGACCATTCCAACGTAGATCGTTCTGCAATTTGATGCCAAGATACTTGGTTTGTTTTTATTCTTCAAGGGTGACATCAAGTATGTTGTAAGATGTGACACCTGGATTCCTCTTTCTGGTGACACGCATGGTTTCACATTTGGAAGGGTTGAACTGCATGCCCCAATGTTGTGACCACTCGACCATAGTATTGAGATCCTTTTGGAGAGCATCTTCATCATCAGCTGACTTAATTGGATGGTACAGCAAACAATCATCAGTGAATAGTCTGGTCGTACTTGCGACTTTTTCATGGATGTCAATGATGTAAAGCAAAAATAGGTGTGGGCCAAGTACTGTGCCCTGGGGTGTACCGCTCAACACTGGGTGCCAATTGGAGCTCTTTCCGTTCACACACACGCGCTGAAGACGTTTTGTCAGGAAAATGGAAACCCATTGTTTCGTGTTGGTACGAATACCATAGAAGTCAAGCTTCCGAAGCAGTCTCTAGTGTGGGATGACATCAAATGCTTTAGAAAAGTCCAGTCCAGTACATTGATATAGATTTTGAATCCTACCACTGAGGCCGAGATTTGAAATTCAAATAATTAGGTATATCAAAAATGTTGTTTGATCCTATCTGGTTCAGCAATTATTTTAAAGGATAAACATCTACTGATCTCACCTGGTCAGGACTTTATCCAATTCCAAATCTAAAATGATTGATACTAAATCACCCTCCGATATGTCCAGGAAGCACTCAGTTCAGAGGGACAGTTAGAAATAAATATTAATATTCCTTTCAGAGTGATGTCCACATATTGTGAGCAGATAGATTTTGCTCATATTTAACAGGAGACCTGAGTATTATCTAACGGAGACCTGAGTATTTTCATTGTAAACAATACTTTTCTATGTCGGTTCAAGATATTGTTTTTTTTTAATTTTATGGATTATGAACCAATGTGGTTAAAGATGGAAAAGGAAGATTGTTTACCTTATAATGTAGGCTCGATTCTCTTTGCTCCAAAGGAAGTACAAAAAAAAATTTATAGGGACAACCCTATAATTTATAATAATAGACGTATTTGGAAACAAATAGTTAAGACTTTACAGCTAGATAATTTCTCACTCAGGCTACCAATAATGAATAACCCATTATTTAAACCCTCTATATTGGATGGAGGGTTTAGACATTGGGATGATTTAGGAATTAAAAGGATAGAGCACCTTTATAGAAAAGGAAAATTTCTTTTATTCCAAGAGTTACAAGATATCTACGGATTGTCTCCGCAACACTTGTTTAGGTACTTACAAATTAGAGATTATATAAAATCCAACACACAAGATTATAAAAATAAAGTACCAGGTTTATTAGATGATTTGTTTAATTTGCACCCAAATACAGAAAAATTAATAGCCTATATATATAACATAATTTTGGATAAGGAAAATCCAGCAACTGAAACATATCGTCAAGCATGGGAGAATGAAATTGGTTTATCCATAACAAAAGAAAATTGGGAAGAAAGTTTACAGCAAATACATCGGTGTTCGTTAAATGCCAGACATACATTGATACAATTCAAAGTATTATATAGATTACATTATTCAAAAACTAAATTAAATAGTATCTTTCCCAATCTCTCTTCAATTTGTGATAAATGTAAGAATTTAGAAGCAAATTTAACACATAGTTTTACTACATGTCCCAAATTGAATCACTACCGGACAGAAATTTTTAAGGTTATTTCTGAGGTTCTTAAAATTAGATTGGATCCAGACCCAAAGTTAATAATACTTGGAATTTTGGATTCAAATTCGGTACTTACAGTAAATCAAAGACATTTCTTTGATTACTGTTTTATAATAGGGAAAAAAATCATATTGAAATTTTGGAAGGGAACATTAACCCCCACAATTAAAATGTGGGCAGCAGAAATGTTGGAGACGTTACAATTAGAAAGAATCAGATTTGTCCTATTGGACAAATATAATACCTTCGAACAAATATGGTCTCCATATATACAGTATCTAGAGAAGTAGCTGTTCTTGACATCACAGCTTGACGGATACCCTGCGGGACTTGATGAGAATAACATATTCTTATACTAGGATTAATAGGCATATCTTCATTGATATTATTATTTGTAATAGTTTTAGATACAATATATTCTGTTGATTTTCATTTATATATATATATATAATATCTTTTCATTTTTTGTTAACCTTTTTTTTCTCTATTTTCTTTTTCTCTTTTATATAATCAAATTATTATTTAATCACCCTCTTATTGATTTAAAACTACTCTATCCTTATTTCCTAAAAAAATAGAAGATAATAACTTTCAACGGGTTATTTAAAAAAAATATGGAATTAAGTTGATGTTTGTATAAGGTTTACACTATTGTAAATTGATTACTTCTAATAAAAGAAATTAAACAAAAAAAATAAATTTAATGGATGAGGCTCAAGGCTATTTGTAATACCGTTTCTAGAAAATGTTTTGTCATAAAATACCATTCCACAGGAGGCCCATTCCAGTTTTGCATGTGGTTGTGCTCCATTATTATAATTCTAACAAAGGCCTTTTCTCCTCAGGACATAACTGGGAGAGGTGGCATGAGGGTCATGATCAGGGAGACTGTTCGTCAGCAGGGTTGGGATGTGGATTCAAAGCAATTATTAACAATGCAAAGTTTACAATGATTTTATCTGGTGGATGAACATAGCCTGAAGATGCCATAACTAGCAATGTTACAAAATTTTGAGATTTTAAAAATCAAGTCTGCAATTTATCCCATCAGATAAAGCATAAAAAGAAGTTTAATTTGACACCTAATTTACTTTCATATCTTCAGTATTAAGAAAGTCATGGCCATTTTCATACTCGGAAATTAGCATCTTGCTTCCCATTGCCTTTCAATTGACTTAACTCAAAAGCTGTGATCTGGAAAAGTTAACAGTCCATAACATTCTTAAAAATTAAGAGAACTCAATGAAATTTTCAGTTATTATAGATTGAAGCATTCTGAAACAAATATTAAACAATCTTACTTGGATTACCTGAAATTAAAGCATATAATTAGTTAGTTATCTAATTATAGCTAATCACAAAATTCAATGAGTAGATCTAAACATCTGTCAATTTCTTAAGAAAAGATAAACTTTTTTTAAATTGCCTAAGTGTCCAAATAACATTCACACAATAATCCACAATATAACATAATTTTTAAATCAAATTTTCATGAATTTCTGGGCCAAATGGAAGGAATTTAGTGTTTTATGCCTGTAAATTAATGGCCATTTAAATCAACTAGCGAGTGGGTTTTAGTGGAATGCGGTGGATTAGAACGTTGCGGTTAGCGGTGAAGTCGGGGGGAAAAATACTGAGGGTTCATACATTTTTTGGGGACCCCATTTCGCAACATAAAAATATTATTAATGCCTCCCGAAAAACCAACTTTTAATATAAAAATAAAGTATTTACCTTTTTTTCTCCCCTACGGAAAATGCTTCCAGTTGTCTGCGCTCACGGCTTTTGAAGGTGATTTTTAAATTACTCTAGTTAATAAATAATGTAGAGTAATTTAAAAATACCACCATTCATGAAATGTCGGAGCGATTTTTCTTCAGCAACCAAATCGCCCGACATTGATCGATTTGTCCTGCCTGTTGAAAAACGGCACTTTAAGCCCGCCCCCCTCTGCAAGGCGCGAAAGTCACGCACACGGGGAGCGGCAGAACTGCAGCGCCGGTAAAGGTACGTTTTGCAACATACCTACCATAACAGTCATATTGCCTGTTGGGGGGGAAAGACAACCCTTCTGAAAAATGACTAGTTCTTTCATTGTCCCTCTTCCTGGAGGCTACTCTGGGTCTGGCATGGAGTAAAATAGTTATTTGAAACATTGAGTATTTTGCTGCAACATATTGAGCAAGTTCACCTTTTGTAGCGATATCAAGGCCATTAACAGTCAGTAAAAATCATGCTAGAGATCAATTTCTTTCCACACATTCATCTGTTTTTGAAGTCCTTTTTCATGTTAAAACTCTTAAATCATTAGGACTTTTCAGCTCAAAGGAAAATAAACACAAGAGGTGTCCTGCAACGCTGAGGTAAATAATCAAGCTCCATTCTCAGCATGAGGTTACAGTAACGGGGGAAATTGCTATCTATCCCATATATTCCTCAGTGAGCTAATGACATTTTCTCTAGCCTATTACTGCCCAGTGTGATACCTTGTAAAGGAATTCAATGGTCTGGTGAGCTTTAGTTCTTTTAAATTGCATCGAGCCTGGGGAAGTTGGAAGGAAATCTTTAATTTGATCATAGAATCCTTTTTTAATGTAAAGACTCTAAACACCATCTTTGGCAATAACTAACGCATCCATTAACTGCAATGGAAATAGCACTTGTTCCACATGTTTGCTCGAGCTTTACTCATAGCCAATGTTTGCAGCATTATTAAATGGCTGAAAGCCCGAGGAAGGGGCCAACATTATTAAAAGACAGCACAAGTCAAATAAATCAATTTAAATCAGCCTGCACTTTTAAAGAAAAGGTCCATTGTGGCTGGTGCTGACATGCAGGAACTTGTACTGTAAGGAAAACTAAATCTCAAAACTGGAAAATGGTGGAAGATAGAAGAAGGTAGAAATCAAAAACAAATATTTTGCACATGCTAGAAATCTGAAATAAAATAGAAAATGATGAAAAAGCCCAACAAGTCAGTCAGCTTCTGTGGAAGGACAAACATTTAATGTTGAAGACCTTTTGTAAGGATGGCTGTATGGAAGGAAGTGACATAAAGTTTCCTTATGGTGGTCATGGTATAGGATCTGAAAAGGAGGAGTATGTGCATTTTTCATGGAGAGGCAGGAGGCAAAAATCAGAAAGGTGACATCCATGGAAGTAAATGGCGGGGTTGGAACCCAAGGTTTCATGGAGTTAGCCAGACAGTACAAGTAAAGGATTACAGAGCAAGAAACACTGTGCAGTGAGTCATTGGCCATGAGTAAGATGTTGCCAAGACATAGAGGCAGTGGGATACAGGTGCCAAAGAGAAAGGTCACCCATGAGTCCTGCTGCACAAGACTCAAATCAGTGTTTCATTGGGCTAATGGGCTTTAGGGAAATGCCAATGAAAAGCTTGGGGCTTTGTTAATCCTGAGAAAAAGATTGGACACAATTCAAAGTGCTAGGAGGTCACCTCATCCAGTCTTACATGGGGCTTTGTGCAGATATTGGACCCATTATTACAAATAAGGAAATGGAAACAATCCCAATTTACACAATGGACTCATTCTGCTATCTGACTCCTTGAGCCTCAGTTTGCACTGCAGAGCAGCCAGATCAAGTGATAGTTTGAGTGCTATAGGGGGAGCTGGATATCTGCCACCAGGGCAATAGATTACATGGTATAACAGTCCTTGTCAGGTATCTCCACACATCAGCCACCTTTCCTCTCACAGATTTTTTGGACTACTGATGCATAATTCTGGGAGGCTGGGTATCCTGTGTCACATGTCTCACCTTCTGAATATCTAAAGCCCTTTCATCATCTACAAAGCACAAACCGAGAACATGATGGAATACCATCCACTTGGCTGCTTGAATGCAATTCCAACAATTAGGAAATGAGGCAGGTCAGGTGACGGAGGTATATGTTGGTGAGCACTTCGGGACCAGTGATCACAATACCATTAGTTTCAATATAATTATGGAGAGAGTCAGAACTGGACCTTGGGTTGAGATTTTTGATTGGAGAAAGGCTAACTTTGAGGTAATGCGTAATGATTTAAAAGGAGTGAATTGGGACATTTTGTTTTATGGGAAGGATGTAGAAGAGAAATGGAGGACATTTAAAGGAGAAATTGTAAGAGTACAGAATCTTTATGTCCCTGTTGGGTTGAAAGGTAATAGTAAAAATCGGAAAGAGCCATGGTTTTCAAGGGAAATTGGACACTTGTTTCAAAAAAAGAGAGATATCTACAATATTATAGGAGGCATGGAGTAAATGAGGTGCTAGATGAGTATAAAGAATGTAAAAAGAATATTAAGAATGAAATAAGAAAAGCTATAAGAAGATATGAGGTTGCTTTGGCAAGAAAGGTGAAAGTAAATCCAAAGGGTTTCTAAAGCTATATTAATAGCAAAAGGATAACAAGGGATTACATTGGACCATTAGAGAACCAAAATGGACAGCTATCTGCAGAGCCAAAAGAGATGGGGGAGATATTGAACAATTTATTTTCTTCGGTATTCACCAAGGAGAAAGATATTGAACTCTGTGAGGTAAGGGAAAAAAGTAGAGTAGCTATCGAAACTATGAGATTCAAAGAGGAGGAAGTACTGACACTTTTGAAAAATATAAAAGTGGATAAGGCTCCAGGTCCTGACAGGATATTCCCTAGGACATTGAGGGAAGTTAGTGTAGAAATAGCAGGGGCTATGACAGAAATATTTCAAATGTCATTAGAAACGGGAATAGTGCCGGAGGATTGGTGTGCTGCGCATGTTGTTCCATTGTTTAAAAAGGGTTCAAAGAATAAATCTAGCAATTATAGACCTGTTAGTTTGATGTCTGTGGTGGGCAAATTAATGGAAAGGATACTTAGAGATAATATATATAAGCATCTGGATAAACAGGGTCTGATCAAGAACAGTCAACATGGATTTGTGCCGGGAAGGTCATGTTTGACAAACCTTCTTGAATTTTTTGAAGAGGTTACTAGGGAAATTAATGAGGGTAAAGCAGTGGATGTTGTCTATATGGATTTCAGTAAGGCCTTTGACAAGGTTCCCCATGGAAGGTTGGTTAAGAAAGTTCAATCTTTGGGTGTTAATGGCGGAGTAGCAAGATGGATTCAACAGTGGCTGAATGGGAGATGCCAGAGAGTAATGGTGGATGGCTGTTTGTCAGGTTGGAAGCCGGTGACCAGTAGGGTGCCTCAGGGATCTGTGTTGGGTCCACTGTTGTTTGTCATGTACATCAATGATCTTGATGATGGGGTGGAAAATTGGATAAGTAAGTATGCAGATGATACTAAGATAGGTGGTGCTGTGGATAATTAAGTAGCTTTTCAAAGTCTACAGAGAGATTTGGGCCATTTGGAAGAGTGGGCTGAAAGATAGCAGATGGAGTTTAATGCTGATAAGTGTGAGGTGCTACATCTTGGCAGGACAAATCAAAATAGGACGTACATGGTAAATGGTAGGGAATTGAGGAATGCTGTGGAACAGAGGGATCTAGGAATAACTGTGCATAGTTCCCTGAAGGTGGAATCGCATGTAGATAGGGTGGTAAAGAAAGCTTTTGGTGTGCTGGCCTTTATAAATCAGAGCATAGGAGTAGGGAAGTAATGTTAAAATTGTACAAGGCATTGGTGAGACCAATTCTGGAGTATGGTGTACAATTTTGGTTGCCTAATTATAGGAAGGATGTCAACAAAATAGAGAGAGTACAGAGGAGATTTATTAGAATGTTGCCTGGGTTCCAGCAACTAAGTTGCAGAGAAAGGTTGAACAAGTTAGGTCTTTATTCTTTGGAGCGCAGAAGGTTAAGGGGCGACTTGATTGAGGTCTTTAAAATGATGAAAGGGATAGACAGAGTTGACGTGGATAAGCTTTTCCCATTGAGGGTAGGGAAGATTCAAGCAAGAGGGCATGACATGAGAATTAAGGGACAGTAGTTTAGGGATAACATGAGGGGGAACTACTTTACTCAGAGAGTGGTGGCTGTGTGGAATGATCTTCCTGCAGAAGTGGTGGAGGCAGGATCGATTTTAACATTTAAAAGTAAAGTGGATAGGTATATGGACGGGAAGGGAATGGAGGGGTATGGTCTGAGTGCAGGTAGATGGGACTACGGGAAAATGAATGGTCGGCAAAGACTGGAAGGGCCGAGAAGGCCTGTTTCCGTGCTGTAACTGTTATATGGTTTTATGGTTATTAATTAGTTTGGTGTGCATTCATCCTTAAAGCAATTAAATGCATGACCCACAGTTTATTCAAATAATTATTATTTTACTATTCTGTTCAACTTAGGGAGATGATGGATTTATCAAATTTGTATTTTAAACATGGAATGGCTTAATATTAATTAATGCTGGCATATTTCATAAATGGCTCAGTTATTAAAAGCACCTCTTGATATGAAGAGAACCAATGCAAACACACCATAGTTTATTATATAGAGATTCAGAGTTAATAGTAGAGAAAAATTGTTAAACTTGTATCAAGCTTTGGCTATTTCACGTGCAGGGTTATTTCAACTCTCAGTCTGTATTTAGTCACAGATGCAGTGATAAGGCTTTTCATCCAGGCTTAAGGGGAGATTGGGGATATCAGCCAATTTTTCAACATGAAGTCAGCATCAAAAAGCCTCTGCTGAAGTGTGCAAATAAATACAAGATATGAATGTACTGCACTTATCCTACCATCTGCTGACATCCCTATTATTTCCAAAATTTCCTGTTTTTATTTCTTACATTTTGTTCAGTGACGAACCATTGCATTTTACAGTCTGGGACTATCCATCTTGTTTTAACCTTACTTATTTAAAAAATTGTTTATTTACGACTCCCCATAATTTATGCAACTGTGATAAATGGAGTAACTCATGAGTGTTTTGCTTTTGTTGAAAAGGAAAGTAAAGTAAATTAACCAATAGGTTAAAATAGTAAGATTAAACGAGAATTCACCAGTTTGAAGTTTGATCTTTATTTTATGAGGAGTTACGATGAGCGATTACGTGAAGAAGCCCGCCAGCCCGCACGCATGCCAATCTTCAAAGCAGCAGTGTGAAATCACAGATAACAGTAGTCAAAGTGACATAGTAAGATTAGAGAAGACTAGAACTACCAGATGACCTTTATGATATGAGGGTTGGGAGCGGAGGGCACGTAATCAATCACTCATAATATAAAGATCAAACTTCAAACTGGTAAGTTCTCATTTAATCTTACTATTTTACTTCGGAGTCACGTGAGTGATTCTGTGAAGATTTCAAAGCTCTGTGATTTCATGCTGTGGTACGAGTCCATGCGACACACTGCCTCAGTTGACACAGGATATTTAAGAGGGCGTTAGATGTGGCACTTGTGGCTAAAGGGATCAGGGGGTATGGAGAGAAGGCAGGTACGGGATACTGAGTTGGATGATCAGCCATGATCACATTGAATGGCGGTGCAGGCTCGAAGGGCCGAATGGCCTACTCCTGCACCTATTTTCTATGTTTCTATCTATGTTAGGATGAGTGATAATAAATAATGCATTCAAACATGATACTGAGTTAAACATGTTGATGCTTTAATTAGCAAAAAAGAAACAATAGTGACCCCTCTCTCCCAGGGGGAAGCTATAAAACAGAATTTAAAATGGAGTGGGCAAGTACCCCCGGTGTGGCAAGAGATTTATTATAGAACCTTTGAAATGTCAGTTCATTGGACCATCCTATGGTCGCGATGATTTTGTCAAGAGGGATGTCCAGTGCCCTCGCTGCTAACGTTGATGCCGCCATAGTGGAGTGAGAATTAAAAACTGCCATAAAAATAAGCGTAAGCCCTGACGTTCCTGGCCTGCTCTGCTTAAGTAAATCATAAACATAAAATGTTATGTTATTTACAGATGAAACCATCCTGTCCAGTCGCAGCTTCTGCAATGTCTGGGCGCGTTGCACTGAAACCAGCGCCATGACCATGACCACTTTAAGAGTGAGTCTGGGCAAAGACAGGGATGTTGCTGGAACCCATTGGCGAAGAAGCGTGAGAACCACGCTCACATCACTCTGTGTACCTGGGTCTGGGGGGATTACAGTAAAAAATACCCTTCATGAACCAGGATATTAAAGGGTGAGACCCAACAGAGTGTTGTTATGATCCCTGCCACAGGTAGGATGATAAGGCATTCCTGGCACTGTTGATGGCACCATAGCTCAGTTGCTCATCAAAATATAGTGTGGAAAGAAATTCCAACACATCAGGTATGCTTGCCGTGTGATATGATATGTTCGACTGCAAGCAGAACATCTCCCATTTCTTGTTATGAGAGATGTATTGTTTTTTAGTACTCTCCCTCCAGGCTGCAGTAATCACATCCACTGTACGACCAGGAACGGTCTCCTCAGAATCTGCAAATCAATAGATTAATATGGTCATGTAGTGGATGGTTCTCCCCAGTCACAGGGTTCTGAACCAACAGGTTACTGCATTTGGGGACAGCCATAAAAGGCTGTGTCATTAGTCTCAGAACGAGTGGGAACCACGGCTGTGTAGACCAGTCGGGAACTACCAAAATGCCTGATGCATAGTCCTGCTTGATCTTAAGCAAGCACTGACTGATGAGGCAAAATGGGGGAAATGCATATAAAAACATTCCACCCCAGTGTAACGAGAATTCATCTACCACCACTGCCCCTGGGTCTGGTTCCCATGAAATATAATTTGGTAGCTGGTTATTTAATCTGGATGCAAACAAATCAATGACTGGTATGCCGTACCAAACGCCAATATCATTAAATATTTCATGATTCAACATCCATTCTGTGTTGTCATTGAATTTTCGTGACCTGGTATCCGCTACCATGTTGAATCTACCTGGTAAGTAGATAGTTGAAATCCAGATGTTTCTTGTAATACACCAGTGCCAAATAAAGTTAGCCAATTTATCACATGATACCGACTTGATTCCCCCATGTGATTAACGTATGCTACTGCTGTGGTATTGTCAATCTGAAGCTGAACATGCAAGTCATGCATACTAGTACAATACGCCTTTAAGACGTGCTCCCAACAACTCTAAATAGTTAATACCATGTGATTGAAGGATTAATGCCTCATGCATATTCCATCTGCCACTGCAGCTAGAGATGGTATCAGTTGTTCCCCATCCTAGAGCACTAACATCAGTTTGTAAAATAACTGAAGGTTTATCAATCAGAATTGTACTGGAACAATGCTGAATATTCACTATCCACCACTGTAACTCAGCGATGGCTTCAGCTGGTAACCGCATGGGTCTATTGAAATGACCTGCAGGTCTTTTGAGTGCCTGCTCCTTTGCACGTTGTAAATTTTGATAATATAAAGGCCCAAACTGTTCAGCTGGAAAAGCAGCCACTAATTTGCCAATTATACTAGCCACCTGCTGAATAGAATATTGTTGCTCCTCAACGAGCTTGTTACAAGCTTCTATTAACTCTGATCTCTTACCTCTAGGCAGAATCACAGACATGTGAGTTGTAGGCCCAACACCGGATTTAACAACTTTGTAAATAATCTAGGAGCCAAAGTTAACCCATTAGGCAATGCTTTGAACTGCCATAGTTGCCTCATCCAGATAAACTTCAAATATCTCCAGTGACTGTAATGAATGGGTACTGAATAGTATGCATCTTTAAGATCTACGCATGCCATATAACATCCTTTGGAAACCAGTTGTTTAGCAGTAACAAAAGTTTCCATTTTGAAATGTTTATACTGCACATAGGAGAAGTCAAGTTAGATCAGGAATGATTCAACACCCAACATCCTTCTTTTGTCTAGGAAATGTACTAGACACAAATTGGTGAGATTGATGAAACGACTTCTCAATTACCCCTTTTTTCAATAACGTTTCAATTTCAGCTTGTACATCTAAGGACTCGTGTTTTGAAAAACACAATGTCCGGCTTGGTGTATGCTGTGCAGGTGGACGCAATTTGAAAAGGAATTCTATTCGGAACCCTTGTATACTGTGCAGTATAAACAAATCTGATGTTATGCAACACCATTCATTGAAAAACAAGTGTAATCTCCCACAAACTTGTAACTGATCCATACATGACATATTCTGAAAAGACCCAGATCCACCTACATCCATGGTTGTTGGTGGAAACTTCTGCTCCCGAGTTCTGGAGGGGAATGCACATGGGTGGCAAGGGCTGGCATGGTCCTTGGCCTGAACCAACTTCAGTGAACCGTTTATAGGGGTGCTGCTGCCGAAGTGGAATCTTGCTAGTTGGTTGGGCTTTTTCGGCCATTTTCGCCTCGTCGTCCAATTCTCTGACCCATTTTGATAGGTCAGCACCGAACAGTAGATTCGGTGGTTGCACATTGCTAGATTTGCACAGTGCCACAAACTAGGGATTCAGAGTAGGATGGATAGCACTCTTTCTGAGACAGTTTATTTCAAAATATGCATTGCACATTAGGGCCAGAACATCCTTCTGCACCTCAGACAGGGCCCCCCCATCAACTGACCTAGCGAAAGCTGTAATGCCTGAAGCAAGCAGCTTTAGTATCTTCTGGAGCCTCACTTCCTGAGCTCTGATACCTACGCCCATGTGACCCCAGATAGCGTGGTTCCCAGTTGGCACTTTGATCGAGGCACAATTGGCAGGTGTCTCGTATTTTTTGGAAGTTTCTTCCATTATGAGGTCTTGCAGCTGGTGTGAGGCAATTTAATTTATAGTCATGGCCAAGTCCTCATCGTTTACGTGAAGGATTACGTGAAGAAGTCTGCCAGTCCGCATGTGATTCAATCTTCAAAGCAGCGGTGTGAAATCACAGATAACAGTAGTTGAAGTGACATCGTAAGATTAGAGAAAACTAGAACTACCAGATGATCTTTATGATACGAGGGTTGGGAGTGAAGGGCACATAATCCCTCATCGTAACTCCTCATAAAATAAAGATCAAACTTCAAACTGGTAAGTTCTCATTTTCTTACTATTTTACTTCGGAGTCACGTGAGTGATTCCGTGAAGATTTTAAAGCTCTGTGATTTCATGCCGTGGAAACAAGTCCATGCGTCACACACTGCATCAGTTGACCAGGATGAGTGAGAATAATTAATGCATTCAGACATGACATAGATAAAAAATGCTGATGCTTTGATAATCAAAGAAAATAATAGACCCCTCTCACCCAAGGGGAAATTGTAAAACAGAACCTAAATCAGATTTAGCAAAAGTCCCCGGTCTGATGATAGGTTTGTTATAAAACCTTTGGTATGTCAGTTCATTAGACCATCCCACAGCCATTAGAATGTGGTCGAGAGGGATGTCCATATCCCTCGCTGCTGACGTAGATGCAGCCTTGTGGAATGAGGTTTAAAAGTGTCAGTATCCACTCCTGCGTGTGCTAGAACCTGTTTTATCCATCTTGAAATGGTCTGCATTGTAAACGTCCTATGAGGTTTGGTGTAACTGATGAATAAGGATAATTCCGTTTAAAATAAATTTATCATTTTCTAATATACTAAATTAACCCTTAAACTACTACTACAAACAAGTAGTATATAGATAAACAAACTGTAGTATAATTTGAACATTTTATTTAACAAAATAATGCAGAATTAAATACATTTTACAACAAAGATACAAGAAACAATATTTATGCTCCACAGAGATCTTCTCTCACCATGTTTCTTTTATTGATGTCTATCAAAATATCTTATTGTTTCCTTTCAACACCCTATGCATACCAATCTTCACAACACATGAAGCATTGCAATTCACTCGACAGTTCCATGTGGCAGCCCATTTCGGAGTAACATTTCTGACTATCAAAATGGTTGCCCCCATCCAGTTTTAATATCATCCTTATAAATATATATTTTTTCGCTAATTCTCCAGGTGTGCACATCAGGAAGCTGGTTTCATGTTTGTTTCAGAGGTAATATTTCTAGCAGTTCAGCTCTTTTTTAGTGGCATCCTGGAACCTGTACACAGGTGACATGAGTGGCCTTTAAACCTATGACAATAGACTAGAGTTTCAAGGCTGTCGCAAAGTGAGGGGGAGGGGGGGAGATTAGGGGTTAGGTTGCCTCATGAATAAATTGAAGTTCAAAGCCTTTGGCTAATCCAGAGGCAATAGTTATGTTGAAATGATAAGTGACAAATGTTTGCTCAAAACTTCCACAGGTTTTCAGAGAATTGTTCTATTGAACAGACAAGAACACATTGGGCGCTTTCATTAATTGTGGCTACCGCTGCTTCCCCTGCTGTGATACATTCTGAGGCTGATAGTATTACTGACAACCTTGTGATGAGTTGCTTAAATGTAGTAATGTAGTTCAAAGTAGCAGAATCTACTCTGGGTGCTGTATGTTTTTATCTTGATGGAAAATATTGTTGCAACTGCTAACATACCAAATTCAGGAAATTAAACCTTAGTTTCAGAATTAAATCAATTTCAGATATTATATGGTCATATGATTAAAGGAAGGGAACATCTATATAACTAAAAGTCTCATCTTGACCACTTCCTGTATGTGTTGTATATTGATTTTAGAAATAAACTCTACCATATGTCGCTATGATTTTTGGCCATCTTACTCACAGTCCTCCTCTGCTGAGGCAACCCTGAGGATTTTTCCGATCGATGAAAAATAAAACATTTATGAGTGTTTAAATAATCTTGAGATCAGCTGATTGGTCCTTTCGCCTGTCAATCACCATGATTAAGGTAACACCCCTTGGGGGGGGGGGGGGCAGGACTATAAAACCCCAGATGCCTGGACATGAGTCAGTCACTCTGGAAGATCGCGAGACAGAGTCCACAACTGTGATTCTAATCTGTGAATCAACTGAACTGTGGGTCTGCAATGTACATGTAATAAATGATTTGTTAGCCCTTAATTACAATGCAATGAGTTGTTTGGCAATTTGGTGGCCTGCACTCTGCTTGAAATGCTATGAAATTGAATTTGGTAGCCTGCACTCTGCTTGAAATGCTATAAAATTAAATTTGGTGGCCTGCGCTCTGCCTGAAATGTTATGAAATTGAGTTTGGTAGCCTACACTCCGCCTGAAATGCTATGAAATTGAGGTTGGTGGCCTGCTTTCTGCCGGAAATGCTATGAAATTGAATTTGGTGGCTTGCACTCTGCCCAAAATGCTATGAAATTTGAGTTTGGTGGCCTGCACTCTGCCTGAAATGATATGAAATTTAATTTGGTGGTCTGCACTCTGCCTGAAATGCTATGTAAATTAATTTGGTGGTCTGCACTCTGCTTGAAATGCTGTGAAATTGAATTTGGTGGCCTGTATTCTGCCTGAAATGCTTTGAAATTGAATTTGGTGGCCTGTATTCTGCCTGAAATGCTTTGAAATTGAATTTGGTGGCCTGCAGTCTCCCTGAAATGCTAAGAAATTGAATTTGGTGACATGCACTCTGCCTGAAATGCTATGAAATTGAATTTGGTGGCTTGCACTCTGCTTGAAATCCTATGAAATTAAATTTGGTGGCCTGCACTCTGCTTGAAATGCTATGAAATTGTATTTTGTGGCCTGCACTCTGCTTGAATTTCAAGCAATAGCCATGAGTGAACTGCCAGCCCACCATCCCTGAGTGACTGATTTGCCAGCCCACCAGCCCTGAGTGACTGAGCTGCCGGCCCGCCTGCCCTGAGTGACTGAGCTGTCAACCCACCAGGCCTGAGTGACTGAGCTGCCAGCCCACCAGCCCTTAGTGACTGAGCTGTCAACCCACCAGACCTGAGTGACTGAGCTGCTAGCCCACCAGGCCTGAATGACTGATCTGCCAGCCCAAGAATCCATTCGGCCCTTAATGTCCATACTAGCCCTCTATAAATGAGTCCCTTCGGCCCACAACACCCATACTAATGCTCCAGAAAGCCCCGCCACCCCCCCCCCCCCCCCACTGGCCATCAATATTGGAATTGGTGGAGAGGTGACCCAACGGATCCCACTTAATCGAGTATGAGTTATAGATTTGATTTCAGAAGGCATCCATTGATCCTACGAGGAATCATGATCATAGAAAGAATCCCTTGCTTCTCTGCTTTCTAAAAAAAATGGCTAAGCCTTGGATGTCTGGCTCGGTATCCATAATATTGGCTCAGGATAGATTCCACCTCTCTGGTATGAACATAAAACAATACAAAATGCATATTCAGAAGACCGAAAGAAACAATACACTTCCATCACTCAGATTCACTTTTGTTTGAATATTGCCAACAAAGGGAAGAAAGCAAATCTAGATTAAGTTTATTTTCAGGTGGAATTGTAAGCCACCCTGCCCCACCATCCTACCTCACCTTCTCCCCTCATCCTCCCCACACATACACTGAGCAATTTATGTTCTTTTGGAAAGAAATACTTTGTCAGAGTGTTTTATTGTCATATGTCCCAGATAGAACAATTAAATTCTTACTTGCTGCAGCACAACAGAATATGTAAGCATAGTACATAACGGGAGAGAAAAAAAAGTTCAATGTGTATGTACACATACACACATACTCAATACTTGAGGCAGCGGAGATTTTGTTCCTTTCAAAGTGAATGATAATAGCTCAGTGCAAGAGTTTCTTCTTTCGATTGCAGTTTGTGTACCTCTCTTTGACCTTCAGCTGCATATCAGCAAGAAACTTTACTTTAAAGGGCCTGTCCCACTTGTCGCGACGGTCCAGCGAAGGTCGCGTGCAACATCATTCGACCGCACAGCCGTCTGGAGCGTGTGACGTAATTTGAAGATGGACACAAAATGCCGGAGTAACTCAGCGGGACTGGCAGCATCTCTGGAGAGAAGGAATGGGTGATGTTTCGGGTCGAGACTCTTCTTCAGTCCGAAAGAAGGGTCTTGACCCAAAACGCCACCCATTCCTTCTGTCCAGAAAAGCTGCCGGGCCCGCTGAGTTACTCTAGCATTTTGTGGCTATCTTCAATTTTCTTGGCCCCGATCTGGGAGTAAAAGTGGGGGCGGATCTGGACCGCAATGGCCATGAGCCCCAGGCCGAGCTCGGCGATCGTTTGCCTGCTTCTGCTGCTGTTAGAGGTGAGACGTTGCATCGCGCCAGGATCTTGGGCCTGTCCCACTTTGGCCGTCAGTTCCGTGACAGGCCGTTGGCGCAGGAAGATTTTGTTCGCTACAAAAACTTTGTAGCATGATGTCGCGCACAACTACATAACCCTCCATGTTTCTCAGTGGGACCGGCACCGCGCGGCCATACGATGCCCGTGCGCCACAACGTGACCACGTGGTCGCGTAATTTGCATGCCAAGGACACGTAAGTGGGACAGGCCCTTAAGGCTACAGAGATTTATTGTCAGCCCTGCAAAGATCTCTGTGCCTCAATGGGCCATATTGTTATTTAGAAACCACTTTGAAGTAAATGTAATCTATTACTAAAAGTCTCATATTGACCACTTCCGGTCTGCGTTGTTTTTAAACTTGCGCAAAAACAGTACCATATATCGCTAGGATTTTGAAGGTACCTTACTCACCGTTCTCCTCTGCTCCAACCGCACCAAGTATTGTTCCGATCGGTGAAATATTAGAAAGGTTATTGGTCTGTTATTTGCCAGGATGGCGACGCCCCTTCCGGCAACCACTATAGGGCCTGTCCCACAGCGGCGACCTAATTTGCGAGTTTAGAAGAGTTTGCCCTCGCCTCATACTCGCACCATGGTCGACATGAGGTCCTAGGAGGTCTTTGTAACTCTCCTTCATGCTCGAGAGTCGGCCCCGCGTAATCGAGGCCTCAGCTAGTCGCCACATTTTTTACAACCTGCTGAAAAATGCCCACTGTGGACACGAAGGAGTCCAGCCAAAAACGAATTGGACATGAGTTGCGTGCGCTGGACGTGCTTATTGCCTCCAATACAATTCCCTACTCCTCCAAGGTCTCGGGCAGGGCAGGTGGTTGCCCATGAGCATTAGCATCTCTCTCATGAGGCCCGCCCATGTTGAGAACCTGACAAGCGGGCTGCATTTGGTTTGGCCAGTAGTTTCGGAGCAGCAGCTCCTTGAGGCCTGTGTACTTACCGGCCGTCTGCTGGTCAAGGGCACTTACCACATAGTAATAGTGGGTCTCATCGGCTGTAAAATTGTGATTCAGCCTGTCGATACCAAACCCCCAGCTGGGAGGTCCAAAATGTAGATAGCTTCAGGGAGACCACGTTGAGTCCGGCCTCATCGGCCTCATAGGCGGCAGTGGCAAAATGCATTTTCTTTTCGAATTTCCCTTCTAGGATTACACTCCTGGATGTCGAGGTCACCAGTGTGGCAGGGACGGGAAGGAGTCCAGCCAAAAACTAATCAACACGAGTTGCGTGCACTGGACGTGTTTATTCTATCCAATAGAGCTACCTACTCCTCCAAGGTCACGGGCGTTGCCCAACCTTAAATACCAACTCAGGTACCGATCCCGTGACTAGCGCCTCCCACACCAAGGCGGCGCCTTCTAGAGTTCGTTGTTCCATTGGGTTGCCACAAGTTGCCATCACACCGCGAGTAAAAAAAGATCGCCATGGAAAAAAACAATATTTTTATACTCGTAGGTTTAGTCGAGGTAGGTCATAGTAGGTCGTAATGCTATCGTCGGTAATCAAAGGTAATCGAAGGTAGTCGAAGGTAAAGCTCGTTGATAATAAAAGGTAAGTAAACCGACCGGTAATGTTAAATGCCCGCTAAACTTTATTTAAAGTTGTCTAGCTTCTTAAAAGTGTCTCCACTCCTTCTCCCCCCCCATCTCCCCCCATCTCCCCCCATCTCCCCCCATCTCTCCCCATCTCTCCCCATCTCTCCCCATCTCTCCCCATCTCCCCCCATCTCCCCCCATCTCTCCCCATCTCTCCCCTTCTCGCCCCTTCTCGCCCCTTCTCGCCCCTTCTCGCCCCTTCTCTCCTCTTCTCTCCCCTTCTCTCCTCCCCCCCCCCCACCCCCACCCCTAAGCACTCTCTAAAGGACTTACTGTAACTGTGCCAGCCGTCTTTTACCTTCCTGTTCATCACGGGTGTGTATTTCAATCAGCGCTCCCCCGCTTTCCCTGGCCCCTGACTTTGCTGTGTGTGTGTGTGTGTGTGTGTGTGTGTGTGTGTGTGTGTGTGTGTGTGTGTGTGTGTGTGTGTGTGTGTGTGTGTGTGTGTGTGTGTGTGTGTGTGTGTGTGTGTGTGTGTGTGTGGTCCTTCTGGCTTGCAGTTTCATCGCTGATGGTCAGTTTTTAAGGCGTGTACCCTCGAGCTTGAAGGTCGAAGCAAGTTGTTGAAAAGTCGCGTGGGTGGGACAAGCCCTTATCAATCACCAGCTGTGAAAATAAAGCTGAAGGAGCGTAGTGAGCTGAGTGCGAGCGGGGCCTGTGTTCTGCAAGCAGAGTCTGTGTTCTCCGAGTTGGGCCTGTGCTCTGGGTTCTGTGAGCGGGGGCTGTGCTCTGTGTTCTACGAGCGGGGGCTATGCTCTGTGTTCTGCGAGCGAGGGCTTTGTTCTACGAGCGGGGCCTGTGCTCTGTGTTCTGTGAGCGGGGGGCTTTGTGCTGTGTTCTACAAGCGGGGGCTTTGTTCTACGAGTGGGGCTGTGCTCTGTGTTCTGCGAGTGGGGGCTGTGTGCTGTGTTCTGCGAGCGGGGGCTATGCTCTGTGTTCTGCGAGCGGGGGCTGTGTGCTGTGTTCTGCGAGCGGAGGCGGCGACCACAACGACGAGCCGAAGCCGATGTGTGCAGATGGGTCCTGGAGCCGGTGAGTGTGGTCGTAGCCGGTGCCGGAAGCCACAGAGCCCACACAACCCCCTCCCACTCCCTCCACACCACCCACCCGCCCCTACCCCCACCATCCCCCCCTAGCCCTACCATCCCCCCTACCCCAACCATTTCCTCCCACCACTACCACCACCCTCCTACCCCCACCATCCTGCCCCTACGCCCACCTTCCCCCCCTACCCCACCATCCCCCCCCGTACCACCACCACCCCCCCACCCTCACCATCCCCCCTCGCCCAACCAGTCCCCCCGAGCCCAACCATTCCCCCCTCGCCCCACCATTCCCCCCTCGCCCCACCATCCCCACAATCCCCCCCACCCCACAATCCCCCCCCACTCCACCATCCCCCCTACCCCCATCATCCCCCCACCCCCACCATCCCCCCGTACCCGCACCATCCCCTCCCCCCCCACCGACAGGCCCCTTCTGAAGCCATCCCACTCCACTGGCTGTATGACGCTCCCCGCCTGAAACCGTCCCCATCCCCCAGCTACAGAACGCACCTGCCATTGTGTTGGGGGAACAGGTGAGTGGTGGAATATTGCGTTGGGGGACCAGGCCTCCCATTTGACTGGGACCCAATGGGTCCCACTTAGTCTAGTGAATTACATGTTTTTGTAGCCTTTTACGACCCTTTTACGAGCTTACAAGATATGTATTAAAGGCATTAATACTGCTCCTTAGATATACTTTATTATGGACCTGCTTATTTGGTTTCATTAAAGGCATTAAAATTAATGCTCCATGTGGCTTTTCTTTTCCTTTGAAGTTAGTGGCAATCCCTCCACAGTCCGTACTCCTCTCTTGCAAGCATAACATCTGAAATGCACACAGTCAACTTCAAACATTCACGGCTCAATATTTACAACAGAAAATGAAAGAGGAAAATGTTTAAGTCAAGAAATTACTTAGGGCAATGTCAACTAAGAGAAGCTAATCACCTTAAACAGAACAATGCCCTTTGGTTATTACGGGAGATGAAAAAGTAGGTTCTCCAAACATTTTTATTGACAAGTCGCTAAAATCATTGTCATAATCAAGGCCTTCTCACATCATTCCTTCCTGAAGATCACCACTAAAAACTATTTCTAAAAACAAGTGTATAATTTTACAAACTAATATTAACCTCATAGTTTATGAACTTCTTCTTGTGTATGGCGTGCACAGCCTAAAGTTGTAGGATAACTTGTTCTATTTGATCTTATTTGATTGATCGCACCAGGTTAATTGCATTCATCGAAACAGGGCTGACCACGTGAAGGTTGCAATCTCCCACCCCATAGTTTATGATGAATCAATTGCAACATGGATTGAAGCTATTGTGAGTGGTTCTAGAAATATCACAAGATGCCATTATATCCTTCATGTGCTTCCTAAAAATGTGCATACAACACAATTACCACACACTCTGAATTATTGCTTGTAAGAAACTATTATAGTGAATTATATTGAAATTCCTACAGTTTATTCAGGGTCATCTATTTAATCCTGTATTCACGTGGTGTAATTTTTCTGCAAATAGTGACAATGTTTTTCAATCACCGTCATCCCATGGTTGTTAAAATGCAACATTTTATCAACCCTTTTATTCTCTATTTTTAAAGTGGGTGCAATCAAACGTTTCAGTTGGTACTGCTCTAGTGAGCTTCTAATGTGTCCTCTTGGCATAACACAGCATCTGTTCATATACAGAGGAATTAAGCATATGATTTTTTTTTGAGTGAGTCAGTCAGGGCTTGCAGTGATTTCCTGAGTACAAGATCCAAGATAAAAGATGAGCTTTGGCATAACAGCTGTTCTGCTCCCTGCACAGACAAATTGAAACTACTGTATGTGAGATTGTTGAGAGAAAGCCTGGCATTCTGTTTCTGGTAGGAATATTTCAGTATGATGCTACGCTGGCTTGACCAGTATCAATAAACAAGGTTAACTGCTGGGAGGATCATGAATAAGAACTCTGCAATCAGTGAGGGGAGGGAAGCTGAATACAGAGGTGTAGTCAACGACTTGGTTGAGTAGTGTGGGCTGCATCACCTGCAGCTCAACACCGACAAGACTAAGGAGTTAGTGGAGGAGAAGAACACTCCTGTCCCCTGTCTCCATCAATGGTGTGGATGTTTACACCCTGGAGCGTACGTTGACAGTAAACTGGACACCCTGGTCCAGGAACGCTGAGGCGGTGTACATGAAGGGCCAGAGCCAGCTGTACTTTTTGAGAAGGCTCCGCTCCTTCAATGTTTGCAGTAAGATGCTGCCGATGTTCTACCAATCGGTGGTAGCCAGTGACCTCTTCTTCGCTGCCATGTGCATGGGGAAGCAGGGTGAAGGCTGTGGATGCCAATAGGATCAACAAACTCATCAGGAAGGCTGGCTCCGTCCTGCGGGCTGAGTTGGATTCATGAGAGGTGCTCTTGTAGGGGAGGATGCTCCTCAAACTGTTGAGCATCCTGGACAATACAGTTCACCCCTTCCATGACACACTGGTCAACCTGAGGAGTACCTTTAGCAACAGATTGGTTCCACCAAAATGCAGGACAGAACACCACAGTAGATCCTTCTTCCCTGTGGTTATCTAACTGCACAACCCCTCCCCCTCCCCCTTCTGTCGTGGGGTAGACTGAGACTGAATCCCCCACCTCCCCCTTCCCAATCTTTGCACATCCCCAATCCTTTCCACTCCTCACTTTAATTTCATGTTTCATTAATTTTGTGCTTTTATGACTGTGGCAGATCAATTTCCCTCCTGGGATAAATAAAATTCTATTGTATCATATCGTTTCATATCGTATCATATCATAAGAGGACAACCTTACAACAGAGATATAGTTGACTATTGTATGATCATATGACTACATTTGCTGTAGGGCATGAAATTGACATTGTGATAGGTAATAAAATGAAATGCATGACAATGATACGTATATAAGTCAAAATCAGAGGTTAAAACATCTGTCAGCAAAATGCATATGCACAATGTACGTCAGTTGAGGCTGTTGTCCTCAACCACCTCAGTCCTGGGATATTGATTGAAAGTCACAACATGGAGACAGGCACTTTGATCCACCGTGCCCACGCCAACCATCGATCACCCTTTCACACTAGTTCTATGTAATTCCACCTTCACACTGACCTCCCTACACAAGGGGTATTTTATAGAAGCCAATTGCCCTGCAAACTTGCATGGCTTGGAGATGTGGGAGGAAACAGGAGCACCTGTAGGAAACCTACATGGTTACACGATGAACGTGCAAATTCCACACATACCCAAGGTCAAGATTGAATCCTGGTCTCTTGCGTTTGGAAGCTGCAGTTCCACCAGCTGTGCCAATGTGCCACTGAATCACTGTTAGATATCATATCACTGTCAGAGTTCCTCAAGACAGTGTTCTAGGCTCAGCCATCTGTGGTTTTAGCTTCATCTTCATCAAGGCCCTTCCCTCCACCTTTAGATTACACAATAATGAGTTCCATTCTCATTTTCCGAGTAATGAAGCAGTCGATCTCTACAGGCAGCAAGACCTAAGCAATGTTCAAGCATGTTGTGAGAAGTGACACATATGCTACACAATAACTATCTCCGAAATTAGTAGCAAACTATCTTTCCTAGATATTCAACATGACATGTCTTTAATTCACATCCCCTCCCCAAATGCATCAACCATTTACTGGACATAAAGAGGCACAAATTGCTGGAATAGCTCAATGGGCCAGGCAGCATCTCTGGAGAACATCAATGGAGAACATTAATAGATGATATTTCATTTTTGGACCTTGAGGAGATTTTGCAGTGAAACAGTAAAATGCAGACATGAGAACTGCAGATGCTGGTTTACAAAATAAGAGACACAAAGTGCTCAAGGTCCTGACCCGAAATGTCATCTTTAGTTTTTAGTTTTATTAGTTTTAGAGATGCAGTATGGAAACAGGCCCTTCGTCCCACCAATTCTGCACCGACCAATAATCTCTGCATGTTAACACTGCCCTACACATACTAGGGACAATTTACATTTATAACACGCTAATTAACTTACAAACCTGTATATCATTGGAGTGTGGGAGGAAAACAAAGATCTCACAGAAAATCCATGCAGGTCGCAGGGAGAACATAAAACTCCGAACAGACAGTGCCTGTAGTCGGGATTGAACCCAGTTCTCAGGTGCTGTGAGAGCTGTCAAGCTGCAACTCTATTGCTGCTCCATTGTGCCACCTATTCATGTTCTCCAGAGTTGCTGCCTGACCCACTCAGTTACTCCAGCATGATATGTCTCTTTTTTAGTAAACTAACATCTGCAGTTCCTTGTGTGTATATTGGCAGTAATTGGACTTCGTTTGTGCGATAATGGGATAATTTTGTCCTTTGATTTGCACTGAATGGTTCCACTAATATAAACAAGCAGCCTGTCTATGCTGGTTATGTCTGCTCTGTATTGTTCATGAACCATGAGTATCTGTGCACAATAACACCCTATGCTCTCACAATTCCTTTCAATATAATTTCCTGGAAATGATAAATATGTTCCATTGCCAATCCTATGTCTACTTGTTACACCACATCAATCTCGCATAAGTAACATTGCCATTTCTACCAACTAACCCTATTAACCATGCCCTGGGATTAAATTAAATAGACCACAAGGACAAAACCATTTGGCAGATAACCTTGGTTTTGATCCAAATGGATAAACAAGAATGTGTTTATTTCATGAAGGTTATTTTAATAAAGCAATTCTTGCAGCATTTTTCACTCATGCATTTATACTGATCTCAACAACATTTCTTATGTCCTGCCCATTTCTTCAGTCTTACATTAAGAAAGTTAGTTGTGTAAAATGTCAGCCACACAACAAAATTAACTCCAGTTTTTTTTTTAATTCAATGTTTACAATTAACTCTGTCCTTGCATTTAGGCTATCTCAAAGTATTTTTAAGTATTCTATACTTCACACTGTACTCTGCTATTTTCCATTCAATTGAGAGGGCATTACAAAGATCTTATTTTTTTTCTCCTCACATGTAAATCATATACTTTTCTAAGTGACACAGAGATTGAGCTGTAATTTAAAATATCTTCTCTATTATCATATTTGGATGATACAATCTGCTCTCAATTTCTCTGATCACACCACATCGGCTCCCAACGTGAGGCTATCCTCATTCTTTAGTAAAATGATTTTCCCCCTGCTCTTTTGAATGGTGCTCTTACCGGGGTCTCCTCCGTCTCCCAGAGCTCTGCTCTCACTCCTCCACCCCAACCCCCCCCCCCCCCCCCCCACCCTCAGATAGATCAATGATAGATTCCAGACACAAGGAACTGCAGCTGCTGATTTGCAAACTAAAACACACATTTACTGGAGTAACATTGCAGGTTATGCACCAGCTCTGGATAGCATGAATAGGTATAATTTTGGGTCAGGACCATTCTTCAAAATGATTATCGGGTGTGAAGGGGAAGAAAGCTGGAGAGAGGTGGGACAGTGGAAAGCCTGGAAGGTAATAGGGGAGGGTTTTTGTTCATTAGAATATGGTTTGATAAAGGCCAGAGATGAAAAGGCTGAAGGTGTGAGAAAAATGGTTTGCAGAGTTGGTTGAACGAATAGATCCCCTGGTCCTCACCATTTATTCCATCTGCCTCCACATCCATCATATCATTCTCCAATAAATCCTTGACCTTCAACTTATTCCCATTGCAAGTCACATCTTCCCGTTCCCACCCTTTTACATTTACTCTAGAGACAACCCTCTCCACAACTCCTTCTTTCACTTATCCCTTCCTACCCCCCAACCTGCCTTCAACCCCAAGCACTTTCCCCTGCACCCACAGGAGATGTAACATCTGTCCCTACACCTGGTTTCTCACTTCCACCCAGGGACCCCAGCAGGAAAAACTCAGGTTCACATACTGGTGCTTCTGATGAGATCTCTTTTACATCAATGAATTGAAGCGTCGACTAGGCGATAATTTCACCGAACATTAGTTCTCTGTTTGCCAAGGCTTGTTGGATCTCATGCATGCTAATCATTTTAACATGTCCAAGGCCAATGAAAGCTACACCAAACACAAAAAAAAACAATTTCACATTATTATACTGATGTTGGAGAGAATTGTGTGCTTTTTATCTTACTCTGAATCTGTCAATCTCATCCAGCAGTGATGAGTTTCGCAAACAATTCGATTTATTCAAGGCCTTAACAGTAATACTGTACACACTCTGAGAGCACCCAAAGTGTTTCAATGATTCATTGCACGTATGGGCTTTTTATATTCTTGCAACACAATCGTTACATGCAGATTTTAGATTTTTTGAAATAATTCATCAGTGATCAATCTTCAACTATCTGTTCCTTCTTAATTAGAAAAACATTCTCTCATTTGTCTTGCAAATGGTGTCAATAGTGACTTTTCTTTTCTCATGATTTATTGCCCTCAGCCTGGTTAACCACCTTCTATACTTCTCCCATTATATTTATCCTTACTCGAACTAGCTATGATTTGTAGTCTAAACTGCTAAATCCATGTGTTGTATCTAACATGACCTTTAAGTTACCTTTACTATGTTGACCTCTTTTCCCATCTTGCTTCCCCTGTATGTAAGATATTGGGTTAAATATATTAGAAAAGTTGCCCAATGTTCTTATAATTTGCAGAACCTCCTGCATCAACCAACCTTTCTGTCCTTGGTTTCCTTCATTGCCAAAGTGAGGACACATGCTGACTGGAACTATAGCACATTATATTCCGTTTGGAGACCCTACAACTCAATGGTATGAACATTAAATTCTCCAGTTTCAAGTAATACCCGTCCTACCACTTGTTCCTACCACTCTGATGGCCTCACAACCTTCTCCACCATATATTCATCACCAATCCTTTGTCCCTTATTTCCCTTTATCTTCCATTCTTTCCTCATCCCTCAGTATCTTTCTATCAATATCCTTTCCTCTGGCGTTACATTTCACTGCTCCTCTTCTTTCTGTATTTGTGTACCTTTTGGCTCCTTTACACCTCTACATTTTGTCCCTTAATCTACGCATTATCCCTTCCCTCACTACATCCACCTATCATTTACCAGTCAAAAGAAGGGACTCAACACTAAATGTCACCTGTCCCTGTTCTCCAGAAATACTGCAGGACCTGCTGAGTTGCTCTAACACTTTGCTTTATTTTAAATCACTTACTAGGCTGTCTCACCTCCAACTTTTTTTCCCAGCTTCTAGCTCTGACATCATCAGTCCGAAGAAGGGTTTAACTTTGGAAGAGGAAGGTTGAGGAACCACAATCCTGTTTACATCAATGGGACGATGGTGGAGAGAGTCAAAAGCTTCAAATTCCTGGGCGTGCATATTTCCGGCGATCTTTCCTGGACCCAGCACACTGATGCAATTATAAAGAAAGCACATCAGCGCCTCTACTTCATGAGAAGGTTACAGAGATTTGGTATGTCAAAGAGGATTCTTTTGAACTTCTATAGGTGCACAGTAGAGAGCATACTGACTGGTTGCATCGTGGCCTGGTTCGGTAATGTGGATGTCCAGGAGCAGAAAAGACGGCAAAAAATTGTGAAGACTCCCCAGTCCATCACTGGCTCTGGCCTCCCCACCATTGATGGGATTTATCGGAGTCGCTGCCTCAAAAAGGCAGCAAATATCATCGGAGACCCACATCATCCTGGCCACATGCTCATCTCACCACTGCCATCGGGAAGAAGGTACAGGAGCCTGAGAACTGTCATATCCAGCTTCAGGAACAGCTTCCCAACAACCATCAGGCTATTAAACACTAAAACCTCATAATCTATGAAACATAGAAACATAGAAACATAGAAAATAGGTGCAGGAGTAGGCCATTCGGCCCTTCGAGCCTGCACCGCCATTCAATGTGATCATGGCTGATCATCCAACTCAGTATCCCGTACCTGCCTTCTCTCCATACCCCCTGATCCCTTTAGCCACAAGTGCCACATCTAACGCCCTCTTAAATATAGCAATATGAACTACAGTAGACTACAATAGACATTATTATTATTGCATTGTTATTGTTGTTTTTTTTAGTTTTGTTATATTATTTATTACGATTATATATTCTGCTGTGCTGCAGCAAGTAAGAATTTCATTGTTCTATCTGCGACATATAACAATAAAACATTCTTGACTCTCTTGACTCATGACCCAAAATAGCACCTGTCCATTTCCTCCACCTGACTGCTGACTTCCTCCAGCACTTGTTTTCTGTTGAGGAAGATAGATCTCTGCTCAGAAACTGAATTAATTTTAACTTAAAAAAATCTAAGGACCTTTCTCAATGTTCACATCTTTCCAGTATCCTGACAAGCAAAACTGCATAAGTGCAAAACCAATAAAAGCAACACCAAACACAAAAAAACACAATTTCACAGCATCATCTATTCCCTTTGAAGCACCATTGACATCATTAACAAATTCTATTTTGCTCTCCGTTGATCTGAAGTGCTTTCTTAAATCTCTTGTCAAAATATGTTTTGCTTGCACTGAACCATTCATTTACTTTACTATGTGAACCATTGAGTTCAACACTGTTAGCTCTCTGCAGGAGGCTCTGATACATATTATAGTTCAGCCACTTGTATGCATTGCATATCATAAAATAATCCCAGCTGTCACTGAAGTTCAACACCTTTTGTATCTATATTTCTGCAGACCACGTCAACTACAGTAAGTGAGATGGAGGAGGAATCACAAGAGTACCAACATTTAATCAGATTTTAATGTGCAGTTTTAGAAATCTTACATTAAATTTTCTGTCTCTCATTCTTTTTTTGATAAACTTAATTTCCCATATAATGCCGTCAATGCAAACCTTTAAAGCAGAATACATTCAAATTATTATTTGCATAATGTTACTTTTTAAATATAATGATTTACAGCATTTAATTTTCAAAGTTAAAGCTAAGACACAACCGTGTAATATAAACATTCATGGGGCTGTTCCACTGTACGAGGTAATTCAAGAGTTCTCCCGAGTTTCCCCTGATTCGAACTCGGAGAATTGCGGTATTACCGCTCGTAGGTACTCAGGGCTCTCGTGGACATTTTTCAACATGTTCAACATGAAAAATCGTCACGAGTCTTCCCGAGCTTGCTGCGTTTCCCGAGTACCTGCCGTTAGCATTACGAGCCACTAAGAGACGTCCCGCACACCGACGTACCCGCTACGTACATTCTACATGCTTACCACGAGTTTGATTTTTTTTTTTAACTCAGGAGAGCTCTTGAATTAGCTCGTACAGTGGGACCGCATGTAGCATATGTGTCCAAGATTAACATCGCATCAAGGCAGTAAATGCACAATGAGAAAACGTCACACAATTCAGAGGTTAGAAATATCCAAGACCATAAGTGCTCATTTTGAATGTTAGATGAACGATAAGGATCCTCACATAAGGGGTAATTTCGTAGAGGTCAATTAACCTATCAACCCATATGCCTTTGGGATGTGGCAGGAAAGGGAACACCTGGATGAAACCCATACGATCACAGGTAGACCCGGCAAACTCCACACATTCAGCAGCCAAGACCAAGAACAAACCCGGGTCTCTACCAGCTTCATCAATGTGCCGCAAAATATGCTGCTACTAAAGTTAACCAGATATATGAGAAAATTATGATTATCAAATAAGGTGAAATTAAATCAAAATTTATGTTTTTCCTTGAAAAAAGCGCATGTGATGATAAAATTCAAAAATGATTAATGATGAGGAAAGGCAATGAATCTTTCCAGCAGTAAAATATAGTGATCACAAAATAGATAACCACAACAGCAGAAAGTATGAAAATAATTGGAAAATAGATAATGCTAAATAACCATAGTGCAATTTTATTTCGGAGTCACATGAGTGACTACATGAAGACCCCGTCCAGCACGCATCCGTTTGAACTCACCGACTGATAACACGGTTACAGGCCCAGGAACGGAAACGACCATGGACAAGGAGAGCATGGCACATGAGACATCCACAACAGCTGCGGGACACAAACTTCAGGTGTGCATCTGCGGTTGGGAGAAAAGAACATCAGTGATGGGCTTGAAGATCCACCAAGGGAGGAAAAAGTGCTTGAGAGAGCAGAGACAAGGGCCTCGCATTGACCAGTACTTCTTTCGAAGCAACCAGTCAAATCAGTCGAAAGAAGCACAGCGACGGAAACACAAACCAAAGTTCGCAGAGCATCAGCACCCATGTCACTGAAGAGGGTGATACCAGTGTTCATGCAGTGCACCCATGACGAACGGGAGTTCAAGGCGCTCCCGCTACAATTTGAAAGTCAGGCCGACTGGTAAGTGTTTTACCGTGGCCGTGTGCATTTTCTCTGTGGTCTGCTTTGTGTTCCAGAAAGGATGAGCAAGACCAGAGGAAAGAAATGTGTAGTTCGTCTCCCATTGAGGAGCGTTCTTTGGAGGGGGGTGAGAAGCGGCAGGATTGACTACCGAGCCCAGCCCAGCACCGCTAGTGCAGCCTGAGCAGCGGGCTGGAGGTACCTGCAGCCAGAACCGGGCGGTAGTATCCGATGATTCGAATGAAGATGCCTCACCGCTCGAGAGTGGCAAAGGCAGCCGCCTAAGCCGAATGGAACGGCTTATGGAGCAATTGCTCCAGCGAGATCTGCTGAGAGAGCAGCAGCAGACTCGACAAGGGAGCTCAAGCACTCCCGCAGTGCCCTTTATGGCACTGGCCATTGCTTCACCTTCTATTGAAGGCAGCATTGGCGACCAGGTCTGGGCTGGTCTCGAAGAGAGGTTGCTGGCTGAAGATGTCCGGAGTACGCAGAGTGTACAGGATCAGGAAGAGCTGCTGGGTGTGGTCAACCACTACGTGGCCACTCCACGAGCAGGTCGGCCTTTAGAGCCGAAACTTGCAGCCAGCATTGACCACCTGTCCTCAAAGCCCCTACTAGGTGGTCAATGAGGCTCTTGAATGATATTCAGCCCCAGAAAATTGTACATCACTGAATGTACCAGCTGTAAGCAGCCAAATTTGAGGACATTTGGGGCAGAATATCAGGAATCTGGAGTTGAAGCTCCAGAAAACCCTACTGCTCTTTGGAAAGGACCTTTCAAAAAAGGTGAAAGGCCTGGAGGAAGAGTCCAAGACCTTTGGTCTCATGAGGGCAGGTTTGGGACCGAGCAGACCTAACAAACCCAGGCGGCAGTACCCCACGGCGTCCACCAGTCACCAACTACCATATGGGACTGGTGAAAGCTCGGGGTCCGCAACAATTCCCCGGAAGCCTTTTCTAGGCCAGGGCCCAGAGTGGACCCCATGGAAAATGCGCCACCCCCAACATCAACATCAACGGCAACATCAACATCAACAGCAGCCCTCTACAGCCCAGCAGACACCTCATCGTCCAGCGAAGAGGCAGAAGAAGCACCAGTAACCATAGAGGTAGGTGGGTCTGGTTCCTCTCTGCATATGAGCATTAGGGGCTCTATACTAACAGGGGGGAGATTGCAAATATATACTCAGCAGCATTCATGGCTATAAAATTGACTTCATTCATGAAAACATGCCGCCAGTTCAGCATATATCCCAAAGGGTATTCACCCTCTCAGTCAAAGAGAAACAAGAGGGTCAAGCTGAACTGATGAGGCTACTAGCAAAAGGTGTAATTGAAAGAACAAAACATGAACCTTTGGAAGTTGTGTCTAATATTTTCACTAAAACTAAAAAAGATGGTGGATGTCGCATCATCATTGACTTAACTTCTTTAAACAAATCTGTTAAGTATATGCATTTCAAGATAGAAACTTTTGATTTCTAGAGGGTACTTTCTGGCATTGATTGAAAAGATGCCTACTACTCAGTACCCATACACAAGGAGCATCATAAATACCTAAAGTTCATCTGAATGAAACCGCTATGGCAATTTAAAGCCTTACCAAATGGGCTAACCTCAGCTCCAAGGTTGTTCACAAAAATCTTTAAACCTGCCTTGGCATTATTGAGGAAACAAAAGCATATAGTCATGATGTATTTAGACGGCAATTTAATAGTAGGGAAAAGCTTGCAGACAGCCATTTTGGCAGAAGTAGCCACCAAACGTTTGTTTGAAACTTTGGGGTTTGTCATACATCCAGATAAATCCAATTTGACCCCGTCCACAACCATGGACTATCTTGGATTTACAATTGACACTATTCGCATGACTGTAACTCTGCCGAAGGGGAAAGCATCAGAGTTGGCACAATCATGCAACAAACTAATGGTTAATCATCAGCCAACCATACGGCAGGTAGCTAATGTCATTGGGAAAATGGTAGCAGCCTTTCCAGCTGTACAATTTGGTCCTCTGCACTATCAAAATTTACCAAGAGCAAAAGTGCATGCGCTAAAGAAAAACTCAGGTCACTTTGACTGAGTTATGAATTTAACTGCTGCATCCATTCCAGAGTTACAATGGTAGACAAGGAACATTAGGCTTAGCTTCAGTCCCATAATAATCACCAACCCAGTATTAACCATTCAAACGGATGCCAGTGCTTTGGGCTGGGGAGCAGCTAACATGCAATCCAGCACAAGGGGCAGATGGACAAACTCGGCGAAAGGCCACAACATCAGAGCGGCCTACCATGATGTGTTTGAGGGTCACTGGAGTTGGGCAGAGGGCACAGGTTGGATCCTCGCCGTACCACTGATGGAGGTTCTTTGGTGATGGAAGCACGTCATATATCGCTCTGATGATTAAGCTGATCTTGCTTGATTCCATTTCCCATAGTTCTTTCCAGCTGATCTTCCTCCGCTCCACACCTTCCCACTGCATCCATTGCCCCTGTTTGGCAAGAGAGACCGCTTTTGCACAGGCGGCCTCCTCCTGTCGCCACACCTCCTCAACCACCAATGTCCACCGCTCTGATCTTGTGGCCTTTCGCCGAGTTGGTTTACTTGTCAAAAGGCCAAGCATCCTCTTCCCTGCTGCACTTGCCCCACAATGCCTTTGTGCCTCAGGGCTGATAAAACTTGCTGTACTGCATCAGATGGTGTCCACTTCCGGCCAGTTACTAGGCGCAACAGCACTGATGGTCTTGTCTCTAGAGTCCCTCAGTGTCATCTGAAGTCTTACTTTAGAACACTTATATTCCTCTGTTAGACTAGTGAGAGGTAGTTCCACGACCCCTTTGCCATAGAGGCCGATGTTAGTTAGACATCGTGTGACACCGAGCTTCGCGTATGAAGTTATGGTTCACTTCATCTTCTCCACAGTTGTTATTGGGGCTTCATAAATGGTCAGTGGCCACATTGTCCGAGGCAGGAGTCCAAACTGTGGGCACCAGAGCTTCAGTTTCCCAGGCAGTAGGGTCTGATTGATGTTCTCCAGGCCTTTGACAATTTCTTGCCTTAGTTGTTGCACCTGCTCTTTGTCTTTGAGACTTGCATTGTACCATCTGCCCAGGCTTTTTACTGGCTGCTCAGACACTGTTGGTATTGGGTCATCACCGATGCAGAACCTTGTGTCTCTAAGCACCCCTTTAACTATGGAGATGCTTCGAGATTTACTTGGTTTGATTTTCATTCAGGCCCACTTGATATTCTCCTGCAGCTTTCCAAGTAGCCGCTTGGTGCATGCTGCAGTAGTGGTTAGTGTTGTCATGTCGTCCATGTATGCCCTGAAGGGTGGCAGACGGAGCCTGGTTCATTCACCGCCCACCACCCATTTTGAGGCCCTGATGATGACTTCCATGGCTATTGTAAAGGCCAAGGGTGAGACTGTGCAGCCTGCCATGATGCCTACTTCCTAGCGCTGCCATGTTGTACTGAATTCAGCTGTTGTGAAGCACAGCTGCAGGTCTTGGAAATAGTTCTTGACCAGTGTGGTGATGAGCTCTGGTACATGGAAAAAGGCAAAAGATTCCCAAAGGAGTTCATGGGGAACTGAACCAAATGCATTGGCCAGATCGAGGAAGATCACATGTAGGTCTCTCTTGTCCTTCTTAGCTGCTTGGATCTGGTGCCAGATCATGCTTGTATGCTCCAAGCAGCCCGAAAATCCTAGAATTCCTGCTTTCTGTACGGATATATCAATGTACTTGTTTGTTACCAGATAGGTTGATAGCCTTTGTGATACAATGCTGAAAAAGATTTTTCCTTCGAAGTTGAGGAGACATATTGGCCGGAATTGGCTGATGTCTGACGCATCCTTTTCTTTAGGTATTAGTATGCCGCTAGCCCTTCGCCACGCTTAGGTATTGTTTGCTTCATCCACACCACCCTCATGAGCTTCCATAGAAAGCATAACACATCTGGTGCATTCTTGTAGAGCTTGTATGGTACTCCGTTTGGCCCCGGAGCTGATGCTGCTCTTGCTCGCCGGACAGCGTTCTCTACCTCTTTCCATTTCGGAGGGCTGGTGTCCAGGTTGAATTCAGGTGGTTGAATAGGCGGGATGTCATGTGGGATGACTAACTCCTCATGCCTCTTCGTGTCTTGGTGGGCCTTTTCCAGGTGTTCCTCCAATTCTTGTTTTGATGTTTTCAAATTTCCACTTTTTTCCTTTGCGAAGAGGTCTTTGATGAACTTGAAAGGGTCTTTGTAGAACCGTGTTCTTGTGTGTTCTTTCTTCTTGCGAAGTTTCCTCATGTGCTCTGCTTTTTGCAAGGTTGTCAATCGGTTCTTGATGTCCTCTTGGAGTAGCATGAGACCTTCTCTCTCTGCGTCAGTTGCTTTTTTCCATTGCTTTTTCAACTGTCTCCTCTCTCTGATTAGCCTCTCGATCTCCTGCTGCCTCCTGGACTTTATTGGTGTTGTTAATTTCTTTCCGCCCCTCCCTTTTCTCACCCCAAACCATTCTTCTCCATAGCTGTAGATTGTGTTGCCCATCTTTTGAAGCTTTTCCACTGCTGTGCCCACTTGTTGCTCCAAGTTATGTATAAGGTCATTGTTGACCGACTCCCACTCTTTCTTTTCAACAGCTTTGGGCCATTTCACTCCAGGTTTGTGCCCTTTGATCTTTCCCTCCAATGGAGGTCTTTGTAGTTGTTGCGTGGGCTCCTCCACCGGCATTTCTTTTTTTTTAAATATTTTTTTATTTGAAGTAACCAGTTTACAATGTATAACACACATTTAAAACTATCATCTTAATTCAAAATTTCTACAAATAGCACATCGATAATTAATATCGTCTGTTTTTTTGGAAATAAAGATAGAAAAAGATATATAATAAAGAGGAAAAGAAAAAAAAAGATAGAAATAGAAAACAATCTACAAATACAAATTAAAAAAAAAAAATATTATATATATATAAATCAAAAACAACTAAGTACATTATACATGAAATTATTTCAAACAATAATATCAATGGGACATGCGCATTAATCCCATACGTAAATAAGTTATTCTCATCGGATTCCGTAGGGTGCCCGTCGAGCCGTGATGCCAAGAACAGCTACTTCTCTAGATACTGTATATATGGAGACCATATCAGTTCAAAAGAATTATACCTGTCCAATAGGACAAATCTAATTCTTTCCAAATATAATGTCTCCTGCATCTCTGCTGTCCACATTTTAATTGTTGGGGATAATGTTCCCTTCCAAAATTTCAATATGATTTTTTTCCCTATTGTCAAACAGTAATCAAAGAAATTTCTTTGATTTACTGTCAAAACCAAACTTGATTCCGGAATTCCAAATATTATTAATTTTGGGTCAGGGTCCAGTTTAACTTTAAGAACTTCAGAAATTACTTTAAAAATTTCTGTCCAGTAATAATTCAACTTAGGGCATGTTACAAAACTATGTATTAAGTTTGCTTCTAGATTCTTACATTTATCACAAATAGAGGAGAGATTGGGAAAAATACTATTTAGTTTGGTTTTCGAATAATGTAATCTATATAGTACTTTAAATTGTATTAATATATGTCTAGCATTTAAAGAACACCGATTTATTCTCTGTAAGCTTTCTTCCCAAATTTCTTTTGTTATAGGTAATCCAATTTCATTTTCCCATGCTTGGCGATATGTTTCAGTTATTGGGGTCTCTTTATCTAGAATAATATTATATATATGAGCTATTAACTTTTCCGTATTTGGATGTAAATTAAACAAACCATCTAATAAGCCTGGTTCTTTATTTTTATAATCTTGTGTATTACATTTAATGTAATCTCTAATTTGTAAATATCTAAACAAATGTTGTGAAGGCAATCCAAAAATATCTTGCAACTCTTCAAATAATAAAAAATTTCCATTTCTATAAAGGTGTCCTATCCTTTTAATTCCTAAATCCTCCCAGAGTCTAAACCCCGCATCTAATATTGAGGGTTTAAACAATGGGTTATTCCTAATTGGTAACCTGAAAGATAGATTATCCAGATGTAAAGTCTCAACTATCTGTTTCCATATACGCCTATTATTATAAATTATAGGGTTATCCCTATAAATCTTTTTTTGTACTTCCTTTGGCGCAAAAAGAATCGAGCCTATATTAAAAGGTAAACAGTCTTCCTTTTCCATCTTTAACCACATTGGTTCATTATCCAGATTTATCCACCAAAAATTCATATTCTTAATCTGAACTGCCCAGAAGTAATATAAAAAATTTGGAAGTGCTAACCCTCCATTTATCTTAGACTTACATAAGTGTTTTTTACTTATTCTATGACTTTTATAGTCCCAAATAAAACTATTAACAATATTATCAATTTTCTTAAAAAAAAATTTCGGGAGAAAAAAAGGAATAGCCTGAAACAAATATAACAATTGTGGTAAAAAAATCATTTTTATAGCATTAATTCTACCAACCATAGATATAGGAAGTGTTTTCCAATATGAAATATTTTTTATAAGTTTATCTAATAATTGAGGATAATTAGATTTAATTAATAATTTATAGGATTTAGGTACATTGATTCCTAAATATTTAAATTTATCTGTGACTATTTTTAATGGATATTGTTGCAATATATTTACATTTATGCCAGTTATAGGCATAATTTCACTTTTATTCCAGTTAATCCTATATCCTGAAAATATGCTAAATTCATTTATAACATTAAATAACTTGGGAATACTGCATTCCGGTCTTGTAATATAAATCAAAACATCATCTGCATATAAAGATATTTTATTAATTGTTGTATCAGTATTATAACCATATATTTCAGGTTCAGATCTAATTCTTTCAGCCAAAGGCTCTATGACCAAGGCAAATAATAAAGGGGAGAAACGGACATCCCTGTCTGCATCCCCTAAATAGTTTAAATTTAGGTGATAGTATTTGATTAGTTAAAATTCTTGCAGTAGGATTAGAGTATAATATTCTTACCCATTTACAGAATCCATCCCCCAATTGAAACTTTTCCATTATATTAAATAAATATGACCATTCCACCTGATCGAATGCTTTTTCTGCATCCAACGATATAACTGCTAATTCTGTGTCTCTTTTTCTTTTCGAATATATGATATTAAACAGGCGCCTAAGATTGTGTGATGAATAACGTTTTGGAATAAAACCTGTTTGATCGTGATGTATTATTTTAGAAATCACTAAACTTAGCCTCCGAGATAGTACTTTAGTTAATATTTTTTGGTCAGTATTTAAAAGAGCAATCGCTCTATATGATCCAGGATCTTCCAGATCCTTGTCTAACTTAGGGATGAGTGTAATTATAGATTCGTTTAAGGATTCTGGTAATTTTCCTAGTTCATATGCATATCTATACACTATCTGTAATCTTGGTGAGATTAGATCATTAAATTTTTAATAAAATTCTGCACTCAGGCCATCAGGGCCCGCGGTTTTTCCATTTTTTAACGAACCAATTGATTCTTCAATATCTCTTACTGATATTTCAGCATTTAACAATTGTCTACTTTCCAGATCTAGCCTATTAATATGACATTTGTCTAGAAATTTTTCCATTTCATCTGTTTGCCCTGTTGATTTTGATGAATAAACATTTTGATAATATTGTAAAAATGTGTAATTAATATCCTTTGGTATAGTCAGTATGTTTCCCTGCATAGATCTAATACTATGTATAGTTTTTTCATCGTCTAATTTTCTGAGTTGTCGTGCTAATAATTTTTGTGGCTTATCTCCAAATTCAAAAAGTAGTTGTTTGGTTTGTTGAAAAAGTTTAATAACTTGGTCAGAATATATTTTATTTAATCTATATTTTAATATTGCAATTTTATTAACTAACTCTTTAGAAGGATGTCTTATATTTTCACTATCTAATCATTTTATCTCCTTTTCTAACTTTTGCTCCGTCTTTCGATTTTCTTTATTAAAATATGCTTGTGCTGATATTATTGCACCACACATAAATGCTTTAAATGTATCCCATAATAATAATGGGGAAATCTCAGGTTTATCATTAGTTTCGAAAAATAATTTAATCTGTTCCTCCACATAATTACAACAGCCTTTGTCCTTCAATATTTGTGGGTTAAATCTCCAAGTGTTAGTTTTATTAACTATATCTTTTAATTTTATCTTGAATGTTAGCGGGGCATGATCTGAGATAATAATATTGTGGTATTTTGCATCATACGTGAAGGGAAGTAATTTTGAATCGACTAAAAAATAATCTATCCTCGAATAGGTTCCAAATACCGGTGAGAAAAATGAATATTCACGTCCAGTTGGATTATCCAATCTCCAAATATCCTTAACATTCGATGTATTAATAAAAGAATTTATAAATTTACTTGACTTAGAAAGAGCTTTCCTTTTCGTGGAAGATCTATCTAAATAATTATCTAAAGTACAATTTAAATCACCCCCAATTATTAAATTATATTGAGTGGATATAGGGATATTATTAAATATTTTCTTGAAAAATAATGGGTTATCGAAATTGGGTGCATATATATTCATAAAAATTACTTTTTTTTACTGTAATTCCCCTGTAATTATTAAATATCTACCCTCCTTATCCTCTATTATAGAACTAGGTTTAAAAGGTATGCCTTTACGAATAATTATTGCAACTCCTCTAGATTTATGTATAAATGATGAGTGATACACCTTTGAAATCCACTTAGCTGTTAATCTATATTGAGCATCTTTTTTAAGATGTGTCTCCTGAAGAAACGTAACATCTGATTTCAATCTATTCAACTGAGCTAACACCTTTCCCCTTTTAACTGGTTCATTAATTCCCTTAACATTCCAACTACAGAAGGTGATTCCATCACCCCCAATCCTTACATTCATATCTTGCATTTTATTATTAGGGTGGCTTTTTTTGGGGTAGCCTTCTTGACTCCTCCAGCCCGACATAACAACCCAGCCTTAGTCCGATGAAAATTACCAATTCCATTAATCCATGTCCATTTAACCTGGTTATATAATATAAGTCGTAACCATAATCATATAATATATAATATAAAATCGAAAAATAGTAAAACATGTAAATATAAAAAAAGTATAGGGTGATAAAAGGGTGTAGAGAAAAAAAAGAAACTACACTTTTATAGCGTGTAGTGTGCACAAGTGGGAGCCACACTAGTATGGCTATTAATCTAAGGACTTCCGTTTTCTTAGAAAAAAGATGTTGGTTATTCCAGCTCTTATCTAGAATGCTGTATATGTTGGGGTGTGGTACTAACTTTATGTTCTTAGTAACTATTTCTATTATTCATATAACTGATTTCTAGTTATTAGTTTCTATTATAATTAGTATTATAATAAGTAATACTATATTAGGGGGATAAGGAAGGTCATAATAATTAGTAATTAGTAATTAGTAATTAGTAATTAGTAATTAATAATTAATACAATACTACAACTTTAAGTCCATTATTCCGCCTTTTTCTCAATGAATAATTCATAACCGCTGGTCAGTAAAGTTCATGCTTAATCCTCTCCTGTCGGGTCTTCTCCTCCTTGTTGTTGTTCTTCTTCTTCTATCTTCTTCTTTATATTCCGAGCGAATTCCAGTGCGTCCGTATGCTTCGGGAAACGATGCTCCTTCTTCTCATAGGTAACTCTCAATATTGCTGGGTACACCAGACCATATCTGATATCCTTTATTTCCTTTATGTCTCTCAGGATGCGTCTTGTTTCTGTGAATAGAGATCTTCTTTTAGCCACTTCAGCCGGGTAATCTCTGAAGATACTGATGCTATCTCCATCGTATTTCAGATTTCTCTTTCTTATTATTATCTTCATCATTTCTTCAAATTCGTGATCGTAAGCCACCTTTACAATCATTTGTCTTGGTGGTTCATCTCTCCCAGGGACACGTCTTAAAGCCCTGTGGGCACGGCCCAACAGAGGTTCTTGATCCAAATTCAGAATGTCCTTTAGGAGTTTTGCAGCGAATTTACGTGGGTCTTGATTTCCTTGGTGACCCTCGGCCAGACCTACTATACGCAAATTCTTACGTCTTTGACGCCCCTCCAAATCAATACATTTCTCATTTATTTTACGTAATAACTCTGAGAGACGTTTATTCTCGGCAATTATCTTCTCGGTCTCCTTAGCACTTTTTACAGCGACCTCGGCCAGTTCTGTAATCGCTTCATTTTGCTGATCAAGTGTGGCTAAAATAGGATTCAACCTTGCCTCTATCTTCGCATCCATCATTTGCTCCATCTCATCAATCTTGTCGGTTACCTCAGCCGTTAGATTTTGTATCTCCTCCTCCGCCTTTAATTTCCATTCGTTCATCATGCTTTTTACCATCACTGTAACCTCTTTTGTAAGTTCTTCTTTGATCTTCTGGATATCTGTTTTTAAAGCCTTCATTTCATCTTTATATTCTTTATATTCTTTCTTCATTTCTGTCTGTGTTTCTTTCTGCATTTTCTTCATCTCGGCCAGCAAAGACTTTTTAAGTTCTTCTATTTCACCTTTTCTCTGTGAAATCTCTTCTTGGGAGGCAGCCAAACTCGAGCTCGAAGCTTTGGCGAGGCCTACCTCCTTTCTTGTGCCTTTTTTCCCCGGAGGGGGGGAGGAGGGATGCATTTTAAAATTCTTACTGAAGTCGCGCGCCTGATGACGTCACGCAGCTTGCAGTCGCAACCGGAGCCGTTTTAAATCGTTCTCCTGCGGTAAGTACCGTTAGTAGCCTCCTTTAACCCCGTTATTTTTGCAGATTTTTCAAGAGCTGATCTGGCGCTGTTCTCTCTTAGAACATGGCGCCACCGGAAGTCATCCACCGGCATTTCTGTGCTTGTATCACCCTCTTCAGTGACATGGGTGTTGATGCTCTGCGAACTTTGGTTTGTGTCCCATCGCTGTGCTTCATTCGACTGATTTGACTGGTTGCTTCGTAAGAAGTACTGGTCAATGCGAGGCCCTTGTCTCTGCTCTCTCAAGCACTTTTTCCTCCCTTGGTGGATCTTCAAGCCCATTCTGATGTTCTTTTCACCCAACCACAGATGCACACCTGAAGTTTGTGTCCCGCAGCTGTTGTGGATGTCTCATGTGCCATGCTCTCCTTGTCCATGGTCGTTTCCGTTCCTGGGTCTGTAACCGTGTTATCAGTCGGTGAGCCATCTTGCGCCCCCGCTCTCACAGGCTCTAGGGGTATTTCCTTTAATTTACTTTTTGTAGCATTTAGCGGGTGTCTCCAACTAGCTGAAACAGCGTTGGGGACTGCTGTCATGGGTAGCTAGCCCATGACGGCCCCAGTGGGGTCTGTTCTCTCCTGTCAGCTGTCTCTCCAAGCTGTCACATGGACTTTCCCATAATAAGCCGCTGGCGGAACCTGCTCCATTTGCAGACAGAATTTTAGAGTCTGCAGATAATATTTAATTTAAGCCCGGGGGAGCTCTCTGTTTTTTGTTGTTATTAATAAACCTTTTTTGTTCACAAACAGGTTATTGTTGATTGTGATAACATACTTCCTCCCTCAAAGGTCTTCCGACAGTGAGTGAAGCATGAGCTGGTACACGGTTCGGAATCACAGAGTTTTGAAGTCTTCATGTAGTCACTCACGTGACTCTGAAATAAAATAGTAAGATTAAATGAGAATTTACCAGTTCGAAGTTTGATCTGTATTTTATGAGGAGTTACGATGAGGGATTACGTGCCCTCTGCTCCCACCATCTATTATACAGATCAACTGGTAATTAAGTTCTTATTTTTTCTTTACTATATTTATTTCAATCGTTGTGTTTTTTCTGTGAATCCACACAGCTGCTTTGAAGAATGTCGCGCATGCGTGCTGGACGGGGTCTTCACGTAATCCCTCATCGTAACTCCTCATAAAATACAGATCAAACTTCGAACTGGTAAGTTCTCATTTAATCTTACTATTATCCTTACATCCATTCAAGTAAAATTATAAATTTTGTTATTAAGTCTTTTTTATATGATTATCTGAGCCAGAGTTTAGACTCTGGAGTTTAGAAGGATGAGAGTGGATCTCATTGAAACATATAAGATTGTTAAGGGTTTGGACACGCTAGAGGCAGGAAACATGTTCCCAATGTTGGGGGAGTCCAGAACCAGGGGCCACAGTTTAAGAATAAGGAGACGAGGAAACACTTTTTCTCACAGAGAGTGATGAATCTGTGGAATTCTCTGCCTCAGAGGGTGGTGGAGGCAGGTTCTCTGGATGCTTTCAAGAGAGAGCTAGATAGGACTTAAAAAAGCGGAATCGGGGGATATGGGGAGAAGGCAGGAACGGGGTACTGATTGCGGATGATCAGCCAAACTCCTGCACCTATTGTCTATTGTCTGATGACTCAGAAGGGGAAGAGGCTGTCTAATTGATCTCATTGACAGGGTGGCACAGTGACAGAGCGATAGAGTTGCTGCCTTATAGCGCCAAGGATAAAGGTTCAACAAGTCTACTGGTGATGTCTGTATGGAGTTTGTACATTCTACCTGTAACCACGTGGATTTTCTCCGTGTGCACCGGTTTCCTCCCACACTCCAAAGATGTACAGGTTTGTAGGTTAACTGGTTTGAGAAGAATTGTAAATTGTCCCTAGGTGCAATGTGAGGGATAGTGCTAATGCAAGGGGCGATGCTGGTTGGTGGGGACTCGGTGGGTCAAAGAGCCTGTTGCCATTCTGTATCTCTAAAATCTAAAGTAAAGACTGAGATGGAGTCACTAGAAACTGCAGACACTGGAATCTTGAGCAAAAATCAAAGTGCTGGAGGAACTCAGTGGGTGAGGTAGCATCTGTGGAGAGAATGTAATGATGACTTTTCGAGTAAAGGGTCCCAACCCAAAATGTCACATCTCCATTTCCTCCACAGGTGCTGCATGACTCACTGAGTTCTGCCAGCAATCTGATATTTGGTTATTTGCTGAGATATTGGCAAACCAAGTTGGTTCAGGTAAATGTTGCAATAGAATGGGGATAAATTAAGAAGAATGACTGGTAGAATGTAAAACAGTTTATGATTTCACTTTTACCTAGAGGTACTGCCCCAGATTGGTATGAGCTTGAAGAGCAACAGATCTCCAATCATTCTTTACAGGGAAGACTCATTTTTCATAAGTTTGCAGTCCCAGACCAAGAAATTAACACAGGGTTTGAAAGCAAAGAATAGTTATTAAGTAATTTATGCCAAATTGGTTGTTTTTTATGACAATATTTGGATTTGGTTTCTCTGACATTTTCCATTATTTTGGAAACACAACGCCAATTCAGAAACACATTACATAGTACAATAGACAATAGACAATAGGTGCAGGAGTAGGCCATTCAGCCCTTCAAGCCAGCACCGCCATTCAATATGATCATGGCTGATCATCTCCAATCAGTACCCTGTTCCTGCCTTCTCCCCACATCCCCTGACTCCGCTATCTTTAAGAGCCCTATCTAGCTCTCTCTTGAAAGTATCCAGAGAACTGGCCTCCACTGACCTCTGAGGCACAGAATTCCACAGACTCACAACTCTTTGTGTTTCCTCATCTCCGTTCCAAATGGCTTATCCCTTATTCTTAAACTGTGGCCCCTGGTTCTGGACTCCCCCAACATAGGGAATATATTTTGTGCCTCTAGTGTGTCCAAACCCTTAATAATCTTAAATGTTTCAATAAGATCCCCTCGCATCCTTCTAAATTCCAGAGTATACAAGCCCAGCCGCTCCATTCTCTCACCATATGACAGTCCCGCCATCCCGGGAATTAACTTTGTAAACCTACGCTGCACTCCCTCAATAGCGGGAATATCCTTCCTCAAATTAGGGGACCAAAACTGCACAGAATACTCCAGGTGTGGTCTCACTAGGGCCCTGTATAGCTGCAGAAGGACCTCTTTGCTCCTATACTCAACTTCTCTTGTTATGAAGGCCAACATGCCATTCGCTTTCTTCACTGCCTGCTGTACCTGCATGCTTACTTTCATTGACTGATGAACAAGGGCACCCCCAGATTCCATTGTACTTCCCCTTTTCCCAACTTGACACAATTTAGATAATAATCTGCCTTCCTGTTTTTGCTACCAAAGTGGATAACGTCACATTTATTCACATTAAACTGCATCTGCCATGCATTTGCCCATTCACCCAACCTGTCCAAGTCACCCTGCACTCTCGTAGTATCCTCCTCACAGTCCACACTGCCACCCAGCTTTGTGTCATCTGCAAATTTGCTAATGTTACTTTGAATCCCTTATTCTAAATCATTGCTGTATATTGTATATTGCTGCGGTCCCAGCACCGTGTCTTGTGGTACCCCACTAGTCACTGCCTGCCATTCTGAATGGGACGCGTTAATCCCTACTCTTTGTTTCCTGTCTCCCAACCATTTTTGTATCCATGTCAGCACACTACCCCCAATGCCATGTGCCCTAATTTTGCCCATTAATCTCCTATGTGGGACCTTATCAAATGCTTTCTGAAAGTCCAGGTTCACTACATCCACTGGCTCTCCTTGTCCACTTCCCTAGTTATATCCTCAAAAATTCCAGAAGATTTGTCAAGCATGATTTCCCCATCCAAAATCCATGCTGAATCGGACCGATCCTGTTACTGCTATCCAAATGTGTCACAATTTCATCTTTTGTGATTGACTCCAGCATCTTCCCCACCAACTATGTCGTGCTAACTGGTCTATAATTCCCTGTGTTCTCTCTCCCGCCTTTCTTAAAAAGTGGGATTCAACTTGTATCCTCTATCCAGTCTACTGTTTGGGGGCCTGCAGATAACTCCCATCAGGGCATTTCTACCCTTACAATTCCTTAGTTCTTTCCATACTGACTCCACATCTCCTGTTTCAATGTTACCCCTTGCAAGGGACTGAATTTCATTCCTCACCAACAGAGCTACACCAACCCCTCAGCCCTCCTGTCTGCCTTTTCGATAGGAGGTATGCCCTTGAATATTCAGTTCCCAGCCCTGGCCCTCTTGCAGCCATGTCTCTCTGTAATTCCCACAACATCATATTAATGATCTGGATGAGGGAATTGAATGCAACATCTCCAGGTTTGCGGATGACACGAAGCTGGGGGGCAGTGTTAGCTGTGAGGAGGATGCTAGGAGGCTGCTAGGTGACTTGGATAGGTTGGGTGAGTGGGCAAATGCATGGCAGATGCAGTATAATGTGGATAAATGTGAGGTTATCCACTTTGGTGGCAAAAACAGGAAAGTAGAATATTATCTGAATGGTGGCCGATTAGGAAAAGGGGAGATGCAACGAGACCTGGGTGTCATGGTACACCAGTCATTGAAAGTAGGCATGCAGGTGCAGCAGGCAGTGAAGAAAGTGAATGTTACGTTAGCATTCATAGGAAAAGGATTTGAGTATAAGAGCAGGGAGGTTCTACTGCAGTTGTACAGGGTCTTGGTGAGGCCACACCCGGAGTATTGCATACAGTTTTGGTCTCCAAATCTGAGGAAAGACATTCTTGCCATAGAGGGAGTACAGAGAAGGTTCACCAGACTGATTCCTGGGATGGAAGGACTTTCATATGAGGAAAGACTGGATAAACTCGACTTGTACTCGCTAGATTTTAGAAGATTGAGGGGGATCTTATGGAGACTTACAAAATTCTTAAGGGGTTGGACAGGCTAGATGCAGGAAGATTGCTCCCAATGTCGGGGAAGTCCAGAACAAGGGGTCACAGTTTAAGGATAAGGGGGAAGTCTTTTAGGACCGAGATGAGAAAATCTTTTTTCACACAGAAGTGAAGAATCAGTGGAATTCTCTGCCACAGAAGGTAGTTGAGGCCAGTTCATTGGCTATATTTAAGAGGGAGTTGGATATGGCCCTTGTGGATAAATGGATCAGAGAGTATGGAGAGAAGGCAGGCACAGGATACTGAGTTGGATGATCAGCCATGATCATATTGAATGGCGGTGCAGGCTCGAAGGGCTGAATGGCCTACTCCTGCACCTATTTTTTATGTTTCTATACTTGCCAATTTCTAACTGAGCCTCAAGTTTGTCCACTTTATTTCTTATACGTCGCACATTCATATACAACACTTTGACTTCAGTATTCACCTCCCCTCTCACTCCAGTCCCTATTGTCCCTGACTTTACTCTCTTATCCCTTCTCGAACTTTCCTTCCCATTAATTTGTGAGTCTTTTGTAACTTTACTCCAACAATATTCCAAGATGGCACTAAATAAAGATGAGTGGGTTGGGGGAGAGGGGCAGTTGAATAAGATGAGACAGTTCACATTTTACAGAACAAATTAAACAAAATATATTAAATAACAAACCAATCCAGGATAAGGTTTAATGCAAGCACTCAACATCTCAATAAAGAAGTACTCAACATCTTATTTCAAATGGACATCGGTCCTTCTGCTTCCACCAGCCTTAATACTGTTCAAATCCTTCCACTAGTTTGGTGTTTTCTGTTTTGACAGATAAAATAATTATTTACGTTCATTCGATGAAAGTGGGGAGGGCCAAGAATGTGACTGTTATGTGATGTGATGTCCTTGATTCCAAGACAATGCTCTATGAGCTATCAAGCTGAAACTATCCTGAACTCACTAACTATATGCAGCAATCAGTACCCTAGAGGTAGCTTATGAATCCTTTACATAATGCTGGAGGGAGGATGTTCTTGCTGATGATGTATATTCAAAAATAGGGTCTCAATAATAGGCTGCATTCCAAAAATGGACAGTCTTTGTGGGCATTTATCATGTAAAATAATGCACTTACAACTTGACATTCAGTGTAACAACTGCCACTAGTGTATGTTTAAGAAAGAACTGCAGATGCTGGAAAAATCGAAGGTAGCCAAAAATGCTGGAGAAACTCAGCGGGTGAGGCAGCATCTATGGAGCGAAGGATTAGATGACGTTTCGGATCGAGACCCTTCTTCAGACTGACGTGGGGGTGGGGGGCTGGAAGAAGAAAGGAAGAAACACAGACAGTAGGCTGTGGGAGAGCTGGGAAGGGGAGGGAGGAGAAGGAGGGAGAAAGCAAGGACTACATGAAATTGGAGGTCAATGTTCATACCACTGGGGTGTAAACTGCCCAAGCAAAATATGAGGTGCTACTCCTCCAAGTTGCAGTGGGACTCACTCTGGCCATGGAGGAGGCCCAGGACAGAAAGGTCGGATTCGGAATGGGAGGGGGAGTTGAAGTGCTGAGCCACCGGGAGATCAAGTTGGTTTTTGCAAACTGAGCGGACGTGTTGGGCGAAGCGATCGCCAAGCCTACCTTTTTTCTCACCGATGTAGAGTAGTTGACACCTAGAACAGCGGATGCAATATATGAGGTTGGAGGTGGTGCAGGTGAACCTCTGCCTCACCTGGAAAGACTGCTTGCCACTAGTGTTTGTGTATGCAATGCTCTTGGATCAGTAACAATTCAGCACCCATAACAACACACCCCATAATGAGGTCTTGGCCAGTGTGGATGTTGGCCAAATTACCTGTTTTCGTGCTGTATGACACTATGATTCTAAGTAAGTCAGTATGTAAGTACATTTTATTTATATAGCACGTTTAAATCAACTCGCGTTGAACTCAAAGTGGTTTACATAGAAGAAATAATTAAGTTTCCGTACATCCATAGAAAAATTAAAAAAAAATTAAAATGTCCCCCCACAGCAGAATCAATATTTTCCACTGTGGGGAAAGGCATCAGACAGTTCAGTCCTCTTCCTCTGTGATCACCCAAGGTCAGGGCCTATTTGTGGCCTCTGCAGCCAGTCCGACGTTTTCAGGCCCTCTTGCCGGGAAGATGGAACTCCGGCATTGGGTGAACACTCCTCAGCGGCTTGGAATGTCTGGAGCGGCCACTTACTCCCCGGAGACCGCGGCTCCTAAGTCCTCAAGCCGCGCTGGACGGAGCTCCAACTCTGGCGATCTCAGATCCCAGGCTCCGCGGTGTTTTAAATCCAGTGCCGCCCGCGGCTGGATGCTCGCAGCCACAGCTCCTCGGATGTTGGAGTCGGCGGTCACAGCACTCCGGGGCTTTCCTTCCTATAATTGGTCGCCCACTTATAGGAAGGATGTGAACAAAATAGAGAGGGTACAGAGGAGATTTACTAGAATGTAGCCTGGGTTTCAACAGCTAAGTTACAGAGATAGGTTGAATAAGTTAGGTCTTTATTCTCTGGTGCGCAGAAGGTTAAGGGGGGACTTGATAGAGGTCTTTAAAATGATGAGAGGGATAGACAGAGTTGATGTGGACAAGCTTTTCCCTTTGAGAATAGGGAAGATTCAAACAAGAGGACATGACTTTAGAATTAAGGGACAGAGGTTTAGGGGTAACATGAGGGGGAACTTCTTTACTCAGAGAGTGGTAGCGGTGTGGAATGAGCTTCCAGTGGAAGTGGTGGCGGCAGGTTCGTTGGTATAATTTAAAAATAAATTGGATAGGCATATGGATGAGAAGGATATGGAGGGTTATGGTATGAGTGCAGGCAGGTGGGACTAAGGGAAAAAAGTTGTTCGGCATGGACTTGAAGGGCCGAGATGGCTTGTTTACGTGCTGTAATTGTTATATGGTTATATGGTTATATGGTTATATGGGGCTTAGAGCACGGCGACCCGGGTAAGGCATTGCCCACTCTATGATGGTGTCCCAGTGCTGTGCCGCCGCCGAAGCTGTAGTCCCGGCCGGTACCGACAGGAAACGCTGCTCCAGTCCGATGGTAGGCCGCGATGAAGGGGCGAAGAAGCAGCTTGGAAGGAAGCCGCCTCTCCGACACGGTAGGGACTAGGAAATAAAGTTTCCCCCTTCCCCTCCCCCCACCCACCACATAAAAGAAGACCTCCAACAAACGTTTTCTTTTTAACAGGAAGAAAAATAAAATAAAAAAGGGTGAAAGGATGGACTGCAGGCAGAGCAGCCATACACACTGGCGCCCCACTCCTGCAGTCCGCCATCTTGACAGAGGATTCTATCTGTCTTCTCTGTCAGTAACACTATACATTCTGAAATATTTAGGTGATTTCCCATCCAAGTATTAAGCAGGACCAAGTCTGCTTAAAACAATGATGGATGCTACAAGAATATACTCACGTTTATTGGCTCCAAATAAAATAATTTTGGACACTCTTAGTTGAGCGCAATTTGGCATTGAAAAGCAAGTTACCCATAGAAATGGTAAGCAAAGTGTAGGCAGTCTAATTAGTGCAAATTCTGTTTCAGCAACAGCATATTCCAGAAATATATATATTTCCTGCCCTTCACAACATTCTGGATCCTAAGTATAAAAATCATTGTTCTTTCCAATTGCTCCCTTTTTATATAGGCGATTTAAAAACTGGCCTTTTGTTCTACTGAGCCCAGGTTAAGGTACATATTGAACTTAAGGAGCTCCCCTGCCTGCACTACACAATTAGAATACACGAGTCACAGAACCCAAAGTGCTTTCCAATGCCATTGATACTTGGGATATAGATAAACTGGACATTTCTTTAAATAAATGTGTTTCTTATTAAAGATAATAAATATAAACCATCATACTTTTCTGGAGAAAAAAAAAGCCAGATGTTCAACAATGTCCCAAGTGGAGGAAATGCAATTGCAGCTGTTACCATTCCAGAATCGAGCTTCATGCCTTCGGGATAAACATTGCAAAATCATAAAATTTAATTTTCACTTGTGTTGCTGTATGTTAACAAATGGAAATAGCTTCAAGATTGCTCAACTCTGCCTTGACGTGACACTCTCCATGTCCTTGACAACCTGTGGGTTACTGCTGCTCTCCCAACAGGCAGGGGCTGGCTGTGTACTTGTGTCCATGCTTGGCCTCTGCGGCTCGCTTGTCAATTCAGACAAAGGCATCAATGTTGTAACTTTTCTCTGCTCCCACAACACCTAGTTAACCATTGCACTCTGCAACCTAACTATCCAAACGACCAAACCCATGAGCCTTTCCTTTGAAAAATAATTATGAATGCAGCATCCATGCTGATGGAGGAAACAACCCTTTGCATTAAAAATAGCAGGATAAATTATTGCTAACAGCACAAAATAACATCCCACTGTTCCTAACTCATCTACAATTACAAATGTTTGTTACCTCTTTATTTAGCAGGACTGCTGTCAGATTAACAATAATAACTTGCATTTTTACAGATTTTTAATATTCTAAAATACTTGAAGGTGTTAGCATGAGACGAAATTGCTTAATGGCTGTAGTCACCAACATTAAGCTTCTTGGTGAGTGTAATGAGTTCTTAATAGTAAGGTGCTCGGAGCAGTCCAGCATCAGAGACCTGGATTTAATTTCACACAATGTGTACTAAGACTCTTCACTCTTTGTTCTAATGAATGCACTTTACAATACAATGCAAATACCTTGCCCCAAGTATGAATAATGCAATAAGTAGTTATTCAGTAATATGATATATTTATTTGAATGAGGATCTTAATGGAGAATGGTAAGGCCATTAATGTAGTTGAACAGATGGATCTGATGGATCTAGTACAGATGCGCAGCTTCCTGAAAGTGGCATCAGGGAGATAGAGTGGTAAAGAAGGCTTGTAGTACATTTGTATTTATCAGTCAGGGTATGGAGTACAAATGTTGGAACGTTAACTTGCAGTTGAACAAGACATTGGTGAGAAAGCATTTGGAGTATTGTGTTCAGGTTTGATCACCTTGCAATAGGAAGGGTATTATTTTGCTGGAAAGAGTTCAGCGAAGGTTTATGAGGATGTTGCCAGGGCTCAAGGGCCTGAGCTGTAGGAAGAGTTTGAGCAGGCTAGGACTTTATTTCATGAGCGCAAGAAGCTGCGGGACACTGCGGGATAATCTTAAAAAGATGTATAAAATCTTGAGAGAAATAGATACAATGAATGCACAGTCTAGAGGAATCAAGAACCAGAGCTTAGAATTAAGGCGAGGAAGGCAAGATTTGCTAGAAACCTGTGGAGCAATCTTTTCACTATAGTATACTAGCATTAAAAAAAACATGCGACAGGTACAAGGGTAGGATAGATGTAGAACAATAAGGGTGAAATGTGGGCAAATGGAATGTCTCAGTCGGAATGGACAAGTTGGGTCAAAGGGCCTGATTGAGTGCTGTATGTCTCTATGTCCCTATTACTATGACTACATCAAATCACAAGTATATTACAATTTATATTTGAATTGCAACTTCAAAAATAATTAAATTGGTTTAGTTTAACCTTGTCTGCCTTTTTGTACTAAAATGTTTATTTTATTGCTTTATCAGTATCTCCTGCACTTTTAAAGATTCACCAAACAAGATCCCACATTTGTTACCTTTTAATTTATTTTTATTATCTATTTCTGGGCTAGTAATTAATTGCAAATCCCCAATTGCCTGTCTTCTGACCTGCTACAGCCCTTTAGGTGTGGTATGCACTAAATGCTGTTGGGGAAAGAGTTCCAGGATTTTACAATATACAATAGACAATAGGTGCAGGAATAGGCCATTTGGCCCTTCAATCTAACACCGCCATTCAATGTGATCATGGCTGATTTCCCCCTGTGACAGTGAATAAGTGGCAATTTATGATAATCCAACCTGAGTAATTCTGTGTCTGGGTAAACATAGAAACTAACATGCATACACCTTTAATCTGTAACTTGTTTATTGTATTAAATTTTTATTGTCTAAAATCTGTTAATGATGGTCTTATATATGCATCGTATATACATCACTCAAACCAACCTCCCTTCCATTGACTCTTTTAAAATATATATATACTTACTAGAAGTAATGTACAATAGTATAAACCAAGAGTAACATAATACATTTCATGTACAACTTCTTGTTTTTAAATTTAATAATAGAAAAGTAGCAGAAGAAAGAAAAAGAGAGAAAGAGAAAGTTCGGTAAGGTAGTGATATTGATAGTTCGTGAAGAAGTAGAAAGAAAGAGTCCATAAAGATATAAAGCACGAGAAAGAGAGAAAGAAAAAAAGAAAATATAAAGAAAATAAAAGGGATATACCTGCTTCATATCTTTACACACCCCTCACCCGGTTCTGAAACAATTTATTTCCAGAGTTATGTTGCTTTTAATAAGTCGATAAAGGGAGGCCAAATCTTTAAGATTTCGTCACATTTGCTTGCTAGGACGAATCTCATATCTTTGAGGTGTAACATTTCAGACATATTTGAAATCCACATTTTAAGTGTTGGTGTAGGTGCATTTTTCCAGAATTTTAGTATAAGTTCTTTTGCCGTTATTAAGCCATAGTTAAGGAAACTCTTTTGGAACAAAGTTAGCTCAAAGCCAACTTCCATTGTTCCAAAGATAATCAGTTCTGCATTGGATTTCAATTTTATTTTAAATAATTTTGTGAAAATTTCAAAAATTTCATTCCAAAATTTTTAGAGTTTTATGCAAAAGACAGAGTATGCTATGGTTGCATCTTGAGATAAACATTTATCACAGATGGGAGAGACATTTGGAAAAATGTTATTCAGTTTAGTTTTCAAGTAATATAATCTATGTAAAATTTTAAATTGAATTAACATATGTCTTACATTGATCGAGCATTTATGTACATATAGCAAGTATTTATCCCATCTCTCTTTCGAGATTTTTATAGATAGTTCTTGTTCCCAATCACTTCTAATTGTGTCAGATGATGGAATTTCTATATTTAGAATGATATTATACAAGTATGATATTAAATTAAATGAATCCGCCTTTCTGTTCATGGCTTCATCTAATAGATCTGAAGTCAGAGTTTGGTATTCTTAGAAACATAGAAACATAAAAAAATAGGTGCAGGAGTAGGCCATTTGGCCCTTCGAGCCTGCACCGCCATTCAATGTGATCATGGCTGATCATCCAACTCAGTATCCCATACCAGCCTTCTTGTGTATGTTTTTTCAAGTAGTCACGGATATGAAGGTATTTAAAGTATTGATTACTTTTCAGGTTATATTTGAGTTGTAGTTTTTGGAATGATAAAAGGTTTCCCATTTCATACATGTCTCCAAGCATTTTAATTCCTATTCTTTCCCAATGGGTAAATGGTTTTTCAATAATAAATGGTTTAAACAACGGATTATTAACTATAGGAGAGAGAAATGATAAATTTCTTAATACGAGAGTTAATTTTATTTGCTTCCAAATTCTGATTGTACTATGAATAATTGGATTTTTCTTGTATATTGTATTATTCAATTTTATCGGTGAGACAAGGATTACTCCTATATTAAAAGGAGAACAAATCTCTACCTCCATTACTATCCAATCTACCCGTTGGGCAGACTTGTCCAACAAGTGAATTACATTTTTGATATTTACTGCCCAGTAATAGTACAAAAAATTGGGGAGTGTTAGTCCACCAAATTCTTTGGGTTTACACTTCTTCTTCTTCTTTCGTGTGGCGTGCACAGCCTAAAGTTGTTGGACAACTTGTTCTATTTGATCTTCCATTTGTGCATGTCGAGTTGATTGCATTAGTCGAAACAGGGCGGACCACGTGAAGGTTGCAATCTTCCACCCCTGGGTTTACACAAGTGTCTTCTTTGGATTCTATGGGACTTATAGTCCCATATAAAATTTGTGATATCAGAATCGAGTTTTTTTTAAAAACCTTTTAGGTAAGTATATTGGTATTGATTGAAATAAATATAACATTTATGGTTAAAAAAAATTTTTATGGCATTTATTCTGCCTATTAAAGACATGGGAAGTGTTTTCGAAAATTTAATCAAGGCATTTAATTTAGTAAGTAAGGGCATATAGTTTGCGTTGAATAAAGATTTATATTTTCTGGTAAGTTCGATACCCAGATATTTAAAATTTTCGGTAGCAATTCTCAAGGGGAATATTAAAAGGTGTGTCGGATCTTGTGGTTTTATCGTCATAATTTCACTTTTGTTCCAATTTATTATATATCCTGAAAAGGATCCGAATTCCTCTATTAAATTTAATATGTTTGGTATGCTGGTTTGGGATTTTGTAACATATAATAGTACATCATCTGCATATAGTGATATTTTATTATTTGAATATTTTGTATTATAACCATGGATATTTGGATGCATTCTTATACTTTCTGCTAAGGGTTCTAGCACAAGAGCAAATAGCAGGAGTGATAATGCACATCCCTGTTTATTGCCCCTGGATAGTTGAAATTTTGGAGACAGTATATTATTAGTCAATATTCTGGCAGTCGGCTTGTCATATAATAGTTTTACCCATGAAATAAAATTCTCTCCCATTTGAAATTTTTGCAATACTTTGAAGAGATATTCCCATTCCACTTGGTCAAATGCATTTTCTGCGTCCAATGAAATAATTGATAGGTCTTGCTCTTCAGTTTTATATGAGTGCATTACATTAAACAGACGTCTCAAATTATTGAATGAGTATCTCTTGGGTATAAATCCTGTTTGATCTGCATTTATTAATTTACTAACATATTTGCTCAATCTCCTTGCTAGCGTTTTCGCTAGTATTTCCTTATCTGTGTTTAACAGTGCAATTGCTCTATATAAGCCAGGGTCTTCTAGATCTTTATCTTTTTTAGGTATGTGTGTAATCATTGATTCCGCTAATGTTTCTGGTAATGTTTGTTCTTTGAAAGCGTATGTGTACAGTTTTTGTAGTCCTGGTGAGATTATTTCGTAAAATCTTTTATAAAATTCATAACTAAATCCATCCGGTCCTGGGGTTTTACCATTCTTCAGTGAATTTATTGTCTCTTCTATCTCCTTAATTGAAACCTGAGCTCCTAATTCCTCTTGTTCCAGCAGATTATGTTTTGGGAGTTGAAATTTTGGAGACAGTATATTATTAGTCAATATTCTGGCAGTCGGCTTGTCATATAATAGTTTTAACCATGAAATAAAATTCTCTCCCATTTGAAATTTTTGCAATACAGTTACAGTTACAGTTACAGTTACAGTTACAGTTATCCAAAAAATGTATAACTTTAGTACTATCTGCTGATGTTTTGGATGTATATGAATTTTGATAAAATTGAGCAAATCTTTTATTGATATCATTAGGTAATAGAAACATAGAAACATAGAAAATAGGTGCAGGAGTAGGCCATTCGGCCCTTCGAGCCTGCACCGCCATTCAATGTGATCATGGCTGATCATCCAACTCAGTATCCCGTACCTGCCTTCTCTCCATACCCCCTGATCCCTTTAGCCACAAGTGCCACATCTAACGCCCTCTTAAATATAGCCAATGAACTGGCCTCAACTACCTTCTGTGGCAGAGAATTCCAGAGACTCACCACTCTCTGTGTAAAGAATGTTTTCCTCATTTCGGTCCTAAAGGAATTCCCCCTTATCCTTAGACTGTGACCCCTTGTTCTGGACTCCCCCAACATCGGGAACAATCTCCCAGCATCTAGCTTGTCCAACCCCTTAAGAATTTTGTAGGTTTCTATAAGATCCCCCCTCAATCTTCTAAATTCCATCGAGTACAAACCGAGTCTATCCAATCTTTCCTCATATGAAAGTCCTGACATCCCAGGAATCAGTCTGGTGAATCTTCTCTGTACCCCCTCTATGGCAAGGATGTCTTTCCTCAGATTTGGAGACCAAAACTGTACGCAGTACTCCAGGTGTGGCCTCACCAAAACCCTGTACAACTGCAGTAGAACCTCCCTGCTCCTAAACTCAAATCCTTTCGCTATGAATGCTAACATACCATTTGCTTTCTTCACTGCCTGCTGCACCTGCATGCCTACTTTCAATGACTGGTGTACCATGACACCCAGGTCTCGTTGCATCTCCCCCTTACCTAATCTGCCACCATTCAGATAATAGTCTACCCTCATGTTTTTGCCACCAAAGTGGATAACCTCACATTTATCCACATTGTACTGCATCTGCCATGCATCTGCCCATTCACTCAGCCTATCCAAATCACCCTGCAGCCTCCAAGCATCCTCCTCACACCTAACTATACCCCCCAGCTTGGTATCATCTGCAAATTTGGAGATGTTGCATTGAATTCCCTCGTCCAAATCATTAATATATATTGTAAATAGCTGGGGTCCCAGCACTGAGCCTTGCGGCACCCCACTAGTCACTGCCTGCCATTCTGAAAAGGACCCGTTTACTCCTACCCTTTGCCTCCTGTCTGCTAGCCAGTTCTCTATCCACATCAATACTGAACCCGCAATACCGTGTGCTTTAAGTTTGTATGCTAATCTCTTATGCGGGACCTTGTCGAAAGCCTTCTGAAAGTCTAGATATAACACATCCACTGGTTCTCCCTTATCCACTCTACTAGTTACATCCTCGAAAAATTCTATCAGATTTGTCAGACATGATTTACCTTTCGTAAATCCATGCTGACTTTGTCCAATGATTTCACCACTTTCCAAATGCGCTGCTATCCCATCTTTAATAACTGACTCTAGCAGTTTCCCCACTACCGATGTTAGACTAACTGGTCTGTAATTCCCCGCTTTCTCTCTCCCTCCTTTTTTAAAAAGTGGGGTTACATTAGCTACCCTCCAATCCTCAGGAACTACTCCAGAATCTAAGGAATTTTGAAAAATTATCACTAATGCATCCACTATTTCTGTGGCTACCTCCTTGAGTACTCTGGGATGCAGACTATCTGGCCCTGGGGATTTATCGGCCTTCAATCCGTTCAATTTACCCAACACCACCTCCCGGCTAACCTGGATTTCACTCAGTTCCTCCATCTTATTTGACCCCCGTTCCACTGCTATTTCCGGCAGATTATTTATGTCTTCCTTAGTGAAGACAGAACCAAAGTAGTTATTCAATTGGTCTGCCATGTCCTTGTTCCCCATGATCAATTCACCTGTTTCTGACTGCAAGGGACCAACATTTGTTTTAACTAGTCTCTTTCTCTTTACATATCTATAAAAACTTTTGCAGTCAGTTTTTATGTTCCCTGCCAGTTTCCTTTCATAATCTATTTTCCCTTTCCTAATTAAGCCCTTTGTCCTCCTCTGCTGGATTCTGAATTTCTCCCAGTCCTCCGGTAGGCTGCTTTTTCTGGCAAATTTGTATGCCTCATCTTTTGTTTTTATACTATCCCTGATTTCCCTTGTTATCCATGGATGCACCACCTTCCCCGATTTATTCTTTTGCCAAACTGGTATGAACAACTTTTGTACTTCATCCATGCAGTCTTTAAATACCTTCCATTGCACATCCACTGTCAACCCTTTAAGAATCACCTGCCAGTCTATCTTGGCCAATTCACATCTCATACCTTCAAAGTTACCTTTGTTCAAGTTCAGAACCCTTGTTTCTGACTTAATTTTGTCACTCTCCATCCTAATGAAGAACTCAACCATATTATGGTCACTCTTGCCCAAGGGGCCACGCACAACAAGACTGCTAACTAACCCTTCCTCATTACTCAATACCCAGTCTAGAATAGCCTGCTCTCTCGTTGGTTCCTCCACATGTTGGTTGAGAAAACTATCCCGCATACATTCCAGGAAATCCTCTTCCTCAGCACCCCTGCCAATTTGATTCACCCAATCTACATGCAGATTGAAGTCACCCATTATAACCGTGTTACCCTTGTTGCACGCATTTCTAATTTCCTGTTTGATGCCATCCCCAACTCCAATACTACTGTTAGGTGGCCTGTACACAGTTCCCACTAGCGTTTTCTGCCCCTTAGAGTTTCGCAGCTCTACCCATATCGATTCCACATCCTCCACGCTAATGTCCTTCCTTTCTATTGCATTAATCTCCTCTCTCACCAGCAACGCTACCCCACCTCCTTTTCCTTTTCGTCTATCTCTCCTGAATATTGAATATCCCTGGATGTTCAGCTCCCAGCCTTGGTCATCCTGGAGCCAAGTCTCCGTGATTCCAACTATAGCATAGTCATTAATCGCTATCTGCACCTTCAACTCATCCACCTTATTACGAATGCTCCTCGCATGTTAACAATGTTAACAATTCACCTTTATCTGATTTAATTTTTGAAATCGTATGATTCTTTTCCCGTTTTTTCAATTGACGTGCCAAGAGTTTATATGGTTTATCGCCAAATTCAAAATTTTCCTGTTTTGTAATTTGAAATATTCTTACAACTCTTGCAGATAAGATTCTGTTAATTTAAATGTCAGTTATTGTTATTTTACTGTGTTTGTCAATGGTTGGTTCTTTAGCATTATCTAGATCCAATTGTCTAATTTGTTTTTCTAGCTGCAATTGTTCATTCTTATTCTTTTTATTTTGAAAAGCTTGATATGAAATTATAGATCCTCTGATAAATGCCTTAAAAGATTCCCATTATGAAGAGGGTGAAATGCCTGGGGTGTCGTTAGTCAAAAAAAAAGGTCCCATCTGTTGTTTTAGATATATATCACCGTGTGGGTCATTTAAAATTTGGGGATTGAACCTCCAAAATGTTTTTTTTAATTGGGCATTCCTTCTAGTTTTATGAAAAAAGTTAACGGAGAGTGATCGGAGATGATGCCATTATGATATTTAGGATTCTTTGTGTAAGGAATTAATTTTGTATCCACTAAAAAATTGTCGATACATGAATAAGTTTTATGTACCATTGAGTAAAAAGAGTATTCCCTTCCAACTGGATTAGCAATCTTCCCTTCGTCTGTTATATTTGTGTTTTTTATGTATATATTTAGGAGTTCACTAGCTTTAGATTTTATGTTAAGCCTCTTTTGTTGTTCAGGTTTATCCAAGTATGGATGGAAAACACAATTGAAGTCTCCCCCAATTATCACATTTTGATAGTTAAACTCTGAAATTATATTCAGGATTTTATTTAAAAAATTGAGGATTATCAAAATTAGGTGCATAAATATTTACCATAGTAAGTGGGGTAGAATGGATCTCTCTGGTAACTATGAGATATCTCCCCTCTTTATCTGCTATGATATTCTTTGATTTAAATGGTATACCTTTACGAAGAATAATTGCCATGCCTCTGGATTTAGAGATACATAAAGAATGATATGTTTGGCCGATCCATTTTGCCTTCAGTCTGGTCTGAGCTTGAAGTTTCAAATGTGTTTCTTGTAGGAAAATTACGTCTGAATTAAGCGATTTTAATTGTGCGAAAATCTTACCCCTTTTAATTGGTTCATTAGCACCCCTTATGTTCCAGCTGCAAAATGTGATTCCTCCAATTTTCTTTTGTTTATCGTCTTGCATTGTGAATTACTTTGATACCTTTACGTCATATGGTGCAACACAATACCTCGGGCCTCTAGGTGTTGGGTGGGCACTCGCGGCTACTAGGTTCTGTTGGTATATTCCTTTTAAACTTATCCTTAAAAAAAACCCCAGAAAAGTGTAAAGTGATGTAAAAATAAAAAAAAGTGATATTACAGTATCTAAAAATACTGTCATGTAAATTACATTTACAATACTGTAAAAAAATAAACACCTATTGGTGGTAGTTACATGTTTCAAGACTTTCATTGATGTTAATCTACATTTAGCTCTGCTCCCTTAACCAAACATTGCAAAAAGGAAGAAGGGCCAGTTCAAGACCAAGTAATATATAGAGAAACTACAAATATGTATATCTAATTAAGTCTTCAAATAATCTACCATTTACTATATACTAACAGTTTTTTACGTTTACTTCACAGTCAGATCCCGGTCTCTTATAATAGTAAACAGCTGGTTGGAAGGGGTTAACCAGAATCAGACTCATGGCTATCTGCCAAGTGTCTGAATCTCTGCCCTTCCACTCAGGTATAATAAACATAGTTTATTAGTATGTTATTAATATATATCATTATATTTTGCTCATTGTCTGGACATTCATTAACAATTTGAAATGAACCCCCCCCCCTTCCCCTCTCAGGAGGAGTTAGTCATTATTACGTTATACCAATTCATATTAGATTAGATTGCTATTGCTAAATTAATTCAATTACTTATATGTTAGTATAGGATTCTAAAAGTCTTTTAATTCGTAAAATGTTATTTTCAAGTCCTTTTGTATTAATTTTTCCATTTCCGCAGCTCGCCTTTATTTTTAAGTCTTTCATTCGAAGAGGAAAAAAGTATGTCCTTGAGTTAACATTCCAAAGAAGACATCGCCTCGTGTAAAATTCCGCCATCTTAACAAGAACATTTAAATTTCTTTCATTAGAAAGTCATATTATCTCAGCTTCCCCTCTGCCTATATCTGTAAAAAACCATGTCCTGATAGTCGTGGTGATTTACTTATCCATTGATCTCGTTTATGATTTCTTGAGCATATTTGTATGCTTCTTCTGTATCAATAAAAGCACATTCCATACTCTTGTAAGTGATCCTCAGTTTTGCAGGGTACATTATGCCGTATCTTACATTTTGAATTCCTTTCAGGATCTGTCTTATCATTGTAAACAGGTCCCGTTTTTTAGCCACTTCTGCAGGGTAATCTCTGAAAAATCTAAGATTGTCCTCTTCAAACGTCAGATTCGTTCCGAATGGGATTTTTTTCGTAATATCTTCCAAAGCAGAAATGTCATGAAATTTCACTATGATCTGTCTTGGAGGGGCTCTTAGCCTTGGTTGAGCTCTTCGCACCCGGTGTGCCACATCTTTATCAGTTTGTCAGGCAGGTTGAATACTTGTTTAAGTAAGTTGGCAGCAAACTCCCGAGTGTCCTTTCCATCCTTTCCCTCTGTCAACTATTCTTAAATTCTGCCATCTTGAACGTGCTTCCAAATCCAGGCATTTATCAGTCATTTTTGCCAGTTGCCCCAAGACACGATCTTGATCTTTCCTCATTCTCTTCATCTCTTCAGACATTTATTTCATCGATGTTTCCATAATTTTCATAGCAGTGCTATATGCTGTAGTAGTATGCAAAATCAAACTTCTCGTTGCATTCTTTTTCAACCCGTTTAATTTCTGCAGTTAAATCATCTTCAACATCATCAATGCGTTTACTTAGATTACTGATTGTCTCAATTTCCTGATTCCCACGCTTCATGTTTTTAGACATGCTTTTATCCAGTGCAGAAATCTCGTCATGTAGCATAGTAGCAAAGTCTTTCTTTAATGACTCTCTTAACGGATGGCTTCATTTCTTCCATCTCTTTCTCCTTTGTAGCCATTTCAGAGGCTAATTCTTCAGAACTTTCTGATGTTGTTTGCAGAGTTTTACCCAATTCTTTGAAACGGAGTCTTGTGATGGGTCTTTGGAGAGGAATCTTTAAAAGTACCTTTATCCTCCGTTATTTCGCGGCGTTTTCTGATGACGTCACCAGCGTGACGTCAAACAGCTACAGTAAGTATTTTACAATAGTGAGATTAAACGAGAACTTACCTGTTCGAAGTTTGATCTTTATTTTATGAGGAGTTACGATGAGGGATTACGTGAAGAAGCCCCGCCTGGCGCTGGATCGGCATACTTCAAAGCAGCAGCATGAAAAACACAGAACCAACAGCCGGAGTAAAATAGTAAGGCTCAAAATAGACTAGAACTACCAGATGATCATTTACATTGTGAGGGTTGGGAGTGGAGGGCACGTAATCCCTCATCGTAACTCCTCATAAAATAAAGATCAAACTTCGAACAAGTAAGTTCTCGTTTAATCTCACTATTTTACTTCGGAGTCACGTGAGTGACTACGTGAAGATTTTAAAGCTCTGTGTTTTTTATGTCGTAAATTCATTTCATACGACTCTCTGTTTAGTCAAAACAGTAGTGAGTAAATAGTATTTTAAGACATTGTTACAATTTATGTAATAAGTCCTTTAATCATAAAAAGAACAACTTTTTAATAATAACCCCTCTATCGCAGGGGAAAATTACAAAATAAATTGATAATGATGTCAATGGTAACATAAATCGATAATATAAATCGATAATATAAAACAAAGCAAGCATTTAAAGAGAACCCAGTACTGCTTGTCCAAATCCTGGCACCGTGACAACAGGTTTATTGTAGAACTTTGAAAAAATCTCTTCTCTAGACCACCTGCGGCCTTTAAAATTTGATCGAGTGGTACGTCCTGTACCTTTGCCACGGACGTAGCTGCCGCCCTAGTGGAGTGAGATTTAAACACATCAGTGTCTATTCCTGCTAGACCCAAAACCTGTTTTAACCATCTAGAAATGGTTTTAACTGAAACTTTTGTATGTGGCTTTTTGTGTGTTATCAATAACGCTTTCTCAGAACCTCTGAGATTTTTGGTTATCTCAATGTATTGAGTTAAATGCTTAACTACACACAATGTTTCATCAATAGGCTATGCTTTAAACATTACCTTCATTCCAGTTCTTCCTGGTCTGCTTTGTTTGATCAAGTCATAAACATAAAACACAATGTTATCTGTAGTCACATGCATGCAATTCACCCATAACAATTGCAAAGTTTGTACTCTTTGAGCTGATACCAATGCCATTAACATTACCACCTTGAATGTTAATTTCTGCAAGACATTGAATTAATTGGAGTCCATTATTTAAGCAAAGTGAGAACAATGCTAACATTCCAAATTTCCGTATATCTGGGCTTGGGAGGATTTTTATTGAAAATTCCTTTCATGAATCGGGATACTAATGGGTGAGACCCAATGAATCCCGATCCGAAATTTGTCCTAAATAGGATGACAATGCGCTACGAGCACAATTAATGGCACTATAACTCAAATGCTCATCAAAGTGTACCCAGCAAGGAACTCCAATACATTTGAAATGTTTGCAGTATGATAAGATATCTTTGACTGTGTACAAAAACTTCCCATTTCCTTATATGCGACATATTGTTTTTTAGTGCTATTCCTCCAAGCTGCATCTATAACATCCATGGTCCTGTCCGACAGTTCAAACTCTTGCAACGGTCTGGTCAGAACCTGCAGATTTACAATTCATATGATCATGCAATGGATGAATTTCTTTTGTTACTGGTTGTCGCAACTGGGAATTGTCATACATGGTTCAATAATCATTTTAGCATCAATGGGAACCATGACTGCGTGGGCCAATTTGGCACCACCAAAATGCCTTTGGCAGCGTCTTGCGCTATTTTCTTGAGACATTGCCCAATGAGACAGAATGGGGAAAAGCATAAAAGAACGTATTCCCCCAGTGTAGCGAGAAGCATCCACCGCTACTGCCCCTGGATCGTGTTCCCAAGACACGTATTTGGGCAATTGGTGATTCAATCTAGATGCAAACAGATCAATGTCCGGCACTCCATACCGACTGACAATATTTTTGAAATTTGTGGATTTAACATCCATTCTGTATTGTCTTTAAATATTCGTGATCTTTTGTCTGCCACAACATTGTCTCTCTCCGAGAGATAAATAGCTGAAAGCCAATATTTTTTGCCATACACCATTGCCACATCTGGTTTACCAGATGATCACATGATATTGATCTGACACCACCCATGTGATTGATATATACCACAGCTGTGATATTATCTATTTGTACTTGGACATGCAAATATTTTAATGAAGAGCAATAAGCTTTTAATCCATAAATGCTCCCAGTAGCTCCACATATTTAATACCATATGTATGGAGCAAAAAATCCTCTTGGACAGCCCATCTGCCTCCACAGCTGGTCTCATTATCCGTAGCCCCCCATCCGGGAGAACTTGCGTCTTTTTTAGTTTGCAAAAACACTGCTGGCTGATGAACTAATGTTCTTAGCAGCTTGTGGAACATACTCAATCCACCAATGTAATTCTGATAAGCTTCCTTAGGCAATTGCATTGGCCTATCAAAATGGCCTGCTCGCTGAATAAGCGCTTGAATTTTTGCCCTTTGAAGATTTTGGTAATGTAGACGACCAACTCTACTGCTGCTACCAATTTACCAATAACCTTGGCAACCTCTCAGATGGAGGGATAAGGTTTGTTAATCAGGTCCTGACACACATTTGTGAAATCCAACACCTTATCCATTGGTAAAGTTACCAACATGGTAACTGAGTTAATCACAAACCCACAGATATTCAATGGTTTGGGATGGCTGTAACTTAGATTTGTTGGATGGATCAGGATCCCAACTTCTCAAACAAACTTGTAGTTGCTGAGACTGATTTTCCAGCTGACTCCTGATTAGCATTGACAATTAAATGTCATCTAGATAAGCCATAACGATGTGTTTATTTTTTGTGCCCTTAGCAGTGCAAGTGCTGGCTTAATCCATTAGGCAAAGCTTTGTATTGCCACAGCTGTCCCATCCATAGACTTTAATTACCTGCGAAACTATGGTGAATTGGGACCGAAAATATGCACCCTTCAATCTATTGTAGCCATATAACAACCTGTTGATACCAGCTGCATTGCAGTGTTGAATGTGTCCATTTTTAAATGTTTATACTGGACAAATGTATTCAATAGTGTGAGATCTAAATTGATTCTACAACCCCCATCTTTCTTCGGTCTGGGGAAAATATTTGATACAATTGTTGTGGATCCTCTCCTTTTTGTTTTCTCAATAACTCCTTTCTCACACAAATACTTAACCTCTTTTGTCAATTTGAATACTTTCAAGACTGAACATCAAAGAATGATTAGGCTTATTGTGTCCCAATGGATCCATACCTCCCTTTCATTATAACATTCGGAGTCTACCACCAATCTGAGGTTCATCCAAACATCCTTCTTTAATAGGATTAAGTTTTTGTACCTCTCCAACTGGACAAAATGATCTCCTTTCCCAATAATGGGTGTACATTCGGCTGTGCTGGCTGGTATTCTTCCTTATCATACTCTCCTCGGCTCGTTCCAGCTCCAAAATCAAATCCCCTTCTCATATAACCAGCCTTTCTGGCCAAACTGAAGGGTTTCACAAGGCCAACAGTTTTTGCCTCTTCATCCATTTCTTTAATTTGTTTAGACTTCCTCTGAACAAATAACCAAGAGCTTGAACATTGCTTGCCCTGCACAACCCTGAAACACTTGGATGTAAAAGAGGCCGAATGGCAATCTTCCATTTTATATATTTTATCTCAAAATGAGTTGCAGAATAAGCCCAACATATGTTTTTTATTCTGAACTTTGGTCATTCCACAACCTTCCATCTTGTCTTCCAAAAGACAGTGATGCCAAAATTAGCTTGAGGATTCTTTGAATCGTAATTCCTGCGCCCGCATTATTGCTAACATTGGCGCCCAAAAAAGCTGGATTCATCATAGGTACCTTCTTTGAGGTACAATAATAGGTGTTTTAATCCGATATGCTGTCTCAATCATAACAGCTTTTTTTGAGGCAGGTGAGAGACCATATAATTAACATTGGCCGCCAGGTTTCATTCCATGGCCTCACCGCCTCCTCCAGGTATAGTAACTTTGTGCCCCATCAGGCACACCTGGATTTGTATTGTGGTGGGTACTTCTGACCACAATAAATAGGTGTTTAAATCCAATTTTGCTGTCTCAACCATAACAGATTTTTTGAGGCAGGTGAGAGGCCATATAATTAACATTGGCCGCCAGGTTTCCTTCCATGGCCTCACCGCCTCCTCCAGGTATAGTAACTTTGTGCCCCATCAGACACACCTGGATTTGTATTGTGGTGGGTACTTCTGACCACAAACACCACTTTCAGGGTCAGTCTCATACAGCCCTGGTACTCCTGAAACTTGTTCAAGGAGACTTCCTCCAGCCCAATCCCAGGCACTGGAGTTTCAATTCCCAATTCAAACTGGCACCATATTTTTCATGTATATGGAACCCCCTCAGGGGCTGCCTGGGAATATTCTGGGTGCTTAGACCCTTGGTTGATATTGTTTGAGTATTTTCTCCATTAGATCCATACTTAGCCAAAGGCTTTCCTTTCAGGATCTTTCAGAAACCTCAGGCCTTTCAAGCTTCTTTCTTTTACATTTTGGGCACTGGGTTTTTGTCCCGTCTTCCAAAGCGTCTTTTTAAGCGAATTCATGCATTTGTCGGTAGCAGGGCTAAGTGCTGCGCCTTTCAGAGCTCCATGGCGCCACCGGAAGTCCTTTCTGTGAATGACCTCCTGACTCAGTACATGATTCAAATACATCTTTAATCAGCACTGAAACTTAACATCATGAAGGATGATTAGTTGTCAGTACATCCTGGCTGCTCCAACTGTCCATGCTGGCAAACAAGTGTTAGAATAAGTATTACAGTGGGGTGGAGTTAGAGATGCTGGCTGGTGTGTGATTGGTTAACATGTAACATCGATCTACATCCTTCCCCCTATATATTAAGTGTGGAAGAGCACCCATGCCATGGAGTTAAACATACTCGCCATATCTGTCTGGTGGTCTACTAACATGGCCCAAGGGCGTGCGGACCAAACCCTCCCTCCCCCCCCCCCCCCCCACCTGAAAAATGAGACGGAGAACCTGGAGGTGAGAATGATGCGGTGAAGGCTTGTGCTGACCGAAAGGGGAAACATGGGTGAGGCCCCGTGGTTAGTGGAGACCGTGGGACGTGGAGGGGTACAAGGCATGCACGGACGGGTGGTAGACATTGTAAAAGGTGGCTGGAACTGGAGCGGTGGAGCATAGGGACCAGCAGGCGGTGGTCGAGGCTCCCTCACAGCAAGCAGGTGTTGTCGACTTCTCTGGTATACCGCTCCCTCACAGTCTACCAGGTAAGACCGTGGCTCGTCAGTCGGGTTGACAACAGCGCCCAGCCGGGAATGTCCAGTTGAAATTCGTAGGCGGATGACCTGACCCAGAGGTAGATGCTTGAGTGGTCTGCTGGAACTGCCGTATGACCGTTTCTGGATGTCGTGCTTCACTTGTAGACGTTTCTGGATAGTGGCAGGCTTCAGCACCTGAGGGACCAGTTGCTGTTGTGCGATGGGTACCGGAGGCCTCGTCAGTCTCGACATCAGTCGCTGTGCCGGCAGTCCCAGGGTTTGGTCCCTGGCAACGTTTCTGAGATTCAGGAGATCGAGAGAAACGTCTGACTTTAAAATCTGCGCTCGCTCCAGCAAGTGTTTGGCGCTTCTGACAGCGCGTTCAGCAAGTCCATTACTCTGTGGATACTCGGGACTGCCGACCGTTGTCGGCTCTCAGACTGACGGGAGCACCAAAGGTAGAGAAGTGTCTTTTCAGCTATGGATGACCATCTCAGATGTCAGTTGGTCTAGTTCAAACCAATTAGAGAAGGAGTCGACTAGAATGATGTAGTGCTTTCCGCACCATTCGAAAATGTCTGCCGCCAGCGACGTCCAGGGCAGAGCTGGTGGAGGTTGTTGCGTCGGCTCCTGGGTGACTGCTGTGTGCCTCTTTGAAGTATACGTCTTGTAGAGATGAGGGTACCACTGCCTTGTGACCCTTGACGACAACCCCATCCTGAACTACCAGTTCATCGCAAACCAGGAAGAAAGGCTGCACCTCTGTGTGCTTGTTGGATTGTTTGTCTGGGCAGCCTGTTTTGATGATGGAGGAGAGGATTTGAAGCGTATCGTCAGTGGCTGTGTGCGCGGCTAGGGTGCGCAGTTGCTTGCTGTTCATAGGGATGTTGTTCGCAAGATGCCCAAGGTGCACAGGAGAGAGTGTCAGCGACATGCATGTCCTTACACTTAGTGTAGGTAATAGAGAAATCGTACCGCTGCAGCTGCATCATCATACGCTGCAAACGAGCTGGCGCAGCGTGGATGGGCTTGTTCAGGATTGTCACCAGTGGTTGGTGGTCCGTCTCGACCGTGAAAGTGTTGCCAAAGATGAAGTCATGGAATTTTGAGCAAGCAAAGATAACACCCAACAGTTCCTTTTCGATTTGCGCGTAGTACTGCTCCGTGTCGGTCATGGTGCGAGAAGCATACGAAACAGGTAGTAGAGTGCCCTCGGCAGATGGGTGCAAGCAGGCTGCGCCAAGCCCGAATTTCGAAGCATCGCAGGTGATCATCACCGGACGTTTCAGGTTAAAAAAAATCAGGGTCGGTGCACTGGTCAGTTTGGACTTTAAAACATCGAAAGCAATCAGATGTTGCAGGGACCATAACCATGCTGTGTCCTTTTTTGTCAGCTCCCGCAGTGTGGAGCTTAGTTCGCTGAGGTTCGGTATGAACCTGCCGAGATAGTTTACCATGCCCAGAAAACACTGCAGGCCTTTCACGTCTGTGGCGGCAGGCATTTCTGTGATGGCAGTAGCCTTCTTCGGATTGGGTTTGAGACCTTTAGGAGTGAAGATGTGGCTGACGTAGGAAACCTCTGGAACCCGGAACTTGCACTTGTCAGGATTGAGCTTGAGGTTGATCTTGCGTGCGCGATCCAAGATGAGCCTGAGATTGTGGTCGTGCTCCATTGCGTCTTTGCCATACACTAAGATATCGTCGACGATGATGGCACAAGGTAGGTCCTCAAATAATAGCTCCATAGTTCTTTGGAAGACTTCACTGGCAGAGTTGATTCTCAGAAACTTGTATCTGCCGAATGGGGTGGCAAATGTGGTGAGGCTTGATGACTTCTTGTCTAGCGGTATCTGCCAGAAAGAGTTCTTTGCATCGAGGACAGAAAATAGGGTGGCCATTCCGACCTTTGCCGCAACATCCTCAACAGTCTTCATGGGATGGTGTGGGTGCTTAATGGCAGTGTTCAGTTCTTTCGGGTTGATACACAAGCTGTTTTCATTTTTTCCCTTCTTGACTGTGGCAATCATCGTTGAGACCCAATCGGTGTGGTCGCTGACTGCTTCAATTATGCCTGTGGAGGCCATTTCCTTCAGCGCAGAGTGAACCCTGTCAGTCATGGCAAATGACAATCAGTGTGGAGGTCAGATGACGGGTGTCACTTTGGGGTCAATAATAATCTTGTAAGTCACGGGCAACTTGCCCAGGTTATTGTCTAAAAGATCAGGGAATTCACCTGGCGGTGCTAACATGCAACAGCGATCAACATTGAATCTATCTACACTTTGCGCTGCCAAGACTGCCAGCATCATCAAGGACCAGTCTCACCCCGGTCACTCCCTCTTCTCTTCTCTGCCATGAGGCAAAAAGTACAGAATTTTGTAAATGCACATCTCCAGATTCAGGGGGAGTTTCTTCCCAACTGTTATCAGGCAACTGAATGGTTCTCTCATCAGCTGGAGTACGGTCCTGACCATCTATCTACCTCAATGGAAACATTGAACTATCTTTAATTGGACTTTTTGGACTTTATCGTGCACTAAATGTTGTATCTTTTATCCTTTATCTGTACAGTGTGAATAGTTTGATTTTTACTCATGTACAGTCATTTTTTCGACTGGATAGCACACAAAGAAAAGCTTTATATAGTATCTTGGTACACGTGGGAAACCAAACTAAACATATAAATTTGAATGCATTAACTGATTCTAATGAGTCCACATTTTATTGATGAATTTAACTGTATTAATAGAGCAACATGCCCATCTGTTATCCGTCAGAATATAGATATTTATTGTTCAAATTAACAACTCTATCAGCATCAGAGAAAAATGTGTAAAAATTCATGTAGGGAAAAAGAAGTAGAAGTAATGAAGATAGACACAAAATGCTGGAGTAACTCAACGGGTCAGGCAGCATCTCTGAAGAAAAGGAACGTGTGCCTTCGGATCGGAGCCCTTCATCAGACTGTGGCCCAGGCAATGGATTGTATAGCTTCATGATTTTACTACTATGTGGCCTCATTGGTTTCAATTAATGTTCTAATTTGTGGCTGCCCCTTGCTTGATTTATCAAATTGGATTTCACGATACTGTGCACATTACACGTTTGTGCCTGAGGTATATGAGATAGGTAGTCAGTGGCATAATTCTCTATTCAATATTGAATTACTGTCTCTTGACAAGATGACACAAGTACATGTACCTAATCCACTGTGTGAACATATGCAATGGAAACCCGGCCAGAGGAAAACATTCTACCTTGATCTTTAATTACTTGTAGGCAGTGCTTTTATTTTACCAGTAGATAAAATGGTGCCGGCATGCACATTGCTTCTTATACAGTGGCGTGGTGATAGAGCTGCCGCCTCAGAGCGCCAGAGACTCGGATTTGATCCTGGGATTGTGTGAGTTTTCTTTGGGTGCTCTGGAATCCAATATTGCCAAGATATCCAGGTTTGTAGGTAAATTGGCTTCAGTAAATTGGCGCCAGTGTGTAGAATGTGAAAGTGGGAAAACACTGAATTAGTATATGGGTGATGGATGGTTGGCATGGTTTCAGTGGGACAAAGGGCCTGTTTTCACACTGTATTTCTAAACTAAAATAAACGTTTACCGACAGTATCCATGGCGGATCATAGTCCTATCAGCTGCTTAAGTTGTTTAACGGCCTGACCACCTAATATAATTATATATTATGTTTTTTAAACTTAAGTTATCTTTTTATAATAAACAGCTCCATAACAGAGGACTCTCTAATTTACAGAGTGCTCCCAGGAGATGGACATCATCATTCGGAGATGGACATCAACTGCTGCTGGAAATCATGAACGCAGTGGAAGAAACTCCTTGGTCAGCCCAAAATTTTTTTGATCTCCCAGCAGAGCAAGATGTCCGTCAGAGAATGTTGCCAACTTGCCTACTCCAGACTGCAGGAGTATGTGCTGAGGACTTGCTGAACCTTGGTGCAGCCAATTCCAAGGTTCTGTGGGGAGGGACCACAGCCTAAGGTTTTTCTGAGGTGGGGCATTTGGGGGGGGGGAGGGGGGGGCACGATCTTGTTGAGACACCCCTCAAACAAGGGAAGGGATATCAACCCAGGGCCCACATGGGTGGCAAGGGTGCTTGGTATAAGGATCGTTTGCAAACACTACTGAATATGACTTGAATTAATGTATAAACACCATAATGTTGGAAGAGTTTTTGCACTGTTTTTGTTTTGTCAATATATTTTGTATCCTGAATAAAAAAATCCAGTTAGGTGGAGAATTAACTTTATTACTAATTTCCATCCTGCACACAAATTCACTTGAACCATCTCCGACATCTCCCTACTGTTTCTTGATCTCACCGTCTCCATCACAGGAGATAGACTATCGACTGACATCTATTATAAAACTACTGACTTCCACATCTATCTAGACTCCAATCCTTCCCACCCTGCCTCCTGCAGAGACTCTATCCCCTAGTCCCAATTCTTCCGTTTATGCCACATCTGCACCCAAGATGACGTGTTCCATACCAGGACATCTGAGATGTCCTCATTCTTTAACTAATGGGAGTTTCCCACTTTCATCATCGATGAGGCCATCACTAGGGTGTCCTCAATATCCCGCAGCTCCGCTCTTGTTCCCCCTCTCCCCAGTCGCGATAGGGATAGAGTCCCCCAAGTCCTCACCTATTATCCTGTCGGCCAGTACATACAGCACATAATCCTCCAACATATTCGCCATCTCCAACAGGATCCCACCGCGAGCCACATCTTCCCTTTTCCACCCCTTTCTGCAGAGACTGTTACCTCCACAACTCCCTGGTTAACTCGTCCCTTCCCAACTAAACAAACCCCTCCCCAGGTACTTTCCCCTGCAACTGCAGGAGATGCAACACCTGTCCCTATACCTCCTCCCTTGACGCTGTCCGTGGACCCCAACTGTCTTTTCAGGTGAGGCAGAGGTTCACTTGCGCCTCCTCCAACCTCATCTACTGTAACCACTGTTCCAGGTGTGGACACCTATATATGGGTGAGACCAAGCGCAGGCTCGGTGATCGTTTCACTGAACACCTTCGCTCAGTCTGCCTGGACTTACCTAATCTCCTGGTTTCCAAACAATTTAATTCCCCTTCCCATTCCCACACTGACCTTTCTCAAGTCAAGACGCAAGAGAGTTTATTGTCATGTGTCCCAGATAGGACAATGTAATTCTTGATTGCTGCAGCACAACAGAATATTGTAGGCATAAAAACAGATCAGATCAGTGTGTCCATATACCATAGAATATATATATATACACACATAAATAAGCAGATAAAGTGCAATAGGCTGTTATAGTTCAGAGTTTGTTTGAAGCTGTGTATAATAATCTGATGGCTGTGGGGAAGAGCCTGTTCCTGAACCTGGAAGTTGCATATTTCAGGCTCCTGTACCTTCTACCTGAAGGCAGCAGAGGATGAGTGTGTGGCCAGGATGGTGTGGGTCCTTGATGATGCTGGCAGCCTTTTTGAGGCAGCGACTGCAATAGATCCCCTCAATGGTAGGGAGGTCAGAGCCGATGATGAACTGGGCAGTGTTTACAACTTTTTGCAGCCTTTTCCGCTCCTGGATGCTCAGTTTGCCGTACCAAGCCACGATGCAACCAGTCAGTATGCGTTCTGCTGTGTACCTGTAGAAGTTCGAGAGAGTCCTCCTTGACATTCTGACTCTCCGTAATCTTCTCAGGTAGAGGCGCTGATGTGCTTTCTTTATGATTGCATCAGTGTTCTAGGACCAGGAGAGATCTTCGGAAATATGCACGCCCAGGAATTTGAAGTTCTTGACCTTTTCCACCATCGACCCATTGATATAAACTGGACTGTGGGTCCCCATCCTACCCCTTCCGAAGTACACAATCAGTTTCTTGGTTTTGCTGGTGTTGAGAGCCAGGTTATTGTGCTGGCACTATTTGGTCAATCGGTCGATCTCACTTCTATACTCTGACTCGTCACCATCAGTGATATGTCCTACAACAGTGATACCGTCGGTGACCTTGATGATGGAGTTCGCGCTATGTCCGGCTACGCAGTCATGAGTATAGAGTTAGTGCAGCAGGGGGCTGAGCACACAGCCTTGCGGTGCTCCTGTGCTGATTGTTATCGAGGATGACACATTTCCACCAATACAGACAGACTATGGTCTGTGAATAAGGAAGTTCTTGGTTCTTGGTTACTTGGCACTCCAAAATATTCCAACTGGAATTTAAATTGGAGGTGGTGAAGGGAGGGGTTTAGCCAGAGAGGGTTATTGGGAAGAAAGTGCCACTTTAAATTTAGTTGCATCTGGCTGGGCAACCGTGGCTTGGTGGAGATTATTCTATGCTTTAATAGTGCGTGGAAAGAATGAATTGCTGTACACATCTGTCTTTGTGGCTGGGACCACAAATTGGATCAAATGCCCTTGTCTGCTCCTAATTGGTTTGGGGTTGGTGTAGGTCTTGTGATCTATGTCTAGCTGACCATTTAACATTTTGTAAAAACAGGTCAAACGGTGAGCTTCACGTCTGTCTTGGAGAAGGTTCCACCCCAGAGAATTCAGAAGTTTGGTGACACTCGCTTCTCTCTCGTAGGTGTTAGTAACAAATCGAGCGGCCTGTCTTTGGACACGTTCGATGGATGAAATGTTTTTATCTGTGTATGGGTCCCAAGCTGCAACTGCGTAGTCCAGATGAGGTCTAACGAGGGTGAAATACAGCTTCTCCTTGACAGAAGCTGAACAATGATGGAAGTTGTGCCTCAGGAAGTTTAGGACACCTGTTGCTTTCACTGTTACAGGATGAGTCCGACCATTCCAACGTAGATCATTCTGCAATTTGATGCCAAGATACTTGGTTTGTTTGGATTCTTCAAGGGTGACACCAAGTACGTTGTAAGATGTGACGCCTGAATTCCTCTTTCTGATGAAACGCATGGTTTCACATTTGGAAGGGTTGAACTGCATGCCCCATTGTTGTGACCACTCGACCGTAGTATCGAGATCCTTTTGAATAATCTTCATCATCAGCTGATTTAATTGGACGGTACAGCAAACAATCATCAGTCTGGTCGTACTTGCGACTTTTTCATGGATGTCATTGATGTAAAGCAAAAATAGGTGTGGGCCAAGTACTGTGCCCTGAGTTTATGCCCGTCCCACTTAGGAAACCTGAACGGAAACCTCTGGAGATTTTGCGCCCACCCAAGGTTTCCATGCGGTTCCCGGAGGTTCCCGGAGGTTTTTGTCAGTCTCCCTAATTGTCAATAATGGTTTCCGCTTCTTCTATGTTCCGGCGATTATTTCAAAAAATTAAAAACCGGCCGCGACTAAAAATAGGTTGCCCTTTTAAAAATCAGTAAATTTTTGGTCGAAGCTGGTTGCGATGCTAATTGAAGGTGGTTGCCGGAGGTTGCAGGTAGTGGAAGGTAAGACCTCCCTGGTGGAATAAAACTGGGTGAAAAAAAGGTCTTACCTTCCATTACCTGCAACCTCCGGAAACCACCTTCAACTAGCATCGCAACCGGCTTCGACTAAAAAATTACCGATTTTTAAAACGGCAACCTATTTTTAGTCGCGGCCAGTTTTTAATTATTTTTAAATAATCGCCGGAACATAGAAGAAACGGAAACCACTTTCGACCATTAGGGAGACTGACAAAAACCTCCGGGAACCACACGGAAACCTTGGGTGGGGCGCAAAGTCTCCAGATGTGTTCCTGTTCAGATTTCCTAAGTGGGACAGGTGGCAAAAGGATCCAATTGCAGAAGGATGCACAGAGACCCGGATCTGAGAGATTGGTAACCAGCCTGGAGGGGATGATGGTATTAAATGCCGAGCTGTAGTAAATGAATTACAGCCTGATATATGAGTTTTTGTTGTCCAAGTGGTCCAGAGTGGAATGGAGAGCCAATAAGATCGCATCCACCATCGATCTGTTGTGGCGCTAAGTAAACTGCAGTGGGTCCAGGTTTGTGTCGAGGTATGAGTTGATTTGTGCCATGATCAGCCTCTCAAAGCACTTCATCACCACAGACGTTAGTGCCACTGGTCGATAGTCATTAATGCACGTCACCTTGCTATTATTGATGCCCTTTTAAAGCAGGTGGGAACCTCAGACCTCAGAAGTGAGAGGTTAAAAATGTCCGTAAAAACTCCATCCAGTTGGTCCGCACAGGCTTTTAAAACACGCCCGGATATACTATCAGATCCAGGTGCTTTCCGAGGGATCACCCCTCTGAAGGATCTTCTGACGTTGGCCTTTGTGACTGCAACCGAAATACCATCACGGCGAATGGGGGCTCGGGAAGGCGCATCAGTATCATTTTCATCAAGGGCTATCAAATCATTTATTCAAGTACATTGCAGACTCACAGCTCAGTTGATTCCCAGCTTAGTTGTGGCCACTCCCTCACCATCTTGCAGAGAGACTGAGTCACGTCCAGGCATCCAGGGTTATATAGACCTGCCCCCCCCCCCCCGTAAGGGGCATTACTTTCATCGCAGTGATTGACAGGCGAGAGGATCTCAAGGTTTTTTAAACACTCATAACTTTTTTATTTTTCATTGATGGGAAAAATCCTCGGGGCCTGATCAGCGGAGGAGGACTATGAGTAAGACGGCCAACAACCATGGCAATATATGGTAGCATTTTTTCTAAAATCAATATAAAGCGCAGACAGGAAGTTGTCGAGAGGAGACTTTAAATTATATAGATATAACAGCATGAATTATAATCAGATTTCCATACATGAATATACTAAAGTCATTCATGTGTTGGACCTGTTGATCAGAGCCTGGCTCTACTGTGGAATGTAATTAGGAATGTAATTTAGCCTGACCTTATTCATACCTAATCCAATTTAAAGCATAAATGTTGCATTCAAGTGTAATTTAAAAGAGTTGTTATGGTATGCAGCAGATTGCACAATTTCAAGATGAAAAATGCAAGTACCTTGAGACTGGAACACCCAGTTCTAGATAATCCAACCTTGGTAAATGTCAACTAAACATCACCATGGAGGCCTGTGCACAATTTGCCACATGGAGTCTCATTAGGGCCCTGTATAATTGTCATTAGACATCTTCTGCTTAACTCCCTCTGCAATAAAGCTTAACATAACATTTGTTTTCCTATGAAAGACTAAGATACCGTATACTTTTCTAACTGCTGTTGTACTGACATGTTAACGCATTTACATGGACACCCAGGCATCTCTGAACACTAATACCTTCCTGTCTCATACCATTAAATAAACACACCTGGCCTATTTTTGTTATCTTCCACTAAATTGCCTGATCTGATATTTTTAATATTCTGCAAAAATTCATTGCAGACTCTTATGCCTCAGAGTTAAGACCCACAGAGAGGTTTGGGGAAATGTTATAACAATTCAATAGATCATCACTGTTTCAATTGGTTCCCTTGTTGAAATTTGTTCTCTGAGCTCTGGCTGATTGAAAGGGCAGATTCACTTAGGAATCAAAGAAAGCCTTAGGCGATGAAATAGTTTTACTTTTAGTGGCAAAGCAATTTGATAAAAAGGAATGCAAACAAACTCCCAGTTAAGTTCATGCAAAAATATACCTAGTTTTCAAAGGCAATCGACCAAAGCAAACCTCTTGCAATTTCACATCCCTCTAAAAAAGAGGTAGTCTTATGATCTGCAACATATTGAGCAAAATGTATTCTCAATGGTTCTTTTTTAATTCCTAGTGCTATGAGTGCTAAAAGATAATATTATCAGTAAATAACCAATGTGTAGACAGGTCCATATGATTAAATGGTAAAGTTGCAAATAAAAACATTTTTGGGCACTTTTGCTTGAAAGCCAATTCGCATTAGCATTGCCTGTTCCAATTCTTTGCAAATAAATAGTTTTACAAAACGTATATGCTGCCTGAGAGAGAGAGAGAGAGAGAGTACAACTTTCAATGGTTCTTTATTGTCGCATATGCACTGCACACTGACATTCTTTTTGCATAGCTCACACGTGCGTGTCAGCATATTTTGGCACCAAATCAAAAGATAAAGTCCAAAATCCAGTCCACATATTTGATGTACTGGAGTGACCCCTGAACCAGGTATGCCCTAGGGTACTGCAGAGCCTCCACATCAGCCTTGACCTGCTCGGCCCGTAAACCATTGTCCCTCTCCCCACCCGATTCGCAGCCGACCCTGGAGGCAATACCTCGGTCCCTCACATACCGGCCCACTCCTCTTGTATATCATCGCCAGTGACTCCCTCCTCCTCAACTCTCCATGTGCTTGATGTACTGAGCCAAGGCTGGTGGCTTCTGAGCTTCCCTCTGTAGCCTTGTCCTGCTGGATCTGTTGGTGGCGGCCCGCTAGGTCTTCGTTCAGCCCCACCCACATGGGCCTACCGATATTAACACCCACTGCCACCGCCTTCTGTCCCTCCTCCCCGGGCTCCGAGATCCTCCCACTGAATATATTCTGGTTATTTTTTGAAGAAAATATTTTTTCAATGAGTTTTGCTACTGCTGATTCTTATCATAGGTTTATCACTTTCAAGAATACACAGAAACGAAAATTAACTCATGCCTGGCAAATAGTATTTGTTTAGATGTGTTAACTGGACAGGCAACGAAGTCCAACAGAAATTTAGTTTGAGGTAAGTCCGTCTGACTGGAATTTGGGAACACCCTGACGGTGAGGGACAGTCCCCCCCATGCAGTCCTGGACTTTCTTATCACTGTAAACAAAATATTTCACATGAGTTCACTTACTGCAAGTGTCACTGTGGTCAATGCTGGACCTGATGTCTTCCCCTGACGTGTTCCCCGATGGTCATATGATTGAAGAAGTCGTACAAGGTGAAACGTCACCTTTCCATGTTTCCCAGTGACGCTGCCGAAAGCCTGACCCACTGAGTTGTTCCAGCATTTTGTGTGTATATAAGATATATAACATGCGTACCTTCACAGGACGGGTTAGTATATCAGAGATGGGACACTGTGTAGCAACATAATAAAACACATTTTTGGTCGCACAAGGAACTAATCTGGTTGTCATGTTTTTGGAATGGTGTAATTGTGATGGAAAAAGTGCAGAGGAGATTCATCAGGATGATAGACACAAAAAGCTGGAGTAACTCAGCGGGACAGGCAGCATCTCTGGAGCAAAGGAATAGGCAATGTTTCGGGTCGAGATCCTTCTTCACCAGGATGATGTCTGGTCTGAAGCACTGTTTTGGGAGAGATTGGATAGACTGGAACAAAGGAGGCTGAGGCTGAGATTATGAGAGGCATGGGTAGGTAGGTAGTCTTTTTTTCTATGGCTTGGTACAGTTTTAAAGCGAGAGGCAGAATTTTAAATAGGAATCTAAAGGGGCTGTCCCACTTCGGTGACCTAATCCGCGAGTTCGGGTGAGTTTGGCCTCGACTCATACTCGCAGCATGGTCAACACGAGGTCCTAGGAGGTCTTTGTTGCTCCTTCATGCTCGAGAGTAGTCCCCGTGTACCCGAGGCCTCAGCTTGGTCGCGGCGTATTTTTCAACATGTTGAAAAATGCCCGCGAGTCATAAAAGGTCGCCATTGAAAAAAATCAATAATTGTTTTTACTCATAGGTTTAGTCATAGTAGGTTATAGTAGGTCGGCATGCAGGTAATAGAGGGTGATTGATGGTAATCGAAGGTAGTTGAAGGTAGTCGTAGATAGTCTTCATCATAGTCGAAGGGAGGTCGAAGGGAGGTCGAAGGAGATCGAAGGAGGTTGGCTTCAGTCTCCACTATTCGGTGACCAATTTTCCCAAAGTTAGTCGTAGCTAGTCGAAGCTAGTCTTCAACACCGTCGAAGGAGGTCGAAGGAGGTCTTCTACATAGTCGATGGAGGTCTTCAAAATGACATTTTTTCAAACTCTCCTAAACTCTTCTAAACTCGCCAATTAGGTTGCCCAAGTGGGACAGCCCCTTAAAGATTTTTTCTACAAGTAGGTGGTGGCTATCTTGATTGTGTTGCCAGAGGCAGTGGTACAATTAACTGTAATTACTCTGTTTAGGAAGCATTTAGAGATACACTTAAATGGACAAAGATATGGTCCTAAAGAAGGTAAATGGGATTAGAAGAGCAAAAAGGTTTGTGGTGTGCCGATTGGTTTGCTCTTGTGCTGTACAACTCCCTGACTGTATGACATTATGAGCATTGGAAGTGGATCACAAGGTTGATCACAAAGGGCAGGAATTTTAAGAATTGGGTTGCTTGTTTTTTTGCAAACTAATAAAAAGTGTCTGGATGGACAGGATGATATTGTTTGATGTGCATCATTGGAAGAGAGATCTTGGGATCTAAATGAAGACAGTTTGAGGCAGCATCTATGGAGCAAAGGAATAGGTGACATTTCCGGTCGAAGCCCTTCTTCAGACTGATGTCAGCGGGGGAGGGGGGGGGGGAGGGGAGGGGAGCGGGTTAAAGAAAGGAAGAATTGGAGAGACCCGATAACCAACCGGATCTCCCGGTAGCTCAACCTTTCTGTCCCGGGCCTCTTCCATAGCCAGAGTGAGCCCACCGCAAATTGGAGGAACAGCACCTCATATTTCACTTGGCTAGTATACACCCCGGTGGTATAAACATTGACTTCTCCAATTTCAAGTAGTCCTTGCATTCTCCCTCCGTCCCCTCCCCTTCGTGGCTCTCCCACAGCCCTCTCTGCCTCTTCCTTTATCTTTCCTGCACCCCCCACCCACCCCCGATAGCAGTCTGAAGGGTCTCGACCTGAAATATCGCCTCTTCCTTCGCTCCATAGATGCTGCATCACCTGCTGAGTTTCTCCAGCTTTTTTGGCTACCAGTGATTAAAACATGACATTTATCTCAGTGAACAAACCATACTATTTCTCATTGCAAGCATGGCTCTGTGTGAGCAGTTTGTGGTAGTGGAAGATCATTTAAAACTGCAGGAAGCACAAAAATAGTAAGATGAAATGAGAACTTACCAGTCTGAAGTTTGATCTTTATTTTATGAGGAGTTACAATGAGCGATTACGTGAAGAAGCCCACAAGTCTGCATGCCATCAATCTTCAAAGCAGCTGTGTGAAATCACAGATAACAGTAGGTGAAGTGACATAGTAAGATTAGAGAAGACTAGAACTACCAGATGACCTTTATGATACGAGGGTTGGAAGTGGAGGGCACGTAATCGCTCATCGTAACTCCTCATAAAATAAAGATCAAACTTCAAACTGGTCATTTCTCGCTTAATCTTACTATTTTACTTCAGAGTCACGTGAGTGATTCCGTGAAGATTTCAAAGCTCTGTGATTTCATGCCGTGGATACGAGTCCATGCATCACACACTGCATCAGTTGACCCAGGATGAGTGAATAATAAACAATGGATTCAAACATGACATAGACTTAAACATATTGATGCTTTCATTAGTAAAAGAAAAAAACAATAGCGACCGCTCTCTCCCAGGGGGAAACTATAAAACAGAATCTAAAATGGAGTGGGCAAATACCCCTGGTCTGGCAAGACGTTTATTATAAAGCCTTTGAAAAGTCAGTTCATTTGACCATCCTGCGGCCACGAGGATTGGTCGAGAGGGACGTCCAGTATCCTTGTTGCTGACGTTGATGCAGCCCTGGTGGAGTGATATTTTAAAATGTCAGTGTCCACTCCCGCACAAGCCAGAACCTGTTTCAGCCACCTTGAAATGGTTTGTATCGATACCTTCTTATGAGGCTTTTTGTGACTGGTGAATATCATTAATTCGGAGCCTCTGAAGCTGTTGGTGACCTTGATATACTGCTGTAAGTGCATAACTACACATAACCGAAGGTCTATGGGGTATGCCATAAAAATAAGTTTGAGCTCTGACACCCCTGGTCTGCTCTGCTTAATTAAATCATAAACATAAAATGTTATGTTTTTTACAGATGAAACCATCCTGTCCAGTCGCAGCTTCGACAACGCCTGGAACCACTGCACTGAAACCAGCGCCATGAGCATGACCACTTTGAGAGTGAGGCTGGGCAAAGACAGGGATGTAGCTGGAGCCCACTGGCGAAGCAATGTGAGTACCACGCTCACATCCCAAATCTCCAAGTACCTGGGCCTAGGTGGATTAGAGTTAAAAAATACCCTTCATGAACCTGGATATTAAAGTGTGAGACCCAACAAAGTGTTGTCCCGATCCCTGATATGTTCAACCGTAAACAGAACACCTCCTATTTCTTGATATGAGAGATGTACTGATTTTTGGTACTATCCCTCCAGGTCGCAGTGATCACATCCACCGTACGATCTGATAGTCCCAGCCCCAGGAATGGTCTCCTCTGAATCTGCAAACCAATAGATTAATATGGTCATGTAGTGGATGGTTCTCCTCAGTCACAGGGTGAACAAGCAGGTTACTGCGTTTGGGGACAGCCATAAGAAGATGTGTTATTATTCCCAGAATGGGTGGGAACCATGCCTGTGTAGGCCAGTCGGATACTACCAAAATGCCTGATGCAGAGTCCTGCTTGATCTTGAGGCAAAATGGGGGTAATGCATATAAAAACATTCCACCCCAGCATAGCGAGAATGCATCTACCGCTACTGCCCTGGGTCTCCCATGGAACATACTTTGGTAACTGGTGATTTAGTCTGAATGCAAACAAATCGATATCTGATACGCCATACCGAGCGACAATATCATTAAATATTTCATGATTCAACATCCATTCTGTGTTGTCATTTATTTTTTGTGACCTGGTGTCCGCCACCATGTTGAATCTATCTGGTAAGTAGATAGCTGAAACCCAGATGTTTCTTGTAATACACCAGTGCCAAATAAGGTTAGCCAATTTATCACAGGATACCGACTTGATTCCACCCATGTGATTAACGTATGCTACTGCTGTAGTGTTATCAATATGAAGCTGAACACGCAAATGATGCATACTAGTACAATAAGCCTTTAGGCCATAGAGTGTTCTCAACAACTCTAAATAGTTAATACCATGTGATTGAAGAATTAATGCCTCATGCATATTCCATCTGCCACCACAGCTAGAGATGGTATCAGTAGCTCCCCATCCAAGAGCACTAACATCAGTTTGTAAAATAACTGAAGGTTTCTCAATCAGAATTTTACTGGAGCAATGCCAAATATTTGCTATCCACCACTCAGCAATGGCTTCAGATGGTAACCGCACGGGTCTATTGAAGTGACTTGCATGTATTTTGAGTGCCTGCTCCTTTGCATGTTGTACATTTTGATAATGTAAAGGCCCAAACTGTGCAGCTGGAAAAGCAGCCACTATTTTGCCAATTATACTAGCTACATGTTGAATATGTGGTTGCTGCTCACCAACAAGATCGTTACAGGCTTCTATTAATTTTGATCTCTTGCCCCTAGGCAGAGTCACAGACATGTGAGTTGAGTTAATGGTGAATCGCAAATAATCAATAACTCTAGATGGTATCAATTTGGATTTAACTGGGTGGATGAGAAACCCCAATCTCTCAAACATGAGTTTAGTAGCTGAAATAGATAATTCAGCTGATTTCCAAGTTTTTCCTATGATTATGATATCATCCAAATAAGCCATTATAATATGATTCTGAGCCCAGAGTAGCCCCAACACCGGTTTTAACAATTTTGTAAATAATCTAGGGGCCGAAGTTAACCCATTATGCAATGCTTTAAACTGCCATAGTTGCCTCATCCAGCTAAACTTCAAATATCTCCGGTCATCGCAATGAATGGGTACTGAATATTATGCATCTTTAAGATCTATGCATGCCATATAACATCCTTTGGACCATATAACATCCTTCACACCTGAAAATGAATAGTCCATAAATAACTAAGATATTTATTGTATACAACCAGATGCCTCAAAATTAATTTGGATGCTGCATGATTTAAGGTTGTAAGTGTAAAAATAATTGCAAAAAGTGATTGGGATCTTTTGACATTCATAATAACTCGCTTCTATGCTTGTGATAGATATATGAATAGAATAGGTTTAGGAGCCTCCAGACCCAATGCAGGTAAAGGGAACTAAACTGGTATGCCACTTGGCTCACATGAATAAAGTGGCCGATGGGTCTGTTTCTGTTTAGGAAAGAACTGCAGATGTTGGTTTAAACTGAAGATACTTTGAACAAAAAGCTGGAGTAACTCAGCAGGACAGGCAGCATCTCTGAATAGAAGTAATGGGTGATGTTCCGGGTCGAAACCATTCTTCAGACTTCTGTTTCTGTGCTGTTCTGTCAGATGACTGATTTTATGAATAAAAGTGAAAAACAGCAAAATAGAAGAAAGATTGCATTGCAATCTGAAGTAAAGCAAATAATTTTGGAAGTACAAAAAAGGAATAACCAAATTAAGTACAGATACGTGTAAGAGTACGTGGCTGCGCCTAAGAGAAGTGGATGGAAAAAGGTGATTAGTTCAGGAGCCTGATAGTCATGGAGAAGAAATGGTTCTTAAGTCTGGACATCCAGATTTTCAAGCTGTTGTATCTTCTCCAAGAAGGTAGATGAAAGAAAAAGGAATGGCCAGTCTCACATATTCTGATGATGTGCCGTGAAGATAGACTGATTGGAAGAGTGTGACAAGCCTGTCATGGACTGTGCTGTGGTTCACCGCTCTCTGCAGGATCAGGCAGACAAGAGCAGAGTAGTTGCCATATTAGGCCAGAATGCATCCCATTAGTATACTCTTTATAGCATATCTGTAGCTGTTCAAGAGAATCCCTGAGGACATGCTGAATCTTCTCACACACTCAAGACAGTAAACATGCCAAAGCTTTACAATTTGATGCTCTGCTCTGAACCATACAGGTTGCTAAAGATATGGATTTTTTTTTTTATTGTGAGATATAAGGAGCGTTTCAGATGTAGCTCTTTTGACATTCTGAAGAATGTGGCAGTCTGCTAGAAGAGCCTTCAAAAGGAGGTGCGATTTGATCAGAGAACCCATCCCTCAACATAATTTTGTGCTTACCTCCATCTGTCCGTCATTAATACAATGGTAATAACCAGCATGTCCAGCAATAACCATTTCTCATTGACATTCTGCAACATTCACAATGCTTAGTTGCCCATCAGAATTGTTCTGGAAATCATCACGATCCAATATTTAATTAAGCTGGTAATTAATTATTGTGACTGCAAGAGTTTGAGGTGGCTCAACTCTTTAAGGGCCTGTCCCACTTAGGCGTCATTTGCGCGTCATTTACGTGACATAATTTATGCATCACAGTGCATGACGTGCTCGTCGTGATGTGCACGTGATGCGCGCATGGTGCGCATTATGCATGCATGGTGCACATTATGCGTGCATGGTGCGTGGTGACGTAGGCAGTGATGCGCGGTCACGCGTGGCACCCCAGGATTTTGGGATGTACAAAATCTTTGCACGCCATCTATGTGATGCCCAAATAAGGCCCTTTACATTACAAAAATGTTTATCCATCCTCAAATTATGTGACAAATTTGCCACACCCTCTAAGAAACTCAGCCGCATTCAGTAAAGCAGTTTGCTGAATGTGCCATTGGTACTGACTTTGGACTGCTGCATTGTGTCTTTGCCCAAATCACTCAAGGAGTGTAACAGAATGGATTGGTCTGGAGATATCCATGGGTGGTGAACCTATGGAATTCTTTGCCGCTGAAGGCTGTGGAGGCCAAGTCTATTAATATTTTTAAGGCAGAGATAGATAAATTATTGATTAGCACAGGTGTCAGGGGTTATGGGGAGAAGGGAGGAGAATGGGGTTAGGAAGGATAGGTAGATCAGCCATGATTGAATGACGGAGTATACTAGGTGGGCCAAACGGCCTAATTCTGCTCTTATCACTTATGACCTTATGATAAGGGAAACATGGAATATGGGCCACAGCTGGAAGAGTCAAACGATTGCAGGGAAGTAAACAGGTTTACACAAAAAGCTGGAGAAACTCAGCGGGTGCAGCAGCATCTAAGGAGTGAAGGAGATAGGCGACATTTCGGGTCGAGACCCTTCTTCAGACCCGAAGTAAACAGGTTTGATTATTGTGGCAATATGGCATAAAAAGCACAACTCTCAGGCATAACTAATACCAAGGATGGGTTCAACCCGAGACTCTGACAGGATAGAGCATTTAAATCTGTCCATGGATTACAGCCTTTTTGGAGCCACTCAAAGTAAATACATACATTTTTCCTGTATTATGGCACTTCATTCACGTCTGGATGATGGAAGACCAGTCTGGACAACAAGTTGCCAGTTGAAATCTTGAGGCAAATTATTTAGGTGTCAGTGTGGAAAGTGTTCATGGTGGTCACTGATGTCACCAAGAGTTACATGTTAATAATAGAAAGGGGGTCAATAACGTACCCTTATCAGACTTCAGAGTAATGCAGTGGGGGCTGAGCCGCATATTTTCTGCCTATGATCAGTCATGCAAAGAAGGGCCTAATTAAGGACATTAAATGAATATAGACTATAAGAATTATAAGTTTAAAACATAAACGTATAAGTTTTAAAAGTAAAACCCGAGCTGAAATTACACATGTCTAACCTTTTGTTAATAATTATTTTCTATAAATTACTATATTGGATGGAATAACATTTTGAAAATGTGGTTTATTATACATTCCCCTGGATTTCAATGCTATAATTTACTAAACTCATTACCTGAGATGCAAGAACAAAGGCTCATTTGAAAAGAAGAAAGTTATATGATTTTAGTAATAAAATCGCAGAAGTGGTTTAAGGAAGTTAACATTTTCAACACAGCGGTTTTAAATCAGGAATCCTTTTAGCTTCAAACATTTAAATATGTACCATTAGCTGATGGAATCATTTGAAGCAGGAATGGTGACATTTCTGGCACTTCAGGAAAATGAAGCAATTTCACAATCATAACTCAACTACAGAGTGCTTGGTTGACAGAAAAAAATAAATTTCCTTTGTTGTTAAAGCAATTTTGTTAATATCAGAGTCACTTATTGCAAGAGTTAATCTTTGACTGTTTTTTTAAAAGCACACTGAACACAACAAAGCCTGATAGCATTATGGTTATAGTGGGGATAACATGTATTAGCACTCATTTCTTGTACAGAAGTATACTGTTATTAATCCTGTGGCTAGTGGTGTGCCTCAGGGCTTGGTGCTGGGCCCATTACTGTTTGTCATTTACATTAATGATTTGGATTAATAAACAGGGCAAGATTAGCAAGTTTGCTAATGATACAAAAGTTAATGGTTTTGCAGATAGTGAAGATGGTTGTAAAAGATTGCAGCAGGATCTGGATCGATTGGCCAGGTGGGCTGAGGAATGGTTGATGAAATTGAATACAAAGAAGTGTAATGTGTTGCATTTTGGGACGTCTAACAAGGGCAGGACCTACACAGTAAATGGTAGGCCTCTGGGGAGTGTTGTAGAGCAGAGGGATCTAGGAGTGCAGGTGCATGGTTCCTTGAAGGTCGAGTCGCAGGTAGATAAGGTGGTCAAAAAGGCTTTTGGCATATTGGCCTTCATCAGTCAGAGTAATGAGTATTAAAGTTGCAGTTGTATAAGACGTTGGTGAGAGAATTTAGAATAGTGTTTTCAGTTCGACACACCATGTTATTCGAAATATATTGTCAAGCTTGAAAGGGATCAGAAAAGATTTACGAGCATGTTGCCAGAACTAGAGGGTGTGAGCTATAGGGGGAGGTTGAGTAGGCTGGGTCTCCATACCTTGGAGCGCAGGAGGATGAGTGGTGATCTTATGGAGGTGTACAAAATCATGAGAGTCTCTTGCTCAGAGCAGGGGAATTGAGGTCCAGAGGACATAGGTTCAAGGTGAAGGGTAAAAGATTTAATAGGAATCCCAGGGGTAACTTTGTCACACAAAGGGTAGTGGGTACATGGAACAAGCGGCCAGAGGAGGTAGTTGAGGCTGGGACTATCCCACCGTTTAAAAAACAGTTAGACAGCTACATGAATAGGACAGGTTTTGAGGGATATGTACCAAGTGCAGGCAGGTGGGGCTAGTGTAGGTGACACATGTTGGCCAGTGTGGGCAAGTTGGACCAAAGGGCCTGTTTCCACACTGTATCCCTCGATGACTCTGATACATTTTAGAAGGATACTCAGTTTTCCATGGTAACTTTGAAATTAACATCTACCTATAATTGTGGAAAATGTTCCCAATATGCTCTGTCCACAAAAGGATACTGTATGTAGATCTAATCTAAAGCTCGTTACTGCTGCAGCAACATCTGATGGATAATTACCAGGCAAGAAGTCAACAGTGCCATCAAGTGACACCACTTAATATAGCTTTGCTTGCTGATGCTCACTGCAGAAGATCTTTGCTTTTCATGAGAGCTACCTGGCTCACATTGTAGCTATGATCCCAGCACAAGCACAAATGACAGGCCACTGTGACTCATGAAAGTGCAAGGGGCAAAATCATCGTAGTTTTTCAGGTCAATAAGACAGCATTTAACCCATGTAAAATACTTGGGTTAAATTAAATCTACTTAGATTTTCAGAAGCCCTGTGATAAAAAAAACTCATAACCATCTAAATGTATATCACTTTGCAGAACAATAGTGAGGTGGCCAACAAACTGGCTCCAAAGCATGACAGAGGTGGTGTTAAGTTTTATATTATGCCTCGTAGGGATTGAGACTATGACCATTGATGTTCACGGTATCACAGTATTGTTACTCCTGAGGGATATGGCATCAACATACAAATACAGAAACAAAGTTCAGAAAGATTATGAATAAAAGTATAAATGGGAAATCTACCTCATTATAGGTAAATGTGAGGATAAAAGGAATTGCAGATGCAAAATTACAAAAAAGTGCTGAAGTAGCTCAACAGATCAGGCAGCTTATTGGTCGGTGGGAGCGTTGCGAGACGGCTGCCCTGCCAGCAGCGCGTGTGTCATTTCTACTTTTTTTGTTTTTTCTAGTATGTCCAAATGTCTGCTTTAGTGTCTCTTGGTGCGTCTTGTGTGTGGGGTGGTGAGGTGGGGTAAGGGGGAAACTGTTTTTGCTACCTCCTCCGCGGAGCGGCGACTTTTTCCATGTCACCTCCCTCGCGGCCAAACACCAAGGATTGGTGTGGCCTTTCCCGGAGTCGGGCCCGGAGTTTCAGCAGCGGGCTCAACGTGGACCTTTTACGAATGCTGGCCCATGGACTGTTCAGCCTGAAGCCGCGGTCTGCGGGGCTTCTAACCACAGGCGCAACGTCTGGAGTCTGGGATCCCTCTTTAGGGATCCCCGGAGGTGAAGAGCTCCGACTCGCAGGCCCGCAGCCTACAACATCTTGAAGCCATGGTCTGTGGAGCTTCTAGCCGCGGGTGTGGCTTGGGCTTACCATCCGGAGTGGGATACCTCGATGGTGATTCCTGGAGAAGAGCTCCAACCACCGACCTGCGGCCTACATCATCGTGAAGCTCCGGTCTCCGGTAAGGAAGCACCGATTCGGGACTTACCTTCCTGAAGGGAGGGCCTGTACAGCGGAGACTGCAGAGGTTTATGGCCCCGACCACGGGGGAACCAATGGAGGAGGACTGGCTGTACTTTGTGCCTTCACCACAGTGAAGAATGATGTGGTGGGAGATTGCAACCTTCACATGGTCCACCCTGTTTCAACGAATGCATTCAACATGGCGTGCACAAGCAGAAGATCAAACAGAACAAGTTGTCTTACAACATTAGACTGTGCACGCCATATGCAAGAAGAAGAAGAAGAATGCTGTGGATGTTTGTGTTAAATGTTATTGTGTATTGTGTTGGCAAGTTCATTTCACTGCACTTTATTGTGTATGTGATGAATAAATCTGATTGATTGATTGGGAAATCTACCTAATTATAGGTAAATGTGAGGATATAAGTTACTGTAGATGCTGATTTACAAAAAGTGCTGGAGTAAATCTCAACAGATCAGGCAGCTTCCCTGGAGAACGTGGATAGGTAACTTTTTGGGTTTAGTTTAGTTTAGTTTAGAGGTAAGCGCGGAAACAGGTCCTTCAGCCCACCGAGTCCGCACAGCCAGCGATCCCCACACATTAAGACTATCCTATACACACTAGGGATAATTTATACATACACTAAGCCAATTAATCTACATACGTGTACTTCTTTGGAGTGCGGGAAGAAAATGAAGATCTCAGAGAAAACTCGCATGGTCATGGGGAGAAAATACAAACTCTGTACAGATAGCAACCATAGTTGTGATCGATGTCACATTTGTCAATCAGAGGCAACTGTTAACACAATCAGAGAAAACACAAGTATCATGTTTGACCAAAGATGCCCTGTGATATAATAAAATGCATATAATAAATACAGAAGGATATCTTTTAGGCAGAATTCTCATAAAATTGTGAATAAATAAGGAGAAAAAATATGTAAATTTGAGAGTTTCCACACACATTGTGTCCTTAGAATAACCTATTAAAAGTGTTTTTAACAATACCCTATAATTTTGAAAGATAATCGTTTTGTCAAAAAGAGGACATATCCAATAAAAACAGCCCTCCAGCTCTCCAGTCAATTAAATATTTTAAGACAGGCACTGGGCCTGTACTCGCTGGAGTTTAGAAGAATGAGGGACGACCTCATTAAAACACACCAAATAGTGCAAGACTTGGATAGAGTGGATGTGGAGAGGATGTTTACACTAATGGGAGAGTCTAGAAATTTTGGTCAGAGCCTTAGAATTAGGAAGGAGATGAGAATGTCTTTGGACAGATGGTGGTGAATCAGTGGAATTATTTGCCACAGAAGGCTGTGGAGGCCAAGTGAATGGATATTTTTAAAGCAGAAATAGATTCTTGATTATTACGGGCGTTAGGGGTTATGGGAAGAAGGCAGGAAAATGGGGTTAGGAGTGAGAGATAGATCAGCCATGATTGAATGGTGGAGCTGACTTAATGGGTCAGATGGCCTAATTCTCCTCCTATTACATGACCTTATGACCTAATGAAGACTCCATTTTAAAGAGATTTTTATTAATCCTGAGATTCCATGAGAATAAGAACCCCAACAAATAAAAGGAAAAAAGGGAACGTCTGGCCCAATGGAGCTTTAAGGAACAACACTACATCTTCCATTTAGCTCATTGCACCTTCCAGATTCTCCAGCTCCAGATAACTTGCTATTTCTTTAGATCAGAATGGAGCTCATTTCAGCTAGCTATCCCTTGATTTTGGCTCTGTTTTTATCTAGCCTGGTGGGCACGGCCTTTAGGAAAATATAACGCACATTCACTTTGCTCTACCCATTTATTCCTCACCTTCTCTGCTACTGAAAAAAAAATGTGTTTTTCTGTTCCCCAGTTCTGATGAAGTTTCAGACCTGAAATGTCAATTCTATTTTCACTTTTCACAGATGCTGCCTGAATATTTCCAGCAATTTCTGTTTCAAAAACATGTTTTTATTTCCTGACAGAAATAATCTTCTAAATACGCTGTCTGATATTGACTGATTACTACATCTATTACAAAAGTAGAAGGACACAGGGTGTATCACAACTTAAAAAAAAAAAACAGTTGAATAGCATTGATTGCAGAATATACTCTCCTCATTTGTCTGAATAGAGCTCAAAACACAGGTCAAAAAACAGAGAAATCTGTAATCATTTATTTTTCATGAACAATATTATAATCTACAATGACATAAATAGGCGCACACATCAGAAAATAATGTTTTACTGCTTTGGAGAATTGTGTGAAGTTTAATTCCTTCAATAAGGCAAGCACATTTAAAATAATCTCTCTTATTTGGCACTGAAAGGACGTCTAATCCTTTAATAAATTGTCCTGCGACTTCATTAGCGCCATTAGTTTTTGATGAATTTCACTGTCCTTTACAATTCCTTCCTTGGTGTATTGCTATCAGTTTTATAATCCTGAAAACTTATTCTAATGGGAAACTATTTTGCTATCATCTAACACATAGTTTTCAAATAATATTTTCATTTCTCTGAGTGTACTTCATCTCTGATATCATCTTACTGAATTGTGGTATTTGTGAAAAGAAAATCTGCATTTCCAGACTTTTCAAATTTTCAAAGGCATTTTGAGTGCTCAGTGTAAGTGATATTAAAGTGACATTAAACATTGGACAATGGAGGTATATTAATTGGCACTCATTGAACAGGGAATAGCTGAATAAGAAACTAATCCTTGGTTTAATTCGGATTAATTCAGCATTAATGATCTTACCCACTGCTGTATGCAGAATTAAAATAATACAAAAGCAGAATAATATCAAAATGGTATTATTCTAATTGGGTGGCAGAAGAAGAGGAGGTGGTTTAGGATGTGGAGAATGGGTTAAATCAGAGGGTTCTTGTGTCCACTTTTCTATGGCTAAGCATTTGAAGGACAAGGGATTCAACATAAATGATGGCAATCATTACAAAAACACAGATGTTTTAGTATCCTTACTTTATAGAAGACAACATTGCACTTCATGAAATGTTTAGTTCTCAGTAGCTCTCTGCCAGAAAATAATTTTATATGAAAACAAAGAACTGCTGATGCTAATTTATGCCAAAGATAGACAGAAAGTGTTGGAGTAATTCAGCGGGTCAGGCAGCATCTCTGGAGAAAAAGGACGGATGACTGTTCGGCCACAAATGACCTCAGGCAGGGCGATGCCTGGTAGGTCCATTGTTGGTTAGGGAAGGTGTGATCTCCAGAGGGAAACAACGTGAAGAACAGTGGAATGGGTAAGATGACTAGGGTGGGAAGCAGTGCAGGGGGGAAAGGGGACAGAAGGGGGATGAACTTAGAAGTTAGTTAAAATTAGAGAATTCAATGGACACACCACTGGAATGTAAGCTACTGAAGCAAATTATGAGGTGCTGTTCAAACCAAGTTTATGAACATTGAATTCCTGAATAATAAGTCAATTATACCTACACACTCCTCCCCTCCCCCTCACACCATGCCCCCTTCAACCAAAACTTCAAAATTGCCCCCTTCAAACCTCAACCGAAACTGAACCACAGAAATTAATTAAGAAGACTATTATCTGATGAGAGTGAAGAAGAAAGTCTTCCTCCTGAGAGCAGATGACAAAGGAAGAGATGGATGGAGGACGTACAGTAAGTAGTGAGACAGCGCCAGAGAGACAGGACTCCCCCTGTCAAAAGAAGCCAAAGTAAATGAGGAGAAGCATTATTGCTTCTTTTGATAATGTGATATATCAGATGACTGGTTGAAAACAAGCTAAGTCTAAGAAAAAGAAAGAAATAGATCAATGCGCAGGTTGAGTTAGATTTAAGCAAGCTCATATGGTATATGCATTGGTATAGATCAATCAGGTCATAGCGTGGCACAGTGGCTCGGAGCAGCTGGTAGAACTGCTGCCGCATAGCACCAGGGACCTGGGTTTGATCCTGACCTCAGGTGCTCTCTGTGTGGAGTTTACATGTTCTTCCCGAAACTGCGCGAGTTTCCTCCAGATGCTCCAGTTTCCTCCCGTATTGCAAATTCATGCAGGTTTGTAGGTTAATTGGCCTTGATATATTTCCTCCAGTCTGCAGGTTGTGCATATGAAAGTGGGATAGTAGTGTGACTGGGTGATGGATGGGCAGTGTGGACTCAGGGGAAATTGAATCCGTTTCCATGCTGTATCTCTAAACTAAACCAAAAAGTATATGTGTTTCTTTGTTGTAATTCGTTTATAATTCTGTCAATCATTTCTTTATATTTACTGATGGGAATGGAATGAAGGTGATAAAAACAGACAGTTCTGGTCTAGAGTCACCTCAAGCACTAAGAAAATACTAACCACATCTGGATATATTCAAATCCATGTCAAATCCATATTTGGACAGACACATGAAAAGAAAAGGTTTAGAGTGATATAGGCCAAACACGGGCAGGTGGGACTAGTGTATCTTGCATCCTGGTTGGCAAGTGCAGGTTGGGCTGAAGGGCCTGTCTCTGTGCTGCATGATTGTATGACTATGAGTTGTAATTTACTTTTACAAATTTACATAATTTACATCAAAGATTTTTTGAAATACATTGTTATAAACTCAATAAATGTACTTATTTTATTTGCTCTGCTAATCAGTGTTATGTTCAAGCTTTTGACAGAGGTTAGTTAATAAAGTAAATCAGAACATCCAGCATGCAGACTGATAGCATGAAAATCTCCCACCTGTGCTCTGAGTGAGGAATGTTTGTGAAATGTGATAGGGATGATTCATTCAGTTCAACTGATTGCATTTTTTTTTTGTTCGAAACGCCTTTGGTTGTGGTGCTGAGATGGGCAATCTCATCCAGTCACTGAACAGAAATGGCAGCTGACAAGGTTGAAATAGACAGTGCATTTGGTAGTGTAGATGTTGACATTCAAAGATTGTGACTAAGGGGCACTGTCGGGCAGAGCAGAGGAGACTTTCAACAACAGCAATCCCTGCTTTGTCTTATGTTTCAATCGCCCAATCGGTGCGAGAGATATCTATTTTACTTCACTCAAAATATAGAGAGATCTGACTGACAAGGTTTTTCAGCTCCTGTTGCATGTTGCAAAGAAAATTTGTCCATGTGATTCTGAGGTGTTTTTGACTGGGCGTTAGTCACAGTGGCATAGAGTGTGGAAACAGGCCCTTCGGCCCAACTTGCCCACATTGTCCAACATGCCCCATCTACACTAGTCTTAATTCTCTGTGTTTGGCCCATATCTTTCTGAAACTGTCATATCCACGTACCTGTCTAATTGCTTCTTAAATGTTGTGATAGTCTCTGCCTCAACTACCTCCTTTGGCAGCTTATTCCATACACCAAACATCCCTTTGCATGAAAAAGTTACCCCTCAGATTCTTATAAAATCTTTCCCCCTTCAGCTTAAACCTATGCCCTCTGGTTCTTGATTCCCCCACTCTGGGCAAGAGACTACCCGATCCATTCATCTCATGATTTTATATACCTCTTAAGGTCACCCCTCATCCTCCTGTGCGCCAAGGAATAGAGTCCCAGCCTGCTCAAACTCTCCCTAGAGCTCAGACCATCGAGTCCTGGCTACACCCTTGTAAATCTTCTCTGCACCCTTTCCAACTTAATGACATCTTTTCTATAACACAGTGCCCAGAACCGAACACAATACCCTAAATGCGGCCTCGCCAACCTCTTTTATAACTCCCAACATGACCTCCCAACTTCTTTACTGAATATTCTGACTGATGAAGGCCAATGTGCTAAAAGTCTTTTTGACCACCCTATTTAGCTGTGACGCCACGTTCAAGGAATTATATACCATCAACTCCAAGATCCCTCTGCTCAACATCACTTCCTAGAACCCTTCCATTCACTGTTTAGGTCCTCTCCATGTTAGACTTTCCAAAATGCAACACCTCACATTTCTCTGTATGTTCCTCACATTCCATCAACTATTCCTCAGCCCATCAGGCCAACCGATCAAGATCCTGTTGCGTTTTTTTACAACTATCTTCGCTATCTGCGAAACCACCCACTTTTGTATCATCTGCAAACTTGCTAATCTTGCCATGTATATTCTCATAAATTCTGGGCGGTCTTGGAGCAACAAGGGTTGTATGTCCCAGCTTACTGATCAGCAGCCACAAATCACAACAATTGCTATTGATCCATGGCCTGACCCTGACTGAAGACTCCAGCTCCCGGCACAGATCTTACATATTCCCCCAGGTTCAAATCCATAGCTATGATCGACCTTGATCCCAGGTCAAAAATCCACAGGAATTTCATCCATCCTTTCATGCCATATCAAATGCATGAATCCATGACCTCATTATCTGTTCCAGTCCACAATCCACAGCAAAAAGCACAGCCCTATGAACCCTAGACTACCAGCATGGTACACAATTATAGTTCCCTCTACTATACCTAACCACCACAGGTTCGATCCTCGTATCTGCCTGGCCAAGTCCTCTTTAGCCTCGTTCAAGCAGAGACACTCCAGAAGTTCACTCAGTCCCAAGCGTTCTCCCAGAAGATCGACACAGGACCTCATGGGAGTGGCCTTTTATAGGTCCCCGAACCTTGAGGGGCCGAACCACATGGGGTGGTCTCTTTACAGTCCAATAACAGATATCGATTAACCCAGTACATGATAGACATTTCCCCAACCCAATAATACATCGTATTCAAATAGAGCTTCTAAAAGGAAGCAAACATCGCAACATGTGCCTTGATATTCAAGAAACCCAGACAAGGCTCAATACTTAATCCAAGCAACATCTAGCAAAGTAAAGCTTTGCAACATTATTTACAATGTGTATGTCTGGTTTGCATTTATCCAATCCATAATGCAATTTGCACCTAATTGTCAGGGTCTGCAGATGTTCCCATTCTCTTCCTGCAGCTCTAATCTCAGCTAGACAAACTGTCATCATTCTGCAGCTTGTCCCATTTCTGCAGAAGACACATTTAAATTGTCCAAATGGCCTAGCAGCCCAGAAGCCTTTACTCAATTTTAGTGTCCTGGCCTCTCCAAATTGGCCAGCATTAACATTCCTTCCTTTTATCATATATATATTTATAAGCCACAAAAAGCCACATAGGCAAGTGTCATCTCAGACCATCTCACGATGGCTGAAGCAAGTCCTGGGGTGTGCAGGAGTTAATGCTCAAAATTTTTAATCTCACTCGACCAGGGCAGCATCAATGTCAGCGGCGAGGGCAATGGACGTCCCTCTAGACCACATCCTCATGGCCGCAGGATGATCAAATGAATCAACTTTTCAGCGTTCGGCAACAAGCCGCTTGTTGAATCCGGGATGTTTGCCCACTCTGTGTTAAACGTTGTTTCATAGCTTCTCCCTGGGAGCGAGGAGTTGCTATTGTATATATTTTGTTATTTGTGAATTAAAGCATTAACATGTTAATCAGTATCATGAATCAATGTTGTTACTAATTCACTCCTCCTGAGTCAACTGCTTGCAGTGACATGCCTGGATTTGGATCAGCATGAAATCACAGACCTTTAAAGTCTTCACGGAATCACTCACGCGACTCCGAAGTAAAATAATAAGAATAAACGAAAACTTACCAGTTTGAAGTTTGATCTTTATTTTATGAGGAGTTGCGATGAGCGATTACGTGCCCACCGCTCCCAACCCTCATATCACGAAGCTCATCTGGTAGTTCTAGAGTTATAATCTTACTATAATATTTCAATTTGTTGTTCTTCTGTGATTTCACACCGCTGCTTTTAAGATTGACGTGCATGCCGACTGGCGGGGTTCTTCACGTAATCGCTCATCGCATCTCCTCATAAAATAAAGATCAAACTTCAAACTGGTAAGTTATCGTTTAATCTTACTATTAATAATCAAACTCCAAATACTCCTAAGCCAAATCTCACAAGTCAGTTCCAAATCTCAAACTTTAAAGTTCCTCTAATTCATTACCATACAATCTAGAGACCAAATTCACATGTTTATCAATTTATTTCTAATAATCATAATTTAGACACAAAGTAGGTGTTCTACCCTGAACCACAGAGGAATGTCTATTTTCAAATTCAAATTCAGTTCTTTAAAGTGGAGCTCGCCCCAATACGTCATACGTTGTCTGTGTTGTTTCTTTAGGAAAGATTGAATAGTGTTATTTTCCTTCCCTTCACTGATGTCAAAAGCTAGAAGATGTTAAAGTTGGGCACTAGGGTAGGTAACCTCTTCTTCTTCCTTGATGTCAGTTTCAAAGGAGTAGGGATACTGAGGAGCAGCGTTCTCCATCTGTTGGCCTTCCCAGTTTTGTCTTAAAGGGACAGGACAGTATCATTTCCTCCTTGTTGTTGATTCTTGTTTCTGGGGAGCTACATTACTTGTGCTGTCTCCTGCCCATTCTCAAGGGGGGTCTGTATATTCTTCACCTCACTCCCCAGAAAGTATGTTGTTGATTATACTGTCCTGCAGGCACAAACTTAGTAACAAGTTAGTACAATAACTCCTTTCTCCACTCCCATACCTCCTGCACAATAAGTTTGTTTCTTCTCTCCCTAGTGCAATATCAGTTCTCCTTAGTTCCCATTCTAATTGTCGCCAGTTACCATGTTTCCCTTTTTGTACTCCTTCATTTTAGTGAGGTTTCTCAATCACAATTAGATTATTTGTGTCTCCTCCTAGGATTTGAAAGGGGGTGATGTTCTTTCTGGTTTTTATTGTTAATTTTTGGGCCATGTGAGGATGCCTTCAGATTTCATATGTTGTACTAGCTGGCAGGTTTTGGTTGCCAGAATGTCCCTGCCCCTTGATCTTCCTGCCAGTGTCCTCTTCCTCTACCTTCAGGGTCCCAAGTGTCACAGTAACCTCTTGGGATCCACTGATTGCTGAAACCCCATGGCCCTCTTCTTTGCCCCCTTCCTTCTTGATATTCCCTCACAGGGCACGATCGGCTCCAATGTCCTAATCCCCCACAGTTGTAGCACTGATTAGGTCTAACAGCCCTATACCCTCTCCGACCAAACCGAGGAAAAGTCGGCTCATGGAATGGCAGGTCTATCCAAGCTTTAAGATCCTCCTCCTCCTTATGTTCCTCCAAAGTTATTTCCCGTTTCTGGATTCTTAATACGGGTCGCTGAGCTGCCATCGGACCAGGTTGCATTGAAGTGTGGACATCTGTGGCCCGGGGATCATTTACACCTACTGCGGGACCAAATACCAAAGATGGAGTCGGCAGCTTCCTACAAGTAGCAATGTTACAAAATTTTGAGATTTTAAAAATCAAGTCTGCAATTTATCCCATCAGATAAAGCATAAAAAGAAGTTTAATTTGACACCTAATTTACTTTCATATCTTCAGTATTAAGAAAGTTATGGCCATTTTCATACTCGGAAATGAGCATTGCCTTTCAATTGACTTAACTCAAAAGCTGTGATCTGGAAAAGTTAAAAGTCCATAACATTCTTAAAAATTAAGAGAACTCAATGAAATTTTCAGTTATTATAGATTGAAGCATTCTGAAACAAATATTAAACAATCTTACTTGGATTAACTGAAATTAAAGCATATAATTAGTTAGTTATCTAATTGTAGCTAATTACAAAATTCAATGAGTAGATCTAAACATCTATCAATTTCTTAAGAAAAGATAAACTTTTTTAAAATTGCCTAAGTGTCCAAATAACATTCACACAATAATGCACAATATAACATAATTTTTAAATTTCATTTTCATGAATTTCTGGGCCAAATGGAAGGAATTTAGTGTTTTATGCCTGTAAATTAATGGCCATTTAAATCAACTAGCGAGTGGGTTTTAGTGGAATGCGGTGGATTGGAACGTTGCGGTTAGCAGTGAAGTCGGGGGGAAAAATACTGGGGGTTCATACATTTTTTGGGGACCCCATTTCGCAACATAAAAATATTATTAATGCCTCCCGAAAAACCAACTTTTAATATAAAAATAAAGTATTTACCTTTTTTTCTCCCCTACGCAAAATGCTTCCGGTTGTCTGCGGTCACGGCTTTTGAAGGTGATTTTTAAATTACTCTAGTTAATAAATAATCTAGAGTAATTTTAAAATACCACCATTCATTAAATGTCGGAGCGATTTTTCTTCAGCAACCAAATCGCCCGACATTCATCGATTATCCAGGCCTGTGGAAAAACGGCACTTTAAGCCCGCCCCCCTCTGCAAGGCGCGAAAGTCGCGCACACGGGGAGCGGCAGAAGTGCAGCGCCGCTAAAGGTAAGTTTTGTAACATACTTACTACAAGGGAATCCGGTCTATACCCACATCGTTGGGTAATTGCTCCGAACTAATAATACTATCAATGTCAGAATCAACCACTTCGTATCCTCCTGCTGTCTCACCCTCAAAAAATATACTAATTCTGTCTCTGTACTTCAGGAAGGATTCTTTCACTTTCCCACTGGATTTCCTAATTAATTGTGGTACCCACTTCGGCGGAACCTTCCTTCTAGCTCCTTGATCTCCCATACTATCCTCCACTGGTGGAGCAATCATAGGACCTGGAGAGTCCTTCCCCGATTTTTCCACTTTGGATTTGAATTTAGTGGGTGGAGTTGAAGATACCGCTGACTCCTCCCGAGTGCCCTGCTCGAAAGCTGCACATGTTGTTTCTGAACTCAGAACATGAGAGTGTTGTGTGGAATGCTGTGGCTCCATCCAAAACATTCTACCCACCCTGGCATATAGTGAGCCTCTCTCCCTTCAAGGTCCACAGATACTGCTGCATTCTTACTAAATTTAATAAGTTTGATTTTAGTCAGCACCTCCCCTTTAAGAGCCATCTCAGTCATATCTCTTTTAGAAGCCGGTGTTCTCTCCTGCTCTTGGCTTCCACTGTCTTCCTTCCCCTCTTTCAGAATGTCCGTAGAAGGACCAGTTCTCTTGTGTTCCCCTCTAATCCCCAATTTGAACGCTGCCATTCTTAGCAATCTCTTTATTTACTTTTCTTGTAGTGAAGAACATTCTCCATATTCCAATAAGCTCGTTCCCTTCCTCACTGTTTCCATATTGTCTAACAATAGTTTCTATGTAGGTTATTCCTACTACAGATTTTAGTCCACCCATCAGCCAAAGTTTGCTCCTCAAAACTCCATTTAATTATCTATATAATCTTCTTAATCTTTCTGCTTCATGCGGAAGTTTCTCACAAATTATTCTTATCGGGCTTTCTGGTCTATTTGGTAGATCCTTCTCTGAGACATTCGCCATTTTTCTGCACAATAGTCAAAATACAAAATAAAATTCCAGACACTCACACCTATTCAAACTTGCTCCTTCCTTTCAGACTCCAAGGTCAATGGAATCGCTCCCACACAATGGCTAATCATCTCTCAGATTCACACTTATCACACAATCGTTCCCTTCCAACCATTAATCAATTACCCACTCAATCGCTCCTATTCAATTATTCAAAGCAATCGCTCGTATTCAATCACTCTCCCAACTTTCTTATCAATTAGATCACAATCACTTCATTCAATTCTGAACCTTCAAACAAAGAATCTCCGGTTTCTCAAACTAAGACTCTAAGAGGTGGAGTCTTAGTTTGTTATCAATTAGATCACAATCTCTCCCAAGCAGCAAGCTCTCCCACTCAAACCACTTTAAGTTCGCACAGGCAAACGAATGGGAACCACGCCAGTAAGACTATATTCAAAAAAGATTACAAGTAACCCCAGACACACCCCAATATAAACTACAAGCATCCACTTATGATGCCGATAAATCAAACTCTAATAAATCCTCCTCATGGCGTAGTCTGTCAATGGAACGACTCCTCCCCGACACCGGAATCAAAAGAAGACGAACCCTGATCGAACCACCACGAATCGGATTATAACAATACTACAATCTAAACAATTACAAATATTTAATTGAACATACTTTTACTTCAATTATCTAACACCCAAAAATCCTTAAGCACTCACACAAGCAATACAAATAGCGGTCTGTGAACTTAACACACTCTAAAGGCCCTGTCTCACGGTGCAAGTTGACCCACGAGTGACCCAGAGTGACAGACACGTGGTTGTGTACGATATTCCAAGTTGGTGTCCAAGTGTTTGAGGCGAGTTCCCACGGGTATGGTAAGTTTGCCATTTACTTGTACTTTCTGCGATGTTCCGAGTTCGTCTCCAGAGTTACCAAGTTCCCCTCCCGTTTGCTCTTGAGTTACCAAGTTCCTCTCCAGCTCAGGGCGTGTGTTGTTGCTGCAGTCCGGGATTCACATTTAAAGCACTTGGTTATCTTCAGCAGTTCAGGCGAGGACAGGTTTTGGGGGGGGGGGGGGGGGGGGGGCGAGGGATGGTGGAATTGGGAGAAGGCAAAGACTATGGGTGGGGAGGAGTGAGAGGGGGGCTGGGAACGGCATCTGCGAAACGGGTAGTCAACCTTTAGGGTCCCGGCCCGAAACATCCCTATACATTTTATGATTTCCCTCCAAAGATGCAGTCTCCCGTGGTTTGTTTGAACAACTCTCTTCTCTATCTCTCCCAACATTGGGGGGGGGAGGGGGGGACGACGGCAAGATAGTTTAAACGGACCTTACCCCCACTTCATGCTTCTGTTGCGCATAACTCAGCAGTAAAACCTCTCTTCCCCTTACCCAGCGACGCCCGATTCCTCGCACCCCCACAAGTTCACATCGACGAGGGAAGAATGAGCGGGGAGTCTGAAGAAGGGTCCCGACCCGAAACATCACCCATTCCTTCTCTCCAGAGGCGATGCCTGCCCCACTGAGTTACTCCAGCATGTTTGTGTCTATCGTCGGTGTAAACCAGCATCTGCAGCTCCTTCCTACATACGGACAGTGAAGTGCCTCGGCCAAATTAGGAACATTAGGATTCTCTGATGTGAAGGTAGTCTGGTTTGCGTTTCTTACACTTGATCATATCCAAAACTAAAGTATAGATAGACACAAAATGCTTGAGTAACTCGGCGGGACAGGCCGCATCTCTGGAGAGAAGGAATGGGTGGTGTTTTGGGTAAGTCTGAAGAAGAGTCTCGACTCCATTCCTTCTCTCCAGAGATGCTGCCCGGTCCGCTGAGTTACTCCAGCATTTTGTGTCTATTAAAGAGTTCCCACGGTAGACGCACGAATCACTAAACTTAACGCATGGGCAACTACGATATAACTCTGAGTTTAAATGTTTCAATTTTAAACTTGACCATGAAATTTGACTCGTGGAAAAAGTCAAACATGTTTGACTTTTTTCACGAGTTCACAAGTTTCACAGGTACCTGCCGTTAGCGCCACGAGTGGACAAGTTGATCGCGCGAGTTCCGACGTTCCCGCTACGTTGGCTGTACGTGATCACCACGAGTGAAAACTCGAGCTCACTCATGGGCCAACTCGCACCGTGAGACAGGGGTTTAAATCTTAACTTTCTAAATCTTAATACACTCTAAATCTTTTTACATACACAAAGTATTTATAGAGTTCGGATCCAATAACGATGCTAAAAAAGACGATGCTGGATTTCTACAATTTATAATAATGATTTCACACGCTAGCGCACAGTTTACAAATACTCGATCTCAATGCCGCGTCACGCTGTTATCAATCAGTGAACCTCTCCATCTGATACTGAAGATTTTCCCCTTCCTAGGGTACTCTTTGCTGAGGTGTACTACTTCTTAAATGACTACTTTTCCTCCTAAATGTTACTTTCCTCCTGCTAAGACTGGACTTCTATAGGGGGACCTCTATTCCACCTCTCTAAGTTCTACAGAATAGTAAGATTGAACAAGAACTTACCAGTTCGAAGGTTGATCTTTATTTCATGAGGAGTCGAAGTGAGGGATTTCGTGAAGAGCCCGCCGGCGCGCATGCTCGACATACTTCAAAGTAGCGGCGTGGAATCACAGAAACCAATCAAAAGAAATGACTTCACATAGTAAGAATGAAACGACTAAGATTACCAGATGAAGGTGATTGAGGGTTGGGCGAGGAGGGCACGAAATCCCTCACTTCGACTCCTCATGAAATAAAGATCAACCTTCGAACTGGTAAGTTCTCGTTCAATCTTACTATTTCATTTCGGAGTCACGTGAGTGACTTCGTGAAGACTTCAAAGCTTCTGTGATTACACGCCCTGGACCACGTCCATGCTGTCACACCACTACCAGGGATGGATGGGAGGAATAACTTGCCGACTAGTCCATACTGCAAAACAAAGCATATTTATTAACAAACAAATCAAAAAAACCCTCATTCGGGGACATCTCCACGTTCTTGCCCCGCATTTAGCACGGCTTCTGCGAACTGTAGAGGCGCAGCAACGGGCCGGTTGTAGAACCGCTGGAACACAGCTTCATTAGCCCATCCTGCTGTGGCGAGAATATGGTCCATGGGCACCTCCATGACCCTCGCCGCCGACGTCGATGCAGCCCTGGTGGAATGAGATTTGAACACATTAGTGTCGATACCCGACTTATCCAAGACGACTCGAAGCCACCTGGATATCGTCTGTGTTGTCACTCGATGGTGAGGTCTCTTATGAGTGACAAGCAGGTATCTCTCCATTCCTCTGATGCTTGCCGTCACCTTGACGTAGTAACGGATATGGGAGGCTAAGCATAGCCTAGCATCGGCGGGGTATGCCGGGAATTTCAGCTGCAGCCCTGTGCACCCAGGTCTGTGCTGCTTTAGTAGCTCGTCAACAAAGAAAACTACTTCTGTGGGGGTAGACATCATTCTGTCGACACGTAGTTTGTGGAGTGTCTGTACCCTCTGTGCTGAAGTCAGTGCTAGTAACATCACCAGCTTCATGGTGAGTTTGTCCAGCTGGAGCCCTTCCATGGGGGACCACGTCCTGAGCAGTTAAAACGTCCCTGACATCCCAGGTGATATTGTAACGTGGTGTAGGCGGATTCGTATTGAAAATACCCCGCATGAGCCTGGACACTAGCCTGTTGGATCCCACCTCAATATTGAGGTAGAATGATAGAGCGCTCCTGGCGCTGTTGATGGCACTGTAGCTTAAGTGTTCATCATGGTGCAACCCCGCGAGGAATTCCAGGACGTCGGTTATAGTCACGGCATCGTACGTGATGCGAGAGCGGCTGCAGAAGGCTTCCCACTTCCTGATGTGAGAGCGGTATCTTCGCCTTGTAGACTCTCGGCATGACGCCGCAATGGTATCCATGGTCCGGGTAGAAAGGCCGTATTGAACTAACGGCCGATTCAGAATCTGCAAGCCAACAAATTTAAATAGCCATGGCAGGGATGTGGCTCCCCTGAAACAGGGTGAGTAACTAATTCTGGGCTACCCTGCAAACGGACCCAAGGTTCACTGAGCGTGTCAAAGACCATCGGATACCCCGGCTGTGTAGGCCAGTCGGGTATGATAAGGATGCCCTTGGCACCATCCATCTGAATTTTACGTAATACCCGACTGATGAGGCAAAACGGGGGGAATGCATAGAAAAAGCAATTCCCCCAGTCTAGCGAGAATGCATCTAACGCTATAGCCCCAGGATCTGGTTCCCACGAGACGTAGGTTGGTACCTGATGGTTCAACCGGGACGCAAAAAGGTCAATGTCCGGTTTCCCAAATTTGGCTGTGATTTTTGCAAAAATTTCAGGATGTAACATCCATTCAATATTATCATTGAACTTGCGTGACCTGGCATCCGCCACAATATTAAGCTCACCTGGCAAATAGGTAGCTGAAATCCAAATGTCTCTCTTGACACACCAGAGCCAAATTGAATTAGCCAATTTATCACATGAAACTGACCTGGTACCGCCCATGTGGTTTAAATATGCCACCGCTGTGGTATTGTCTATTTGGAGCCGTACATGTGCTCCAATGATCTTGGAACAATATGCTCGAAGTCCGTGAAACGCTGCAAGCAGCTCCAAATAGTTGATCCCTTGTGATACCAACATCGTATTCTCAAGGGTATCCCATCGGCCCCCACAACTAGAACATTGATCCGTAGCTCCCCAGCCATCAGAGCTCGCATCAGTTTGTAAGTATATCATCGGTTTCACCTCAATAATAGTTTTAAACGAGTTACTAATGTGGCAAACCCACCATCGTAACTCATCCAATGCTGCAGGCGGCAGCTGCATTGATCGATCATAATGACCAGCATGCCGTCGCAACGCAGCGATCTTGGCTCTCTGCAAGTTTTGATAATGCAGAGGTCCATACCGGGCTGCCGGAAACAAAGCCACAATCTTGCCAATGACAGTAGCTGTGTGACGAATCGATGGTATACGAGTATTGATTAAATCTGTACACACCTGTGTTACCTCCTCAATTTTGTTAATTGGTATGGTGACTCTCATGCTAATGGAATTCACCTGGAACCCCAGATAATTAATTACCTGGGTGGGGCAGAACTTAGATTTTTCTGGATGAATAATGAACCCAAGCTGTTGGAACAAATTGACCGCAGCTGCAACCCCTTGTTGAGCTAATTCCAAGGTGTGGCCGACAATTAAAATATCATCTAAATAGGCCATAACGATATGATGTCGTTGTCGTAAATAAGCCATAATTGGCTTCACCAATTTAGTAAATAATCGAGGGGCTGTGGTGAGCCCATTAGGCAACGCCCTATATTGCCACAGCTGATCCATCCAGATAAATTTTAAGAACCTTCTGTAATATTTTTTCATGGGTACGGTATAGTACGCATCCTGTAAATCAATGCATGCCATAAAGCACCCTTGTGAGATCAATGATTTGGCCATTTCAAACGTGTCCATTTTAAAATGAGTATATGTTACAAAGTTATTCAGAGTGGTTAGATCAATAATGACTCTACAGCCTCCATCCTTCTTAGGTCGAGTAAAAATATTGGAAACAAATTCAACGGGCTCATGAACCGTTCTCTCTATGACCCCTTTCTGTTCCAACCTTAACATTTCCTTATAGCCTACGGACTGTTCCGCAGCCGTTAGTTTAAAAGTACGACCCGGTCTATGCTGAGACGGAGGGATGTCCCCATTAATAAACTCAATGCTATGGCCCTGAATATTCCGTAACACATACTCATCACTGGTAATGTCACCCCATGCACCCGCAAACAACCGCAGATGCCCACCAACATGTGAAGTTAAACAAAGAGAAAAAAGAGAACCAGACCGCCTCACCTCTGTGGTTACCGGCGGTCCCTGACACGAGTGGGTGGACGTAGAGGTGCTGGGTTGGTTTGAGGTCGTGGCGTCCTCATTTTCCACCTCGGCTTCTGCCGAGCCTGTCCTAAAAAAGACCCCTGGTGTTGGGGTGGTTGATATCGGTTTGGAGCTGGAGGGTAATTTCTGGTAGAAGTGCTGACAGACCCTCGTGAGCGGCCAAGCAGAGCTTTCGAGCTCGATGGCGTGGGGGCACTATGAGAGCGCATGAGCCCCACGGTCTTGGCTTGTTCATCAAGCTCTCTGACCCTTTTGGAAAGGTCTTCGCCAAAGAGCTGACGGGGCGGCGGCGGCGGCGGTGGTTTGCACAACCCTGCAAACTTAGGGTTGAGCGCTGGGCGGATGCTATTTTTGCAAAAGCCATTTATTTCATTTTGAGTAGCGCACAGAAGCGCCAGAGCATCCTCCTGGTCCAAATTAAGCTCCTCTCTGTCGACCGACCGCACAAAGGCAGTAATCCCGGCCGTGAGGAGTTTCAGGATCCGCTGAATTTTCAGCTCCTGCTGACGAATAGCCACACTGATGTTGCCCCATATTGGCGTATTGACCACAGGCACGTTGAGGGAGTTGCAGTTTGATGGAGCCTTGTGACGGCTCATGGCTTGTAGTAGAACTTCCTCCTGAAGCTGGTGATTATTTAGGAAGTCCACAGTGGCTGCCAATTTCGTATTGATGGGAAGCCCCGAGGAATGAGGGGCTGCAAACTTGGTGGCCACATCGAGGAGGTCCTCCGCCGGTAATTCAGGCGGGGGTGGGATGGGGTCGACCACTGCCTCCTCGTCCTGCTGCTCCAGGCTGGTGTACGAAGCTGGTGATGAAGCCCTGTGCCTGTCGCTGCTGGAAGCCTGTTGTTGTTGACCTTGTATGAGAAGCTCCAGCAGCCGCTCCATACGGTCAATACGCCCTTCACCCTGAACACTCAGGTGGTCGGAGTCCTCCGGCTCTGAAAATTGGCCGGGGCTCCTGTCATCGGCCCGCACCTCGTCGAGGCCCTGCAGGTGCCGGTAGTTGTCGTCGACAGCCGCCGAGGCGAAACTGCGCGATTCCTGCACGGGCGTGTTCAACCGCCTCCGTTTAGCGGGAGCGGAAGCCGTTGCCTCTACGGACAGATGCGGCATGGTGTCGGCACCTGTCGAAGCCTGGATACCTTGAGCCCGTGCAGGCTTGCCAGCTGCCCACATCGTGGACCTTGCCGACGCATGGTCTCGCCCACCCATCCATGGGGGGCTCGGCGACCGTGACGGGACCCCCAACTGACTCGTCCCGGCGTCGAAAGTTGGGGGGCGACGGCTGGACCTCACAGCTGCCCCGGGTCCCGTCCTGGAACCTGACCGCTCCTTGGCGGCAGGCAGAGCCTTAGCCCCGACAGGGTTAGGCTTCTGGGCTCCTGCCCTTCCCCTCCTCAGAGGGCTGCGTGAAACGGGCGTGCAGCCGCACGGACCCTTCTGCTCGAGGCCGTCAGCAAGCCTGCTGACGACCTGACTGCCATGGCAGGGTCGTCCTGCTCTGGCGGCACACCACACTCCTCCTCGTCGAACTCCTCCGAGCTGTGGTGTGCGGGCGGGTCCGGACCTGAAAAGACAGAGCCCACCGACATCTCCGCCCTCGTTCCGGTCTGTGTTGCAGGTACCCCCGACAACTCTCGCTCCGGAACCGCTGGCCGGCGACTTTTCCCCGATCTCCGGCCTCTCAAACTCCCATCCATGTTCTTGCTGTGAAGCAAACACAACAAGAACCACCAACTTAAGGTAGCATACTTACCTGCGTGGTTCCCTTATGAAGGGCTGGCGAGGAGCGCGCTCCTCCGTCAGCCGTCGCAGCAACGCGATACGACGATATGTCGAGCATGCGCACCGGCGGGCTCTTCACGAAGTCACTCACGTGACTCCGAAATGAAATTAGAGGTACCTTTCGCATCTGGGTACTTTTCACCAAGTAAACCAGGTTGCAGTCTCTCAGTTACTCTTTGCTATCAGGTACTAATCAACAATCGATCAGTGGGTTACTATTCACTGTTGATCAGCCGCTATTCAGAATCAATCACAAACATGCACAAACTCCGAAGTTATATCTACACAGAATTCGAATTCTACCATACGGGCAGAACTTCAACGTGAAACTCTGCATTTAGAAATTTCATTCTGCAAATCTAGACTCGTTCTCAGACCAACTAGTTTTGGTGCATATCTCTCCACATACGTGGGCTCTCGAATTCAAATTGCCCAATGAAATCCTGAATTCCCAGCCAATCTATACTCTAGCCACCGAGCCCAGTGCCGTTATGAGATTCCTTGTCCATCACTCCAGGGAGGGACTCACATACCTTCACACAGACACCCCTCTCTGCTGGGCACCGGGGGATCAGCACCTAACCTCTTTGCGCTGGCAGTCGATGCCGATTTTCGGAATGTACCTTTCCAATCAGCACTCTCGGCAAAGATAGAGCAATATGTAGACCACACCTGTGTTTCAATACCCCACCAATTGGATACCAAATCTGGACAATGGGCCACCCATCGCCCTTGAAATGGTCGATCCACTCTGACCAGTGAAGTGCCAAAAATCAATGCAAAAACCACACAGTGGGCCCGATTTCTGCACTCGCGATCGAAACAGCGCAACACCCTTGATTGCAAACTTGTGTTCGAGAGTACGTTGAGATCCCAGACGAGCCCCCAATGTAAATAGCTCATTCTAAGCTCCCCCCAGTCTAGTTTCAGTCAAAAATCACTGAGTCAAGCATTGCACAACTAATCTTTATTTTGACAAAACACAATTACAGTTCCCACTACTATACCTAACTACCGCAGGTTCAATCCTCATATCTGCCTGGCCAAGCTCTCCTTCAAGGCCTCATTCAAGCAGAGACACTCCAGATGGTCAGACAGTCCCAAGCGTTCTCCCAGAAGATCGACAAAGCACCTCATGGGACCTTTTATAGGTCCCCGAACCTTGAGGGGCCAAACCACATGGGGGTGGTCTCTTTACAGTCCAATAACAGATATTGATTAACTCAGTACATGATAGCCATTTCCCCAACCCAATAATACACTGACTAATACATTGTATTCAAACAGAGCTTCCAAAAGGAAGCAAACATCGCAACATGTGCCTTGATATTCAAGAAACCCATACAAGGCTCTCTTGAATTAATAGTGTGAGTAATAATCTTGCTCAGACAGTGCCCTCAAGGCTGCACTATGGGAAAACATTTAACTGACATTAAAGAAGATTATGGCAAAGTTAATCAAATAGTCTATTGAACTCAATAAGTTTTAAGCCTGGCCAAATCCTGTAACTCATGACACAGCAGTACATGGCCAGTCGTCAATCTGAAACATTTTTTGCCCCACACATACCGTGAGACCTGCTAAATATTCCATCTTCTGTTTCAACCTACAAATTCTTTTTTTTTGCAAAATCCTGCAAAGTGGGACTTTTTTTTAAACTCTCTTGCCTGCAAGTTTGAGAAGAGTTCCAGAATACATCACTAACATTTAGAAATATATTGTCCATTGTACTGAGAACATTGGTGTAATTGCAGTGTTATTCTCAAGGCTAAATATATTTGGACCATTTTTTATAGTTACTTATGCAGTTCAAAACCTTTTGCAGTTCTTAGCACTGCAAAGAAAGATCAAGTTCGCTATTGCTAAATTAAATCTTCCAAATCGCCAAGTTTAACCTGGATGTTCTGGTAAAGGATAAGATAAAATATCAGATTGATGATTGATATCCTTTACTAACATTTATCAGCCATCAAACATGTATGAAGCAAAAGCTGCGCAGAAATAATTCCACCCCTTTATATAATACAAGATCAAGGTTCAAACTGCCCACGGCGTGCAGTTTGGCCAATAAACTAACAACTTAAATTCTTGGTTCCTGAACAATTCTGGCTCTCAATACAAAAAAAATATCTTGAAAAGTCTCACAGGAGCCATTGAAATGTTTGCTCTCTTTATTTCAGATACAATCACTGTAGCCATTTGAATGGTAAAAACGGTTTGTTGTTGAAACCTACTGAAATCAGTGTTTTCTCGCAAATAAGTCTATCCCTCAATCAAGCACGAGTCAAATTTGCTTTAACATTTTAATATATATATTAACAATGTATTTATTTGCTAAAGCGATGTTATTTTCTGCATTAAGCAACATGTTATATGAGCTGAAAAAAATTATACTTTGTGGAAAGCAGACCACTTTAAGGATGAGTCAGCAAAATATTGTTATTGTGATACATTCTTCAGAAAATAAATGACATTTAAAAAACATCTTTTATGTAAAATTGGTGTTTTGCTTTTGTTAAAATATTCTGGCATGTAAATTAATGTAACAAAAATCAAGGCAGCATTATTCCCTTTTAGTAATCCATAATTTGATTTAGTTAATAATACATTATAATACTTGGAAATTCCATTTTGTTATAGATTTAATCCTTAAGATCATGAAATTCAATCCTGTACATAACTCCATGTACTGTTGGACATGGTTGCATCCCTCCTCCTCACCTTCTGGGATGTATGAATATGTACTGCAGTGATCACTGTTGAATATCCAAGGTCTAAATTGAGTCACTGTTCAAGATACCAAAGAAGGCAATTAATATTTTGAATTGTTAATTTGAAGACCTAATCAGCAACACAGTCCAGATCCCCACCCGATTTACTCTGGCAGGAAAGTATACATTTACAACATCCTGATGTGCTTCTCGATCACAAACCTTGTGGTTGCATCAGCCTCTTGCGCTGCACGAGCATTGCGATGTGAAGTACTCTGATCAGGGACATTTTTATGAAGGCACGAAAGATGGCTTTGTGGATTTGATTCTCCTCTCTGGAGGTCAAGGAGGACTGAATGATTAAATCAATTAGACAACCACTTATATATCAGCTGTTGACAGGGAGCATGAAAGCATTTGTAAGTGGAGATGAAGTGGAATTGGTAATTTGAGAAATATTCCCAGAGCAGGCAGTATTTATACTTTGGTTTCCAGTGCATTGCCATTATTAGTCATATTTAATTAAAATGCAGATGTTGCTGTTTTCACATATTCCTTGTGATTTAATCCAATGGGAATATTATGGTGATGTACTGTAATATGGCATTTACACAGTGAGTGCTTGCTGTCCATAAAACATTTGATCAGGATCTGGGAAGACTGACAAACTAGTAAAAAGATTAAATGGATGTTTGGAAATGCAACTCAGAAAATCTCTTGGCAGGCAGACTGAGAAAGCAAATACTTGCTATTCATGCAAACCGGTCTGATTATTGATATCTAACTAAAGTGCAAAATGCTAATTTGATAGTATAGCCAGCTGAAGCTTGTGACCAGTTGCATTAAAGATCCATTAAATCAATTGAGTGTAATTAGTATATGGGACAATATCAACAATGCAATCTATCATATATAATATAAAATAGTAAGATTAAATGCAAACTTATCAATTTGAAGTTTGATCTTTATTTTATGAGGAGTTACGATGAGGGATTACGTGAAGAACCCCATCCAGCCGCAGGTACGTCAATCTTCAAAGCAGCGGAGTGAAATCACAGGTAATAATGACTGAAGTATAATAGTAAGATAACAGAGACTAGAACTACCAGTTGGGAGTGGAGGGCACGTAATCCCTCATCGTAACTCCTCATAAAATAAAGATCAAACTTCAAACTGGTAAGTCTTCATTTAATCTTACTATTTTACTTCAGAGTCATGTGAGTGACTACGTGAAGATTTCAAAGCTCTGTGATTTCATGTCGCAGACCGAAATCCGGTGTTCACACTGCATTGATTGACTCAAATCGTTACATAATCAATAATGCATTAATCATAACATTGTTAAATGAATTAACGGTTTATTTACAAAATAAACAATAGCAACCCCTCTATCTCAGGGGGAAACTATAACAGAACTCACAACAGATTCAGCAAACACCCTCAGCCTTGTAATCAGCTTATGATAGAATTTATGGAAGGTCAGCTCACTGGACCATCCTGCGGCCGCGAGGATATGGTCTATTGGTACGTCCATTGCCCTTGCTGCGGAAGTTGATGCCGCCCTAGTGGAATGAGATTTGAATTTATCAGTATCAATCCCAGCACTTCCCAGAACCTGCTTTAGCCACCTTGAAATTGTTTGCACCGACACCTCATTGTGTGTTTTTTTGTGGCTAATAAATAATGCAAACTCTGTTGCTCATAGGACTCTGGTAGCCTCAATGTAATGAGACAAATATGACACTACACGCAGGCGAGCATTTGTTGGGATTGCTGAAAAAACAATCTTACATCCAGTCATGCCTATTCTACTATGTTTGAGTAGATCATAAACATTAAAAGTAATGGCATCTGCCGATACCTGCATTCTGTCTAGCCGTAGCTTTTGCAATGTTTGCACATGTTGGGCTGATACCAACGCCATAAGCATGACCACCTTCATGGTTAGTTTGGCTAGAGATAGGATTGCAACAGGAGTCCACTGGTGAAGAAGCATAAGGACTTCGCTCAAATTCCAAATACCGGAATACCTGGGTTTAGGAGGATTAGAATTAAAAACTCCCTTCATAAATCGAGACCCATTATTTAGACCCTCTATATTGGATGGAGGGTTTAGACATTGGGATGATTTAGGAATTAAAAGGATAGAACACCTTTATAGTAAAGGAAAATTTCTTTTATTTCAAGAGTTACAAGAGATTTACGGACTGTCTCCGCAACATTTGTTTAGGTACTTACAAATTAGAGATTATATAAAATCCAACACACAAGATTACAAAAATAAAGTACCAGGATTATTAGATGATGTGTTAATTTACATCCAAATACAGAAAAATTAATAGCATATATATATAACATAATTTTGGATAAGGAGAAACCAACAACTGAAACATATCGGCAAGTATGGGAAAAAGAAATTGGGTTATCTATATCAAAAGAAATCTGGGAAGAAAGTTTACAGCAAATACATCGGTGTTCGTTAAATGCCAGACATACACTGATACAATTTAAAGTATTATATAGATTACATTACTCAAAAACTAAATTAAATAGTATCTTTCCCAATCTCTCTGCAATTTGTGATAAATGTAAGAATTTAGAAGCAAATTTAACACACAGTTTTGCTACATGTTCCAAATTGAATCATTACTGGACAGAAATTTTTAAGGTTATCTCTGAGGTTTTTAAAATTAGATTGGATCCAGACCCAAAGATAATAATACTTGGAATTTTGGATTCAAACTCGGTCCTTACAGTAAATCAAAGCAATTTCTTTGATTACTGTTTGATAATAGGGAAAAAATTAATATTGAAATTCTGGAAGGGAACTTTAACCCCCACAATTAAAATGTGGGCGGCAGAAATGTTGGAGACGTTACAATTGGAAAGAATCAGATTTGTCCTACTGGACAAATATAATTCTTTCGAACAAATATGGTCTCCATATATACAGTACCTAGAGAAGTAGCTGCTCTTGACAACACAGCTTGACGGGTACCCTGCGGGACTTGATGAGATTAACATATTCTTATACTAGGATAAATAAGCATGTCTTCATTGATACTATTATTTGTAATAGTTTTAGATAAAACATATCTGGTTGTTTTTCATTTATATATATATATATAATATTTTTTTATTTTTCTGGTAACTTTATTTTCTTTTTCTATTTTCTTTTTCTCTTTTATATAATCAAATTATTATTTAATCATTCTCTTATTGATTTAAAACTACTCTATCTCTATCTTTTTTTCCTAAAAAATAGAAGATAATATCTTTCAATGGGTTTATTTAAAAAAAATTTGGGAATTAAGTTGATGTTTGCAAAACTGTTTACAATATTGTAAATCGATTACTTCTAATAAAAGAAATTAAACAAAAAAAATAATAAATCGAGAGACTAACGGGTGTGTCCCTACTGAATGTAACTCTGAACTCATGGGAAAATAAGAAGACAGAGCACTTCAGGCTGTATTAATCGCACTATAGCTTAATTTTTGATCAAAGTAAAGAGTGGACAAGAACTCCAGTACATCTGTGATCCCTGTAGTTTGATATGAGATATTCTGCTGTAGACAGAATACCTCCCACTTCCTTATCGAGGTGATGTACTGCTTCTGGATACTATCCCTGCAGGCCGATGTGAGAACATCCACGGTACAAACAGACAGTCCTCTCCCCAGGTATGGCCTCCTTAAAATCTGCAAATTAACAGACCAATACGATCATGTAAAGGATGTTGATCGCCAGTTACTGGATTTACCAGTAGAGTTTTATGTTTAGGAATGATCATATGAGGCTGACTAGCCATCTGCAATACAAGAGCGAGCCATGGCTGTGTAGGCCAATCTGGCACTACCAATACTCTTGAAGCAGAGTCCTGCTTGATTTTTTGCAAGCATCGACTGATGAGACAGAATGGAGGAAATACATATACAAACATTCCACCTCAATGCAGCGAGAATGCATCCATCACTGCTACACCAGGATCTGGTTCCCATGAAACATATCTGGGCAACTGATGGTTTAGTCTAGATGCAAACAAGTTAATATCTGGCATTCTATACTGAGCAACCACTTGATTAAATATGTCCTGATTTAACATCCACTCTATGTTATCATTGAATTGGCGTGACCTAGTGTCAGCTACTGTGTTGAATCTACCTGGTAAATATATTGCTGAAAGCCAGGTGTTTTTGTCAATGCACCAGCCCCAGATCTGATTATCCAGTCAATCACAAGACTGTGACTTGACTCCACCCATGTGGTTTACATATGCCACTGCTGTGGTATTGTCAATCTGAACCTGCACATGCAAGTCACTCCTGGTAGAACAATAAGCTTTAAGCCCATACCAGGTTCCCAAAAGCTCTAAATAATTGATCCCTCTTAATTGAAGAAGGGATGTCTCATCAATATTCCATCTGCCTCCACAACTGGAAGACATATCTGTAGCACCCCAACCCAGCGCACTAACATCCGTCTGAAATATTGTGGAAGGTGGTTCAACCAAAACTCCCTGGAACTTTTTGACACATTTATGATCCACCATTGAATTTCTGAAATTGTCTCTACTGACAATTGTATAGGCCTACCAAAATGACTCGCATGTGTCCTCATTGCCTGTTCTTTTGCCTGTTGTAATTGTTGATAATGCAGAGATCCAATCTGCAAAGCTGGAAAAGCAGCCACCAATTTACTGGCTACTTGTCTAATTAAAAGTCATTGCTCACTAAGGAGATTAACACAATCATCAATTAACTGCTGCCGTTTGTCCCTGGGCAAAGTCATTAACATGTGATCCAAATTAATGGTAAAGCCCGAATAATCAATGATTTGAACTGGTGATAATTTGGATTTATCTGGATGAATGACAAATCCTAAATGTTCAAAAGTGAGTTTAACAATTGAAACAGATGATTCAGGCTGCAGTCCCAGTCTTCCCAACAATTAAAATATTGTCTAAATAGGCCATTACAACATGCCCCTGAACTCGGAGTAGTCCTAGAACAGGTTTCACCAATTTGGTAAATAATCTAGGAGCTGGTTAACCCATTAGGCAATGCTTTGAATTTCCACAACTGACTCATCCAGGTAAATTTCAAATGCCTCCTATCATCACTATGAATAGACACTGAGTAATATGCATTCTTTAAATCAATGCTGGCCATATGACACCCTTTGGAAACCAGATGCTTAGCCGTAGAAAAAGTTTCCATTTTGAAATGCCTATAGCAAACAAAGGAGTTCAAGCTCGTCAGGTCCAGAATGATTCTACATCCCCCCCAGTCTTTTTAGACCTAGGAAAATTACTTGACACAAACTGACGGTTTTGACAAACTGACTTCTCAATAACCCCTTTTTTTGTGTAATGTGTTAAGCAAAGATTATAGAAGAGCAAGATACGCCACTCCGTGGAAATCCAATGGACTGGCGTGTAGTAGGTAACGGAGCGTCACGGCCGCCATCTTTGCGAACTGTCCCCCCCTGTGTAATCCGCTACAGAGCTACAGAGCAGATGTAAACAAAGATTATAGAGGAGCAAGATGCATTAGAAAGTTATTGGATTTATTTGTGATAGATATTTACTTACCTCTCAACCTCTCTCTCTCTCTCCCCTCTCTTCTCCCTATCTCTCTCTATCCTCTTTCGATCTCGCTCTCCCCTCTCTTCTCTCGATCTCTCCCCTCTCTTCTCCCTATCTCTCTCTCTCCTCTCTCGATCTCTCCCCTCTCTTCTCCCTATCTCTCTCTCTCCTCTCTCGATCTCTCTCTCCTCTCTCGATCTCTCTCTCCCCTCTCTTCTCTCGATCTCTCCCCTCTCGACCTCTCTCTCTCCCCTCTCTTCTTGATCTCACTCTCTCCCCTCTCGATCTCTCTCTCTCCCCTCTCGATCTCTCTCTCTCCCCTCTCGATCTCCCTCCCTCTCTCCCTCCCTCCCTCCTTCCCTCTCTCTCCCTCCCTCCTTCCTTCACTCTCCCTCCCACCCTCTCTCCCTCCCTTTCCCCCATTTCCCTCGCATCTTTCCTCCCCAGCCCCCACTTTTGCGTATTTTCCCTTGCATTGTGCAGCTTTCCTTGTATTGCTTTAACACACTGTGCACAAAATTACAGGCACACACAAACACACATTCATATAAATATGTGGTGGGACAGGCCCTTGAGAGATAAATACATTTCCTTCTCATGGATCAGAAGCAACTGATTTAAAGCATCACTATAACTCTCTATCTTATTTGTCAGATGGTGTACATAAACCATATATGCATACATACATACATACATACATATGCATACATATATATATATACATATACATGCATATATACACATACATATATACATATGATCATTTTCCAATGTTCAATAGATTTAGGATCAGTTCTTGTGGATTGGAGGATAGCTAATGTTATCCCACTTTTCATGAAAGGAGTGAGAGAGAAAACATGGAATTACAGGCCAGTTAGCCTGGCTTTGGTGGTGAGAAAGATGCTGGAGTCAATTATTAAAGGTGTAATAATGGGGCATTTGGATAGCAGTAAAAGGATTAGTCCAAGTCAGCTTTTATGAAAGGAAAATCACGTTTGACTAATCTTCTGGAATTTTTTGCCACAAGGCTCGGTGTTGGGTCCGCAACTGTATATTAATGATTTTGAAGAGCTAAATAGGACCAGACTGATTCCTGAGATGGCAGGATTCCATGTGAAGAAAGACTGGATAAACTTGGCTTGTACTCGCTGGAATTTAGCAGATTAAGGGGGGATCTTATAGAGACTTACAAAATTCTTAAGGAGTTGGACAGGCTAGAAGCAGGAAGATTGTTCCCAATGTTGGGGAACTCCAGAACATGGGGTCACAGTTTAAGGATAAGGGGGAAGTATTTTAGGACCGAGATGAGAAGATCTTTTTTTCACACAGCGAGTGGTGAGTCTGTGGAATTCTCTGACAGCTGGAACCGATATTGCACCAACTCACTCAATTTTAAATAAATAATAATAGAGATCTATTAACATGGTTAAAACTTTATTTCTGACATACATGGTAAGATTTACATAAAGGAGGGAGAGAGAGGGGGAAGGGAGGGAGAGAGAGGGGGAAGGGAGGGAGAGGGGGAAGGGGAGAGAGAGGGGGAAGGGGAGAGAGAGGGGGAAGGGGAGAGAGAGGGGGAAGGGGAGAGAGAGGGGGAAGGGAAGGAGAGAGAGGGAAGGGAAGGAGAGAGAGGGAAGGGAAGGAGAGAGGGAAGGGAAGCAGAGAGAGGGAAGGGAAGGAGAGAGAGGGAAGGGAAGGAGAGGGAAGGGAAGGAGAGAGGAGGGAAGGAGAGGGAAGGGAGGGAGAGAGAGGGAAGGGAGAAGGGAAGGGAGGGAGAGAGGGAGGGAAGGAGGGAGAGAGAGAGGTAAGGAGGGAGAGAGAGAGGGAAGGGAGAGAGGGGGAGAGAGCGATCGAGAGAAGGGGAGAGAGAGATCGAGAGATGGGAAAGAGAGAGATCGAGAGAAGGGGAGAGACAGATCGAGATGGGGGGGAGATCAAGAGAAGGGGAAAGAGAGAAGGGGAAAGAGTGAAAAGGGGAGAGGGAGGAGGAGGAGGGAGAGGGAGTAGGGAGAGAAGGGGGAGAGGGAGAAGGGAGAGAGGGAGAAGGGGGAGAGGGATAACAGGGAGAGGGAGAAGGGGGAGAGGGAGAAGGGGGAGAGGGAGAAGGACAGGGAGAGTGGAACAAGGGCACGTTACAACGCGCACCCTTCCCATTCCGACCAAAGATATTATATAAAGCTCCTCTGGCATCTTTGATTCCGACCGCCGCCGCCGAACCCCCCGCCCCACATTTGCACCCAAAGATTATAGAGCGGAGTTCTATAATCTTCGATTGCACCCTTCTTCACGACGGGCTTGGGATCTTTGCTTGTGAAGTCTGGACAATTCGAGGGACATAACCGGTAACAGCCGTCGCGTTCCCGGACTCGAATCCGAGCTGGAAAAATCTCCTGGTCACTGGGCCTTATTTTGGAGACCCCTACCTTACAAGAACAAAACCCAACACGTTCAGAAGTGTTAAAATTATTGACTTTATTACTGTGGTAAGTAATCTTTATTACTGTGGTAAGTAAAGATCTATTCAAAATAATTCTAATAACTTTCTAATGTACCGACCAAAGATTATAGAGGAGCCTAGATTTCCATGACCGTTGATGGGAGAACAGAAAATAACATTTCAGTTCAGAATAATAATATTTTTGTCACCTTTCGTTTTTTTGGGGGGAACCTAAAGAAAGATTACCAGCCGTCGCTGCAGATTTAGATGTAGACGCCATAGTCGACGCCATCTTGGTCCGCTAATATGGCGGCGACTATCACACATGCAATACTACGCTTTTTTCGCTAAGTGGCGTATCTTGCTCTTCTATAATCTTTGGTGTTAAGTTCTGCTTGTATGAGCACATTCTCTCTTCTTCAGCACATTCTCTTCTCCTGCCATTGTTTGAGAAACAAGCATAATCTACCCCCAATTTGAACATCTATTTCACTTGATTTATATTCCTTAGGAGGAAAATTTCTCACCTGCATATGTCCTGGCTGCCCTTGTTGCCCATGGCCCTTTGTAGGGCAAGTCATCCTTCCCCTCATGCCTGTGGCAGGCTGCCAGCTACGAGTTTACAAAGCTGAGTGGCTGGTCCCTTCCCCGGCATCCGTGATGGTACCCCGCCGGTAAGAAAAAGCTATTTTTCCGGGTTTGCCACTTGATGAGGCCTATAGTTCTTGCGTCCTCATGGAGTTCTTTAACTCGCTTGGCGAGATCCCCGCCAAACAAAAGGTTAGGCGGTTTTACGCTGGGTGGCTTACACAATGATGCCAGGTTAGGATTTATGATTGGGCGAATAGCACTTCTTATGTTGTTAATTTCAAAATATGCACTACACAGAAGTCCCAATGCATCCTGGTGGGCTTTTCTCATATGCCCCTTATCTACAGTAGTAGCAAATGCCGTAAGCCCCGCTGAAAGAAATTTCAATAATTTTTGAAACTTTAGTTCTTGGGATCTTGCTGAAACCCCCAACTGTGCCCATATGAGATAGTTTACCATCGGTACTTTTAGCAAACCACAATTAATTGGGGCTTCATACTTTTTAGCCCCCTCGTCCATAGCCAATTCTTGCAGCTGATGTGAGAGCATATATTGAATGGCTGCTGCCAATTCTTCCCCTAACGCCTCCCCTGCCTCTCTTGGGACTGCAACTTTCTCCGCTATATTTGGAATTACGTCAAGTTCCACTCCCTTGTGGCTCTCCCCAGCCACTGATTCGGCATCAGTGAACTGCTGGGGGGGTGGAGGGAGGGGGAGAGAGGGGGGTGGAGGGAGGGGGGAGGGGGGAGAGAGGGGGGTGGAGGGGAGGGGGGGAGGGGGGGAGAGCAGGGGGGTGGAGGGAGGCAGGTAGAGGGGTGGATGGAGAGGGGTGGGATGGAGAGGGGGGAGGAGGAGGGGGTGAGATGGGGAGGAGTGGGGGGGGGGAGAATGGGGGGAAGGGGGTCCTTCCTCTCTGCCCCATCTCTGCCCCCCCCTTTCTGCCCCCCCCATTCCTTTCTGCCCATCACTCCCTCTCTGCCCCCCCCCCCCCTCCGCCCCCTCCCTCTCTGGCACACGCAGGTATCGAACCCGGCGTTCGGAAGCCGCGGTCACGTGACTCGGGTGGGGCTGCTTGTCTCGCACGGTCTTGCTTTCGCGCGGCAGTTCAGTGCTGACCACCATTGTGGCCAGATGTGTTGTGAGAGCATGTAAACTGAGAAGTTATTTTCTGAATAAAAATAAATTCAAAAACTCAGTTGTAGTTCTTGCGACCACCAAAGTGGTGAATATTGGGACCTATGGGTGAGTGGTGGAGTATTGCGTTCGGGAACCAGCCCTCCCCTGTGATGCTACGCCCCCTCCAACCCCTCAATCTCTACCCCCCTCCCTCTCTACCCCCTCCCCTCCCCCTCAACCCCCTCCCCCCCCCCCCAGTCACGCCTGCGCAATTGGGGGTTATGCGTGAGTGGATAGGGCAGGGATGGGGTAAAAGGTGCAAATTAATAATCTTAATATAATATCAAAGGGGGGGGGTTAGTGCGTGTGCGGGTAGTTAGTTTGTGTGAAGCCGAAGGCCGCCCCCCTCTACCATGCGTTGAGAGGACGGGACCCAACGGGTCTAGTATTATAAATAAAACTGTGATCTTGGATATTTGTGTACTTGTTTGTACCTTGTGAGTTTGATTCTCTTTTTCTTTGATTCACATAATCTCCTCGAAAACACGACGTGCTAACAGTGAAATCTTTACATATTACAGTGGAGATTTACCTCATGATTTCAGTATAGGAGTAAAGAGGTTCTTCTGCAGTTGCATAGGGTTCTGGTGAGACCACATCTGGAGTATTGTGTGCAGTTTTGGTCTCCTCATTTGAGGAAGGACATCCTTGTGATTGAGGCAGTGCAGCGTAGGTTCATGAGATTGATCCCTGGGATGGCAGGACTGTCATATGAGGAAAGATTGAAAAGACTAGGCTTGTATTCACTCGAATTTAGAAGGATGAGGGGATATCTTATAGAAACATATAACGTTATAAAAGGACTGGACAAGCTAGATGCAGGAAAAATGTTCCCAATGGGGGGGCGAGTCCAGAACCAGGGGCCACAGTCTTAGAATAAAGGGGAGGCCATTTAAAACTGAGGTGAGAAAAAACGTTTTCACCCAGAGAGTTGTGAATTTATGGAATTCCCTGACACAGAGGGCAGTGGAGGCCAAGTCACTGGATGGATTTAAGAGTCACATCTTACAACATACTTGGTGTCACCCTTGAAGAATCCAAACAAACCAAGTGTCTTGGCATCAAATTGCAGAATAATCTACGTTGGAATGGTCAGACTCATCATGTAACAGTGAAAGCAACAGGTGTCCTAAACTTCCTGAGGCGCAACTTCCATCATTGTTCATCTTCTGTCAAGGAGAAGCTGTATTTCACCCTTGTTAGACCTCATCTGGACTGCACAGTTGCAGCTTGGGACCCATACACAGATAAAAACATTTTATCCATCGAACGTGTCCAAAGACAGGCCACTCGATTTGTTACTAACACCTACGAGAAAGAAGCGAGTGTCACCAAACTTCTGAATTCTCTGGGTGGAGCCCTCTCCAAGACAGACGTGAAGCTTACCGTTTGACCTGTTTTTACAAAATGTTAAATGGTCAGCTAGACATAGATCACAATTTGTGGTCCCAGCCTCAAAGAGAGATGTGTACAGCAATTCGTTCTTTCCACACACTATTAAAGCATGGAATAATTTCCACCAAACCACGGTTGCCCAGCAAGATGCAACTAAATTTAAAGTGGCACTTTCTTCCCAATAGCCCTCTCTGGCTAAACCCCTCCCTTCACCACCTCCAGTTTAAATTCCAGTTGGAATATTTTGGAGGACCAAGTAACCAAGAACCAAGAACCAAGAGAGAGTTAGATAGAACTCTAGGGGCTAGTGGAGTCAAGGGATATGGGGAGAAGGCAGGCACGGGTTATTGATAGAGGACAATCAGCCATGATCACAATGAATGGCAGTGCTGGCTCAAAGGGCCAAATGGCCTACTCCTGCACCTATTTTCTATATTTCTATGATGTCAAAAATCCCCTCTTCTGCAAATGTTATGCATTATTTCCCGAATTCTTCACAAATCTGACTTCTTTTTAAAATCTAACAAGCTGATGATGGCACAATGGCTCCTCTCACTCACAGTCCACCGGCATGCCCCGCCCGAGAGCTTTGTACTAGAGTTGGGCCCTGTACTAGAGCTCTCTCTCTCTCTCTCTCTCTCTTTCCCCGGGCTCTCTCCACTTTTCACAGCCCGCTTGCTCATCCGGCTCCCCTCCTCCTCTCCCCCCTCCACCTCTCCCACCCTCCTCTTCTCCCCCTCCCCTCTCCTCCCTCCCCACTCTTCCCACCTCCCCTCTCCACCCTCCCCCTCACTCCCCCTCCTCTCTACCCCCATCCTCTCTCCCCCTAACTCACATCTACACTCTCTCCCCCCTCCCTTCCTCCACCATCTCCACCACCCCTCTACCCCGCCTTTCTCTCCCTCCCTCCATCTGCCCCCCCCCCACCCTATTCTCCCTCTCTCCTCCACCCCTCTGCTGCCCCCTCTACCCCATCTCCCCCTCTCTCCCCCTCCTATCTCTCCCCCCTCCTCTATCTCTCCCCCTACTCTCTCTCTCCCCTTCCCCCTCTCTCCCGTCCTCTCTCTCCCCCCTCTGCCCCCCTCCCCCCCACCCCTCTCCCTCCCCCTCCACCTCCCTCTCCCTCCGTCACCCCACTCTCGCTTCCTCCCTCCTCTTCTCCCCTACACTCCTCCCATCCCCCCACTCTTCCCCCCTCCCCCCTCGTTCTACCCCAACTCTCTCCCCTCCTGTCTCCCTTAAACTCTCTCTACCCCCCCCTCTCTCCCACCTCTCGCCCCTCTCCCCCCTTCCCTCCCCTCTCCTCTCTCCCTGCTCCCACCCACCCCTCTCCCCTCCCCTGCCCATTCAATCTCCCCCCTCGCCCACTACATCCCTCCCCCCTCTCTCAACTTCTCCCCCACTCCACCCTCTCGCCCGCCTCCTCCCTCCCCCCCCAACCACCTCTGCCAACCCCTCCCCCCTATTTGTGTGTGGGGGGTGGTTACTGTGTGTGTGACCCCGCAGCCTTGCTTCCCCCCCCCCCCCCCCTGCAACCATGCATTGAGGTGATGGGACCCAACAGGTTACCTTTGGTCTAGTAATTCTATAAATTGCTCCACAAGCATTCTTAAAGAACTTGACAATAACCATGTAGTTGCAATGTGCATCTACATGGTTATTAAATGAGAGATGAAAGCTGTAAAAAGTTGGTGCTAAACCTGAGGTTAAAGAAAAATCAGCAGTAGTGTCTCTGACAAATGTTCAGTAGAAGATCTAAGTGGCTATTGGTATAGTGAAAAGTTATTGACTCGAACTTTAATCATCTGGCCAACATTTTGTCATGTAAGCATGAGAGCTTGTAGATTTTGGAAGAAGGAATCCTGAGCTAACCGGGTCAACTCTGCCAACAATTTCAATGCCAATGGAGTTCCCATGGAATTCAATAGTGAAGCAGAAGTTTGCTGAGATTGCTTGGTATTTATGCTGGCAAATTTGCTCTCAAATCCCATGGACCTGACCAACTAAGGATTTGACAGCCCTATATAAGAATTCCAGGGCTCTTGGGAAGAAAGGGAAAATAAGGACATTAATTTGTTTGAATTGTATTTTTACAATGTTTTAACCACTTAGCAATAACTGTAGCAATGTTACAAAATTTTGAGATTTAAAAAATCAAGTCTGCAATTTATCCCATCAGATAAAGCATAACAATAAGTTTAACTTGACACCTAATTCACTTTCATATCTTCAGTATTAAAAAAGTTAGGGCCATTTTCATACTTGGAAATTAGCAACTTGCTTCCTGTTGCTTTTCTATTGACTTGTCACAAAAATTGTGATCGAGGACAGTCAAAAACCCATAACTTCCTTAAAATTTAAGAGAACTGAAAGAAATTTTCAGTTATTATAGATTGAAGTATTCTGAAACAAATATGAAACAATCTTACTTGGATGACCTGAAATTAAAGCATATAATTAGTTAGTTACCCAATTGTAGCCAACTACAAAATTCAATTACTAGATCTAAACATTTATCAATTTCTTAAGAAAAAATTAAAAAAAAATTTAAAGCCTAAGTGTCCAATTAACAGTCACACTATAATTCACAATAAAACATAATTTTTAAATCTAATTGTCATTAATGTATAGGCCAAATTGAAGGAATTCAGTGTTTAATGCCTGTAAATTAATGGGCATTTTAAAACAGCTTGCAAGTGGGATTTTATGGAACGCGCTGCATTGGAACGTTGCGGTAGCGGTGAATTTAACCCCCATATCAGCAGGAAAAATTCTGACAGTTCATATGGGGGCTAAATCACCGTTTCGCAACGTGATATATTGATTAAATTCCCCTAAAAAAGCAAGTTTATATGAAAAAATAAACAGCTTTCACTTACCTGTCCCCTACGTAAAATCGGTCCCCGTTGTTGGCGTTCACGGCATTGGGAGCTAATTGTTATTTTACTGCAGCAATTAAATAGTCAGACGATTTATTTAAAAAAACGGACTTACCGGCAGTCGGAACAAATCTCCAAAAATAGAACGCACTCCGAGAAAATAAAGCACCGGATTGCAAGGGGAAAACCGCATTTCAACCCCGCCCCCCCCCCCATTAAAGGCGCCAAAGTCGCGCACAACACGGCCAGCGGCAGAACTCCAGCACCGCTAAAGGTAAGTTTTGTAACATACCTAATAACTGTTGTAATATTTATGGATTTTCAATTTCTTTAAATATTTTTCATAGTGTTTCTGAATGGAGACATTCAGAAACAATGAATCTGACAGCCAGCAAAGCCGGGGCAAGGATTTTCTGGCAATTAGTGGGTTCTGGAAGAATTTAGGGCCTCACCACGCAATCATGAGACAGACTTGTCAAGCACGATCACTTGGGTAGCTTCAAATGGATGAGGAATGTGGGCTGTGAGCACAAGCAGGCCAGTGGTGCTTAAATATTCTACACACCCTTAAGATAACTTGATGAGGTTCTTACCTGATGTTTAAACCTCTCATTATATATCAGTAATAGTGAGTGGGATTAGAACACATACAATTTATCCACACTTCTAATTTAATAATTTATGCAGAGAAAACATTTCAACATTAAAATTCTATATAATTTTGCCCAATATTTGAGATTCCTGCATTTTTTCCTGCAACAATAGTAAAGCAATAGTATATATTGAATAATGTATATAATGCGTATGCATAAAAGATAATAGTACTTACATTTCTTTTATGTGTACGTATTATGTGCATTATTACATTGTAATATAAAGCAAATTGCAAAGGAAAAATTAAATTGCATGATCCCACAATTTGTTTTCTGTTCTACATGAGTCTGATATCCTGATGTATAAAGGAACAGCAGTGATAGCCGATGGTTTAGAATTCAGTCTGGACGGTGCTGTGCCATGCAGAATCAGGCCACCCTATGCCAATGAGAATCACTACAGCATTATTTAAAGAGTTATTGTGTGAGCAGCCTGGTCCTAAGGTACCTGAGGAACTGGCGCCTCAAGCTCAGCATGGGTAAGACAACATCTTCAATGTTCCACCTCAACATCAGGGAAGCAACCCGCGAGATGAACGTCATGGTGGATAGCGCCCGGTTACAGTCCAAGCCCGTCCCCACGTACCTCGGTGTGAAGCTCGACAGAACGTTGTTATTCAAACAACACCTGGAAGGTGCCAAGGCAAAGACAAGTGTCCCTGCCGCACTGATACGCCGCCTAGCCGGCACCACATGGGGAGCCACAACGAAAACACTGCGCATGTCCACAGTGGCTCTGGTGTTCTCAGCCGCCGAGTACTGTGCCCCGGTCTGGTGCCATAGCCCTCATGCCAAGAAGCTGGATGCTGCCCTCAACAGCGCCCTGTGAACTGTCTCCGGATGCCTACGAGCCACCCCAGTAAACCAACTGCCTGTCCTTGCTGGCATCGCCCCAGCCAACATCAGACGAGAAGCAGCCACGCTGGCCCTCTCTCGAAAGGCGCAGGCCAGTGAATCCCATCTCCTCCATCAGGTCGTCATGGAGATACCACGATGAGTGCGCCTCAAGTCATGGAAACCCTTTGCCACGGAAGCCCAAGAGCTGCTCTGCACAACACTGGCTGACGCTCCTAAGGCCACCTGGGTGAAGACGAGATGGAGAGACCAGTGGCAGTCAGTGGAACCATCTAGATTACACCATTACATCGATGACCCCATGGACGTCCATGGCCAGGAGCTGCCCCGTAAATAGTGGACAACCCTCAACGCCTTGAGGACAGGCATCGGACGCTTTGGAGTAGCGATGAAGAGGTGGGGCCTCGTGGACAGCGCCTCCTGCGAGTGTGGGGACCCAACACAGACAGTGGAGCACATCGTCACCAGCTGCCCCAAACACCGGCCACCGAATGGTGAACGAGGTCTGATTGACCTGGACGATGACACGTTGGCCTGGCTCGCCTCAATGGAGCTGCATGTCTAAAAGACACACGACAGAAGAAGAAGCCTGGTCCTAGGTACCTGCATCCAGTATGACCTTTAATGTAATGTATCTACACATCCCACCATCAGGCACAACCATTCCTCATTCCCAACTTAGCAAACCGTACCCATCCTTCCACCGACCAGACACAACCTATTCTGATCACCAACACAACCCTCCATCTGATGCATCCTCTTTAACTATTGACTCCCACAACTTCTAACTCTCCTCATAATTACCACAACTATTAGTTTCTAACACCCGCACTCCGCCTTATGCATTTGTCTAGTGCCAATTAGCAACCAGGACAGGTTAAGTGGTTGGACAATAATGTAGTATGCCAATGTGCCAATATACAGTTGACAAGGTTGGAAGTAGTACAAAATGAACCTCTGTCTCACCTCGAAGGGCTGCTGGGATATCTGGATGGAAATGAGAGAGGAAGTGTAGCAACAGGTGCTCATTTCTGTCCTTGGCCTCCTCTACTGCCAGAGTGAATCCATGCAAACTGGAAGAATGTTTCCCTAAATTGCCACCACTCCCCCATTCCCCCCTCCCTAGTCTGCACATTCTCCCATCATCACCCACCACCCCAAATTCCCTGCTACTTCCTTCCATACTATACACTCATCTCCCACCTCTCCCATCCCCTGGTGTCCCATTTCCCATTCCTCACCACGATCTCCCCCTTGCTCCACCCAACCTCACTTTTCCAGCTTTCTCCCCCATATTCCATCAGTCTGTAGAAGTGTTCCAATCTGAAAGGATGTGTGTCCATTCAGTCCACAGATGCTGGTTTCCCCCCTCCCCCCCTCCGACCCATCACCGACCTACCCCCGACCCACCCCCTTATGTTTCTCCAGCACTTTGCTTTTTTGCTCAAGATTCCAGCACTAATTATCTCTTTTGTCTCTAAAATATTTTCTGGGTTGCATAGAAGTATTACTGTCTAAAAAGATAAAACCATTTAAATAAATATGTTTTAGCCTGCACACCTAAACCATTACGATTAACATTTAATCTCTCATACTATTCATATTGCTATTTCTTATTTTTACCCATTACATCCAATCAGTTTAGAAAATAATAATTAATTGCTTACTGAAGTGCTTCTTATCCTCTAGGTTGCCAACGTAACCTTTTCTGGATGAAATTCCCCTGACTGATGTAACCTTTCCTGCAGCAGATGCACTCTTAATGATGCTCTGATGCCGCATGTCAAAGCTTATCACTTACACAGTGGAGCTGCATACATTTCTTGATAGCTTCTAGCAACAGCGATATACATTGTTGGTGGTCAACTCACACTATACAAGAAATTCCAGCAGAAAATATTGTAATCTTCAGTTTCCTATTCAGCTGCATATAGCTTGCAGCTGGCCAATTTAATTCAAAGCTGTCATTGCAAAGCTATCCTCTATCAAGTCTGCTTTGCTAACTGAATCAATTGTTTGCTGACCAGAAATGTCGTGTTCATAAATATGGGCTTTTCACTTGAGACAGGATTCCTGCTCTTCTGTCCTGAGTGTCTTTGCTCATTTGCTGAAATGCAATAGAACATACCGCTGTCATATATGGTGGCCTGTTCATTTCATAACTGTTGTCGTTATTAAACTAATTGTATTTAATATGAAATATTAATCTACATATTGTGCACTAAATAGTGCTGATGTGTTAGGCAGCTGCAGGAACCCAGATTCAATCTTACATTAACCTTATGGGCCTGTCCCACTCAGGTGATTTTTCAGCGGACCGCCGGCGACTGTCAAGTTACCGGAACGGCGACTGTCAGAGTGGAACACATACACACACATATCTTCTTTCATCACCCCGTTATGCAGGTGGGGGACAGGGCAAGCAGGGGGAGCGCTGTCTAAAAGATTCCCACAGTGCAAAGACAAGGTGATAGAAACATACACTGCAGGTTGGCGCTGTAATTAAGACGGCTAAAGCACAGTGTATGGTAAGTCCTTTAAAAGAGGGGGGGAGAGGGGGGTGAAGGATGAGAAGGAGGGAGAAGGAGTGGAGACAACTTTTCAGAAGCCACAGATACACGGCTGTGATGTTCGGCGGACATTTAACATCACCGATCGATTATCCTTGGTTCTGAAAACTACTGCTTACCTTTATTTTTCCCAATGAGCCAATGAAATTCACCTGCTCCAACCTACGAGAACCTCCGAGGACCTTCGACCTCCTGACAACCCATTAGAACCTCCTAGCGACCCACCTATGGCAAGAGAATTTTCGCTACTCTCCATGGCAGCTTCATTCTAGTCGCCGCTAATTTTTCAACATGTTGAAAAAATTGCGACAACCATAATGGGGCCTCGAATAGTTCCCAGACTGCGAGAACTGCTCGCGACCATGAAGGCGACTCTCCGGCAACTACCCGCGAACATGTGGCGACATTTGGCAACCTTGTGGTGACTGCATAGTCTCCTCCAGTCGCCTAAAATTTCCCCTAAGTGGGACAGCCCCTTTAGGTGCTGTTTGTGTGGAGCTTGGATGTTCTTTCTTTGAACACAAGGGCTTTGAAACTGGCTGCTTCAGTTTCCTTCCAATCATTTTGAAGGAGTTACATCTGCTATGGATAAGGAGAACCTGTATGATTTCCAGAGACATTTGACATGATGTGGAATCAAAGGATACTAAGGAAAAGTTTTACTAAAAGCTCATGTTGTAGATGATGTGATAGTGTGAATGCCGGGATCTAATCTTACCCCTAGTCTGGCTCAGTAAAATAAACTGAGTGGAATACTGAAGTCCAAACCCTTCTTTAATTGTATACGCTGCAGGGATGGTCTTGGATCCACTCACATGAGCCCACAGTAGCCTTGTGCAAACAGAACAGAAGAAAGGCAACAGACACACCCAAACAAATTACATGCACTTTTATACCCCTAAACAAAGGCAAGGACACTAAGTATGATGGGGAGGCTACCCCTACATGCCAATCACTTCTTACAGATAAGAAAACACATTAAGAAGCACTTACTCTGTTAAGTTACAAACAAAGTATACAAAACAACCAGTCAGAGGAGCAGTTACACTCTCTGGGAAGCATATAGGAGGTAGATAGTGTTACAGATAGGAGCTTCAGGGAACTGATCACATCAAAGATGGGTCACCATCAGGGAGGACTGGAGAATAGCCAGTGTTGTTCCATGATTTTAAAAGTTTTAATAGGGACATTTAGGCCTGTGAACTTTACATCAAGGGAATTAGGAGGACAAATATCGAGATGACTTTTAGGTGTAGGATTTACTCACATTTCGAAAAGCATGAATTTATTAGGGATAGTTAGCATACCTTTTTGCAGGGGAGGTTGTATTTTACAACTTTTATTGCACTTTTTGAGCAGGTGAGATAGATGATTGGTGAAGACAGGGCAATGAATGTTGTATATATGTACTTTTGTAAAACATTTAACAAGATCCCTTTTGAGAAGCTGATTCAGAAGAGTGTTAGGTGCTACATCTTGGCAGGACAAATCAAAATAGGACGTACATGGTAAATGGTAGGGAATTGAGGAATGCTGTGGAACAGAGGGATCTGTGCATAGTTCCCTGAAGGTGGAATCACATGTAGTTAGGGTGGTAAAGAAAGCTTTTGGTGTGCTGCCTTTATAAATCAGAGCATTGAATATAGGAGTAGGGAAGTAATGTTAAAATTGTATAAGGCATTGGTGAGACCAATTCTGGTGTATGGTGTACAATTTTGGTCACCTAATTATAGGAAGGATGTCAATAAAATAGAGAGAGTACAGAGGAGGTTTACTAGAATGTTGCCTGGGTTCCAGCAACTAAGTTACAGAGAAAGGTTGAACAAGTTGGGTCTTTATTCTTTGGAGCGCAGAAGGTTAAGGTGGGACTTGATTGAGGTCCTTAAAATGATCAAAGGGATAGACAGAGTTGACGTGGATAAGATTTGCCCATTGAGGGTAGGGAAGATTCAAACAAGAGGGTATGACATGAGAATTAAGGGACAGGAGTTTAGGGGTAACATGAGGGGGAACTTCTTTACTCAGAGAGTGGTGGCTGTGTGGAATGATCTTCCAGCAGAAGTGGTGGAGGCAGGATCGATTGTAACATTTAAAAGTAAAGTGGATAGGAATATGGACAGGAAGGGAATGGAGGGGTATGGTCTGAGTGCAGGTAGATGGGACTAGGGGAAAATAAATGGTCGGCACGGACTGGAAAGGCCGAGAAGGCCTGTTTCTGTGCTGTAATTGTTATATGGTTATATGGTTATATAAGAGTAAGATATATGGGTCCTCCCAGTTTAGATGGGTTTTACTGCAAATTATCTCTGAAGGTCAGACAGGTTTTATTTAAATCGTTACTCATACTTTAACATTAGGAGATTAATGAATATTGTATATACAGCATCTAATAAAACCCCAGAATGTGTCATCTCACTCGATGCCGAGAAAGCGTTTGATAGAGTAGATTGGGATTGCTTATTCAATAAGATTGGTCCAAAATTTATTTTTTGGATCTAATTGATATATCATATACCTCAGGCATCTGTATTTACTAATAATCTGAGATCCCCTTTTTTCAGGCTCTTTCGAGGTACTAGATAGGGCTGTCCCTTAAGTCCTTTACTATTTGTTATTGCTTTGGAACCTTTAGCCACCGCTATTAGGGAATCCCCTAATATTTTTGGTATTGTCCGCGAGAATAAGACACATAAGCTATTTCTTTACGCTGATGATCTGTTATTATTTATTTCTAATCCTGAGAAATCTATTCCGGCTGTAGTAGCATTACTTAATCAATTTAGTAGTTTTTCTGGTTATAAACTAAATCTTAGTAAGAGTGAGCTTTTTCCATTTAATAATCTTGTTTTGAATTATGGTCAGTTTCCATTTAGATTGACTACCAAAGGTTTTACTTATTTAGGTATTAAGATCACCAAGAAACACAAGGATTTATTTAAGGCCAAATTTATGCCTTTAATTGACCATATTAAATATCTGTTTACTAAATGGTCACCAATGTCCTTATCCTTAATTGGCCAAACCAATGCTATTAAAATGTTCATTTTACCTAAATTTCTGTATTTATTTCAGATGATACCAATTTTTATTGCCCAATCTTGCTTCGACATTAAAGACTCCAAAATGTCTTCATTTACATGGCAGAATAAAAATCCCAGACTGAGTAAAAAACATTTACAGAAAAAATATACGACTAACCCAATAATAAGACATACGTTCTGAATATGGTTTCAATTTCGTAAGTTTTTTGGACTAAATGATTTTATCTTATCGAGTCCTATTTTATCCAATTTTCTCTTCCAACCATCTAGTACTGATCGAGTCTTTTTGTTATGGAAGGGGAAGGGATTAGTAGCTTTACGTGATTTGTTTTTGGAGGATTGTTTTATGTCTTTCGAACAACTCTCCAATAAATATAACTTATCTAATTCACACTTTTTTATATACTTACAAATTAGACATTTTTTGAAGGCTACTCTACCCCTTTTTCTGCTACCACGTCAAAACGAAAATTTGAAAATCATTTTACAGCTGAACCTGTATCAGAAAGGATGAATAATGTCTATTTATGAGTTGATTTTGGAATTCCAAATAGATATATTTGATAAAATTAAGAATGACTGGGAAAGAGAACTCCAAACTTCTTTATCTGTAGAGAAATGGGATAGGATTTTTCAATTACTCAATACCTCTTCAATGTGTGCAAGACATGCTTTGATACAATTCAAGGTGGTTCACAGAGCTCATATGTCAAAAGATAAGTTGACTCATTTTTATGGTCATATAAACCCTACCTGTGACAGGTGTAACTCTGAAGTGGCCTCACTGACCCATATGTTTTGGTCCTGCCCACTTTTGGAAAAATATTGGAAATACATTTTTGATACTATTTCTGTAGTCTTAGGTATTGATTTACAACCTCATCCTATTACTGCAATTTTTGGGCTACCAATGTTAGATTCTATTCATTTGTCCTGCTCCGCCCATCGGTTGATTGCTTTTACCACATTAATCGCCTGAAGATCTATTTTATTTAAATGGAACGACTCCAACCCTCCGAACACACTCCAGTGGTATTCTGAAACGATATCATGTTTAAATTTAGAAAAAAATCAGGAGTGACATTGTTGAACCCTTGGTTAAATTTGATAAGACTTGGGGAAAATTTATTGAACACTTTCATACAATATAAATTGCTCCCTCTTTAACCGTTATAAAAACTATTTTACCTATTTTTACATATACATACAGACTTAGTTCAGATTCTATTTTGCTTTGTTTAGTTTTTATTTATTTTCTTTTGAGTGTTATTTTATTATTATTATTATTATTATTTTTGTTTTTTTAAGTTTAGGGGCATTTTGCTTTATCCTTTTTTCCTTTTATTTTTGTCGTTTTATTTTGTGTTTTTTTCTACTTTTATAAGTTTTAAATATTTAACTATATTTACATAGTCTATATTTAATGTGTATTTTGACATGGGTCTCATATCAGGTTATACCTGTTATTAATATAATCCTGATCCCTATGTATCAATATAATTGTTATGTTTATCATTATTCTTTTTGCTCTGTTTTTTTATGTTTTATTTTTGTTTTCTTTGGAAAAAAAAAAGATATATGGGTCCATGGTGTTTTGGTAGATTTTATTCAAAATCTGCTTGGCCATAGAGGACAGATAATAGCAATGGAAGACTATTACACTGATTGGAGGTCTGTGGCCAGTGGTATTCCACCGGGATCGGTGTTAGGATCTATACAGCCTGCAATTATATATAAATGATTTGGAAGAAGCTAGAGGTGAGCTGATGAGCAAATTTGCAGGTGACTCAAAGATTGGGACAGTTGTGGATAGTAATGACTTTTATCAGAAGATACAACAGGATATGGATCAGTTGGAAATATGTGCAGAGAAATGGCAGATAAAGTTGAACCCAGACAAATGTAATGCATTTTGGGAGGGTATATGTAAAAAGAACGTATACAATAATAGCAGAACCCTCAGGAGTATTGATGTACATAGGTATCTTGGGATGCAAGTCCACAGCTTCCTGAAAGTGGCAACATAAGTAGATAAGGTGTGAAAAAAAGCATACGTGCCTTCATTGCTCATGGCAGTGAGTATAAAAGTTGGTAAGTCATGTTGCAGTTGCATAAAACTATGGTCAGCCCACATTTGTAGTTCTGGTCACCGCATTATAGGATGGACATGAAGGTTTTGAAGAGAGTACAGAAGGAGTTCAGCCGGATGTTGGCTGTATTATAGAGTATTATCTCTAAAGAGAGGTTTTTTTGGATAGTCAAACCTGGATTGTTTTCCCTTTGAACATATCATCTTGGACAGGGGAGGTGATGGTAGCAGGTGTGATAGGAATGTTTAATAGGCATATTGACGGACACTTGAATAGGCAGCAAATAGGGGTACATAACATGTGTGAACAGCTAAGAATAGTTTAGTTTGACATCATGGTCAGCTGAGATTTTGCGGGTCAAAGGGCCTGTTTCTGTGCTGTACTGTACTGATCTATAATTTAAGTTCTACGTTCCATTTCTCACCATTTGCCGACAGAGCATTGCAAGGTATTTAACTCAAAGAACACACAGAGCAGGAAGAGGACAGTAACAAACAAGAACTTCAGCAGAAGTGCTTCCTCTCTGGCATCTGCCGCACCACAGTGCACAACAGGTAAGCAATCTGCTCATGGTATTTGTTCATACCTGAGTTAACATTCATGGGGTAAGCTTCAGGACATCAGCCAAATGTGATATAAGATGATAGTTAGCATTCAGAAGTAATTTAAGCATCCAGGGTGCTCTTTGGGCATTAGGCCACCACATCAATACTAATTCCATTCTGCATTTGTTAAATATGTGTAACTTATTGCCCTCGTTTTGCTCTGCTCCCGAGATTGATAATTGATAACCCTTTAAGCTGTATGCATTTTTTTCCATAAAGCTTCTGTACTTCTACATATCTTGGGAAAGTATATTGATTATTTTCCATTACTAGTGGATATTTCAAATACACAGTTTATAATGCTCCTGCCCCACTTAGGAAACCTGAACGGAAACCTCTGGTGACCTTGCGCCTCATACAAGGTTTCCATGAGTCACCAGAGGTTTTGGTAACTCGCCTAGAAAGTGTACACACACAAACACATCGCGAAGGTGGGGACCAGGGACAGCAGAGGAGCGCGATGAAGAGGAAGGTAAACAGCTGCCACAGAGCATAGTAAGTCCTTTAGAGAGTGCGGGAGGGGGGGGAGAGAGGGGGGGGGGAGATTAGATTAGATTAGATTCCTTTATTGTTACCATACAGTCATAACATATAATAAAAAACAAAACACACAATAAACACATATCCAACATCCACCACAATGAGTTCACCAGGCACCTCCTCACTGTGGTGGAAGGCAAAAGTCTTAAGTCATTGTCTTCATCCCTCCTAGTTCTCCCTCTGCGCTGAAGTGATCCAGGCCTCCGCCGCCGCTGGAACACAGCAGCTCTAAACTGGGCCTCCTCCGCCGCTGGAGCACCGCAGCTCTAATCTGGGCCGCCGCCGCTGGAGCACCGCAGCTTTAAGCTGGGCCTCCGCCGCCGCTGGAGCACCGCAGCTCTAATCTGGGCCGCCGCCTCTGGAGCACCGCAGCTCTAAGCTGGGCCTCCGTCGCCGCTGGAGCACCGCAGCTCTAATCAAAGCCGCCGCCGCCGCTGGAGCACCGCAGCTCTAAGCTGGGCCGCCGCCACCGCTGGAGCACCGCAGCTCTAAGCCGCACCACCGCCGCCGCTGGAGCACCACAATTCTAAGCCGGACCACCGGCGCCGCTGGAGCACCGCAGCTCTAAGCTGGGCTGCCGCCGCCGCCGCTGGAGCACCGCAGCTCTAAGCCGGACCACCGCCGACGCTGGAGCACCGCAGCTCTAAGCTGGGCCGCCGCCGCCACTGGAGCACCGCAGCTCTAAGTTGGGCCGCCGCCACAGCTCCGCCATTAGGCCTCAGCACAGACGGTGACGGGGGACACGCATCCCCCCGAAGGGAGAGACTAAAACTCTGTTTCTCCCACCCACCCCACATACACAACCTAATAAACCAAAGTTCTACTACAACAATCACTAGAATACAAAAAAAAACAAAAAAACAGACTGCAGCTGCCAGCCAGAGGGGGAGAGAAGGGGGAGAGAAGGGGGAGAGAAGGGGGGAGAATAGCAACCCCACCCCACTGGCTTCGACCAAACAGCAACCTTTATTTAGTCAAGGCCGGTTTTGATTTTGTTGACATAACCGAAGGAACATAGAAGAAGCCTCAACCACGCGGAAACCACTCCACTTTCGAGTGACCAAAACCTCCGGGAACCTCATGGAAACCTTGGGTGGGGCGCAAGGTCACCAGAGGTTTATGTTCAGGTTTCCTAAGTGGGACAGGGGCATAAGTATTTCTTTGGTAAGGTATTTAAATATGACTGGGCATGGAGCTATGCTGGTTAGTGAAATGTTTAGATTTTTTTTCCAAGTTCAAATTATTTCTATTGGTCGGTATGATTTAAACAAATATAGAGGCTAATATGGAATCATCTCAAGAGTCATGAGTGTTTTATTGTCATATATCCGGAAACGGATCAATGAAATTCTTACTTGCAGCAGCGTAACAGATATGTAAACATACTACTCTGTAAAACCCATAATAAACAACAAAATTAGTTTAGTATACTTATATAAAACAAACAAACAAATAACTAGGCAGTAATAGTTCAAAGTCAAAAATAATTTCCCCAAATCTATATAGTTCAGAGCCTATGTGGAGGTTGTAGTGTTTAATAGACTGATGGTTGTAGGGAACAAGCTGCTCCTGAACCTGGACGTTACAGTTTTCAGGCTCCTATACCTTCTTCCTGATGGCAGAAGTGAAATGAGTGTGTAGCCAGGGTGGTGTGGTTCTCTGATGATACTGGCTGCCTTTTCAAGGCAGTGACTCCTGTAAATCCCGTTGATGGTGGGGAGGTCAGAACCAGTGATGGACTGGGCTGTGTTCACCACTTTTTGCAGTTTTCTTTGCTCCTGGGCTTTCAAGTTGCCAAACCAGGCCGTGATGCAACCAGTCAACGTGATCTCTACTGTACACCAGTTCAACAGAGTATCTGTTGATTTACTGAATCTCCTAAGGAAGTGAGGCGTTGATGGCTTTCTTTATGATTGCATCAATGTGCAGGGTCAAGAACAAATCTTCAGTGATATGCACGGCTAGGAATTTGAAGGTTTTGACTCACACCACCACCATGCTGTTGATGATACGTGACACTTTCTCTAACATTACAGTTTTTTTGGGCTGACACTAAATGGGAGCTTTAAGTGGCTGTCCCACTGCGGCGACCTAATTGGCGAGTTTTGAAGAGTTTAGGAGAGTTTGAAAAAAATGTCATGTTGAAGACCTCCTTCGGCTATGTAGAAGACCTCCTTTGACCTCGTTGAAGACTAGCTTTGACTAGCTACGACTAGCTACGACTAGCTACCGCATAGTGGAGAGTGAAGACGACCTCCTTCGGCCTCCCTTCGACCTCCCTTCGACTATGATGAAGACTATCTACGACTGCTTTTGACTACCTTCGACTACCTTCGATTACCTACGACTAAAGGGCCTGTCTCACTTGGGCGACCTAATCTGCGAGTTCTGGCGAATTTGCCCTTGACTCGTACTCGCAGCATAGTCGACACGAGGTCATATGAGGTCTTTGTAACTCTCCTTCATGCTCTAGAGTGGTCTCCACGTACTCGAGGCCTCAGCTATATCGCGGCGTTAAAAAATGCCCGCGAGTAAAAAAAGGTCGTCATGGAAAAAAATCGATACTTTTTTTACTCGTAGGTTTAGTCGTAGTAGGTCGTGGTAGGTTGGCATGTTAATCATAGGTAATCGAGGGTAGTCGAAGGTGGTCGAAGGTAGTCGTAGATAGTCTTCATCATAGTCGAAGGTGGTCGAAGGTAGTCGTAGATAGTCTTCTTCATAGTCAAAGGGAGGTCGAAGGAGGTCGTCTTCACTCTCCATTATGCGGTGTCCAATTTTCCCGAAGTTAGTCATAGCTAGTCATAGCTACTCGTAGGTGGTCTTCCACATAGTCGAATGAGGCATTTTTTCAAACTCTTCTAAACTCGCCAATTAGGTCGCCCAAGTGGGAAAGCCCCTTCACATGCTGACCTACTACAAACTACTAAGACTAAACCTACGAGTAAAAAAAGTATCAATTTTTTCCATGGCGGCCTTTTTTTACTCACGGGCATTTTTCAACAAGTTGAAAAATACGTTGCGACCTAGCTGAGGCCTCGAGTACATGGGGACTACTCTCAAGCATGAAGGAGAGTTACAAAGACCTCCTACGACTTTGTGTCGACCATGCTGTGAGTATGAGTCGAGGGCAAACTCGCCAGAACTTGTGGATTAGGTCGCCCAAGTGGGACACCCCCTTTAGAATTGTACTGGGACTGAAGGAGCAGTGCCGCATTTGGGATTCTGTTGAATGATGTACTAAAATTCCTCTATATGCAGGAATAAGGGAAGCAACCATGTGGCAAATATAGGAGGAGATTGCACAGGGGATTTCAGGCAATAGCCCAGTCTACCAAATCAGGCTGTAGAACAGTCAGAAATGTTATGATTTGATAAGATAAGATCATGTCTCAGAAATACAATATTATTAAATAATTGCACCGCCTTAAATTTCGCAACCTGAAACACATATTGTCCACCATTGGATTGTGATTTTTTTTGCATAACCCACACAATTTAATTCTTCTTGGGCACTGGTCATACTTTAGATATACAGTATCTCACACTTCTTCAACCACATGAGTTACCATATAACCATATAACATATAACGATATAACAATTACAGCACGGAAACAGGCCTTCTCGACCCTTCCAGTCCATGCCGACCATTCATTTTCCCCCATATTTCCTTCCTATAGTTACCATATGTACATAAAGATATCTTGCCAGTACACCCATTCACAATCATGAATTGTTAACTTACAGGACACGAAAGAAGATGGCAGGAAGCAGTTTTGACTTGAGGCCAGGAAGCATGTCTTTGTCTCCTCTTATGGAGCAATGGTGATTAGATAGGGAGTGATCAAAGGCCAGGCACATGTATGGTAGGTGGGAGTATGTAGTCACTGTGGCTCCTTTACAGATTTGTCAACGTTATCTAATCCCTTGAACCAGGAGTAAATGGGAGGTTGCTGGACACTACATAGTCATCTAATCTGCCTCACAAATCCAGCTAGCACACTGTGAATACTCAACATGGCTTCAGATAGCACCCAGATCATAAAGCTACTGTTTTAATAGCAATACATTGCAGTACCTTATCTGAAAATAGGTATACACTCTCTTTGATGAACTAATTAGCGGCATACTTTTCCGTCAAGGTCTTATTGATCTTCAGCATGGCTGTATATAATACAGGCTTGAACGCGAATGGGCCTATCCCACTTAGGCGATTTTTTAGGCGACCGTCAGCGTATGTCAGGTTGTCGGCAGTCGCCTGAAAAATCGGCAACTGGAACGGCGACTGTCAGAGTGGAACACACACAAACACATTGTTTCCATAACCGTTATGTCGGGGGTCAGGGCAAGCAGGGGTACGGTGTCTGCGTGAAATTCCCACGGTGCAAGGAGCCAAGGTGATACAGACACACACCGTGATGAACAAGAAGGTTGGTGCTATATTTAAGACGGCGTTGGTGCTATATTTAAGACAGCTAAAGCACAGTGTACGGTAAGTCCTTTAAAAGAAGGGGGAGGGGGGGGGAGAGGGGGGAGAAGGAGGGAGAAGGAATGGAGACAACTTTTAATAAGCCAGAGATACACGGCTGTGAAGCTCGGCGGACATTTAACATTACCAGTCAGTTATCCTTGGTTCTGAAAGCTACTGCTTACAATTTTTCCCCCAATGAGCCAATTAAATTCACTGGTCAGCACTGGCTACAACCTATGAAAACCTACGAAAACCTACGAGAACCAACGACCTCGTGGCAACCCACTGAGACCTGGAGACCCATCTACGGCACAGAACATGTTGAAAAATTTGTGACAAATATAATGAGGCCGTGACTAGTTCCCAGAATGTGGGAACTCCTCACCGCCATGAAGGTGCCTCCCCGGCAACCACCTGCAAACATGTGGCGACAATGTGGCGACTGCATAGTCTCCTGCAGTTGCCTAAAAAGTCACCTAAATGGGATAGGCTCTTTAGATAAAGATGGAGACTTGCACCAAACACATGCAAAATCTGCTTTGCACATGTCCTCATCTTGAGAACTCAGTTTGCACTTCTGCTTTTAACAACCCATTCACTGCAGTATCTTACAAGGCAAATTCTACATGTTATCCTTGTCATCCAATAATCATTATTTTTACAGGAATTCAGTGAAATCTTTTACTTTAATTCATCAATGAGGATATAACGAGACAGGAAATGTTGCAAATAATGAAAGCTAACAGCTTGTAAAGAAAACTTTCATATGGGAATTGCAAGTGCTAGGCTGTAAGAAAATTCATTGCTATGAAACTAATTTGGAAACACATTTTTTTAATGGTAACGGATTTTGTGTTTTTTTCAATAAGGCAGTAAAATGTCACAGTCATTCTGTAATAATGGCAATGTGGCCTTGCATGATTAAAGCAATGTGACAGATGTATTACCTTTCAGAAAGCAGAATGTTTAAAGACTATTGAAAGCTGTGTCCTTTCTTTGAAGTTCTTCACAACATTGAGTATCAAGCTGATATTATATGTATCAAAGGTAGACAAAAATGCTGGAGAAACTCAGGGGGTGAGACCAAAGGAGTAGGTGATGTTTCGGGTTGAGACCCTCTTTCAGACATAAGTATCAATGTCTGTTTCCCGCTTCCTTCCAGATTTTTTCGTCGACTCCCAGAGGCCAACCACACAGAGATAACATCTCCCACAATTGATGCCTTTTCATGTGTAACAATCTCACTGCCTTAACAATTGTGAGATTTCCGATAAAAAATTACAGATTTCTTAAAACCTTTTTTCAATTGAGCAGAGTTAATTATTTTCAGCATAAGTAAAGACTCTCAATTTAACGCTGCTAACGTTTTGATGTATCTCTGCAATTAACATATATGCATGTTTGAAAGCTTTGAGCTCACCCTCTGTCTTTCTGATCATAAAGTGCTTCTAATTCTGAGAGTCATACATGAAAAGGCAAGGCTTAGAGGCCACCGCTCATAACTTTAGACAGGCTGTTAATAGCATTTTGCTGAAGTCTAATTATCCTTCAAACATTCTCCTATTTGCATTTGCAATTTTAATCATTGTAAAAAAGTTAACTAGTATTGTAAATAGTCATCTGATGTTTAAAAATTGTTGTTAAAAATGCGAGCACTTATAGCATGCTATTTAGCAAGTCATACAAGGAATTTAAGAATGCACAAAGTTTCCTTGAAGTGCCTCCAATTCATCTGTCGGGTGAGGGGAGTAATATGGTGTATTTACCAGATTTAGAAAATTGAGCTTAATAAGTAATTAGAAATGTTTTAATTGCAGGAAGATAATCAGCAGAAACTGATGTGCTGGGCAGAGAATTAGAATCAGAGGTAGCTGGAAGAATAGGCTACCATGACAGGTTATTAATCTGAAATATTAGCTGTGCTTCTCTCTCTGTAGATGCAGCCTAACCAACTGAGCATCACTAGAATATTTTGATTGTATTTGCATCAGAAATAACTAGAATGATAAGAATTTCAGATTTTTCAGACAAATCTGTGCAAGTATTATTGGCAGAGACCGACACCAAGGAAATGATTGCCAGTCTTGCGTAATTGCATACCTCTTGGATTTTGTAGAGGGAAATGCCACAGGTCTTAATAAATTGCTGTATAAATTGCAATATTAATATCCTGGGATCACTACTTTTTTTTATGTCAAGAGCTGTTCTGAAGCAGGTGATTCTGTGAGAAATAACTCAACTCATGTGTCTCCAAGGCCTTTTAGAGTGCAAGAAAATACCCTTCACTTGATTAAATGAATGCAACTTCAACAATACCAACTTTTCTGAACAGGGTCCATGTTCAAAGTTCAAAGTTCAAGTTCAATGGTCAAATTTATTCATCACATGCACCAACCAAGGTACAGTGAAATGAATATGCATGCAGCGATGCAATTGAAAAAAGAACACAAAATACACAATAGAATTTAACATAAACATCCACCACAGCATTCTCCACTGTGGTGGAAGGCAACAAAGTTCAGTCAGTCCTCATCCTTTGTTCATCCGTGGTCTGCGCCATGAACCCTCCGTAGTCGCTGCTACGGACAATTGGATGTACAGGCCCTCTCATCGGGATGATCGAAACTCCAACGTCGGGACGGTCGAACACACTCCGCGGCTTGGAGTGCCCAAATCGGCCACTTTCTTACCGGAGACCGCAGCTTCAGGATGTTATAGGCCGCAGGCTAGCAGTTAATCTCTTCTCTGGCGATCACTGGCAAGGGATCCCAGGCTCCGGATGGTAAGTCCACACCACGCCCGTGGCTAGAAGCTCCACAGATCATAGCCCCATGATGCCAAAGTCACCAGGCCAGCGGTCGGAGCACTCCTTTCTGGCGACCCCCAGCAAGGGGTTGCCTCACTCTGCGATGGAAAAGTCCATGCTGCGACCGATGCTGAAGCTCTGGGCCCGACTCCGGGAAAGGCCACTTAAATCCAAGCTGTTAGGACGCGAGGGAGATGGAGAAGTAACATGCAAAAAGTCACCTCTCCATCGAGGAAGTGACTGAAAAATGGTTTCCCCCTTTTCTCCCCCACATAAGACATACCGAGAGATACTAAAACAAACATTAGGACATACTAAAAAAAAGTCGAAATAACGAACACGCTGCTGGCAGGGCAGCCAATTTGCAGCACCCCCAACCGACCTGGCCCAGGACAAAGCAGCCTCATTGAATAGGTGTTCCCTCCACTTTCAGTGCACTGTGACTTCAGTGTTTACTGTCAACCAATCCCACTGCAGCAACCAACCAAGATATTTCCTCTAATATATTCTAGATTGATGGCTTCTACCATCTAGAAGCATAAGAAGAACAGGTATCTGTTCCAGTGGAGTACCATCTACAAGCCACTCTATGTCAGATATCAACTGAACTTGGAAAAATATTATTATTTGTTCAAGCATGGAATTCCTTACCCAACATCATTGTGCAAATGACTACACCACACAGAGGACTGCAATTTGTAAAGGTGCCACAACTTTCTTCTGAAAAGCATATAGGGATAGAAAATGTTAGCCTTGTCACACCACACTCCATAAAAGCATTAAAAAAAAGTTGTAAGTCGTCTGTGTACCTCATGAGATCAACCACAATAAATTATATAATGAATACCCATGCATCTTTAATTCAATGATTACTAAATAGATCATCGATTTACAGCTTCTCAAAGTATAACAATCCTGAAGGATGGGTACATACAACAGGAATCTACACTTTACATACATACGTCCCTATCTCCACAAACTATTTGGCCTTTCTCATGTTTAGATGAAGGGTGATAGTATTAGGATAGGAAATTAAAAAGAGACACATAAGCTTCACCAGCTCATTTTCCCCATAGATGCTGAGTCGGTCAGTTAGTTTATTAAATCTGTGTTTGTCCTGACAAAATAAATGTTTACTGACAATAAGCAATATGGGAAGCTCAATAACAATCACGCTCAATCATGAGGACGGAGGTTCAGAATTCATCAACTTGCATGCCAGAGAAGAAACACATAGCCTCAGTATGTTTCTGTGGTGACTGGATCATTTTGATCTCTGCATTTTCCATTTTTGAGTTTGAACAAGAGAGTGACTGAATTCTACCATGTAGATTTTCCTTGGGAAGAAAGGGGGACAGATAATCAACATAAGTTGCTATTGATCTCAGTCATTCCTTTGCATGAAGAGGTATGATGTTGAATCCCAATGGTTAAAAATAAACCTCTACTAATGGTAAGATTAAACGAGAACTTACCTGTTCGAAGTTTGATCTTTATTTTATGAGGAGTTACGATGAGGGATTACGTGAAGAAGCCCCGCTTGGCGCTGGATCGGCATACTTCAAAGCAGCGGCATGAAAAACACAGAACCAATAGCCAGAGTAAGATAGCAAGGCCCAATATAGACTAGAACTCCCAGATGATCATTTATATTATGAGGGTTGGGAGCGGAGGGCACGTAATCCCTCATCGTAACTCCTCATAAAATAAAGATCAAACTTCGAACAGGTAAGTTCTCGTTTAATCTTACTATTTTACTTCGGAGTCACGTGAGTGACTACGTGAAGATTTTAAAGCTCTTTGTTTTTCATGTCGTAGATTCATTCCATACGACTCTCTGTTTAGTCAAAACAGTAGTGAGTAAATGGTATTTTAAGACATTGTTACAATTTATGTAATAAGTCCTTTAAAAAAAAAGAACATTTTTTAAAATAATAACCCCTCTATCGTAGGGGAAACTTACCAAAGAAAAATGATAAATGATGTCAATGGTAACATAAATCGATAATATAAATCGATAATATAAAACAAAGCAAGCATTTAAAGAGAACCCAGTACTGCGTGCCCAAATCCTGGCACCGTGACAACAGGTTTATTGTAGAACTTTGAAACGTTTCTTCTCTACACCACCCTGCGGCCTCTAAAAATTTGATTGAGTGGTACGTCCTGTACCTTTGCCGCGGACGTAGCTGCCGCCCTAGTGGAGTGAGATTTAAACACATCAGTGTCTATTCCTGCTAGATCCAAAACCTGTTTTAACCATCTAGAAATGGTTTGAACTGAAATTTTTGTATGTGGTTTTTTGTGCGTTATCAATAACGCTTCCTCAGAACCTCTGAGATTTTTGGTTACCTCAATGTATTGAGTTAAATGCTTACTACACACAATGTTTCATCGATAGGATATGCTTTAAACATTACCTTAGCTCCAGTTCTCCCTGGTCTGCTTTGTTTGATCAGGTCATAGACATAAAACACAACGTTATCTGCAGTCACATGCATGCAAACCAACCGTAACAATTGCAAAGTTTGTACTCTTTGAGCTGATACCAATGCCATTAACATTACTACCTTCAATGTTAACTTCTGCAAAGACATTGAAGTAATTGGAGGTCATTGCTTAAGCAAAGTGAGAACAATGCTAACATCCCAAAATTCTGTATATCTGGCTTGGGAGGCTTTTTATTAAAATTCCTTTCATGAATCGGGATACCAATGGGTGAGACCCAACTGCATCCCGATCAGAAATTTGTCCTAAGTAGGACGACATTGCACTACGAGCACAATTAATGGCACTATAACTCAAATGCTCATCAAAATGTAACCCAGCAAGGAACTCCAATACATTTGAAATGTTTGCAGTATGATAAGATATCTTTGACTGTGTACAAAAACTTCACATTTCCTTATATGTGACATATATTGTTTTTTAGTGCTATTCCTCCAAGCTGCAGCTATAACATCCACGGTCCTGTCCGACAGTTCAAACTCTTGCAATGGTCTGGTCAGAACCTGCAGATTAACAAATTCATATGATCATGCAATGGATGAATTTCTTTTGTTACTGGTTGTGTCAACAGATTGTCGCAACTGCGAATTGTCATACGTGGTTCAACAATCATTTTAAGCATCAATGGGAACCATGACTGCGTAGGCCAATTTGGCACCACCAAAATGCCTTTGGCAGCATCTTGCGCTATTTTCTTAAGACATTGCCCAATCAGACAGAATGGGGGAAAAGCATAAAAGAACGTATTCCCCCAGTGTAGCGAAAAAGCACCCACCGCTACTGCCCCTGGATCGTGTTCCCAAGACACGTTTTTGGGCAATTGGTGATTCAATCTAGATGCAAACAGATCAATGTCCGGTACTCCATACCGACTGACAATATTTTTGAAAATTTGTGGATTTAACATCCATTTTGTATTGTCTTAAAATATTTGTGATCTTTTGTCTGCCGCAACATTGTCTCTCCCTGGGAGATAAATAGCTGAAAGCCAAATATTTTACCAATACACCATTGCCACATCTGGTTTACCAGATGATCACATGATATTGATCTGACACCACCCATGTGATTGATATATGCCACAGCTGTGGTATTGTCTATTTGTATTTGGACATGCAAATCTTTTAATGTAGAACAATAAGCTTTTAATCCATAAAATGCTCCCAGTAGCTCCAAATAATTAATACCATATGTTTGGAGCATTAAATCCTCTTGGACAGCCCATCTGTCCCCACAGCTGGTCTCATTATCCGTAGCCCCCCCCCCATCCGAGAGAACATGCGTCAGTTTGCAAAAACACTACTGGCTGCTGAACTAAAATGTTCTTGGCAGCTTGTGGAACATTCTCAATCCACCAATGCAATTCTGATAAGGCTTCCTTTGGCAATTGCACTGGCCTATCAAAATGGCCTGCTCGCTGAATAAGCGCTTGCATTTTTGCTCTTTGAAGATTTTGGTAATGTAGTGGACCAAATTCTACTGCTGGAAATGCTGCTACCAACTTCCCAATAACCTTAGCAACTTCTCGGATGGAGGGATAAGGTTTGTTAATCAGGTTCTGACACAAATTTGTCAAATCTATCACCTTATCCATTGGTAAAGTTACCAACACGGTAACTGAATTAATCACAAACCCCAGCTATTCAATGGTTTGGGATGGCTGTAACTTAGATTTTGTTTGGATGAATCAGGAATCCCAAATTTTCAAACAAGTTTGTAGTTGCTGAGACTGATTTTTCAGCTGACTCATGATTAAAATGTCATCTAGATAAGCCATAACGATGTGTTTTTGTGCCCTTAGCAGTGCAAGTGCTGGCTTCAACAATTTAGTGAACAATCTAGGTGCTGAACTTAATCCATTAGGTAATGCTTTGTATTGCCACAGCTGTCCCATCCATTTAAACTTTAAATACCTGCGAAAACTATGATGAATTGGACCGAATAATATGCATCCTTCAAATCTATTGTAGCCATATAACAACCTGTTGATACCAGCTGCATTGCAGTGTTGAATGTGTCCATTTTAAAATGTTTATACTGGACAAATGTATTCAATTGTGTGAGATCTAAAATGATTCTACAACCCCCATCTTTCTTTGGTCTGGGGAAAATATTTGATACAAATTGATGTGGATCCTCTCCTGTTTTCTCAATAACTCCTTTCTCACACAAATTCTTAACCTCTTTGTCAATTTGAATTTTTCAAGAACTGAAAACATCAAAGAATGATTATGCTTATTCTGTCCCAATGGATCCATACCTTCCACAAAATCAATGGTAGATCCTAACACAGTATCTAATACAACACGATCAGCTGTTATACTGTCCCATTCATTATAAAACATTCGGAGTCTACCACCAATCTGAGGTTCATCCAAACATTCTTCTTTGATAGGATAAAGTTTTTGTACCTCTCCAACTGGACAAAATGATCTCCTTTTCCCAATAAATGGGTGTACATTCGGCTGTGCTGGCTGGTAATTCTTTCTTATCATACTCCTGCCTCGTTGCTTGTTCCAGCTCCAAAATCAAATCCCCTTTTCATATGACCAGCCCTTCTCTGGCCAAAACTGAAGAGTTTCATAAAGCCAATAATTTTTGCCTCTTCATCCATTTCTTTAATTTGTTTAGACAAATTTTCTCCGAACAAATAACCAGGAGTTTGAACATTGCTTGGCTTGCACAACCCTGCAAATCTTGGATGTAACAGAGGCCGAATGGCAATCTTCCTCATACAATTTATCTCAAAAAAATGAGTTGCAGAATAAAGCCAACATATGCTTCTGAACTTTGGTCACTCCACAACCTTCCACTTATCTTCCAAAGGCAGTAATGCCAGCTGAAATCAGCTTGAGGATTCTTTGAAATCGAATCTCCTGCGCCCGCATCATCGATGACATTGGCGCCCAAATAGCCGGATTCACCTTAGGTACCTTCAATGAGGCACAATTAATATGTGTTTTATACAATTCTGCTGTCTCAACCATAACAGCTTCTTGAAGTGGGTGAGAGACCATATAATTAATATTGGCCGCCAGGTTTTCTTCCATGGCCTCACCGCCTCCTCCAGGTATAGCAAAACTTTGTGCCATATCAGGCACACCTGGATCAATACATTTGTATTGTGGTGTGTACTCTGGACCTCAATCACCACTTTCAGGGTCTGTCTCATACAGCCCTGGTACTCCTGAAACTTGTTCAAGGAGACTTCCTCCAGCCCAACCCGGGCACTGGAGTTTCAAATTCCCAATTCAAACTGGCACCATATTCATGATATGGAACCCCCTCAGGGGCTGCCTGGGAATATTCTGGGTACTTAGACCCTTGGTTGATTATAGTTTGGAGCATTTTCTCCATTTGATCCATTCTGAGTCATAAGGCTTTCTTTCTGGACCTTCTGAATCAGAATCCTCAGAAACCTCAGGCCTTTTAGCTTTTCTTTTACATTTTTTAGGCACTGGGTTTTCCTTCAAAGTTTCTGTTTGTGGAGCAATCAAAGCCTCACTAACGGGTATTTCAACGGCCACCGGTATCGGAACCGGCTCCGCAATAATCTGCTGTCCCGACTTTTCAACACCCCGGGACGCAAGTTTCCCGCAATTAAAAAAAAAAAAAAAAATTATTTTAATTTAACTCCTCCTGGTTTACTCACCAGCCTACGGAGTTTAGAAAATGCCCTGGAAGTAAAATAATTTTACTTACCTGCGGGCCGTTTCCTTACCGTTGTGTTGGAGCTGCGCTCTGCAGCTTCCTCTACCGATATCGTCGACGTAATGCCGATCCAGCGCCAGGTGGGGCTTCTTCACGTAGTCACTCACGTGACTCCGAAGTAAAATTATATTCCAATCAAATGTAGGAAGAACTTTTAAGTCACTCATCTCTGAGAAGCTATTAACATAAAACACATGATCCAGGTTGATTGAACCCATAAATCGTGGTGCATTGAGGTGAAAGATTTGTACATTCACTCGTATCAAAGTCAATGAATTTTGAAGATTTAAACTGAGAATAAACAGCAGCCACCCCTGCTTGTTCAGATCATTGAACTTTTTCCTCCAAGGCACTATTGGTCTAAGAAGAAGTGAGGCGCAACACAGTGTTACCATCATATCTGCCATGGCTTTATCAACCTAGCTTTCCAAGCATGGATTGAGGATTCTCTTTCTTCAGTTACATTCCTCATCAATGTAATACAGCTCCCTCCTGCCCAGGGGAGAATAAGATCACGCCTAAAGGCTTAGAATTATTGAGGGCTTACAAATATCCATGGATATGTACTGAATGCAATGAAGTGTGGAAGCAAATAGTTTTGAAACTGTTGATATCTGGATTTATAAGGATTTAAATTTGAAATTTTAAATTTATGACTTATTTGTGTCGTTTACAGCAATGCCAGCCATCAAAGTAAATGTTAGCTATGTTGGCTATCAAAGTGTCCCATATATTTTAGCAGTAATTAAGCTTCTTCCAAAGAAAAAATTAAAAAAAAGTCCGATTTCAAATCCCATTGTATTTATGCAACCTGAAAAAGAGAAGAAGTTGGAAGAGTGGAAAGAAGAGGAAGAAGAAAAGGGCAAGGGAGAATAGGAAGAACAAGGGCGGAGGAAGAAGATGTGGAGCAGATTAAGTAGGAAAACAGGAGGAGAAGTCAGAAGATGTTCCAGTGTATGGTTTATTTTCTGTAATGTTGTAAACAGTCGCCAAAGTCAATACATTCAAACTATATTGCCCAAACCTGTAAAGAAATTGTCCTGACTTATTTTAAAGCAATCTATGGCAGTATTAATCTACATCTCAATGCAGAAGTTGATTGTCAATACTTTTATTCAAAAGTTTATATTTTTTGCACCTTTACAGATTATGGTGTGGATACTGTACACTCTGTGCCTTGGTGACTTTACAAACTTTCTAAAGATTAATTTATTTTTTTCCATTGTCAATTTGAACTACCACTGAAATTGCTCTGGTTGCTTGTCTTACTCCCAAATCTGCCGACTGTCAAAATGTGACATTTCTTTCAACAGATAAAACAGTTGATTATTCAAAACAGCCAATATTGTGCTGCATGAAGGCCATAGCAATGATAGCAATTGAATGAAATATTTTTGCAGGCTTGAACTTTGCTAACCCTAACTTTCCATTATACCAATCGCTCATGATGGATACAATTCTTGAATTCCATTTCCATCCACATAATTTTTCATGTGCTTAAATGTCAGGATTTACTTGTTTACTAGTCCTCACACAAATCTATCACATAATGCAAAATTTCTAAAAAGCACCAAAATAGCAAATATAAGGCTAGATTCTTCAAATTCTTCATTGATTAACTTGCACTGTCCTTCCTTGTCCCAAACCTTAAGCTTTCAGTGATTTCTAACATATTTGGATCAAAGTAATCTAGTTCCTGCATAAAATATTTCTACAACATATTTTGCCTAATATGTTTCCAGTTCAGTTGCTATCAGAAGTGCTGTTACAGATTGCACACATCACATTGGTTTGGACTCATCAAGTCATATTTTCCTTTAACCTCCAGGACATTTCTCTTTTTTAAAGATCATATTAATTTGTTTAATACAGGAATTAAATGGTTCTTCAGCTCGGTCAAATACTTCAAGACTCTCAATATAAACAGTGCAGACACGTTGTCCTCTTTGTGTTCAACAATAACATCGTCGTTAGTGTGCTCAACAATCCAGTGATAAATCAGTGTTGTCTCCCTGTATCACTGTAGTTTACTGTCGATACACGTGACAGCTTAGAAAAATGAGATTCTGTGCGAATGCTCATAGGAAAACACTGAGAAAAATCAGTCTTGATGCTCTCAGCGCACCCAAATCTTGCTACGTGAGAATAATCAATACTCTTCAATGAATCTTTGTGCCCAATTCATAATGTTCTTTGAATCCATTAATACACTGAGGCATAGGAGTGTTTAATATGACAGCATACCCTTGTCTATATTCTGTACCCAACCTACCTGTCCTCTGCCCCATTCACCCAGTATCCGGTCCTACTTCCCTTCCTTCACTGACTAATGCATTCTCTGGCTAATCACATCATTCTTTGGTCCACAAACTTATTTTCTGCTCTCTTTGCCCAGTCTCAAGCCCCAGTTTTTGGTTACCCATGCATTCCCGAGCTTACCCAGTCATTTCCTGCCTCACCCACTCATTCCTCGACCCTCTTTCCATTCTCTGGTCGACTCACCCGTTCACCAACTCTCCCACTTACTTTCTACTCGTACTCATTCTCTGCACCCTTCAACCCTCCCCTGCCTCAATCACCCTCTCCCACTTGCTCGGATCAGCAGAATCAAAATCACTCCATTGTGTGTGTTCCCTTTGCAAGTGCATATAATGTGAACTCAGCAAGCAAATCTACGGACTAATAAAGTGGAATTAGAAATTATAGCATTGTTGGTGGAACCTAATACATTTTGGATAACTAACTGAGCCTGTTCTTTAAAGACATTTTACTTGATTTTTTTTTTTAAAGCCAAAGCATTAAATACATGTACATTGTTAATCAGACACTGACAAACTATTCTAATCAAATCATTTGAGGAAATGAAAACGATGTTCTACACTCTTTCAACTATGAGCTAAATGATACAGCAGTATTTTAAGATGAGCCTATTAACTGAGCAAAGTCTAATTTGTATGAAGTGTCAGTCAGGTGTTAGGCTGGAACATGTGCATGGCTAGAATATCAACGTCAAATGTCGTAGAGAGCAAAAAGGATGAGCCCTGTGTCCCTGTAGTACTGTGAGCAAATTTGGGCCTCATATCTGTGCTGGTTCTGGAGAGAGCCCAGAGGAGGTTTACAAGAATAATTCCAGGAAAGAGTGGGTTAGCATACGATGAGCATTTTACAGCACAGGGGCCTCTACATGTTGGAGTTTAGAAGGTTGAGGGGGACCTCATTGAAACTTACAGAATAATTAAAGGCAATAGATAGAGTGGATGTGGAAAGGACGTTTCCACCGGTGGGTGAGTCGAAGACCAGAGATCATAGCCACATAATTAAAGAGAGCTCTTTTAGAAAGGAAGTGAGGAGGAATTTATTTAGTTAGTGGTTAGGTAATCTGTGGAGTTCATTGCCACAGAAGGCGGTGGAGGCCAAGTCAGTGGATATTTTTATGGCAGAGATAGACAAATTCTTGATTAGAATGAGTGTAAGGGTTAATGGAGAAGGCAGGAAAATGAAATTACGAGACAGAGAGCCATGATTGAATGGCGGAGTAGCCGAATAGCCTAATTCTACTCCTATAACTTCTGAATTTGTGAACTGCAATGTCTGGTGATACGGTGCCACTGCTGGAGTGGACATTGCCTCAGTAGCCTTGGCAAGAGTAGTTGAATTATGACCTAGGAAGAAGAAACAATAAAACAGCAGAGTTCTTTACTGGTTGTCCATGTCAAGTAATTCACTGTATTGGAAATTAACAATGTTTATACATCACCAATGTCTACGGCCTTGAAAATGATTCTTGTGACAATAATAAATGGTGAGACCAGTCAGCTGAAGAGAAATACGTTTTAGAGAAACTTTGGGCTTCTGTGACATGCAATCTGTGCAGTTGATCCGACATTTATCTTCTGGCTGCATTATGCCTCACATTACAGTAACTGGAAAATGAGATAAATATCCACCACAAAATCTACTTTTTCTGTAAGCAATCTGGAATGCAAAGAACTTTCTCGTATCAATGGAACCCATTCTTCAATCAGGCAGCTTTCTAAACGTTCTTCAGTGTGAAGTTATACACACAGTTGGAGAGCATGATAATGTTAACTTTACATTATTTTTTTGAGGTAACTTGTTGTCAATTTTTCTAGTAACCCTGAGTCATTGAGCAGTGGGCAGGTGCTATAGACCTGCATGCGAAGGTAGACGCTCCTGCCCCCACGAGTCTCGGGCAGATGGGGCTCATAAGCCTGGGAAGGCAGTCCATCTAGGAAAGGGAAAACTCTGATTTAAAACCTCCACTGCCTTGTGTCCATATCCAGTCATGGAAAAGGCTCCGGGAGTGAACCTCAAGAAAATCCGGATTCGGAGCCCCTAAGGCAGTTCATTGTTGTCTACAACCTCACTCGGACAGATCGTGCAACGGTGCTGGTGCCAAACTGTAATGGCCCTGCTGTTCCTTTGGATTGGTCAGCGACGTGGAGAGGGGGGACGTGCTGCATGGGTCATGACCCATGACCGAGGGGGGCCTACTACTACTGAGACATTGAGAGAAAAAGTGTAAATCCTGGCTAAAACAGAGCAGTAATACCACCAAAATTTAGTAAATGACTCATGTATTGTTAGGCCCTTTTGGTCATGTCTGTTGTACTCTGCAGAAATAAGACATGCTTCTGAATGGTGCCTGTAAATCTATGGTTGCAATGTTGCAGATAAGAAATGTATGAGTGTTTCTTCCATTGACAGAATGAATGTGATTTCTGCAGAGGACCTCCAGAGAAGTGTAACATGCACAAAGTTGATTGGATTACTGTAAATAGCATTGTAAATAATGTTGCTAGACAGTTACCCTGCTGTTTGTTGATTGGCCAAAGTGTTGAGCCCTTAGCAGGTTTGTTTGAATTCCAGGGTAAATGTTGCATTATTCACGTTAAGTTAGCTTCTTCCAGAAGCTTCTCCTGAAACAATGTAGGGGAGACACCGTTATTGGTCTGGGGAACTGTCTATAATGTGCTGATGTAATCAACATGTTTGACTGGAATGTAAAGGGACCACCCCTGTGTAGTTCGGCCCCTCAAGGTTCGAAGGCTTATAAAAGGCAGCCCCCACAAGGTCCTTTGTCAATCTTCTGGAAGAGCGCTTGAGACTGCATGACCTTTTGGAGTGTTTATGCTTGCATGAGGCTGAAGGGCTTGGCCAGGTAATTAAAAGGATTGAACCCACGGTGGTTTAGGTCTCGTATAGTGGAATTTGTTGTGCAATCCAAAAATAAAGATTAGTTGTTCCAGTGCTTGAATCAGTGGTTTTTGACTGAACTAGACAACAGTGGCTGAATGGGAGATGCCAGAGAGTAATGGTGGATGGCTGTTTGTCAGGGTGGAAGCCGGTGACCAGTGGGGTGCCTCAGAGATCTGTGTTGGGTCCACTGTTGTTTGTCACGTACATCAATGATCTAGATGATGGGGTGGAAAATTGGATAAGTAAGTATGCAGATGACACTAAGATAGGTGGTGCTGTGGATAATGAAGTAGATTTTCAAAGTCTACAGAGAGATTTGGGCCATTTGGAAGAGTGGGCTGAAAGATAGCAGATGGAGTTTAATGCTGATAAGTGTGAGGTGCTACATCTTGGCAGGACAAATCAAAATAGGACGTACATGGTAAATGGTAGGGAATTGAGGAATGCTGTGGAACAGAGGGATCTAGGAATAACTGTGCATAGTTCCCTAAAGATGGAATCGCATGTAGATAGGGTGGTAAAGAAAGCTTTTGGTGTGCTGGCCTTTATAAATCAGAGCATTGAATATAGGAGTAGGGAAGTAATGTTAAAATTGTACAAGGCATTGGTGAGACCAATTCTGGAGTATGGTGTACAAATTTGGTCGCCTAATTATAGGAAGGATGTCAACAAAATAGAGATAGTACAGAGGAGATTTACTAGAATGTTGCCTGGGTTCCAGCAACTAAGTTACAGAGAAAGGTTGAACAAGTTGGGTCTTTATTCTTTGGAGTGCAGAAGGTTAAGGGGGGACTTGATTGAGGTCTTTAAAATGATGAAAGGGATGGACAGAGTTGACGTGGATAAGCTTTTCCCATTGAGGGTAGGGAAGATTCAAACAAGAGGGCATGACATGAGAATTAAGGGACAGAAGTTTAGGGGTAACATGAGGGGGAACTTCTTTACTCAAAGAGTGGTGGTTGTGTGGAATGATCTTCCAGCAGAAGTGGTGGAGGCAGGATCGATTTTAACATTTATAAGTAAAGTGGATAGGTATATGGACGGGAAGGAAATGGAGGGGTATGGTCTGAGTACAGGTAGATGGGACTAGGGGAAAATAAATGGTCGGCACGGACTGGAAGGGCCGAGAAGGCCTGTTTCCATGCTGTAATTGTTATATGGTTGTATGGTTATATGGGTAGGCTTAAGAAGAGCGCATTTAAACCCCTGTCTCACGGTGCGAGTTGGCCCACAAGTGACCTCGAGTTTTCACTCGTGGTGATCACGTACAGCCAACGTAGTGGGAACGTCGGAACTCGCGCGATCAACTTGTCCACTCGTGGCGCTAACGGCAGGTACCTGTGAAACTTGTGAACTCGTGAAAAAAGTCAAACATGTTTGACTTTTTCCACGAGTCAAATTTCGTGGTCAAGTTTAAAATTGAAACATTTAAACTCAGAGATATATCGTAGTGGCCCGTGCGTTAAGTTTAGTGATTCGTGCGTCTACCGTGGGAACTCTTTAATAGACACAAAAGGCTGGAGTAACTCAGCGGACCAGGCAGCATCTCTGGAGAGAAGGAATGGAGTCGAGACCCTTCTTCAGACTTACCCAAAACGCCACCCATTCCTTCTCTCCAGAGATGCGGCCTGTCCCACCGAGTTACTCAAGCATTTTGTGTCTATCTATACTTTAGTTTCGGATATGATCAAGTGTAAGAAACGCAAACCAGACTACCTTCACATCAGAGAATCCTAATGTTCCTAATTTGGCCGAGGCACTTCACTGTCCGTGTGTAGGAAGGAACTGCAGATGCTGGTTTACACCGACATAGACACAAACATGCTGGAGTAACTCAGCGGGACAGGCATCGCCTCTGGAGAGAAGGAATGGGTGATGTTTCGGGTCGGGACCCTTCTTCAGACTCCCCGCTCATTCTTCCCTCGTCGATGTGAACTTGTGGGGGTGCGAGGAATCATGCGTCGCTGGGTAAGGGGAAGAGAGGTTTTACTGCTGAATTATGCGCAACAGAAGCATGAAGTGGGGGTAAGGTCCGTTTAAACTATCTTGTCATTGTCATGTCCCCCCCCCCCCAATGTTGGGAGAGAGAGGGAAGAGAGTTGTGCAAACAAACCACGGGAGACTGCATCTTTGGAGGGAAATCATAAAATGTATGGGGATGTTTCGGGCCGGGACCCTAAAGGTTGACTACCCGTTTCGCAGATGCCGTTCCTAGCCCCCCTCTCACTCCTCCCCACTCATAGTCTTTGCCTTCTCCCAATTCCACCATCCCTCGCCCCCCACCCCCCCCCCCCCCAAACCTGTCCTCGCCTGAACTGCTGAAGATAACCGAGTGCTTGAAATGCGAATCCCGGACTGCAGCAACAACACACGCCCTGAGCGGGAGAGGAACTTGGTAACTCAAGAGCAAACGGGAGGGGAACTTGGTAACTCTGGAGACGATCTCGGAACATCGCAGATTACCATACCCGTGGGAACTCGCCACAAACACTTGCACATCAACTTGGAATATCGTACACAACCACGAGTCTGTCACTCTGGGTCACTCATGTGTCAACTCGCACCGTGAGACAGGGCCTTTACAAAAGCATGCTTTGCCTGTTGACATTAAAGATGAAACGTGGAAGAAACTTGATAACTAACATGATATACACAGGCCAAAATTATGTCCATTATTAATATGGCACATATGACTAATATGGCACATGCAATGTCAGAAGCTTTAAGTTAAGGTGTCAGAGTATGCATATATGCATTATTACGCATATTCCTGGGAATAAAATCTACATATTTCTGTCAGTATTTCTTCCTTTTTAGCACAGCAATCTTTAATTTAGTTTAGAGGTACAGTATGGAAACAGGCCCATTGGCCCACTAAATCCGTGTCAACCAATGATCACCTATCTGCAGTGGTCCATTGAGGAAATGAGGTCTGGGATGAAAAGTGACAATGTGCCAGACTATACTCAATTGAGTCATTCACATCACCTTACTGCTGCACGAAGAAGCATAGTCAATGAGTAGTGCTAGGCAACTTTAAGTACCCACATAATCTTTAAAAATCAGATTTTAAAAAATCCTAAAATATTATATTTATTTAAAAATCAATTTAAATTATAGAAACTAATTAAAAACTAAACAAATATAATAAGGACCAAGATAAAATAATTTACCTATGGTATAGATTGACTCTATTCAAATGGATACATACACCAGTTAGAATATTGAGAGTAATACAGAATATAACCCTTAGTTCAGGACAACTGCCAGTTCTGGTTCACCCCATTCTTGACTTGTATCTTGCTGCTCTCAGACATTGAAGTGTTGAATGTATGGGCCCATGCACCACAGTTTGTTAGTAATCTCCACAGTTCTGTGGGCTAGGCATAAGCACATTCCAATCCAATCATATTTCATTTTTTTTCTTGGCACTGTTTTGTAAGTAATGCAGATTGTGCCAATTTTATGGCCTTCTATTAGGCTATGTCCCTTTCTGGAATACTTCTGCTTCTCCTTAAATGTTTAAGAGGTCATCCTTAACTGAGTTTCAGCTGTGCTCTTTGACATTTCCGTGTCCTAATTTCAGGGGAATATTTGAACTAAAAATGCAAGAAATATCCACAAATCCACCCAAAAGTTGACCTATTATATTGAAACTATTTTTATATTGATGAGAATTTTAAAATGTGGATGCAGAAGGGCCCCGATCCAAAATGTTACCCATCAATGTTTTCCGGAAATGCTTTCCAGCACTGGCGCTCGAGTTACTCCAGCGCTTTGTGTCCTTTCATTATTATTATTATTTTTTAATCTTCCCTCGTCTTTCCTCTATGTTGTAACACATTTGAAGAAGTATTACACTATTATCTCGCATTTATTTCCCTCCTCCCATCTTCTTAGCCTTTTGATTCCCTGCGCTCTCTGTCATTGCTTAAACAGCTGTAATTAGAGGTTAAACACAACTGCTTTAATAAGAGAGTGGAGAGCACAGATGATGGTGGGCAGATGCTGGAAAACAAATTAATTAGCCAAGTTTGACTTTGGATTACATCTGAAATCCAACCATTCTTAAGCAGGGCTTCTTTAACCAATGTGAAGATTAGGAAGCCGTCCTGATTCACCATTAGATTGTCCATGCAACAATCTCCACCATCACCTCCACCATCCCACCCATCCTGCCCGCCCTGCCCACCCCCAGGTTTTGTCAAAATGGACCAGATATTTATGATGCACAAATGCCCACCGATATATTAGAAACATAGAAACATAGAAATTAGGTGCAGGAGTAGGCCATTCGGCCCTTCGAGCCTGCACCGCCATTCAATATGAACATGGCTGATCATCCAACTCAGTATCCTGTACCTGCCTTCTCTCCATACCCTCTGATCCCCTTAGCCACAAGGGCCACATCTAACTCCCTCTTAAATATAGCCAATGAACTGGCCTCAACTACCCTCTGTGGCAGAGAGTTCCAGAGACCCACCACTCTCTGTGTGAAAAAAGTCCTTCTCATCTCGGTCCTAAAGGATTTCCCCCTTATCCTTAAGCTGTGACCCCTTGTCCTGGACCTCCCCAACATCGGGAACAATCTTCCTGCATCTAGCCTGTCCTACCCCTTAAGAATTTTGTAAGTTTCTATAAGATCCCCTCTCAATCTCCTAAATTCTAGAGAGTATAAACCAAATCTATCCAGTCTTTCTTCATAAGACAGTCCTGACATCCCAGGAATGAATCTGGTGAACCTTCTCTGCACTCCCCTATGGCAATAATGTCCTTCCTCAGATTTGGAGACCAGAACTGTACGCAATACTCCAGGTGTGGTCTCACCAAGACCCTATACAACTGAAGATGAACCTCCCTGCTCCTATACTCAAAATATTGGGAGACAACTAATGGCAACAGTTGCCTGCTGGAGCAGCCCAACAGCAGAACCTGATGCAACTATTTTCCTTCATTGATATTTCTGTTGCATTGACTTAATTGCCTGCCTCATGTTTATTTACAGGGCTTTGTTAACATCTCTTTAGTTTATTCCTGGCCTGTAACAAAAAACCTAAATACATTTAAATTAATGTCACACTTAATTGAATTTATCATTGTGTCATTTGTAGGGCTTAATCTGTTTGTTCCTCACCTCCCACATAAATAAGCATTCATTTATTTAACAGATGCCTGCAAACTGCCAGATTTGCCTTAAAATCTACTAAGTGCTTCCCTCATGCTTTCAACCTGCAGGCAGCAATGAACAGATCAGTGAGGCCTGGGCTAGAAAAACACTTGAGACTTTTAATTAAAAAGGAACCACATGAGCTTTAACCAATTCACTTTATTTTCCATCAAACAAAACCTACATTCAATATGCCAACATACAGATTGATAATAGTGTACCCAGTACATGAAATTAATTATCTTTTGAAGAAGGATCTCGACCCAAAATGTCCTTAAATGTTAAAGAAGGAACTGCAGATGCTGGAGAATCGAGGGTACACAAAAGGCTGGAGAAACTCAGCGGGTGCAGCAGCATCTAAGGAGCGAAGGAGATAGGTGACGTTTCAGGTCGTGACCCTTCTTCAGACTGGTTAGGGATCAGGGAAACGAGAGATATAGACAGTGACATGGAGAGATAATGAACAATGAATGAGAGATATGCAAAAAAGTATCGATGATAAAGGAAACAGGCCATTGTAAGCTGTTTGTAGTGTGAAAATGAAAAGCTAGTGCGACTTGGGTGGGGGAGAGATAGAGAGAGAGGGAATGCCAGGGCCTGAGGGCTGAGGGAGAGGTGGGAAAGGGAGGAGGCAGCCAGGGTTAACAGAATTGATAAAATTCAATGTTTAAGCCCAGAGGATGCAGACTCCCAAGCGGAATATGAGGTGCTGTTCCTCCAACTTGCGGTGTTGTTCACTCTGGCTGTGGAGGAGGCCCAGGACCGAGAGGTCAGATACGGAATGGGAGGGGAAGTTGTTGTTGAGCCACAAGGAGGTCGGGTTGGTTATTGCAGACCGAGCAGAGGTGTTCGGCGAAACGATCGCCAAGCCTCCGCTTGGTCTCACCCATATAGATCAGCTGGCATCTGGAGCAACGGATGCAGTAGATGAGGTTGGAGGAGGTGCAGGTGAACCTCTGTTGGACTTGGAAGGACTGCTTGGGTCCCTGAAAGGAGTGGAGGGGGGAGGTGAAGGGACAAGTGTAGCATTTCTTGCGGTTGCAAGGGAAAGTGCCCGGGGAAGGGGTGAAGCGGGAGGGAAGGGAAGAATTAACAAGGGAGTTGCGGAGGGAGCGGTCTTTGCGGAAGGCAGACAGGGGGGGAGATGGGAAGATGTGGCGAGTGGTGGGGTCACGTTGGAGGTGGCGAAACTGGCGGAGGACTATGTGTTGTATGTACCGGCTGGTGGGGTGAAAGGTGAGGATCAGGGGGACCCTGCCCTTGTTGCGAGTAGGGGAATGGGGAGAGAGGGCAGTGTTGCGGGGTATGGAGGAGACCCTGGTGCGAGCCTCATCTATAGTGGGGGAGGGGAATCCCCGTTCTCTGAAGAATGAGGACATTTGTGATGACCTGGTGTGGAACACCTCATCCTGGGAGCAGATGCGGTGTAGACGGAGGAATTGGGAAAAGTGGATGGAGTCCTTACAGGAAGCAGGGTGGGAGGAAGAGTAGTCCAGGTAGCTGTGGGAGTCAGTTGGTTTGTAGTGGATGTCGGTCAGGAGTGTATCACCTGCAATAGAGATGGTGAGGTCAATGAATGGTTGGGAAATGTCGGAAATGGTCCAAGTGTATTTGAGTGCCGGATGGAAGTTGGTGGTGAAATGGATGAAGTCAGTCAGTTGTGTGTGGGTGCAGGAGGTGACACCAAAGCAGTCGTCGTTGTCCTTAAATGTCCTTTGCAGTTACTGACTCATTGAATTACTAGAATCTTGTGTTTTTCTCAAGATTCCAGCATCTGCAGTCTCTTGTGCCTCCAAATAAATTATATGGCCTGTTTTCCCCAGAAAGTAATCAAAGCAAGTTTTCACTTAACTCAACTATTCACTAACAATTAAGTAGTAGTATATAAAAATCATGTTTTCATGTAACCTTTATGTACATGTAATTTTGAAACATTTATAATGAAGGCTGGTGGTCAATCGTAGTTGGATTTTTAAAAGTAATAGAGCATTTGAAATGGTTGAGATTTTTAGAGGAACTATTGCACAAAATAGCAGATATAGTAAACAGAATTTATTTTTTGGATTTTAAATCAAACTTATCAAACTGGGAAAATAATTAATTGAAATCTGTATTGTTTAGTTATTTCTAGTGGCAAATGTTTTGTGATATCATGTTGCCATTGTGCTGTCAGATCTTCCATAGAATCTGTCCTCATATTCCCACAGCAAGTATTCCGTAAAATCTGGACATATATTCCCATATCTGATATCATGGGTGGAAACCCTGGGGGGGGGGTCAGGCGGGGGGGGGGGGGGGGGTGGGAAGGGAGACATTTCCTCCCCCCCCCCCCCCATGTTTTGTAATCTGGATTTTGCAATTTGGTGGGAAAAAAACTATTAAAATCTCCGCTTTCCACGAGACAGTGAGGGTGTCACTGTTAAGCATGTTAAATGTCTCTAATAACACCGTATTAACATGATGTGTCACCAATTGTGTTTTGACCTTCCAAAGCTGTCTGATGCAGGTAGGTACAATTACCATTTCAACTAATTGGATGTATTGGTGGATGGGAAAGATTTAAATGGGTATCGGATTTAAATGGGTCAGCTCATTAAGGAATCCGGTCGAATGGGTTTCCTGGCTGGCTGGCGGGTAAGCCCCTCGCTCACTTTATTTAGTATTTTTTCCCATCTCTCTCGCTCTCCCCTCTCCAAGGTTGGTTCTTTTGTTTGGCTTTATTTGTTAAAGTGTTATTCATCACATTGCAGATTTTGAAAGATTCAAGCGGGTATCAGAGGCCCGTTCACGAGGCGAACGAAGCTGCTGTTGTTGAACTTCAGAGATGGTCATCAACCAGGTCAGCTCCCGATGTTACCATCCACAGGACACAAGGCTGATGCCTCCAAAACCTCGTGTGCTCAATGTTGATGATCCAAGACCTACCGTATCAGAAAGTAAAAAAAAATTGGTAATGGAAAAAATACCCATGGATGTTTGGAGTCTTCTTAATAACAACACCAAATACCAGCTTGTGGCATGATGTTCTGCAGTGATATAAACATTTAAATAAAAGGAGGCAAAATTATCTCCTCACTTTAACTCCTATTGATAGCTGACCCGTTAACAGAAATTTAATAATTTACACTTTGTACTTCTGTCATAATTTTGAACAATTCTACTAATCTACATTCCTAGAAAGATAAAACTAGTTATTATCTTTTATTATGGTGATTAGTGATATTATTGCACCTATGCTTCTTTTTTTTATGTGTATTGGTGCCTAAAGTGTACCTAATTCTCCAAGTATGAATAGAATGCCTTTTATTGCCATTCAAACAACTTGGTCTGAAGTAAGTTGCATTTTCTACTGTCTTAACAATTACAAATAAACCCAAGACCCACACTTAATACACTTTACACAAATATCCATCACAGTGAATCTCCAACACCTCCTCACTGTGATGGAAGGCAAAAGTCTTATCTCTTCCCTTGTTCTTCTCCCACGGTCCAGCAGTCCAACTGCAACGTCGAGGCGAACTGGGGCTCCTGATGTTAAAGCCCCCGGCGGGCGATGGTAAGTCCCGTGGCCGTTAAGCCGCGCCGGGCGATGTTAGGCCCCGCTCCAAGTCATTTCACCCCGCGATTCCGGCGGGAGATGTTGCCGTTGCGAAAGCTCCGAAAATGGCGCATTATCTCTTTTTCCATTAGTACAGCCTGACCTGCTGGGCATGTCCCTCAGCCTTTATAATTGGCAATGCATAATACAGATAAAGAAGTATATTTTGCCTCTAATTGCTACATTTACCATTTGGTCCCGTTCTATCAGAGGTATTCTATTCCCCTTACATGTCCCTTCTCCACTTTCTCTCCAATGAGAAGTGATTGTTTACTCATCTTCTCAGTTCTTGGTCTTGAAATGTTACCTCTGTTTATCTTTTCACAGATGCTGCTTGACCTGCTGAGTGTTTCCAGTACATTTTTGTATTTATTTATTTGTTCCAATGGCTACAGCTCTTAAAAATTCATGTTCAATATTTTGTGTTGCCACAGTTTTCCATGCTGTTTTTCTGCTTTAAATTAATTAGTCAATATATGATCTGCCATTAGCCACAGTGAAATCTTCTCCCAAAGAATATCAACTTCCAATTCATTCTCAACTTGTAAATTCAGCATAACATGTTGATGTAACACAAAGCAAAATTATTGAAGAAAATTACTATTATCAATGCAGCATGGCTTCACATTCACATGCATATCCTCTTTTTAATTTCTAAACACTAAGCATGCAGTTTGAATCAGATTAATTTTAAACTCACAATTTAAAAGCCTGCTCTAAATATGGCTGAGCACATACAGAGTACACCACAGAATGCCGAAGAGGGCTAATGTTAATTGAGTCTTTTCTTCCTCACGCCCAAGTAATTGATTAAATTGGTATCTGTAATCCATTGCCATAAAATTTGCAGAACATATATCAGAAATTATCAACTGTTATTAACACTGACTAAATTATCTTTACTGCCTGGCTCGCATTTTACATTTTTGATTCGGGAGTTCAGTCAGGTTCTTAACTTTTCAACAGCAGTGAAGTAGCTATAATTAAGGTCACAAATGATATCTTACATTACTATAATTATGATAAGCCATTCTTCTTCATCATTCTTAAGTTGTCTGCAGCTTTTGAATGATAAGTTTCCAAACTTTTCTCATGCTCTCCTCTCATCCACTGATCTCCTTACCTGGTCTCGTTTATATGTGCCTCCAGGCTCACTGCAATGGCCAGGAAAGCAAGTCAGTTATATAAAAGAAACACTTAGTTAAAATGTATTTGCTTTGAAATTGGATTACTGCTTCTTTTAATCAAACGTTTATATGAAAGTTTATATTCTTTTCAATAATATGTGGTTGAAGGTAATTTAATCTGGAGGATATTGCGTTTGCAATCATCTTTGGCTCAAATCACGCCAACTGGGAAATTTAACCAGATATTTATTTTCATGCATTACTGTTGCAATCTCGACACGATTCTAACATGAGGGGTGCATGTGATACTATTCCTGATGTAACGTTTCTAATGGAGCATAACAGGGAAACATGGATAATGATTACCTGCAGGTACCTGTCATGGGACAATCTGAGGAAAATGGAGGTCATTCGTTCCGATCCAAATACTTCTCCATATCCTAACTGCATTGACTCCTGAACCCCAAGCTATAGCAAACCCACTCCACTCCAATATACAGGAGACTCTCCAATCACACTGCTCCCCCTCACCCAACCTAACCTTCAGACCCTCCTCTCCCCTGCTCAAATAAAATAGCATTCTAGCTCCTGAACTCATATTGTCCCTGTGCACTTCCGATCTGTTCTTTCTGCCTGGGGCTCAATCCAGCAAACACTCAAAATATGGTCCAAGGCACCCAAAGCGAACAATTACATCCCATCACACACTCTTTACACAACACCCTACTTCACTTGTCCAAACCCGATAGAGCTGTGGCCACTGAAATGAAACACTCAGCAGAAGAGGACCTGCTGGCAAGCAGTCAATCGAGGATCGTGCAGCCCCCATTTGGATATGATCACAACCCAGGACCTTGGCTACAAGTGAAATTTATTGCAATTATTAGTTTCCCTTTTCTTCTCTCCAGAAATGTTGTCTGACCCAATGAGTTACTCCAGCTTTTTGAGTTTATCTTCAGTTTAAACCAATATCTGCAGTTCCTCCCTACACATTAGTTTGCTTTCGTTTAGAGATACAGTGTGGAAACAGGCTCTTCGGCCGACCAGTGCTTCCCATACACTAACACTATTCCACACAAACTGGGGATAATTTATAATTTTATCAATTATACATACCTGTATGGCTTTGGAGTGTGGGAGGAATCCTGGAGAACACCCACGCAGGTCATGGGGAGAGCATACAAACTCAGTACAGACAGCACCCATAATCCAGATCGAACCCGGGCAATGTCAGGCAGCAATTCTACCGCTGCGCCACCATGCCGTCCAAATATGTTGGTCACTGTTCCATACAGTGAAGAAAAAGCACTGTAAATGGTTGGTGGGGATTTGAGTTGAAGTAAAAGCACGGCAAATGGTTGGTGGGGGTTTGGGTTGAAGTAAAAGCACTGCAAATAGTTGGTGGGAGTTTGGGTTGATGTAAAAGCACCGCAAATGCTGCTTCAAGTGATATGAAAATGCACTTGAGTTTGGTGGACTTGGATCCTGCTTGAAGTGGTATGAAACTGCACTTGAATTTTGTGGCATTCCACCATGCTTGAAATGGTAGGAAAATGGATTTGAATTTGGTGGCCTTGCACCTGTTTGAAATGGAATTTCAAGGAATAGCCGTGAGTCAACTGGCAGCCCACCAGCTGTGAGTGAGCTGCCAGCACATCAGGCTTGAGGGACTGAGCTGCCACCCCAAGAATCCATTTGGCCCACAATGTCCATACTAGCCCTCTGGAGACCAGTCCCTTCAGCTCACAACACCCATATCAGTGCTCCAGAGACAAGCCCTCCCGTGTGAACATGGGACCCAACAGGTCCCACTTAGTCTAGTATATCTAATATATCCGTCTAATATAACTGTCCAAGAGTCCTGCCAGATTACTCTTTGGAAAAGTCAGGTTCCATGGATAATGCTACCACTACCTCTTACACTCCAGCATCATTCCCCATCACTCCTCCAACTGTTATTTAAGGGCCTGTCCCACTGGGCGACTACTCACGACCATACAGGCTTCACCCCATGACATGTCGCCAGGGTGTCGCCTGTATGGCCGTGAATAGTCTCCTAGTCACCCAAAGAGTCGTAGCATCTTTCTGGTCGCCGCTGAATTTTCAACATGTTGAAAATTTTCAGCGACTATGACGGGTGCTGGCAGTCGCCGAAAAAGTCGCGTAAGTGCGACAGGCCCTTTACTCCATAGCTTTAACTGTTGATATTTATCTTGTTCCATGCCTCTGGTCTTAGGCAACCAAAGCTCCATTTACATCATCTCAATACTTCCAAAATGTATAAACCAATCTCTTATTATAAATACTTAACAAACCCTCTTTTAGGCGTTCAGAAAGAGATGTTTGTTTTGTCGATGTCCTGATATTAAATGAGCCTACAATGTGTCTTTTTTTTTGCCATTGTTTCCATGGCAATTTTCTGGGAGCCTGAGAGTCATACGCAAGCAGTGTTATATACATTCTTGCCAGGCTGTGTTCTTATCAGTTATCTGCATTTTTGAAGGTGGTTCTTTACTTGCAGCAGAGCTGAGCTGAGTTTAACTTGGAAATGTGCTGAAATGGCTTCTGTGTCTGCTTATATTTTTTGCGCGCAACTGCTCCTGAAGATACATCTTCTTTGTTAAGGGTTTCCTCAGTTACTGTGATCCATGTGTTTATTACTCTGAATCATTGTTGCTGGTTTTCTAACTTTCTTCCATTTCCCTGCACATCAAAAATCCTCACATTTTTTGCTTTTGCAGAACTGAATATTTTAATTAACAATCTCCCCATCTCTTTTATTACATGTGATTTTCTATAATTTTTTTACTGAAAGCCCATGAGACCCAATAAATTGCTGACTTTGAATTTACAAAAATAACTTTCAACTGGTGTATTAATCATTTTTTGTCTTTCAAATAAACAATCAGTAAAATACACTTGAGTTTATTGAGTGTGATTTTGTTTTATTCCACGAGGAAAAATGGTAAAAAAAACTCTGAATGTTTTGTTTAGCTTTTTTACATGGGTCATATTTTACAGGAGAGATCCATTATAAGTTATTTATATTGGAAGCTCGGCTCTTAACCTGTTTAAGTTTTTGATTAAAATATAACCAACAGGAAACAGAAAGTGAAATAATAAAAAAAATGTTCCACAATCATCCACCAGTTACTTTTCCAAACAAGTGGTTTCATTTTTTATTCAGCAGTATAGATTAGTATTATTATTGGACAGTATATACAATGTCTGTCTACGGTAAAGTCCTTACCTTAGGCACGATAATTATAGATTTTTCTGTCTAAATAATTACCGAGCATTATTACTTCTCATTTCAAAATCAATATCATTCCAAAAAGTTTATGAATGATTGCTTAATTAAATGGATACATGAAGGTGGCTCAATTGCTTCAACAATCAAGCACTAATTCCTTAACTTCAATGTGCTGGACTATCACTTGAAAAGATTAAATTGCATTATTTCCCAGCATCCACATTATATTTCATTGGTAACTGTTCTGATCAACTCTGATCACAACACCTTCTGAATACCAGCACGATGGGTTCGGCATGGTGGCACAGAGGCAGATTTGCTGCTTTACAGCGCCGGAGACCTGGGTTCCATCCTGACTATGGTGCTGTCTGTACGGAGTTTATGTTCACCCCATGACCTCATGGGTTTTTCCTGGGTGCTCCGGTTTTCTCCCACATTCCAAACACATACTGGTTGTATGTTTAAGGGCCTATCCCACTTGACGATTTTTTCAGCAACTGCCGGCATCATTGACTGCCGGTATTAGGCCACCAAAAAAGTCACGGAGTGCTGCGGCGTGATGCGGGGGTGGCGCGGCTTGACGCGGCTTGATGACGTATTGACGCGCGGTGTTTCCTCAAGTGTCGCAATAGTTTTTTTGTCGCCGCTGGATTTTGAAATGCTCAAAATCTTTCGACAACCCTGATACATCAGTCAATGGCGCCGGCAGTCACCAAAAAAATTGCCAAGTGGGACAGGCCCTTTAATTGGCTTTGGTAAAGATTGTAAATTGGCCCTAGTGTGTCGGATAGTGCTAGAATATGGGGATTGCTAGTCGGCGCGGACTCGGTGGGTCGAAGGGCCTGATTCTGCGCTGTAAGTCTAAATTAAACTAAACTAGAAAAAAACAAGTTCATAAACAATGCCCGTTTTTGGATAACAGGATTGAGTGCAAATGTCATTACCTCATTCAGGTAGAATGACCTTACTGGTATAATTTCCAAACCCTGTTATAATCGAGGATTACGCTAACACCACTAATATTTGCTGAAGAATTCCATTGCATCCTAAAGGTTCATCTGGAATTGTATGAGTGAAATCTTCTATTGGCCCTTTTGCTTGCTGGGCAACATATGAACATTAACTTCAAACCAGTCTGAGGGTTGTGGCTCTTGTGGTCAGGCAAGGAAGAAAGAACATGATCATGTTATTGAGGAAGGGGCCTCAGAGCATTTATTGAGATGGAGGAGAGGAGGTGGTGAACCAGATTGGGGAGGGGGCAAACAACCAGTGCAGTGATGAGTGTGGAAAGTGCAAATTCCCCTATGGTGGTTGCAAGTGTGATTTAGTCTGGGTTAAATCAATATTGTTGAATAAAATGATACTCTGTGATTCTGATGCCAGGCAAATTATGCTTGCACGCAAAGTGCAGTTAAAATACCCATTGGGAGCAAGACTGACTTTTAATAAACTGATGTGTTAGACATATTTTCACTGGTTGCCTTATTTAAAGGGGTCAACTTACCATTGGAAAGACCAATTTAAAATGGAATTTAAAATGAAGAACGTGGGAGGCAAGTCCCTTTTAAGTAAACTTGAAGCATGTCTCAAATGTTTTGAAGGCCTGCTTCTGTTCAAGTCGCCTGCAAAAGGTGGGGAACATGTATACTCATACAAAATCATAAGGGTTACATCAAGGAAAGCAAGTTGATCATTTTCCTGCAACTTCAAGTAAGTTCCCATGGTCACAACAACGACCATCACTCATCACCACACCACTGGTTGCACCAACATCGAGCAAACCTGTGAAGTGGTGGAACTTCCACAAGGCCGACTGGGACAAGTTCCAACTACTTATCAATGCAGCCACCTCGGGCCTTCCTCCCCCAGAGAGTACCGACTTGGGCTCTTCCTACCAAACCTAGTGCAACGTGCTTATCAGTGCAGGCAGGAAAACCATTCCCCGTGGCTTCCAGAGGGATTACATTACATGTTGGGATGATGAGTGTCAACAGCTTGGTTCTTGGTTACTTGGTCCTCCAAAATATTCCAACTGGAATTTAAACTGGAGATGGTGAAGGGAGGGGTTAAGCCAGAGAGGGTTATTGGAAAGAAAGTGCCACTTTAAATTTAGTTGCATCTGGTTGGGCAACCGTGGTGTGGGTGGAGATTATTCCATGCTTTAATAGCGCGTGGGAAGAACGAATTGCTGTACACATCTGTCTTTGTGGCTGGGACCACAAATTGGATCGAATGCCCTCGTCTGCTTCTAATTGGTTTGGGGTTGATGTAGGTCTTGTGATCTATGTCTAGCTGACCATTTAACATTTTGTGAAAACAGGTCAAACGGTGAGCTTCACGTCTGTCTTGGAGAGGGTTCCATCCCCAGAGAATTTAGAAGTTTGGTGATACTCGCTTCTCTCTCGTAGGTGTTAGTAACAAATCGAGCGGCCTGCCTTTGGACACGTTCGATGGATGAAATGTTTTTACCTGTGTATGGGTCCCAAGCTGCAACTGCGTAGTCCAGATAGAAACATAGAAACATAGAAAAATAGGTGCAGGAGTAGGCCATTCGGCCCTTCGAGCCTGCACCGCCATTCAATGTGATCAAGGCTGATCATCCAACTCAGTATCCCGTACCTGCTTTCTCTCCATACCCCCTGACCCCTTTAGCCACAAGTGCCACATCTAACACCCTCTTAAATATAGCCAATGAACTGGCCTCAACTACCTTCTGTGGCAGAGAATTCCAGAGACTCACCACTCTCTGTGTAAAGAATGTTTTCCTCATCTCGGTCCTAAAGGAATTCCCCCTTATCCTTAGACTGTGACCCCTTGGTCTGAACTCCCCCAACATCGGGAACAATCTTCCAGCATCTAGCTTGTCCAACCCCTTAAGAATTTTGTAAGTTTCTGTAAGATCCCCCCTCAATCTTCTAAATTCCAGCGAGTACAAGCCGAGTCTATCCAGTCTTTCCTCATATGAAAGTCCTGACATCCCAGGAATCAGTTTGGTGAATCTTCTCTGTACCCCCTCTATGGCAAGAATGTCTTTCCTCAGATTTGGAGACCAAAACTGTACGCAATACTCCAGGTGTGGCCTCACCAAAACCCTGTACAACTGCAGTAGAACCTCCCTGCTCCTATACTCAAATCCTTTCGCTTTGAATGCTAACATACCATTTGCTTTCTTCACTGCCTGCTGCACCTGCATGCCTACTTTCAATGACTGGTGTACCATGACACCCAGGTCTCGTTGCATCTCCCCTTTCCTAATCTGCCACCATTCAGATAATAGTCTACCCTCATGTTGTTGCCACCAAAGTGGATAACCTCACATTTATCCACATTATACTGCATCTGCCATGCATCTGCCCATTCACTCAGCCTATCCAAATCACCCTGCAGCCTCCAAGCATCCTCCTCACACCTAACTATACCCCCCAGCTTGGTGTCATCCGCAATCTTGGAGATGTTGCATTGAATTCCCTCGTCCAAATCATTAATATATATTGTAAATACCTGGGGTCCCAGCACTGAGCCTTGCGGCACTCCACTAGTCACTGCCTGCCATTCTGAAAAGGACCCGTTTACTACTACACTTTGCTTCCTGTCTGCTAGCCAGTTCTCTATCCACATCAATACTGAACCCCCAATAACGTGTGCTTTAAGTTTGTATGCTAACCTTTTATGCGGCACCTTGTCGAAAGCCTTCTGAAAGTCTAGATATAACACATCCACTGGTTCTCCCTTATCCACTCTACCAGTTACATCCTCGAAAAATTCTATCAGATTTGTCAGACATGATTTACCTTTCGTAAATCCATGCTGACTTTGTCCAATGATTTCACCACTTTCCAAATGCGCTGCTATCCCACCTTTAATAACTGACTCTAGCAGTTTCCCCACTACCGATGTTAGACTAACTGGTCTGTAATTCTCCGCTTTCTCTCTCCCTCCTTTTTTAAAAAGTGGGATTACATTAGCTACCCTCCAATCCTCAGGAAATACTCCAGAATCTAAGGAATTTTGAAAAATTAACACTAATGCATCCACTATTTCTGTGGCTACCTCCTTGAGTACTCTGGGATGCAGACTATCTGGCCCTGGGGATTTATCGGCCTTCAATCCGTTCAATTTACCCAACACCACCTCCCGGCTAACCTGGATTTCACTCAGTTCCTCCATCTTATTTGACCCCCGTTCCACTGCTATTTCCAGCAGATTATTCATGTCCTCCTTAGTGAAGACAGAACCAAAGTAGTTATTCAATTGGTCTGCCATGTCCTTGTTCCACTTGATCAATTCACCTGTTTTTGACTGCAAGGGAACAACATTTGTTTTAACTAGTCTCTTTCTCTTCACATATCTATAAAAACTTTTGCAGTCAGTTTTTATGTTCCCTGCCAGTTACCTTTCATAATCTATTTTCCCTTTCCTACTTAAGCCCTTTGTCCTCCTCTGCTGGATTCTGAATTTCTCCCAGTCCTCTGGTAGGCTGCTTTTTCTGGCCAATTTGTATGCCTCATCTTTTGTTTTTATACTATCCCTGATTTCCCTTGTTATCCATGGATGCACCACCTTCCCTGATTTATTCTTTTGCCAAACTGGTATGAACAATTTTTGTACTTCATCCATGCAGTCTTTAAATACCTTCCATTGCACATCCACTGTCAACCCTTTAAGAATCACCTGCCAGTCTATCTTGGCCAATCCACACCTCATACCTTCAAAGTTACCTTTGTTCAAGTTCAGAACCCTTGTTTCTGACTTAATTTTGTCACTCTCCATCCTAATGAAGAACTCAACCATATTATGGTCATTCTTGCCCAAGGGGCCATGCACAACAAGACTGCTAACTAACCCTTCCTCATTACTCAATACCCAGTCTAGAATAGCCTGCTCTCTCGTTGGTTCCTCCACATGTTGGTTGAAAAAACTATCCCGCATGCATTCCAAGAAATCCTCTTCCTCAGCACCCCTGCCAATTTGATTCACCCAATCTACATGCAGATTGAAGTCACCCATTATAACCGTGTTACCCTTGTTGCACGCATTTCTAATTTCCTGTTTGATGCCATCCCCAACTCCAATACTACTGTTAGGTGGCCTGCACACAACTCCTACTAGCGTTTTCTGCCCCTTAGAGTTTCGCAGCTCTACCCATATCGATTCCACATCCTCCATACTAATGTCCTTCCTTTCTATTGCATTAATCTCCTCTCTCACCAGCAACGCTACCCCACCTCCTTTTCCTTTTCGTCTATCCCTCCTGAATATTGAATATCCCTGGATGTTCAGCTCCCAGCCTTGGTCTGACGAGGGTGAAATACAGCTTCTCCTTGACAGAAGCTGAACAATGATGGAAGAGCTATACAGAGATCATACTGCTGATGGCACCAAAGAGAATTCTGAAACCACTGCCACTACAACGACAAGAACGCTGGATTGAGACAGTTGAATTGATCGACTTCACCCACTCAAGCCGTAAAGCGTGGCACACAGTCAACCGCCTGTCTGGCAGAGCTACATCCAAGCCCAGCAAATGCCCAGTGAACACCAATGCAATCGCATCTCAACTAGTCAAGAATGGTCGATTCACAATCTCTGACCGTGATTTCTCGTGCGAAGTGAGCAAAGAGGTGGCCGAGTCATGGAAAACGGTCAGAGTGGATATGGACCTAACAATGGCTTTCACCCCCGAGGAAATGACCACAGCACTCAAGATGTTGAAAGCAGAAAGGCCCCCGGATCTGACAGCATACACCCAGAGTTTCTACTACATTCTGGAGACGCTGCTACCAACTGGAGCCGACAGTATCTGTCGACCTCCATGGAGAAGTGCAAAATACCAAAGATCTGGCGTCGTGCACCAGTCATCGCTCTCCCGAAGCCGAACAAACCAAAGGATGATCCTATAAGCTACCGGCCTATCTCGCTCCTCTGCATCCCAGACAAACTCCTTGAGAGGCTGATCCACGGGCGTATCAACCCCATCATGGACCCTCAACTACCCCATGAGCAGGCTGGTTTCCGCCAAGGTCGATCTCCTGCGGACCAGATAACCCTCCTCACCCAAGACATCGAGGACTGCTTTGAGGCAAATGAGAAGGCAGGAGCTGTTCTTGTAGATCTGACAGCTGCCTATGACACCATGTAGCACCGGGGACTAACTGCAAAGCTACTTCGGGTGCTGCCAGACAGGTGCATGGTACGCTACATCATGGAGCTGATATCAAACCGCAGCTTCGTGCTTAAGACCGGTGATGGACAGCAGAGTAGGCTACGTAGACTGAAGAATGGCATCCCACAGAGATCCGTCTTGGCTCCGCTGCTTTTTAACGTGTACATCCATGACCTCCCAGAAACCATCGCTGGGAAATATGGGTATGGTGCCGATCTAGCCATCCTGATGAGACACAAAGAGTGCAAGACAGTCGAAAGCTCCTTGAGTCAGGACATGGGGACTTTGGCAGTATACCTACCACAGTGGCGTCTAAAACTGTGGCAAAACAGTGTGAACAGCATTCCATCTAAACAACAAGGAAGCTAAGCGAGAGCTAGCTGTCTTCGTTAACAACAGGCACTTGGATATCCAACAAACACCCACTTACCTCGATGTAAAGATGGAGAGGTCGCTTACATTTTGTCAACACCTGGCTGGTCTCCGCAACAACGTCATGGCATGTAGCGGCTTCATCTGGCGCCTGGCAGGAACAAGTTGGGGAGCCAGTCCATCGACCCTTCGCTACTCTGGATTATTGATTGGGGACGATCAGCCATGATCACAATGAATGGCCGTGCTGGCTCGAAGGGCCGAATAGCCTCCACCTGCACCTTTTTCCTATGTTTCTATGTTTCTATATTCTTTCACAATTACATAGTCTTGCTGAAGATTTTCTACCTGGAAACCTTTTGATATCCTTTTCGGGTGAATGTTATTATGGGAAACTCCACATTTTTCATTATCTCATGTCCATCCACGATCAAACAAGGTTCTTTTTTACTGCAGGCTGAGTGATACAGGTTTGCTCAGCAAGTGATGAAAGAGAGCTACCAGTACGGGAGTCCGGTGGTGGTGATGCGAATGTGAATGTGATGTGAAGCTTTTGTGAGCCCCACAGGCTGCAACAGAGCAAGTTGGTTTATAATTAAGATTCTAGTTGCACTTCAGCACTGTTTGTTGCAATGTGACATGAGCATGACCTACACATAGAGCATGACCTACACAGAGAGGGAAACAGCTGAGACCAACAACTCATCAGCCATGATCACATTGAGTGACGGTGCTGGCTCAAAAGGCCAAATGACCTACTCCTGCACCTATTGTCTATTGTCTAACTCTTAAATGATACCTTGCTTTAAAGCAGGTTACAATAAAAAAGTAATGTTTTGGTGTGTTTTGTGCCTTTTGCTTTTTTAATCATGAACGTGATGTTCCCTTTATCTCCACATGTCTGTTCATTCTGTGATCCTGGTTAGACAGCAAAATCATACGATCTGTCTGCTTCTCAGCAATGCTGCAAATAGACTGGATCTACTAAAACTTATCATTTTAAAGTCTCAACCATTCCCAATTTGGATACATATGCTATCTCTTAACATATTTTGAATCAAAGGGCTATACAGCACAGAAAAAGGCCCTCTTATTCACCTTGTCCATGCTAACTAAGTTGACATACTGGGTTAGTCCCATTTGCCTGCATTTGGCCAATAACCCTCTATACCCGTCCTACCCCAGTATCTGAATTTGTGAAAACATTATGAATTGGTAACCTGGGTGCTTTTTTTTTTAGACTTATTGAAGGTGAGTTTGCAGAATCAATAAGATTTAGTTTTGCTTTTCCCTCAAAAACTTTGGGAAGACTGAGGTGAGAAAAAACGTTTTCATCCAGTGAGTTGTGAATTTATGGAATTCCCTTCCACAGAGGGCAGTGGAGGCCAAGTCACTGGATAGATTTAAGAGAGAGTTAGATAGAGCTCTAGGGGCTAGTGACGTCAAGGGATATGGGGAGAAGGCAGGCACGGGTTATTGATAGGGGACAATCAGCCATGATCACAATGAATGGCGGTGCTGGCTCGAAGGGCCGAATGACCTCCTCCTGCACCTATTTTCTATGTTTCTATGTTTCTACGTCTATGTTTCTAAGTCAAATCCAACACAGACTTTGGGAAGTATAGGACCAAATCCAACAAATTAGACAGAAACTGTACTGAATTCTGATCCGGACCCAGCTGTGAATTGCTGATGAATTAAACTAATCCCTGCCTTTTCTTCCATTGAGACTTAGTCTCTCAACTTACTGACTGGCTGTTCTGTTTCCTACCACCTTGCCACTCTAGTTAAAAACCTCATGAGTAGCATCAAGCACCCACCCTGCAAGGATATTGGTTCCCTTCCAGTTTAAGTGCAACCCATCCATTTGTACAAGTACCAGCAGCCCTGGAAGAGAACCCAATGATCTATATATCTGTAATCCTGCCTCCTGAGCCAGCTCCTGAGCCAAGTATTGGAATGCACTATCTTTCTACTTCTTGTTTCCCTAACTCATGACGCAGACTTCTCCGTGGATTTTCACCTTGTCATGGTGGAGAAGCTTGTGATGCTGAGGTCCTGAGATCGATGTCGGCTGGAGCTATGCTCCTGGTAGGGCGTCACAACGGCTGGGAAGGCGGATGAACGCTGCAGCAGAAAAGGGTCTCCGGTCATCTTGGATTCCATGCCACTGGATCCTGACCCAGATCTGTCAAGGACCAAGTGGTGGCTGTCTGTGCACCAGTCTCCCCACGTTAAACAAAGTCACGCACTGGCGTGCTCCAATCCTGGAGACACCCATGGTCAACCATGACCAAAGGGGGCCTAAGAAGTAGAGACTACAACCCTGAAGATTCTTTTTTTTTAACCAACTACTCTCTAAATTCTCTTTGTGGGATCTAACCTCCTTTCCTACTTATGTCATTGGTATTCATGCAGACTAGGACCTCTGGCTGATCATCATTCCCCCTACTAATGTTTTGTGCCTGTTTCGCGACTCCTTGACCCATACCAACATATCATCTGGAGTCTCACTTGCGGCTTCATAAATGCTTGTCATGATGTCACAAGTGATAGAAACAGAATTAGGCCATTCGGCCCATCAAGTCTACTCCACCATTCAATCATGGTTGATCTAACTTTTCCTCCTAACCCCAGCCTCCTGCCTTCTCCGCATAATTCTTCAGCCTGTGGAGAAGAAACATCCATGGTGTTGCGGCAGGTATATTTATAAGACAAATTGCCACAGATTCACAACCCTCTGACTAAATAAATTATTCCTCATTTCCTTCCTAAAGGAATGGCCTTTAATTCTGAGGGCATGACCTCAGGTCCTAGACTCTCCCACTAGTGAAAACATCCTCTCCACATCCACTCTATCCAATCCTTTCACTATTCGGTAAGTTTCAATAAGGTCCCCCCTCATCCTTGTAAACAGTGAATACAGGCCCAGTGCCGTCAAATGATCATCTTACCCCACTCATTCCTGGGTACACAAAAATGCTGGAGAAATTCAGCGGGTGCAGCAGCATCTAAGTTTCAATAAGCAACGTTTCGGGCCGAAACCCTTCTTCAGACCTTCCTCCTCCCCCCACTCATTCCTGGGATCATTCTTGTAAGCCTCCTCTGGACCCTCTCCAGAGCCAGCACATCCTTCCTCAGGTATGGTGCCCACAATTACTCACAATACTCCAAATGCGGCCTGATGAGCGCCTTATTACATTCCTGTTTTTGTATTCTAGCCCTTGAAATAAATATGTGTTTGCCTTCCTCACTAATGATTTGACTTACAAATTAACATTTTGGGAATCCTGCATTAGCACTCCCATTGCATCTCCAATTTCTGGATTTTCCCCCATTTAGAAAATAGTCTACATCTTTATTCCTACTACCAAAATTCATGACTCCACACTTTGCTACACTGTATTCCATCTGCCACTTCTCTGCCCAACCTTCTTCCAACCTGTTCAAGTCCTCCTGCAAGTCTCTGCTTTCTCCACACAAGCTGCCCCTCCACCTATTTTTGTATCATCAGCAAACTTTGCTTGGCCTAACCTCTGATCACAGGATCTCCTGTTACTAATCCTACATCTACCCCTACTTGCTTTCTAACAGAGCCAGATGTAGTATCATTATTCTGGCTGTTGCAGCTAATTGACCCAAAGAGGTCAGCACCCCAATTACCACCACACCACCCAACGCCCAAGTTACCAGTAGTCCCACTGTTGAAATAGTAAAAGGAGAAAGAGAAACATTCACTATTGTTTGTAAAAAGAAACAAAGAATAGTTTAGTGTAATGTGTATTTATAACATGATTTTGATTGGATAGGGGATGTGGCGTATCTAATTGGACAGAATATGTGGCGTGCCTGGTCCACAACAATATAATATTGTCACAATCTAGAACATTCAACACGCCCGTTTAAAGGCTCAACGTAAGCAGCTTAATTGTTCTACCTTACAAATAAATGATCACTTCTTTGAATATATGTGCTTGCTTAAATGCATTTGTTAGATATAATACATAATGTTTACTGATTGTTCTTGTTCTTGTTTTTCTTTATCATCTTCATTTTGTTAATTCAATTCGTCTCCACCCAACCTTCTCTAAAGAATATCTTCTTCTATCACCTATTCCTCGTGTCAAATTTTCTTAGACATTTCCGCCCTGGTTTGGTTTAATGTTATTGTCAAATCTACTGAAAAAGTAGGGAACGCACACAAAGAATCGCCGTGCTCTGGCAGAAAAAAATGGGCAATTAAATCAGTGTTACAAAAGCATAGAGGCTTTTTAGTTGGAGCAGCAGTAAAAGCCCTGTCTCACGGTGCGAGTCCACCCACGAGTGACCCCAAGTGAAAGAAAAAAAACAGACTCGTGGTTATGCACGAGATTCAAAGTTTATGTTCAAGTGTTTAACCGAGTTCCCACGGGTATGTCATTTCTGCGATGTTCCAAGGTGCTCTCCCGAGTTACCAAGTTCCTCTCCCGTTACTCTTGAGCCAACCGTGAATGAAGGTAAGTGTGTGAGGGTGTGAGAAGTCCATGCCGGGTGCCGGCCGGCCGCAGACGCTGTTCTTTCATATCAGTTGCACATCAGATTGTTGGGAGATGGAGCTCAGGGTTCGCCTCCTGGGCTGCATCGGTCTGGGGTGACAAGGCTCTTGGGTTAGGCTGGGATCATTCTCTACGGGATGATCTTAGTACGGGAGACATGTGTAGGAGAGGTGTACTGACTGTGTGGGCAGGCACTTTGGTAGTGATTGCCCACCAGTCTCAAAAGCCGCTGTGTCTCCCTGTCCCTGGGATAGCAGGGGGCAATCAAAAAGCACAATACCCCCCTCCCCCTCCACGCCAACACAAAGGACAACGATCCCATTTGTAGGTCTCTTGTAGGTGTGCTATTGTAGGTCTCCTTTGCACGTCGGTGTTTCTGTCTTTCTCCATCTCATTGTTGACCCTGTCTGTCGCCAACCCCACACCCACCCCTCTGCTTCCCGGCCATGTGTGTGACCCCTTCCCTCCCCTCTCCAGCTCCCCGCCCATTGCACCGGGCGTGGGGGCTTCGCACCGTCATCATGTCGGCGATGATCCCAAGTCCAGTCCCGTCCCGTCCCCCTGGGAAACGGAAGGGAGCGACAATCAACTGCCACGGATACAAATAATGTCATACACAAGAAAGGGCAGATGCTGGTTGACAAAAAGTGAACACATGGGGCTGGAGAAATTTGGAAAAGTCGTCCCGTCACCCATTCCTTCTCTCCAAAGATGCTGCCTGCCCGCTGAATTAAAGAGTTCTCACGGTAGACTCACGAATCACTAAGGTAAATGCACGGGCCACTACATTATTACAACGAGTTTAAATGTTTCAATTTTTAACTTGAACAGTAAATTTGACTCGTGGAAAGTCGCTAAGTTGCTTGCGCGAGTTCCGACGTTCCCGCTACGTTGATTGTACGGGATTACCGCGAGTGAAAACTCGGGGTCCCTCGTTGGACAACTCGCACTGTGAGACAGGCCTTTAACTTGGACAGAATGAGACTATTTACACTGAATATTTTTCTTTTCCATCACCATCAACAAATGGAACTAATTGCCCATGGTCCACTTTACACTGTCACACCATTGCACCACAGACTCCACGCCATTAAACTGCTCTGTTGGTAGAAATTTTCATAGTCCCAATCATAGGCAGTCAGATACCCATTGGTGAAGGCTATTTATCTCAATATTTGATATAAAGGACCTAATATGTGGTGAATGCTGAGTCAAATTTTATCTTGATATATGGTACAGATAATTGTGTTACTAGAAAAGGCTCCACACAAGCAAAAATAATTGTGATTAAAAAAGAGCACATATTTATGGCTATTTACTAATAAAGCCTTAAAAGAGTAAATACTAATCGAACCAAGGAATCCCTGTTGCCTGTATTAAAAGTCGAGTACTTTATATATATATATATGTATTGTATTTCTCAGTCCAGCATTTATAAAATAACTAATTCATTTACAATGGACAGCTACTACTTCCAGAATTCAATATTAATTATTGGCGTAAACTGCTTTGTTCAAGGAGTTCAGAAGTGGGATATTAGCTCTTTATTTAAAACTAGCAACAATTCATGACCCAGAAAACAAACATTTAATTCTAACAACGGACAATCTAAACACACGGTAACATCATAGGCTCAGTTTGCAGCTGAACGGTTGAGGTTTATCCAAGCTACAAAGTCTCAGATGCAATTTGTGGCCTGTGATGAGTTTGTAGATTCAGCCAGTGGGATGAATTGTGTCTTACTGATGATTTCAGCATGCTAGACTATCATGGTCTTCCCAGATTACTGTTTAGGGATGGTAGTCGGATAGGAATAATCTTCAATCTTCTAGAAATGTTCACTGCAATCAGATAGTTCTTCCCGTTTCAGATGTTATACAAATATATTACCATCGAGACATATAGCCCAGAAAAAGGATCTTCGGCCCACTGAGCCCATGCCATATGGCCAAGAGGTTGTGATAGGAGCAGAATTAGACCATTCGGCCCATCGTCTACTTCGCCATTCAATCATTGCTGGTCTAGTTCACCCTCCCAACCCCATTCTCCTGCCTTCTCCCCATAATCCTGACACACAAGCCAACATTTTGCTTTCCGCACATTCTCATCAACCCGTCCTCCCCCCTCCCCAGTTTCTATTGTTGGGGAGGGGGAGGAGGCATTGATGTGAATGTTCCCCTACTTATTGTAGGGTTATGTTGGTCACCGACGCATATGAGGGGCAATTTACTGTTGTCAACTAACCCTCCAATCTGCACATCTTTGGGACATGAGAGAAAACCAGAGCACTAAAAGGAAATCCACATGGTCACAAGGAGAATGTGCAAACTTCACTCCACACATTACAATGTGGTAGATAACCACTTTGGGTGGAAGCACGAGGGAGCATATTTATTTGGGCAGTACAGGATCAGTGCAGAAATTCAAGAGGAGATGTAAAATGACAGGAATATAAGCAAGATCTCAATGTTCCATTCTGTACAGCCGTATAGTTGAAAAGAGTTTCAAATGTCCATTATTTTTTGTGTGAAGTTGTGTGAAGTTGCTCCTGAGCAACATCCCTCATTATGACGTGGTTCTCCCTTGTTCTGGACTATACACTAGATGAAATATTTCTACATTGTCCACCTGTTTAACGCACGCAACCTATCGTCACTTTAATTTAACCAGCAATATTACCAGAATTGTTCTGGTAAATTTGCATTGTGATCTCCTCAGAAACAATATATTTGCTCTGAGATTGGGTGCCCAGAGCTTTAAATGGGTCCATTTGTAATTTTATATGATGATTGAAATTATTTATCGCAATTAATTAAAACAAAGAGTAGAAAATGGTTACATTATAAAGACAATTGTGGAAAGTCATGACAATAACAAGCGTAAGCTGTTACTTTGCAACCTAACATCAATCAGAATTTATTTTGGTCGTGTTCTACACTTTTCATAATGCATGCTCAACAACAAAAGCAAACTAGGCTTAAAGTAAAGAATATTCAGAAAATACCAAGAACAAACACTTGGGTGGGCAGGCATTGGTTTTGGAAAGATAATCACCGTTAATATTTCAGGTTGAAGTCCAGTTGGCAGAACATATTTCAGATTTCTAGCATTTGTAGTTTTTATTATTTTCACAAATCAACTTGTATTATTTGAATTTGTCAATGGGCTTTAGCAAAAATAGCAATATTTTGCACACTAAAAAAAAGACACAACATGCTGAAGTAATTAACAGGGTCAAGCAGTACCTCTGGAAAACATGGATAGGTGACATTTATTTTGTATGCCTTCAAATGTCTCACAGGATTGATGTCTCATAAGTTACTTGTATGTGACTGAATGTGTTGAGTAACTGAACACAAAGTGTCAGACACAGAAGTGAATGAGTGTGGGCTTCCCTCAACATTAAAAGCAGTTTACAGAAAAATAAAAGTTCTCCACTTCACAATCAAAATAAATCATCCCATAGAACATAGAACATAGAACATAGAAAATAGGTGCAGGAGTAGGCCATTCGGCCCTTCGAGCCTCCACCGCCATTCAATGTGATCATGGCTGATCATCCAACTCAGTATCCCGTACCTGCCTTCTCTCCATACCCCCTGATCCCTTTAGCCACAAGTGCCACATCTAACGCCCTCTTAAATATAGCCAATGAACTGGCCTCAACTACCTTCTGTGGCAGAGAATTCCAGAGACTCACCACTCTCTGTGTAAAGAATGTTTTCCTCATTTCGGTCCTAAAGGAATTCCCCCTTATCCTTAGACTGTGACCCCTTGTTCTGGACTCCCCCAACATCGGGAACAATCTTCCAGCATCTAGCTTGTCCAACCCCTTAAGAATTTTGTAGGTTTCTATAAGATCCCCCCTCAATCTTCTAAATTCCATCGAGTACAAACCGAGTCTATCCAATCTTTCCTCATATGAAAGTCCTGACATCCCAGGAATCAGTCTGGTAAAACCATAAAACAAAGTGCTACAAATCCACCAATGCCCAATTGCTTAATAATTTGTAATAAGATGGTGGAAATGGAAATAAGAATCAATCTTGGTTAGCTGCTCCCTGGTTAGCTGAACACCTGCTACCAGTGCAGATGCAGGATGTAGGGAAGAATGTTTCTGGCCCTTGGGTACTTTGGGATGAGTGCATTTTGGAGGAGTTCATGATCGGTAAAAGGAAAAGTCCAATCCCAAAATGATTTTCAGTTTTCTGATTGGACAACAGAGAGCTTTTCATAGTGCCATGTAAGAGTTTAACATCTTATCTCTTTCCTCCTCTGGGCTTTCTGTTACCTTTATTTGATGAGGAAATGTCAATAGCTTCCATTTTAATTCTACAGTTTAAATTAAAATCAATTATCAATCATGTCATTTATTTATAATTCAAGATGTGAGTGTAGCTGACAAGGCTGATATCTATTGCTTGTTCCTAATTGTCTTTAGCAGGTGGTGGTGAGTCGTCTTGAGCTGTTACAATCGTTCTAGTGAGGATATTTCCATGGTGCTGTGGGGTTTACATCCAGTGATAACACTTCTGCCATTGGGAAGAAGATATAGGAGCCTGAATGGCAATAGATTTACAAGATGGAATGTGTAGACAGGAACTGCAGACGCTGGAAGATTGACACAACTGCAGAAGATAGACACAAAGTGCGGGAGTATCTCAGACTCTGAAGAAGTCTCCCGACCCGAAACATCACCCATCCTTTTTCTGATCTTCACTAGTGTGACAGGATTTGCTTTAAGACTGGCACCGAAGAGATGAGGCCTAAAGTCAAATCAAGTCAAGTCAAGTCAAGAGAGCTTATTGTCATGTGTCCCAGATAGGACAATGAAATTCTTGCTTGATGCAGCACAACAGAGTATTGTAGGCAGTCGTGATCAGTCGTGATCATTTTCAGACTTGAAAGGCTTAAATAGGCTAGCCCTGCTCCTCTCTTATGTTTTTATGTTGTTGGATTCAGATGTTAGTACAACTCAATTTGGCTGAAGAAATCTTGGTCCATGCAAGCATTTCATGAACGTGTTCAATAAAACTCCAACAATCCATCATTCTCCCAACCTGACAGATTTGCCACACAATTGGATGTTATTCCTATAATGGGGCCCGCTCGATCATAAAAATAATATAGCCTGAATCCTTATAACTATAAAACTGATCTTGGATGTGGATGTGTGTGTGTGCATTTATTTGTTTGTGTGCGAACACATCTACTCGAAGAAACAACACACTAATGGTAAAATGTTTACATATTCTGGTAGAGATTTCTCCCGTGAAATCAAAAATCGTCTTATCTGAAAAATTAATTCATTATTTCTCGTTATTAATCAAAAATTTCACAAATCTGAAGAAACTTGGAAAAAATAACTGCTTATTTCCTGATGACATCACAATGGATCTGCCAGCCGGCGTCTGCTCACGCTGCGACTGACGTCAATTCCCATCCCTCCCTCCTCCCCCCATTGTTCAAAAATCCCCCTGTCAAACTCCCGAGATCTTCGGTCGATGAACGCTCACACCTCGGTTCGGGTTTCCCGATAACTCTCGAGAGCTTCGGTTGCGAACGCTCGCGCCCGCAGCCCGCCCGGCTCCCCTCCTCCTCTCCCCCCTCCTCCTCTCTTCCCCCCTCCTCTTCCCCTCCTCCTCTCTCCCCTCCTCCTCTCCACACTCTCCTCTCCCCCCATCCTGTCTCCTCTCTACCCCCCTCCTCTCTCCCCTACTCTAACCCCCCTCCTCTCTCCCTCCTCCTCTCTACCCCCTTTCTTCCCCTCCTCTGTCTCCTCTTCCCCCTCTCTCCCCCCCTCCTCTCTCTCCCACCTTCCCCCCTCCTCTTCCTCCCCCCTCCCCCTCCTCTTCCTCCCCCCTCCCCCCACTCCCCCCCTCCAACCCTCCTCTCCCCCTCCACCTCCCCACTTCTACCCCCACTCCCCCACTCCCTCCCTCTCTCACCCCCCATCACCCCCCCCCCGCCCCCCCCGCAACTGTCCAACGGGTCCCACTTGGTCTAGTGAACTATATAAGTGTGTGAACACGGGGCCCCAATGAGTTTAATTGGATAGTATTCGATCCTGGTGAGTTTTAAAAGACTTAAAGGAGCGCATTTTAAATGGAGCCCCATGAAACAGCTGCCGAACCACTAGGACTTTCAAACAATTGATAGCAGATTATTAAAGTTTACTGCGCATTGTACAAAAACTTGTATGATGGAATTGTATGAATTGCTCATGATTAAATTTTGGATTATTTACTGTCTGAGCGCATTAGCAATCAATCAATCAAAGACTTTATTGTCATTCAAAAATACACCAACAAATGCAAGTCTGAATGAAATTTTGTTGCATCTGGCTCACCGTGCAACATAAAATGACAAAAGGATAAAATAGATAAAAAGATAAAATAGATAAAAAGATAAAATAGATGATAGTGGCGGCACATTGTATGCAATTCTAGAGTCTGATAGCTCGGGGGAAGAAGCTGTTGCAAAGCCTGGCCGTTCTGCTCCTTATACTAAGATGCCTTTTGCCCGAGGGCAGCAGAGTGAACAGTCCATGATGGAGATGTGTGGGATCTTTTATAATGCTGTTGGCCTTGGACAAGCAACGTTTGCACGCAATGTCCCGGATTGAAGGAAGAGAAGTCCCGATGATTTTTTCAGCCGTCCTCACCACTCTCTGCACGGACTTCCAGTCGGAGGCTTTGTTGCAGGTTAACAAGGGTAATTTGTTGCAGGTTGCTCTTGACACTAGGACACAGAACACACAGCAGAATCTTCATCATTAAATAGCACGGTAATTACAGTAATTCCAGCTCCAATTATTGCAGCACGTGAAAAATAAGATAGTGATTAAACAAATTAACTGAACAATATAAAAATGAAGAGAGGATACACAGGTGGATTAGAGATCAGAATGTTAATGGATGGTATTTCTGCCTGGCAATAAAATGGACAGTAATGGATATCAATGCCGTATCTTATTTAGGAAGCAAAAACTCAAATATTCATTACAGTTTCTGAATACGGAATGATTTTCAAATAATTAAATTAATTTGTAATTTAATTTACATTTGACATCAATTACTAATGAATTTCATCAGCTAAGATCACTGTACCAAGTGCCACAGTATAAATTCCTTAAGGACACAGATACTTAAAATGTACTTCAGCATGTTCAACATACTGAATACAAATGTATTAATTCATTGGTATATAAGATTTAGAATCCAAATTCTAACTTTAAAATTGCTTTACATTCTTCTAATTGCCATTTCTCATACTTTCAGGGATTTAGCTAAAATAAAGGTCTCTGACACTTTGTGGGAGAGAGAATGTGCTTTATTTAAAATTTTATAAGTAAGGCAACTAATTACAGTCATAAAGCTATACAGCATGAAAATATGCCCTTTGACCCATTTTGTCTTTGCCAGCCAATTTGCTTAACCAAGCTATTCCCGCTTGCCTGTGCCTAATCCATATCCCCCAGGCCATTTTCTATGTACACACTTGTCCAAGTGTTGTAATCGGATCTTCCTCTTCCACTTTTCCTAGCAGCTTTTGCCGTGAATGCACCACCCTCTGTTTGAAACAGTAGCCCCTTAGGTCTCTTTTAAATCTTTCCACACTCACATTCAACCAATGCCAATGTGAGACCAAGAAACCGGTTGCGGCCTTTGGAAAAGAAAGGATGAGGACCCACAAATCTGTCTATATCGACGTGACGTTGGTGGAGAGGGTCAAAAGCTTCAAATTACTGGTCATGCATATTCCTGAAGATCTCTCCTGGATCCAGCCCACTAATGAAATTATAAAGAAAGCTAATTGAAGTGCCTAACTCCTGTGAAGATTGCAGAGATTTGGTATGGAAGGACACACTAAGGAAGACACAAACAATCTCCCAGATGCACTAGAGGACAGAGGGTCTAAGGGGGTAGAGGAACTGAAACAAATGTTCATTAGGCGAGAAATAGTATTGGGTAGGCTAATGGGACTGAAGGATGAAAAATCCCCTGGGCCTGATGCTCTGCATCCCAGGGTCCTCAGGGAGGTGGCTCTAGAAATAGTGTACGCATTAGTGATTATTTTCCAATGTTCGATTGATTTAGGATCAGTTCCTGTGGATTGGAGGATAACTAACTTTATCCCACTTTTCAAGAAAGGTGCGAGAGAGAAAACGGGGAATTACGGAACAATTATCCTGACCGGTGGTGGGAAATATGCGGGAGACAATTATTAAATAGGATAATAATGGGGCATTTGGATAGCAGTAAAAGGATTAGTCCAAGTCAACATGGATTTATGAAAGGGAATTCATGCTTGACTATCTCAATGGGGTTAGGTTAGGCAAGGGGGAGGTGCAGCGAGAACTGGGCGTCCTTGTACATCAGTCACTGAAAGTTGGCATGCAGGTACAGCAGGCAGTGAAGAAAGCTAATGGAATGTTGGCCTTCATTACAAGAGGATTTCAGTATAGGAGTAAAGAGGTTCTTCTGCAGTTGTATAGGGCTCTGGTGAGACTACATCGGGAGTATTGTGTCCAGTTTTGGACTCCGAATTTGAAGAAGGACATCCTTGTGATTGAGGCAGTGCAGCATAAGTTTACGAGATTGATCCCTGGGATGGTGGGACTGTCATATGAGGAAAGATTGAAAAGACTAGGCTTATATTCACTGGAGTTTAGAAGGACGAGGGGGGATCTTATAGAAACATATAAAATTATAAAAGGACTGGACAAGCTAGATGCAGGAAAAATGTTCCCAATGTTGGGTGAGTGCAGAACCAGGGGCCACAGTCTTAGAATAAAGGGGAAGCCATTTAAGACTGAGGTGTGAAAAACCTTTTTCACCCAGAGAGTTGTGAATATGTGGAATTCCCTGACACAGAGGGCAGTGGAGGTCAAGTCACTGGATGGATTTAAGAGAGAGTTAGATAGAGCTCTAGGGGCTTGTGAAATCAAGGGATATGGGGAGAAGGCAGGCACAGGTTATTGATTGGGTACGATCAGCCATGATCACAATGAATGGCGGTGTTGGATTGAAGGGCCGAATGACCTCCTCCTGCACCTATTTTCTATGTTTCTATGTCAGAGTGGACTCTCTTGAACTTCTACAGTAGAGATCATATTGACTGGTTGTATCACAGCCTGTTTTGGCAACTTAAATGCCCAGGAGTGATGACGACAGCGAAAAGTGGTGAACATTGCCCAGTCCATCACAGGTTCTGACCTCCCCACCATCAAAGGGATTTACGGGAGTTGCTGCCTCAAAAAGGCAGCCAGCATCATCAGAGACCCATACCACCCTGGACACACATTTGTTTCACTTCTGCCATCAGGAAGAAGATATAGGGGCCTTAAAATTGTAATGTCCGGGTCCGGGAACAACTTTTTCCCTACAGCCATCAGGCTATTATATACTACAATCTCCAAATACCTCTGAACTAAATAGACTTGGGGACATTGGTTTCATCTTTTTGCACTGTTATTGTTTTGTTTGTATGTTTTCATATATCTGTATGTTTGTAAACACTGATTTTTTTTTCTCTTGTATTATATTATATTGTTTATAATATTGTTTACAAAGTATAGGGACATACTGTAAATTGTCTCCTTGTAGCTTGTGAGCGTTTCAGGACGTGCAATTAATCATAGTCACCCAGTATCCTGTTTTGGAATTGCCTTGATTGTTCAGACATGAGTGGCATGGGGATGCAGAATAAAAGAAAAGTAACTACAACCATGCAACATGCATCCACATGCCTGATGCGTAATCTTGGGCCACACAAGTTGCAATCTGAGGGATTGGGAATTCTTCTTGGTTCAGGAAAATGACAAACTTTACATGAATAATTACAGAGCAATGCGTACCATGGGGAAATGTTAAATCCTTGCTTGTAGTGTGCTACAAACAGAGAAAAAAAATGTATTTCTCTCCAGCTAGAACCAAGCAGCAACCAGACACATAATATATCAGAATGACAGTCACCTTGATGGCCGCAGGCAATACAGTCCTTATCTTAGTTTAAGAATGCGCTTAGAGTTACAATAGTTGGCACTGAAACAAAGGTTTTTTTTAATTTGTTGGTCTTTGCTGAAGCTGAGGCAGCAGAAGAGTGCTTCTTGCTGAGGACTTTTTTCAAAACTCTCCTCTTTTTCCGACCAATGCATCTTGCTCTTGCATTCTCTCTTCATTCTCCCAGTGATGCTTACTTTCTAGACGCTTGCTTGTGACTGGGGAAAATAAACAAACTGATATCAAGCTTTCACCCTGACAAGTGGGTACTTTGGCATCATCTGGAATATTGCAGGCGCATTACCGAAGTCAAGCAAGAATAGAAGAATTCCAAATTTATGTCCACTGTGTCAATAGTCTGAACAACTAATCCAGCAATTAACTTGTAAATGGGTTGTAGTCCGTTTATTAGGAGATCATTCTTGTATAATTTAATGGTGTGTTCAGCTGTGCAAAGTTTAGACAGAATTAGACTAGGATATGGATTTAGAAAATTGTAATATTTGCATCAAAGTGTCAACATAATTTGTCTGCTTCTCAAAGGAATGCCGTGCACATATAGTGTTGCCTTTCTTATGCATGTGTTACATTTATGTTACTGGAAACAAGTAAACTTGGCAAGATTTAACCCTTTTAGGTTCATATTAAAACCAAAAGTTTTAACTAATTAATACCGTTGTATGAATACAGTATGAATATACTGTAGCGTATTCATATATATGGCCACATTGATTTTGTGTATCTGTGTTTAGATGTGCATTTATTGTATTGGACAGGAGAATCATATGGTGTGTCTACCTCGTGACAATGCCACAATGCCAAAGATTAGTAAGATTGAACGAGAACTTACCAGTTCGAAGGTTGATCTTTATTTTATGAGGAGTCGAAGTGAGGGATTTCGTGAAGAGCCCGCCGGCGTGCATGCTCGACATACTTCAAAGTAGCGGCGTGGAATCACAGAAACCAACAAAAGAAATGACTTCGCATAGTAAGATTGAAGTGACTAAGATTACCAGATGAAGGTGATTGAGGGTTGGGCGAGGAGGGCACGAAATCCCTCACTTCGACTCCTCATAAAATAAAGATCAACCTTCGAACTGGTAAGTTCTCGTTCAATCTTACTATTTCATTTCGGAGTCACGTGAGTGACTTCGTGAAGACTTCAAAGCTTCTGTGATTACACGCCCTGGACCACGTCCATGCTGACACACCACTACCAGGGATGGATGGGAGGAACAAACTTGCTCAATAGTTCATACTGCAAAACAAGAGCATATTTATGAATAATAAATCAAAAACCCCTCATGCGGGGACATCTCCACGTTCTTGACCTGCATTCAGCACGGCTTCTGCAAACTGTAGAGGAGCAGCAACAGGCTTGTTATAAAAACGCTGGAACACAGCTTCATTAGCCCATCCTGCTGTGGCGAGAATTTGGTCCATAGGCACCTCCATAATCCTCGCCGCTGACGTCGATGCAGCCCTGGTGGAATGAGACTTGAACACATTAGTGTCGATACCTGACTTACCCAAGACGACTCAAAGCCACCTGGATATCGTCTGGACTGTCACTCGATGATGAGGTCTCTTATGAGTGACCAGCAGGTATCTCTCCATTCCTCTGATGCGTGCCGTCACCTTGACATAGTGGCGGATATGTGAGGCTAAACATAGCCTAGCATCTGCGGGGTATGCCGGGAACTTCAGCTGCAGCCCTGTGCACCCAGGTCTATGCTGCTTTAGTAGCTCGTCAATGAAAAAGACTACTTCTGTAGGGGTAGATGTCATTCTGTCGACACGAAGTTTGTGTAGTGTCTGTACCCTCTGAGCTGAAGTCAGCGCTAGTAACATCACCAGCTTCATGGTGAGTTTGTCCAGTTGGAGCCCTTCCATGGGAGACCACATCCTGAGCAGGTTTAATACGTCCCTGACATCCCAGGTGATATTATAGCGTGGTGTAGGCGGATTCATATTGAATATACCCCGCATGAGTCTGGACACTAGCCTGTTGGATCCTACCTCAATATTGAGGTAGAATGAGAGCGCACTTCTGGCGCTGTTGATGGCACTGTAACTTAAGTGTTCATCATGGTGCAACCCCGCGAGGAATTCCAGGACGTCGGTTATTGTCACGTCATCGTACGTGATGCGAGAGCGGCTGCAGTAGGCTTCCCACTTCTTAATATGCGAGCGGTATCTTCGCCTTGTTGACTCTCGACACGACGCCCCGATGGTATCCATGGTCCGAGCTGAGAGGCCGTATTGGACTAACGGCCTGTTCAGAACCTGCAAGCCAACAAATTTAAATAGCCATGGCAGGGATGTGGCTCCCCTGAGACAGGGTGAGTAACCAATTGTGGGCAACCCTTCAAAAGGACCCAAGGTTCATTGAGCATGTCAAAGACCACCGGATACCAAGGCTGTGTGGGCCAGTCGGGTATAATAAGGATGCCCTTGGCAGCATCTGCCTGAATCTTACGCAATACCCGACTGATGAGGCAAAACGGGGGGGGGAAGGCATAGAAAAACCAATTCCCCCAGTCCAGCGAGAATGCATCTAGCGCTATAGCCCCAGGATCTGGTTCCCATGAAACGTAGGTTGGTACCTGATGGTTCAACCGTGACGCAAAAAGGTCAATGTCCGGTTTACCAAATTTGGCTGTGACTTTAGCAAAAATCTCAGGATGCAACATCCATTCAATATTGTCATTAAATTTGCGTGACCTGGTGTCCGCCACAGTATTAAGCTCACCTGGCAAATAGGTAGCTGAAATCCAAATGTCTCTTTGAACACACCAGAGCCAAATTGAGTTAGCCAATTTGTCACACGAAACTGACCTGGTACCACCCATATGGTTTAAGTATGCCACTGCTGTGGTGTTGTCTATTTGGAGACGGACAAGTGCTCCAACAAGCTTGGAACAATACGCACAAAGTCCGTGGAATGCTGCCAGCAACTCCAAATAGTTAATCCCTTGAGTCAACAACATCGTTGACTCAAGGGTGTCCCATCTGCCCCCACAACTAGAGCAATTATCCGTAGCTCCCCAGCCATTGGAGCTTGCATCAGTCTGCAAATATACCACCGGATTAGCCTCCCTGATAGGCTTGAATGAGCTGCTAATGTGGCACACCCACCATTGCAACTCATTTATCGCTTCGGACGGCAGCTGCATTGATCGATCATAATGACCAGCGTCCTGTTGTAACGCAGCAATTTTAACTTTGCAAACTCTGATAATGCAAAGGTCCATATCGCGCTGCCGGAAACAAAGCTACAAGCTTACCAATTACTGTAGCTGTATGCCGAATCGATGGTATATTGGTGCGGATTAAACCTTGACACACCTGGGTAACCTCCTCAATCTTGTTAATTGGTATGGTAACCCTCATGCTCATAGAGTTCACCGTAAACCCTAGGTAATTAATCACCTGGGCAGGGCAGAACTTTGATTTCTCTGGATGGACAATAAACCCTAATTGTTGAAATATATTGACAGCAGCTGCAACTCCCTGTTCAGCCAATTCCAGGGTGTGGCCCACAATTAAGATATCATCTAAATAGGCCATAACTATATGATGTCGCTGTCTCATATAAGCCATTATTGGTTTCACTAATTTAGTGAACAATCTAGGGGCTGTGGTGAGCCCATTAGGCAAAGCCTTGTACTGCCAGAGTTGCCCCATCCAGATGAATTTCAAAAACCTCCTGTCGTATTTCTGGATGGATACTGAATAGTATGCGTCTTTCAAATCGATGCATGCCATAAAGCAACCATGAGAAATCAATGATTTGGCTGTTTCAAACGTATCCATTTTAAAATGAGTATATGTGACAAAAGTATTCAAACGGGTTAGATCAATAATGACACGACAACCTCCATCCTTCTTAGGTCTGGTGAATATATTCGAAACAAATTCAACTGGCTCATGCACCGCTTTCTCAATCACTCCCTTCTGTTCAAGCCTTAAAATTTCCTTGTAGCCTGCTGCCTGTTCTGCAGCAGAGAATTTAAACGTTCGACCGGGCATGTGCTGGGATGGAGGAATGTCGCCATTAATAAACTCAATTTTATGCCCCTGAATATTCTGCAACACATACTCGTCACCAGTAAAATTACCCCATGCACCCAAAAACAGCCGAAGGCGACCACCAACATGTGAAGTTAAACAAAGAGAAAGAGAGAACCAGACCCCTCACCCCCGTGGTTACCGGCGGTCCTTGACACGTGTGGGTGGACGTGGAGGTGCTGGGTTGGCTTGAGGGCGCGGCGTCTTCGTTTTCCACCAGGGTCTCTGCCGACCCTGTCCTAAAAAAGACCCCTGGTGCTGGGTCTGATGTTGCTGTCGTTGTGGAGCTTGAGGGTGGGTCCTCGTCGAGGTACTAGCAGACCCTCGTGAGCGAATGTATGGAGCTTTTGAGCCTGACGGTGTGGGGGCACTCTGAGAGCGCATGATCCCCACCGTTTTGGCTTGTTCGTCAAGCTCTTTGACTCTCTTCGAGAGGTCCTCCCCAAAGAGTTGGCGGGGCGGCGGCGGCGGCGGTGGTTTGCACAATCCTGCAAACTTCGGGTTGAGCACCTCTTGTTGACGGATAGCCGCACTGATGTTGCCCCATATCGGCGTATTGACCACAGGCACGTTGAGGGAGTTGCAATTGGATGGAGCCTTGTGACGGCTCATTGCCTGAATGAGGACTTCTTCCTGTAGTTGCTGGTTGTTAAGAAAGTCCACAGTGGCTGCCAGCTTTGCGTTTAAAGGAAGTCCAGATGAATGTGGGGCCGCAAATTTGGTCGCCACATCCAGAAGATCCTCCGCTGGCACCTCCAACGGAGGTGGTATGGAATCCACCAAAACCTCCTCCTCCTGCTGCTCCAGGCTGATGGTAGAGGCTGGTGACGACGCCCTGTGCCTGTTGCTGCCCTGCTGTAGTTGACGTTGAAGCAGGAGCTCCAGCAGCCGCTCCATACGGTCAATACGCCCTTCACCCTGAACACTCAGGTGGTCGGAGTCCTCCGGCTCTGAAAAGAAAACCGGGCTCCTATCATCGGCCCGCACCTCATCGCGGCCCAGCCGGTGCCGGTAGTTGTCGCTAACAGCCGCCGAGGCGAAACTGCGCGATTCCCGCGCGGGCGTGTTCAACCGCCTCCGTTTAGTGGGAGCTGAAGCCGCTGCCACTAAGGGCACTTGCGGCGTGGTGTCGGCACCAGCCGAAGCATGGCTGCCTGAAGCCCTTGCAGGCTTGCCGGCTGCCCACATCGTGGACTTTGCCGACGCATGGTCTCACCCACCCATCCATGGGGGGCTCGGCGACCGTGACGAGACCCGACTCAACTGACCCGTCCCGGCGTCGAGAGTTGGGGTGTGCCGGCTGGACCTCACATTCGCCCCGGGTCTCGCCCTGGAACCTGACCGCTCCTCCGTGTCAGGCAATGCCTTAGCCCTGGCAGGGTTAGGCTTCTGGGCTCCTGCCCTTCCCCTACTCGGAGGGCTGAGTGGAACGGGCCGTGCAGCCGCACGCACCCAGCTCGAGGTCGCCAGCGAGCCCGCTGACGACCTGACTGCCATGGTAGGGTCCCCCTGCTCTGGCGGCACACCACACTCCTCCTCGTCGAACTCCTCCGAGCTGTGGTGTGCTGGCGGATCTGGACCTGTAATCACAGGGCTTACCCACATCTCCGCCTGAGTCCCGGCCTGCGTTGCAGGTACTGCCGATGGTAAAGGCCCCGGAACTGCTGACCGGCGAACTCGTCCTGACGTCCTCCGGCCCTTGGAACTCCCATCCATGTCCTTGCTGCAAGACATAACCAACAACAAGGACCACCAACTAAAGGTAGGATACTTACCTCCGTGGCCCCTAATGAAGGGCTGGCGAGGAGCGCGCTCCACCGCCAGCCGTCGCAGCAACGCGATACGACGATATGACGAGCATGCGCGCCGGCGGGCTCTTCACGAAGTCACTCACGTGATTCCGAAATGAAATGGAATGAGCAGCCCGTATCTGGTACTTAAAGGGCCTGTCCCACTTGGCAATTTTTTTTGGCAACTGCTGGCATCATATCAGTGTCGCCAAAAGATTTTGAACATTTCAAATCCAGCGGAGACAAACAAAATGTTGCGACACTTGAAAAAACACCGCGCGTCATACGTCATCATGCCGTGTCAAGCCGCGTCACTGCCGCATCACGCCACATCACGCCACAAATTTATCGGTGACCTGTTACGTCAGTCAATGATGCCGGCAGTCGCAGAAAAAATCGCTAAGTGGGACAGGCCCTTAAAGTCTCAATATTTGAATAGGTTAATTACACTGGCTCACTAAATAAATAACTACCTCTTGATGCATAAATGCAGTGTCTTAATGTATTATCATCTCCATAATAGGTTTGTCCCTGTTTAAATTACAAGAATCATTTAGTAGAAATGTAGTGGAATCTTTTAGGACAAAACAAAAAATTTGTAGTACTGGTGTCCCATGAGATGAGTCGAGAGGGAGATGAAGAGCACTGGTTATCGAAGTTAAAATCATAAAAGAAAAAACACAGGCAGCAAAAACTTTTTGAAACTGGAAAAATATTAACAGACGAAATTGAAAAGCACTGCATCTAAATGCACGCTGCAATGTGGATGAACGAACATCGCAAGTGGTCATATATTTCCATTGCATAACCATGGCTAGAGTGTGGCCAACAATGGGAACTACAGTAAAGCTCTGATAAAGAGGTGGGCTAGTGTTGGTAGCAATCAGTACAATACTTATTCAGGATCTTGATTCCCCCCCTACCCAGCAGATTGTCTAAAATTAGAAATGATTTGGGTGAAGCGTGAAGAAGCACCAGAGAACAGAAAACGTTCTTGGAGTTGTTTTAAATGGTTTCAAATAGTAGTAGTGATTCAGAGGAAATTATAAATGTGGGGATTATAAATGCATGTAACAGGGATTATACAGTCACGGATTAACTTGATCTACATTAATATTAACAATATAACAAATGAATTCCTCGTACATGAGCAGTATAGATTTCTAGATCAATATGTAGAGGAACCAACTGAGAAACTAGCTACTCTAGGAATGTGCCACAGGAAATTTAAATGTGGATATTATCTTCCAAACTGTTACTGATTCTGGAATGGCTCCTGCAGGTGGAAGGGTAGACAATGGTTTAGTTAAAGCAAAAGTCAAGATGAGGGTATAATGGAAAGTTTTACGTGAAATAGGAGTGCTTTAAGTAGATTAGAAATAAAATATATTGAAATTAATATCTATCCATGAAAAACCTATTTCCACGTGAATATGTGAGAAAAATTATTCATCGGCATCAATTATGCATTGGCAAGAAACATCTATTTAGAAACCATAAATCTGTATAATATGCATGGAGGCACATATTATTGTAGAGCACCACAGATAGGCAGAGACAAAAAGGAGCCATCAATATAATTATAATTACAATTGTATTAACAGAGCTTTGTTCTTTTTTCTACACCAAAGGCCTCTTGGTGATCCTGAAGCTTGTGAAAATCTCACTCAATTATCGGTTAAACAGAATCTATTCAATGAAAATCAAATTACTACTCTACTGAAAGAGTACTGCGGATCACATTTAGACCACATTTAGATGACACAAAGGTAAAGAAAAGGATATTCGGGAGTACTGTAATAAAACATTTCCTTCTAAATTGATAAGAACAGGAATGGTGAGGAGGTGGGTGGTGGAAGGAGAATTGGGATGTGAGGGGTAAGAAAGAAACTAATAAAAAAATAATAATTTCTGTAACTAAATGGAGCTTACTAATTAAAGTTTTAATATTAGTAAAATTAATCTCTGTACCAATTATGAAACTGGAGAAAGATTGACTATTGATCTAGGGGCTAGTGGAATCAAGGGATATGGGGAGAAGGCAGGCACAGGTTATTGATTGGGGACGATCAGCCATGATCACAATGAATGGCGGTGCTGGCTCAAAGGGCCGAATGGCCTCCTCCTGCACCTTTTTTCTATAATTCTATGTTTCCATGATGGAATACTTCATCAAAGCACTTCACGATGATCGATGCCAAGGTTATTGGTCGGTAATCATTCATTCCTGAGATCTTGCTATTCTTTGGATGATGGTGGTCTTTTTCAAGCAGGTGGGTACCTGAGAAAATGTCCATGAGCAGTTCCATTTGTTGGTCTACATAGTTCCTAAGGCCTGGGGCTCCATCTGGGCCAGTTGCTTTTTAGGGGTTCACACTTAGGAAGGCCGAACTTCTGCAACAATGAGCCTGGGAAAAGGGACCCTCAAGTCCGACAGCATGGATGTCATCGCCTTGTCGGCCTTCTGCTGAAAGTGAGCATACGTTCATCAGAGGGATGCACTATCACCACCGATGCTACCTGACTTTGCTTTGCAGCCAGTTATAGTATTCAAGCCTTGCCATTGTCTGCGGGCATCAGAATGATTATACTGATTCTCAAATTTAAAGCAGAATTGTCCCTTGGCATTCTTGATGGCTTTGCGAAGATCGTTGCAAGCTTTCTTGTACCATTCAGGATCGTTTGACTGTACACAGCAGTCTTGGCCTTCACCTGGGGAGTGGACCTCATGGTTCATCCATGGTTTATGATTGGGGAACACTTGGATTGTCTTCAATGGCATGCATTCCTCCATGCACCTGCTGATGAAATCAGTCACAGCAGTGGCTGTATTCATTTGGGTTCTCTGCAGATTCCCTGAATGTGGACCAGTCCTCTGACTCAAAACAGTTGTGTAAAGCGTCACTTATTTCCACAGACCAACGCAGAACAACACCTCTGTACTGGGTTTTTCTGCTTCAATTTTTGTTTGTAGGCAGGGAGTAAAGGCACTGCTTGCTATGAGCAGTAGACAATGTTTGTGCCTGTGTGACAGTGGTCGAGGCTGTTCCGCCCCCTGGAGGACAAGAGACACACTGATAGTATTTTGGTAGAACGCTCTTGAGGTTGGGTTGATTGAAGTCCCCAGCTACAATGACCAGGGCTTCGGGCTGTTTATCTCAAGGCCTTCGGTAGCGGAGTACAATTCATTCAGAGCAAGTTTGACATCAGTATGGGGAGGGATATGGACTGCTGTCAGGATAGTTGAGCTGAATTCTCATGGTAGATAGTTAGATATTCCATGTCCTGGGATCATGAGCTCGCGTGAACCACCAGGTCTGAGTACCACGAGGTATTGATTAGAATGCAGATCCGTCTGCTTCTAACCATGCCCCTTCTATGCTCTCATAATTCTATAATCTTATCATGGAGAGTAATGGAGGGGAAGTTTATTAAAGAGCAATGGAAGAATAAAGATTAGAATTAACAAAGTCATGAGGGATTCAGACAAAGTCTGGTTTCGACCCGAAACGTTGCCTATTTCCTTCGCTCCATAGATGCTGCCTCCCTCGCTGAGTTTCTCCAGCATTTTTGTCTACCTTCACTTCTGTCAGTATTGGTTTTAATGACAGGAAAGAGGATGGCTGGGTGCCAGCAGCAGAGGTGAAGTCAAGAGTCAAGAGTATTTCATTGCACCAGGAGCATAACAAATACATTCTTACTTGCTGCAGCATTACAGGACCATTAGCACATCAACACAACAAATGCATGTGCAGTAATCAATAATACAATAAATTATCAGTAATACAGATAACAAGACCACAATAGTGCAAGCTGAATTGTACAGAGCAAATTCTGGAGCACTCATTATAGATTGTTGCTGAGGCAAGGTTGTGGTCTGGGTTGTGTAGCTTGGTTCAAGTGCTTGACGGTTGATGGGGGAAAAAACTATTCGTCAACCTGCAAGTAATGGTTCTCAGGCTTCTGTGCCTGTTTCCTAATGGTATCAGGGAGAAGAGAATATGCCAGGGCGGTGTGGGTATTTGATTATGTTAGCTGCTTTCTTAATGCAGTGCTTCTTGTAAATCCCTTTGATGGTGGGAATGTCTATACCCGTGATGGACTAGGCAATATCCATCATTTTCTGCAGTTTCCATAGTTCTTGCTTGTTTGAGTTACCAAACAAAGCTGTGATATAACTAGTCGGTATGCTCTCCTTGGTACACCTGTAGAAGTTTATCAATTTATCAATGAGTATTCAGCGTCATACTTAATCTCCTTAAACTTCTTTAATATGGATGATATTTGGTTTGGACTATTACAGAAAGGTTCAGTACAATACTTCATTGAGGCTTTCAAACCCTTTCATGACTTGATGCCTTCCAATCTCTCTAACTCCTCTGGTCCTACAATATCTACCACAATCCCCAAACTATTCCAATTCTGGCTACCAATACAACTTAAATGTTCAAAATTCAACCATGGGCTGACGATTTCAGGTCACTAGGTTCCAACCTCTGGAATTTCCTTTCATTGTTTACATTCCTCTCCCTTTTAACATCACCTCTAAGAGTCATTACTTTGATCAAGTGCTAGATTAGCCTCCCCAATATTTTCATGTAGCTTGTTGTCAAATTTTATTTGATACCGCTTTTGTGGGATGCAATTTGACTTTAATACACATTGAGGAGACAATATAAATATTATAATATTAATGTCATGATAGACATTTCTGTATGTAGGAAATGAATCATATTGAATTGTTTGTAAAGAACACTGGGGATCTTGTTGGGGGCAGATAGAAACATAGAAACATAGAAAATAGGTGCAGGAGGCCATTAGGCCTTATGACCCACCACCCCCATTCATTGTGATCATGACTGATCATCCACAATCAGTAAACCGTGCTGCCTTCTCCCCATACCACATGATTCCACCAACCACAACCTCGTGAATTTACACTGCACTCCCTCAATAGCAAGAATGTCCTTCCTCAAATTAGGAGACCAAAACTGCACACAATACTCCAGGTGTGGTCTCACCAGGGCCCTGTTCAACTGCAGAAGGACCTCTTTACTCCTATATTCAAATCCTCTTGTTATGAAGGCCAACATGCCATTAGCTTTCTTCACTGCCTGCTATATCTGCATGTTTACTTTCAGTGACTGGTTTACAAGGACACCCAAGTCTTGTTGAACGTCCCCTTTTCCTAATCTGACACTATTGAGATAATAATCTGTATCCTTGTTCTTGCTGCCAAAGTAGATAAGCTCACATTTATCTCCATTGTACAGCATCTGCCATGCATCTGCCCACTCACTCAACCTGTCCAAGTCATCCTGCAACCTCCTAGCATCCTCTTCGCAGTTCACACTGCCGCCCTGCTTTGTCATCTGCAAATTTGCTAGTGTTACTTTTAATTCCATCATCTAAATCATTAATTTATATTGTAAATAGTATGTGGCCCCAGCTCCGAGCCTTACAGCACTCCACTCGCCACTGCCTGCCAATCTGACAAAGACCCGTTTATTCCTACCCTTTGTTTCCTGTCTGTCAATCAATTCCCTATCAATGTCAATACCCTACCCCCAATACCATGTGCTCTAATTTTGCCCACTATTCTCCTGTGTGGATCCTTATCAAAGGCTTTCTGAAATCCAGATACACTACATCCACTGGCTCTCCTTCATCCATTTTACTTGTCACACCCTAAAAAAATTCCAGAAGATTAGTCAAGCAGGATTTTCCCTTCATAAATCCTTGCTGACTTGGACCAATCCTTTTACTGCTATCCAAATGTGCCGTTATTACTTCTTTACTAATTGACTCCAGCATCTTCCCCACCATCAGGCTAACTGGTCTATAATTCCTCATTTTCTTTCTCGCTCCTTTCTTGAAAAATGGGATAACATTAGCTATCCATAGGATCTGGTCCTGAATCTATAGAACATTGGAAAATGATCAACAATGCATATACAATTTCTAGCCACCTCTTTGAGTACCCTGGGATGCAGACCATCAGGCCCTGAGGATTTATTAGCCTTCAGTCCATCAGTCTGAAAGTCCCAAATTTATTTCAGTTCTCTAGCACATCCTCTAGTACATCTGGGAGATTGCTTGTGTTTTCCTTAGTGAAGACAGAACCAAAGTACCTGTTCAACTCTTCTGCCATTTCCTTGTTCCCCATAATAATTTTACCTGCTTCAAGAGACCCACATTTGTACTAATCGTTTTCTCTTAACATACCTAAAGAAGCTTTTACTATCCTTCTTTATATTCTTGGCGAGCTTACCTTCATCTTTGTACTTCATCTTTTCGCCCCGTATTGCCATTATTGTTCCCTTGTGATGCCCTTTGAAAGTTTTCAAATCCTCTGGATTTCCCCTGCTTTTTGCTATGTTATACTCCTTTTCTTTTAGTTTTATACCGTCCCTAACTTCCCTTGTCAGCCATGGTTGCCTCTTACTCCCCTTACAGTCATTCTTCATCTTTGGAATGAAATGATCCTGCATCTTCTGGATTATGCCCAGAAATTACTGCCATTGCTGTTCCACCATCATTCCTGCTAGGATCCTTTTCCAGTCGACCTTGGCCAGTTCCACTCTCATGCCTTCATGGCCCCCTTTGTTCAACTGCAACACTGACACTTGTACTCTGATTTAAACTTCTCCCTCTCAAATTGCAGATTAAAACTTATCATAATATGGTCACTACCTCCTAGCAGTTTCTTTACCTTGGGTTCATTAGACAACACTAAATCCAGAATTGCCTTCTTTCTGGTAGACTCCATTACAAGCTGCTCTAAGATTCCATCTCAGAGGCACTCTACATAACTTAATTTCTTGGGGTCCAGAACCAACCTGATTTCCCCCGTCTACCTGCGTATTGAAATCTCCCATAACCACAGTGGCATTATATTTCTTACACATCAATTTTAACTACCGCTGCAACTTACACTCTATATCCAGGCTACAGATTGGGGGCCTGCAGATAACTCCCATTAATGTCTTCTTCTCTTTACAATTCCTCTATCCATAGCAACATTGTCAGTCCCTATGTCACCCTTCGCAAGGAACTGAATTTCATCCCTCACCAACAGAGCTACCCCACCTCCTCTGCCCATCTGCCTCTCCTTTCTATAGGATGTATAGCCTTGAATATTCAGTTCCCAGCCACGATCCTCCTGCAGCCATGTCTCTGTAATCCTCACAATGTCGTATCTACCAATCTCTAACTGAGCCTCAAGCTCATCCACTTTACTTCCTATTATAATACTTTTAATCCATTACTCACCTCACCTTTCACATCAATTCCTAATTCACTTGGCCATAATTTCCTATCCCTCTGTGAGCTTACTGTCCTGTTAATTCTGGTACCTTTCTTAACTTTTCCAATGCTCTCTTTCCCTATAACTCTATTCTTGTATTTCCAAATTCTTTCTCCCCCCCCTCCCCCCTCCCTCCCCCTCCCACTATTTAGTTTAAACCCACCCATGTAGCAGTGGCAAACCTGCCTGCCAGAATGCTGGTCCCCCTCCTATTAAGGTGCAGCCCGTCCCTTTAGTACAATTCACCCTTACCCCAAAACAGATCCCAGTGGTTTAAGAATCTAAATCCCTGCACCTTGCACCAGCTCCTCAAACACACATTCAAGTGGTACAATCCCCTATCTCCTTGTTCCTGCCCTCACCAGCATGAGGAAATGGAAGCAAACCGGAGATAACCACCCTGGAGTTCCTGCTTTTCAGCCTTCTTCCGAGCTCTCTAAAGTCATGCTGCAGAATCTCTTTCCTCTTTTTCCCGACGTCATTTGTGCAGAAATGCACTACCACTTCCGGCTGCCCCCATTCCCCCTTCAGGAAGCCCTGCAATCGGTCCGTGATGTCCTGGAAACCTGGCACCAGGGAGGCAACACATCATCCTTGAATCCTGCCTGTTGCCACAGAAACCCCTGTCTGTACCTCTCACTGTGGAGTCCCCTACTACCACGACTCTGCCTGACATCTGTCTCGTCGGCTTTGCACGGCGCCACGTTTTGACTCGCAGACCTGTCCGCCGCTCAGACTGGCAGTTTTTTCTGCCCCTACAGCTACAGGGTGTCCCTGTTTTCAAGAGGTACAACCCCTGGGGTCTCCTGTACTCCAATGCGTAGTCTCCTCACCTCAGCCTCCGCGCCGAAGACTCTCGAGCCAAAGACTCGCACTTTTCTCATAAGGCACCTCACTCGACAAGGCCACACCCCAACAGGCGGCTCCCCTTCTCAGCCAATCCCCGCACTCACTCCTTCACCTGCCGTTCCTCTGCCGACCTTGATGGTACTGTAGGTGTTGCAGGTTGGCCCCGACTGGTTTTTAAATCACCCGCTCATGAAAAAACACTGAAAACTCCCAAGAGACTACCTTCTCAGCCAATCCCTGCACTCACTCCTTCACCTGCTGCTCCTCTGCCGACCTTGAAGGAACTGGGATCCGACTGGATATTTGGGCCATCTTAGCATCACGTGTGAGGAACCAAGTGCTGTTTTCTCATATGATATTATGGAGGAGTGGCATGTAAATGAAACTACAAGGAGACTACAGATAAATGCTTGGGAGAAAAACAGAAATAAAAATGTGGGCATTTATACTTATATAATGTTACCTGATTTTGAATATTGCTCTTCTACCTCGGGATGATTTCAATGTATCAATGTCCTTTTATATAATTTCTGCAATCTTGAGGTCGTCCGGGGCTTTATTGTTCATGTCCTAATCAACATCAAGTCCCATTCACCCATCATCCCTGCACTTGCTGACAAGTGGCTCTCAGTTCAGCAGCACATTGATATTAAATTCCCATCCATACTTTACAGTCCTTCCATGGTCTTTCCATTGCCATTGCCATTGCCCTCAGTAATATCTGTGTCTCCAATGGTCATTTTATTTTTAGTTTTAGAGATATAACGTGGAAACAGCGCCTTTGGCTCACAGAGTGTGCGCCAACCAATGATACACCAGTTCTATTTTATCCTACTTTGACATCCTACCCACTAGGGGCAATTTACAGAAGTCAATTGACCTACCTGCACGTCTTTAGAATGTGGGAGGAAACTGAAGCACCTGGAGAAAACCCACGCAGTCACAGAGAGAACATACAAACTACGTACAAAACAGCACCTATTGTCAGGATCACTGGCACTATAAGGTAGCAACTCTACCGCTGCGCCACCGTGCCGCCCTAAGCACCTCCAGATTTAAGTGCTGCAAGAGCTCAAATCTTTGGAATTCATTCTCAAAGCCTTTATACCTCTTTACCTTTCTTCATTCCTTTTAAAATCCGCTTTAAAAACAACCTCATCGAGGCTGCCTTTGGTCATCCATCCTAACATTTGTGGTGCTCAGCATCAATTTCTTGATTTATAATGCTCCAATGAAGAGCCTTGAGCAGTTTTGCTGTATTGAAAGACATTATATAAATGGAACCTGTTGTTATTAGCCGCATTATTATATTCAGCAGCTTATAATGGAATATTCAGTTTTCCATCGTAAAACGAGATTTCTGCATTTTCTATTATAAGGTGCTTTATAGCTGAATATATATACAGTGTAAGATGAATACTGTTAAACATAATACAATGAAATTTCCGTCTTACAGCCATTGGTCTCTCCATTTTAACTGAAGTTTCAATTCCCGGGAGTATTTTAGTTTTCTTTCTGCAACGTCTATGCACTGGAGTTGTCAATTCTCCCAGGAGAGCAGTGACAGAAATCAGTGAGCTGCTTGGAAATCTTTATCCTCACAGTCCAAATCCCCTGTTGCTTAACCTTTCCTCCTTTTTTTTCTCTCCTTTTTTGGCATGATAAATGAAGCAAATACCAAAGAGTCTCCCTTTATCTCTTTGGAAGAAAAAGATCCTCCTTGAATGCTGACAGTGATTACTGCCCCTACCTCAAAATATACTGATGCAAGACAGATTTCCAGATTTCCTGCTTTTCCCTTTCTATTATCACAGCTGAATTATTCAGCAGCACCTGTGAAGGATGAAGAATGCAGGCACTGGTTTTAGAATGTTAGAGTTAGAATTACGTGTTGATTTCTTCAGCGACTCTTTAGTGTGTCTGGCAGAAGAATGTGATGTCCCCATCTGAATGTAATTAGAAATCTGGAGGATTTGATGATGTGCCAAATCCTAGTACTGTTGAACTCACAGCCAGGTCGCACCCTCTGCTTACTTGCGATATCTTTCCAGAGGCATTCAAAATATTTGTGGTTTTACTGCAATGGGAAATCTAGATTAGTACCTTAGAAATGTACTGTTGTGGTGGACTTTCAATTACTATTTTAGCTATTCAGAAGCACTTTATGTGCACACATTTAACATTTTATTTTAGAATAAAAATAATGGTGTCAATCTCTGATTTGGGGCAGAATGCATTTAAAATGCTTTTGATTATAATTTTAAACATAGCAGTCTCAAGAAGCGTATCCCTATGGTTTGAATAGCTTAGAGCAGACATACATGAGCATTAAAAAATATTGTCCATGCAGAAAAAGATGATTAACATGCTTAGCTAATTAATCCCTTAGCATTGAACAATAAAGTACTAGCAGCTGTCTTAAGTGTCACAAGCTAATTAGCATTATTAAACTTCAGAAATAATTGTCTCATTTGTTCTATTTCATAATACCATTTCTTAATTGTGCATTGGAGATCACCAGTTATAAATGATGGTTTCGATTTCACTTGCCTACTTGCATTTTGATGAGAAGAACATAAAAAAAAATTTCGAATTATTCATTAAAAGAAGGAAATGCTAACCAGATAGGGAACAGAAATATTGCAATTACTTTTACATTAAAGAGGTTTCATGCTAATAACTTTATAAATTCAACTAACAAGATGTTTTGTTACATGCATTAATTTCAATTTGTGCTCCACTGCAAATCATGCATATATTCCTTTTTGAAGGATCCTCATATTAATTTATATTCTGTAGGCAGTACTCCGTGGCAAATATTGCCCACAGCTCTAGGACTAGTGCAACTAGAATCAAATTCATAAGATAACAACTGGATTGAAAAGATGGAAAACAATGAACATTTTTGTTTTGAAGAATGCGATATCTTTTAAAAAGTAGGACTAAGAGCATTGGTAATTATGCAAATATAATTGTTAAATCGATAAAATGAACCATCTGGTACAGGACATTATCACTAATCTGTAAGTGAACATTTTATTACCGATTCTGTTGTGCTGTTTTCCCCTTATGGTACATATTAGCAGTTTCCTACTGCATTATTGTGGGCCTTGTGTTTGATGCTTTTGCTTGGCTCACATCCCAGATGAGAATTGCAGTCTTTATACAGATAAATGATGCAGTGCATATTTGACAACACGTGAAGCTCCGCAATTCTAAAGCCCAGAAAGTGATGAACATTTGCAATAAAAAGGAACTACAAATGCTGGTTTATACCAAAGGTAGATGCAAAATGCTGTAGTAACTCAACAGTCAGGCAGCATCCCTGGAGAAAATGGATAGGTGACATTTTGGGCCGGTACCCTTCTTCACACTCTCAATATATATTTCAGCGATAAACATGTGTGCTGTCTACTGACATCTAAAAAATATATAGATTTACTGCAGCGTGAAGGGGGCTTTGGAATTTACAAACATATTTTAATTTAAATTCCATTATTGTGTTTTGCTTTCACTTTTACCCACATATTATTCTCATCGCCCTCTTTGTGGCTTTATATCATCTAAGTTGACTAGTGGGGATATATGGAAACTACAGATTAATCCATAGATGGGACAGGAACCGGCAGAAAGGTTGAATGTTTGGGTAGTTTGTGAGATGATATTTTCCTCTTTACACTACTTTTGTACTTACATTTGACTTGATTGTACTCATGCATGGTATGAATTGACTGGACAGCATTCAAACAGTTTTTCACTGTATCTCAGTGCACATGATAATAATAAACCTTCACAAATATTATTTTGCTTCTAAGTTGGAAATCACATGTTATGTGTCAAAATAAAGATTCATAGTGATTTTTTGTTGAGATAAATGCGAATCTTTGGCATAGTTTTTTAAATAATTGATATCCAGCAAAGACGATAAACTTAGATTGTTTTAGAAATCTTGAGACTAAATTGCAAATGGTTAAAAGCTGTCAATTTAACCAAATTAAAATCAGTTTTTTCTAAATACAGGCAAAAAACAATTTTAGTTAATGATCTCTCGGTACATCTAAAATGCATTATCATCTTTTTTTATCTGTTTATAGGATTTAAGATAATAGCATTAACAAAATTGACAGGCTAATGGTAGAAAAATCTTGTTATTTCCTTGCTATTATTGTGAACTCTCCATTATAATTCACTGCGATGTACCAGATATCTATAAACATCATGTTTATAGATACTACTTACAAATATGTAATTCACTGTATGTATTCCTTCTTCCACATATTTCTTATTTCATGTAATGGATGAATGTTAATATTTTTCAAGGTTAATCCCAGCACATCCATGTTAACAATTTTAATATAATATTCACAGTTAGGTGTCAAAGCTAATCTTTATCCTTAATATATAATAATACTCTCAATGGGGATGAACACATTCACAGAAATGTTGTAAGCATTTATAGAGCTTGATTTTCAAAATGGGTGAAAGAAATTAGCATTGTTGCAATGTGGGCTCAAGAATTCTAAAGCATCCAAAAGCTGAGGAAAGCAAACTCCGGGGTCCCATAAAATCAGATTCCATTGCTTGGACATTTCATCTGTAGTCAGTGAGCTAATTAGTATCTGATATGATTGCCTGCAATTCAGCTACAATTTACATCGGTCACCACACATTGATTACCGCCAATGATAAATTGATGGTAGTACTGTTGTTTCAGAATATTGTGTTCCAGCCTATAATCTTATTTAACCTTGCAACTAAACAATCAATAAACAGAAAGAAGAACCTAGTTCTCAGCTGCATGCCAATGGTCCTGCATAAATAAAGCATTTGCACTTACCTGTGAGGTGAGTTCTGTTGGGTACAACGATTCTTCAAGAGTTAGATGTTGTACCATGCTGTTATAGTTTGTTTTTGCCTCCAGCTGTTGTGTCATTTTCTTAAGTGATCCTTCTGGATCAAAGATAACTCTGCTTTGGGTCTATGGGTTCTGAAGTTGGTATCTGCTGATTTATCTGCTAGATCTGCAGACTCCATCATCAGTGGAGAGAGGGTTACACAAAAAGCTGGAGAAACTCAGCGGGTGCAGCAGCATCTAAGGAGTGAAGGAGATAGGCGACGTTTCGGGTCGAGACCCTTCTTCAGACTGGTCAGGGATCAGGGAAGCGAGAGATATAAACAGTGATATGGAGAGATAAAGCAAGAACAATGAGTGAAAGATATGCAAAAAAGTATTGGTGATAAGGAAAGCAGGCCATTGTAAGCTGTTTCTGGTGTGAAAATGAGAAGCTAGTGCAACTTGGGGGGGAAATGATGGAGAGATGATGTTTAACAGAGCTTTGTTCTCTCTATCATTAGTCTATGAATCCTCCCATTGCTGAGTTTTGAGATGTTCAGCACATTACCTTTTGCTCTTTCTGCATTTTGTGCAACCATGGTATTCTAAATATCTGACAATGATGGATTTATCAAGACCTTAAGAATGTTTTGGCGGCATTTTGTCTATTTTCTTGGAATATTTTCTCCATGAGGACATTTTAAGTGGAGTATTGTATTGGGAGTCTTGTGTCAGGCATGCGGGCAATGTAACCCATCATAGAAACATAGAAGCATAGAAATTAGGTGCAGGAGTAGGCCATTCGGCCCTTCGAGCCTGCACCGCCATTCAATATGATCATGGCTGATCATCCAACTCAGTATCAAGAGGTGGCTTTGTATAACCAAGACATTAGCGCTAGGGAATTGCCAACCTCCCACAGTCACACTATGGTGGTCAGGGTGGCGCAGCAGTCACGGTCGCGCAGCAGTAGAGTTGCTGCCTCACAGCAAATGCAGCGCCAGAGACCCGGGTTCGATTCCGACTACAGGTGCAGCCTGTATGGAGTTTGTACATTCTCCCCATGAGCTATGTGGGTTTTCTCCAAGATCTTCGGTTTCCTCCCACACTCCAAAGATGTACAGGTATGTAGGTTAATTGGCTTGGTAAATGTAAAACTTGTCCATAGTGGGTGTAGGATAGTGTTAATGTGCGGGAATCCCTGCTCGGCGTGGACCTGGTTGGCCGAAGGGCCTGTTTCCGCATTGTATCTCTAAACCCAATCAATTGTTGAAAGGAATTAGACGATCTTTGTAAATTGATGAATATATTTCAACGTTATCCTCACCAACAGTTAATTAACTCACTTTTTTGTTGTGTTGTGTCATCTCTGGTCCCTTCTTTAGTGGTGAAGGTCCTTATCCAATATTAGCCCCTTGTGCTTTCCCCATAATGGAACACAGTAAATAGTAGAAATAAATTATGTTGTTTGATCTCACCAGGCCTATCCAGGCATCATATAAGCGAGTAAAATTTCCATTTAATGATCAATTATTGTAGCACAACCCGATTGTTGCTTCCTTACAGGATCTTATAAACAGGCATACGAACAGGGATTAGTCATTGTCCAAGGATAAGGTATTTTATTTGCTAAAAATAGACACAAAAGGCTGGAGTAACTCAGTGAGACAGGCAGCATCTCTGGATAGAAGAAATGGGTGATGTTTCGGGTCGCAATGCTTCTTCAGGCCTCATTTGCCATACAGGAGCAGAAAATTGGGCTACTGGTGGATAAGGATTGCTGTTGGAAAAAAAAATAATTATGTCAGTTGTCATGGAAGCAGGCACAGACTTGTGTGATGAATAGTTAATAATCAAATATTAGTCACATCTTACATATTTTAAAACATGCTTACAGTTCAAATATAATGATGTTATGTGGAGAGGACTGCTGTTTAAACTGGGGTGGGATTGCGCTGAAATATGGGCCAACTAAAATATGCCCTTCTGTTGCTTCTAGTTTATTAGTGGAGAAAGTGATGAAAGAGTCTGCTTAATCAGATTTAGTAAACAACCCTCTGCTTTGTGCTAGAATGAGCTGCAGGCAGATCAGTGTTGGTGCTTTCCTCCTGGCAGCCTGGTAAGAGCTGGTGTCTGAGGGCCAGAGTTAACATTAATGTGGTTCCACCTATTGGCAGTTGACTCCAAGAATATCTTTTTAAATACCTCTTAAAATGTTAAGGCTTTCTTTCCTTTCCATCCCCCAAAACCGTAGAAACGTTATTCTGGGCCACTGCCCACTGTTGGAAAGTGATTATTTCTGTAAGCTCACCTGCTATTTGCAGTGTCTACCTATCCATTTACTTCCATCCTCTTCCCTTCCTCTTCTTGCTGGAATAAAATTGCCAATAGAATTCCTCAGTCCTCAGCCTGAAACCCCTTAAGAGTTCATGTTCCACAGTAACTAAAATTAATTGTCTTTGCAAAAGTAGACAAAAAGCATTGTGTAATCTGATGAAAATCACTCCAAAACCTTTGGGAGTTTCAGCAAATTGCAACGTAATCCTCCTAAAGTAATTTATTGTGGTGTATATCATTGCATGACATTATTGAATAAACAGGGGTCTCATATTTCAGAAGCTCTCTGTGCTTTTCATGATGTTTACCAGTATTTACACTACCCATAGTTGGAACATGTTTTATGTGTATGCTCACATACCTTACAATGGTTATCTCTTAAAATTACACAGTCAACTGCAGTAACATCAAGGCTGCTGGTGATGAGAGCAGTGAGTAACTCCATCATCTCACCCAATCTGCATTGATGAATGCCACACCAGCCTCTTTCCAACAATCTGGAAATTTGGAATAATGAAGTGTGGAAATGTGACCTTGATTGGAAATACTACACATGTTATTTAGTAGGTTATGATTGCATTGAGCTACACTTGTGTAAGTTATTTCAACATTTTGTTGGTAGGTTCCAAAATTAATCATGACTACATCGCTTGTATTGTAATAATTACATTTTTATTTTACTGCTTCCCACATTGCAACCGTGGATTCAAATATATCTCGGCTGGTTTCAGGTACAGAAAGAATGCTGGAGACACTTTTTTTAAATATTCAGTGACCAGTCAACCAAAAGTAATCTCCTGTCTGGTCTAATATAATTCCTTTCTTCTATTGTGAGTTTTGATTTTTTGAAGGTTATTGTGAACACACAATCACATTAATCTGATGGAATCAAACGTTGGTTAAAATTTGGTCAATTTGTCAAGCAGTCACTGCCTACATTGGGAATTTGATGCTCAAGGGTATTGACATCTGTCTTTTACTGTGAACTCTCGGTACTTAATTAAATGTACTTCAGATTTTGATTTGAACTCTCCTGTTAAAGCACAATCACAGTGGACAGACTTCAGGACTAATTACAAACTGCAATGCACCAGCATCTGCCACTTCAGGTTATTGGCTTCTCCATGATTCCTGTCTTCATCATCGGTATCTTGGTGGTTGTAGGAACGTTTTCATAGATAGCTTGAGATCATGATTCGTCCTGTTTGTTTTAGAGAGATACAATATGAAAACAGTCCTGTGGCCCATTGAGTCTGCACTGGGCATTAACCAACTATTTGGACTAAGCCAATATTAATCCCATTTTTAATTCTCTCTACATTGTCATCAACAACCCCAGATGCCACCACTCATCTACACACTAGGGTTATTTCAAAGTGGTCATTAACCTACCAACACACATGTCTTCAGGATAGTGGAAGCAACTGAATCATCCAAAGGAAACCCAAATGGTCTCAAGGAAAATGGGCAAATTCCACACAAGCAGGACACGAGATCAGGATAAAACCCAGATCTCTGGCAATGTGAGGCAGCAGCTCTACCAGCTGTGCCACTGTGCTGCTTATGGTACATTGTCCTTCATCAGTCAAGATATTGAGTATAGAAGTTGGGACATTATGTTACAGTTGGTGATGCCACATTTGGAGTATTGTGTTCAGTTTTGGTCACCGTGCGACAGGAAGGATGTCATTAAGCTGGAATGAGTGCAGAGAAGATTTACAAGGATGTTGCCAGGAGTCGAAGGCCTGAGCTGTAGGGAGAGGTTGGGAAGGCTAGGACTTTATTCATTTGTGTGCAGGAAGGGTGATCTTTTTGATGTGTATAAAATCATGAGAGTAATACATAGGGAGACTTTACCCAGGATAGCGAAATCAAAAGCCAGCGGACATAGATTAAAGGTGAGAGGGGCAAGATTTAATAGGAACCTGGACAACTTTTTCATACAGAGGGTGGTGGGTATATGGAACGAGCTGCCAGAGGAGGTGACTGAGGCAGGTATTATTACAGCATTTAAAAGTCACTTGGACAGGTACATGGATAGGAAAGGTTTAGACGCATATAGGCCAAATGCAGGCAAATGGGACTAGCTTAGATGCGTCATCTTGGTCAGCATGGACAAGTTGAGCTGCCGGGCCTGTTTCCGTGCTGTATGACTACCGATTAGAAGGGTGCTGGGGAGATTCTGAATCTTACAGATCTATTGTTATATAACTTAGTTTCTGGTTGGAAACTAAGAAACCTAGAAAACAGAAAAGCCGTGATCAGCCGTGATCATATTGAATGGCGGTGCTTGCTCGAAGGGCCGAATGGCGTATTCTTGCACCTATTGTCTATTGTCTATTTTCTCTCAGTGAAGTCCAGGTTAAGAAACTGGAAAGTTTTAGCATTGTACTGCTGCTGGCAAATTCATTTCACTTGCACTTTATGTGCAATGTTACGAATAAAACTGATTGGTGTTGTTTGTTGTTGAAGGCGGTTGAATCAACCAAATCCTTAGTTGAATGTTATGCTGTCAACCCTCCACCCACTAGCAACTTTTATATTTACCAAGCCAATTAACCTACACACCTGGTACGTCTTTGGAGGGGTGTGGGAGGAAACCGAAGATCTCGGAGAAAACCCACACAGGTCACGGAGAGAACGTACAAACTCTGTATAGACAGCACCCGTAGTCGGGATCGAAATCCGGGTCTCCTAGCGCTACATTCGCTGTAAGGCAGCAACCCTACCGTTGCACCACCATGCCACATTATTGAGTGGGAAGAGGTGTGTCCCATCAATAATTGAAAATGGCTCAAGTTCTCCATCTCTGAGTGGGGATCAGGGAAAATATGGAAGGGGAAAGGGGTATTCTGAAATAAGGGTATGCTGTGGAAGATAAATTATGCTGAGTTTTTCACACAGATAGTTGTGAGTGTGGATTTCTATGCCTCAGAGCGCAGTGGAGGCCGGTTCTCTGGATACTAGATAGGGCTCTTAAAAATAGCAGAGTCAGGGGAAATCAGGGAGAAGGCAGGAACGGGTACTGATTGGGGATGATCAGCCGTGATCACATTGAATGGCGGTGCTTGCTCGAAGGGCTGAATGGCCTACTCTTGCACCTATTGTCTATTTTCTCTCAGTGAAATGTAGGTTATGAAAAATTAGTTGTTTTTTGAAACAAATATGCCCTATCTCTGTGATGGTTGCCATGGAAAACCTAGGTGAAATATTTCACCTGCAAGATGTATTTGTGAGGGGTGTGTGTATATATATGAGGTCCCCTCTCTGAGAAATGTTCACGATGATCCTTCTTAGGGTTTCACTATCAATCGCTTGTGAGGACAAAATGTAAGAAGTGAGCAGTGCACAATCAGGAGCTGATTACATTGTCACCTAAGCAAGCTGATAATCAATAAGCATTGTGGAACTCAAAGGAGGACCTTCTTGCCAAAATCTGTCCGGAATTCAATTGATATATATAGTGGTTATAAGGAATTGTTGAAAAGAATTTGTAAGAAACTACTGACTCCTTGCATCTTGAAAAGAACACCTTATGAACCCAAGTTTAGAACGGAGTAAAACTAAGATCGGCAAACGAGGGTAATGAATCCATGTCAAATGGCACCTTGGAGCAGAACCAATAAGGAAGAGATAGGACGCGGGTGAGTAGGTTTTGACCAATAAGAGAGGGAGTCAGCAGAGATAGTCAAATAAAGTACGCATGTGGATAAAATAAACTAGTACATTAGATTAGATAGATTTGTCTTGATAGATTTGTCTGAAGATGTAACAACTGTAAGCTGTGAATAAAGAAACATTTAAACCTACCAGTGGACTTTAAGTGTTATTAAATAACGGGCTCTAACAGTACAGGTGCTCCCAGATTTACAATGCTTCGACTTACGATATTTCGACTTTACCATGGTGCAAACGCTTGGCAACAGCAGCGAGCCGCATGTCACTTCTGGTAACGTGACGGCATTGTATTAAATGCGTTTTCAACTTGCGATATTTTCGATTTACGATGCATTTAACAGAACGTAACCCCATCGTAGGTCGAGGAGCAGCTGTATATCTGTAAATATCAAGCAGCATAGATAATAGCGGCAAATGATCTGCTGATCAAATCGGACAACTAGGCCACAGTTACCACTGACAAAGGAAGAATCCTAGATCCAATAAAATTGTCTTGGTTGGTTGTGATTACATGTAAACTATGCAGACGCTGACAATCAGATATAATTGTTAATTTTGACAGAGTGTGCATATAATTTTGACACTATGGCTGTCTCACAGGGACCACTATCAAATTTAAATAAGAAAAACCATCTGAGTTTCATTTTCAGGAAGCTATTGATGTAGGTCTTCCCGGGATTCATTAAATCTAGCTAGTATTTTAAATTGTATGAGCTCTAGGCATTTTCACTATTAATGCCTTCCTGTGCACATCCTGAGGAAGGCTCTGCCCTTAATACATAGATATTGCATGCTTTCAGCCAAAAGTGGAAACTGTACCTTCATTTATCACTTGAATTTCATTAAAAAGCTAGGATTTCTTGCATTTTTTATAACAGATGAGGGTTGGAGCTGTGATTGGCAGAGGAGTAGGATACACTGACCTTGTTTTGAGTTTCTGACCCATTTCACACAGAGCAGTCTGCTGCCAGACAGAAGTGGGGAACATCTCCCAGAGGAAGGAAATAAACTTCAGATTGGTTATAATTGTCAGTTTGCATTCCTCCTTCAGGGGCTGGCCAGGTAGGAGAGTGGCAAAGATTTAGATGCAAGTCAAGGCTCCCATCAAAAACAACAATACCCAATGAGACATACAACTACACCTACATAGGCAAAAAAATAGAATGCCTGTGGTTCACTGTAAATTGGGAATCCGAATAGAATTAAACATAGCATCAGTTGTTTAAATAGAGTTTAATCATCTTTACATTTAGGAGCACTGAAATGCAACATGAACCAAAAGGACTCCAGTTTTAGACTCCCAAAAACTTAATTTCTTCAAATATCAAGTCAGAAAATATCGTTGCTGTAGATGGTTTTGGCTAATTGGCTAATCCTCCCGAGGATTCGAATGTGTTTACCCTCCTCCAGGCACCTGGCCAACGTCTTGATCCCTCCGTGTCTGTGACTGTCAACAATGTAACCTTCCTTGCGAAATTAGATACTGGGGCAAAGGTCAATGTTTTGTCAATAAATCTTTTCAACAAGATAAGGACTAATGAGGCCTTGGTCGCTGACAATGCTACTCTACACGCCTATGGTGGAGAAATTCTCAGGCCTGTGGGGAGGGCCACTTTAACTTGCAGGCTACAGAAGGCCACGAGAAACTTGATTTTTTATGTTTTGAACTCTGACTGTGTTACCCTGCTGGGAAACCGTGCGTGCCAAGATCTTGGCCTGGTGCCCTTCGACCACACGGTCCACAAAGTGCAACTGTCATTTAACCCGATTGCAGAATACCAGGACCTGTTCAACGATGACCTGGGAAAGTTACCACTGACATACCATATTTCCATTGACCCAAATGTACAACCCGTGGTCCGCGCACCTCACAGGGTGTCCCACGCCATGAAAGACAGGGTCGAGGCGATGCTTAACAACATGGTCGACAAGGGGGTGCTAGAAGCGGTCAGCGAGCCCACCGATTGGGTCTCCACCATGGTTGCCACGATAAAGAAAGACAAGAATGAAATACGTGTGTGTATCAACCCCAAGGACTTAAACCTTGCCATCAGGCGACCACACTACCCCATGCGGTCTATTGAGGACGTGGCGGCTCGGGCCGGATCAGCAAGCCACCTGTTCGTTATGGCGATTCTGTTTAATTCTGTTTAATTCTGTTGTAGTGACAACGGTCTGTTTCTTTTAAATTTTCTAAGGGGAAGGATGTAGATGGTTTTGCATGCAACCAATAACATAGTTACCTCAGTACCATTAACCCCGCCTAGTTAACATCAATCATAACGCCTTCCCCTTCCTGGATAGGGTTCACTAGAAGAATGTAGCCAGTATTTGAGGATGTATGTAATACCTTGTGCTATCATTAAAATGTGTTGAACACTTTTAGAGTTTGTAAATTGCTTATTTACAGTTGCAAAGTAGGAAAGGTGGCAGAAAATGTGTGCTGGAATCTGAAGCAAAAAATAAACTGTGAAAGAACGCAACCTGTGTGATGCTCTTGTGTTTCTAGGGTTCCACAAATGTCAACGTGAGAGTGACCAGGGAACATGTTTTAGTGGAGGCAGTGAGATAATCCAACACAATGACAGAATGAGGCCACCCCCAATCTAGTGTGCTCTCATTTTTCTCATCACCCCCCAACCCCACCCACGTCACTCTGTTCCTTCATACACACAATTCCCAGCTCTGAGTTCCCCCATTTCCCTGTCTTTCCCCTCCTCCCTAGTCCCCTTCCACCCACATCCCACCATCCAGCTATACATTTCACTCCTTCTTTCCTTATCTGACACCCTTGTGTCTCCTTTTCACCTCTAACCTTTGTCACTTACTTCACCCACCTGATAATCAAACCTCCATCATTTATATCCACCTGTCACTTTTTCTGTCCACCTGCCAGACTTTTTCTGGCCTCGAGCTCCCTTTTCCCACTTTCTCCCTGCATCACCAATCAGACTGAAGAAGTGTCATGACCCCTCAAACCATCACCTGTCCATTCCCTCCTCCTATGCTGCCTGACCATTGAGTTTCGTCCAGGTCCTTGTGTTTTACACAGTGACAGAGCGATTTGGCTTTTTTCAGAAAGTGTGATGGAATCTTTTATAATCACCTAAGAAATCAGATGCAGCCTCTGTGTAATGTATTTCAGATCTAACTGAATAGCAGTCCTCCATCTCATTCATATAGCTGTGCCCCCCCCCCCCCCCCCCCCCCCCCCCCCCCCCCCCCCGCCATCAGTCTTGGTCCCATGCTTCACCTTCATTCCAAGCACCTTCCCCTCTACATTACACAACGTGAAAGAGCTGGAAGAGGACATATCCTGCGCATATTCCGCGATCTCTTATCTTGCTATGAGTCAGACACCTAGGTTGGATTAATGGAGTGTATTTGGAGGATGGATCGTTGAAAGGGGAACATTCAGTAAGGTTGACTAAAGTTAAAGTTGAATGCTGGTGAGGGCTGCTCAAATGGGAAATTCAAAAGTGCCAAAAAGGTCAGGCATTCCTGCAAGGGGGACTGGTAAATGAGGTTAGACACAAAATGCTGGAGTTAAGGGCCTGTCCTACAAGCATGCAACTCTATGCGATGAACGCGATCAAACTAGAAGCGGGGGCCGCGCGGAGGTCAGGTGATCCCCTGTACAGGGCCGTTCCCACCAGCATGCACCTGCATGCGGTGAGCACGACCAAACCGGCAGCAGGGGCCGCGCGGAGGTCGGGTGAGTGGCGCAACGTGGCGCAAAGTGAGGGGAACTTGGAGCGAAGTCTAAGGTAGGTTCGCCAGGACAGAGAGGGGCACACAGAGAGGGGCACTGAGGCACACACACACAGAGGGCCACGGAGCCACACACATAGAGGGTCATGGAGGCACCTACAGATAGGTTCACGGAGGCACGATGTCAGGGCGGTGTGTAATGCGTCGAGGCGACTGCGAGCCGACATGCCGTTGCCGCACGGAATTTTTGAACATAGTCAGTTTTTTGGAGCCCCGCGCGATGTCGGGACGAACTCCGCACAATTCCGCACGGCTCCGGCGATCGAAGTGGGACCGGCCCCGCGACGCCGGACGGCTCAAGCGACCACGTTAGGTCGCGCTAATCGCATAGAGTTTCATGCTTGTAGGACAGGCCCTTAACTCAGCAGGTCAGGCAGCATCCTGACTGATGCTGCCTGACCCGTTGAGATACTCCAGCATTTTGTGTCTATCTTTGGTATAAACCAGCATCTGCCGATCCTTCCTGCACATGTTGGTATATGAAGTGATGTGTGGCCGTTTATTTATGAGGATAGATTTTGAATTTGAAGTACCTTGCGATGGAAATGAATGTACTTCAATATTTACCCTTTTGTGAAATCACGAATTAATTCACAGCCCTGAGTCCATGAGATGGTGACCATGCTCCTACTACTCTGACTATCCCCAGGCTCACCTTTCTGATCTTGCCAAAGATAGACACAAAAAGCTGGAGTAACTCAGTGGGATAGGCAGCATCTCTGGAGAGAAGCAATGGGTGACGTTTTGGGTCTAGACCTTTCTTCAGACTGGAATCTACTAACACATTATTCTGATCTTGCCAGCAGGTTTCCTTCTCCTGTCAGCAGGGAGAATAATTGGCCTTGGTCCTAACCACCCCAAGCACAACCTCAAATGATACTTCACCAAAGAGATGGAGGATTACCTCCTGGACCAGAAATAATGAAATAAAAAGGAATTGCAGATGCTGGTTTATACCAAAGATAGACACAAATTGTAACTCAGCAAATAAAGCAGCATCTCTTTTTCTTCTTTCATGTGGCGTTCACAGCCTAAAGTTGTAGGACAACTTGGTCTATTTGATCTTCCGTTTGTGCACGTTGAGTTGATTGCATTAGTCGAAACAGGGCGGACCATGTGAAGGTTGCAATCTTCCACCCCAGGCAGCATCTCTGGAGAAAATGGATAGGTGACATTTCAGATCGGGACTTTAAGAGTCCGAACCAAAACATCACTCATTATCAGGGCTGCCAACATTTGGTGGGATTTGTGAGTGAGAAATTGTGAGAGAACAAGCCCGAGGGAGCGTAGCAACCGTGTAGAGGGAGGTTATGGGAGGGGGGTGTTCCCCCTCCCATGGTACAGAGCTTTTGCATTTTTCAGCTTGAAATTGTGTAGTCTGGTGCATACTGTAGCAAGTCTTTTAACTTACACTTGAATGCAACATTTATGCTTTAAATTGGATTAGCTATGAATAAGGTTAGGCTCCATTACATTCCTAATTATATTCCACAGTAGAGCCAGGTTGTAATCAACAGGTGCAGCACAAGAATGATCTTAGTATATTCATGTATGAAATCAGATTATAATCAAGCACTTGGCCCATGTTGACCAACCTGGGTCTCACTGCACACCTGGTACTACTCCTGACCCTGACTCCAGTTGCATAATTTCTCTCATTTGTGACTCAGAGTCCAGCCTTACACTTGGCCCCCTATTTTACCCTGGTCATAGCTGCTTACCTACTTAGGTTCCCAGTGCTGAACACTCCCATTGTCCCAGCTTTGACTACACACCTAGTACTATTCCAGACCTTAACTCTGGATGCACATTTGGCCTTGCTCCTAGCCCCTCTGCTCTGACAATATATCTGGCCCACACATAAAGCCCCATATCTGACACCCTGGACTTAACTTATTACGGTCAAGTCCACAGGTGCTTACCTGATGCGGTAATCTTTTATGGGGCACTTTATAATTTTGTATAACACAATTTGCTACATCCATTGGCTTCCTTGTTATCTAACATGCTGGTTACTTTGTCAAAGAAGTCATCAATTGGTTGAACACAATTTCTCATCCATAAAATTATACTCACTCAGCTGTATGTATTCTGTTACCATTTCCTTCATTTTCCTAACAAACTGTCATGAAGTCATTTTCACCCCCAATATTTTCAGTATATTGGTGTCTTCCTCTCAGCTGGGACTTTTCCGAAATGCAAAGTCCAATAACAATATATATTTAAGCAATAATATTAAATTTAATATGATCTTGAGAGTACATAATATTTTCTGTGGTATTCATAACACAACAATGATTAAAAAAAAGGTTGTTTTGATTGCACCTACCAACATGCATACATTATTATATTACAGTTAATATGTACCAAGGGCAATTTTTTGTTCCAATGCTCTCCATTCCCAATTATTTTTACATTGAAGTGATTGAAATCCAAGTGAAGTTTAAATGGCATCAGAAAAATAAAACCTCTGGAATGGATGATATTCATTATGTGGTTGGTTGGTGTCAGTATCAGCACAATTACCATATCAAACTTTGAATCTTCAGATGTCCCGGTTCAAGCTAAGACTAAAGACAAATTATAACCTCCTATAATGCATTCCTCTGTCACTCCTTTAAAATATGCCCTTCTTTGAACAAGCACTTAAACATCACTTCTGAATCAGTTTCCATCTGATTACATTCCTTGAGGATGTTCATTTATAGATGTGTTCAATTAATTAAACAACAAGATTGGGGACATTTCTATTGAACCTGTCAAAGGAATTGGGGAGGGGGTTAGAAATAGTCAGTGAGGTAAACAAACATAATAGTTGAGTGGCAAATGACAATAGTGCTACCTTCCCAATATTTAACTGAAGGAAAGAATGGGTTATCAGGGCTGTATGTTGGGACAGACCACCTGACACCTTGCATGTCATTTTAATATCACACTTATCCCATCCCCCTGGAGATTCTCTATTAATATATTAAGGTTTTATCAACTCAGGCTAATTACGAATCAATAACATTAGTGAACTCCGAAACATCAAGCACTGAGCAATGGGGTCCAGACATCATCGACAACTGGCCTCAATTTCTCGCTCACGTCTGGCGGTGCACTCCGTCTGAACACCTCTCTCCTGCCGCTCGCCGACCCTCACTCATGTCAGCCACTCCCGCAAATCCTTAAATTCCGACTGCCACCAGGAGCAGGGCACAACCTCACTGACTGTGCTGGGTGACACTGTATGGCATTCACTGCCCAGTCCATATCTTTCGATGTAAATATACATGGGGCATGCGTTGGAGGTTGTCGGTCGTGAGAAGAACAGAGATAATAAGAATGTTGCTGTCTTGTGAACAGACACGCACATAAGCAATTGGTATAAGTTTTGAAATTCTCGTTGATCACAGAATTTCTCACGACAGGATTTAGGGTGTCATTTGGACGAGAGAGACGTCAGTCAGCAGGCAATGGGGGGCGGGACATGATGATTCAGCGTGATGGTTGGAGGAGGGAGGTGTCGGTCAGAAACTGATGTAGGGGGTGAGACTGAGGATAGAGCATGGTGATTGAAGGAGGGAGACGTCCTGGTGGAGCAAAGATCATAGAGCGGAGCTTGAATCAGCCCGTTCGCGCGGCTTAAAATTGGCCGCGGGATATTCCACCGCCCTGCGGTCAAATTGCTGCGATGAGGCGATCGAGGTGATCGAGGCTCCCGATGTTGAAGCTCCCGCCAGTTATAAGCCACGCCGTGCGATGAAAGTCCTCACGAACGGGCCGATTCAAGCCCCACGATTCGGGGCGGATGAAGTTGCTATTGCTGGAGTTCGGAGTCAGTCACCCGATGTTATCGTCCACAGGGCCCACGGCTGAAGCCTCGCATGTGTGTATGCACGTGCGGCCACTAAGGAATTGTGTCTACTCCCCCCCCCCCCACACCCCCATGTTTTGACAGCGATTTTCGCCCCTGCTTACAAAGTGTCTGTAAAATGTGGAGCTTCAACTGAATCATGCATATTGTCCCACTCAGCATAATAGGCATAAGAACTTTAAATTATATGTTACTGATATGGATGGGTAAATTAAACTCTTACATGTGCATACAGCTAGCCATTAATCGCACTGGGAAACTAATGTTCCCTCAGCATCATCTCCATTCACCCCTCATAGCTCATTGTGATGCTATTGTGCGGCAACCCATGAGTCACGAATGAGCAGTACTCACAGTGCTGTCGGAGTACTACTTGAAAAGAAATAAAGCATTTTGGTTCAAGTGCTTCTATTGCATCAGATCCCATGAGGTGAATGTGTCAGGTTATTTTATATGTGACCGACATATGCAAATTGTTCAGCCAAACAAAGGTATTGAAAATATACTGCTATTATTAGATGGTATGGGGATTAGTCCAGTTCAGATGACAAATTAGCCATATTGATTAAATAACTGCTGCAAAAGGAACATTATCAACCAAAAGGAGATTTATTTCAAAATCCACACGTTTTTCAAATTAAAAGGATACATGATAAAAGAAAGCCTAATTGGCTAAAAGGCAGGTTCACAGAATCATAGAATCAGAGATCTGTGCAACATGGTTACGAGCCATTTGGCCCACCTTCTCCATGTCTACCTAAGGGCTGCATCCATTTGCCTGCATTTATCCCATGTCCCTCTACCCTTCCTATCCATATATCACTCCAAATGACTTTCACTCTGCAATTGGATCCTCGACTTCCTCATTCACAGACCATAGTCTGTTCGTATTGGTGGAAGTGTATCAACCTCGATAACAATCAGCACGGGAGCACCTCAAGGCTGTGTGCTCAGCCCCCTGCTGTACTCACTCTATACTCATGACTGCTTAGCCGGTCACAGTGCGAACTCCATCATCAAGTTCGCTGACGACACCACTGTTGTGGGACGTATCACTGATGGGGATGAGTCAGAGTATAGAAGAGAGATTGAGCAACTGTCCATATGGTGCCAGCACAATAACCTGGACCTCAACACCAGCAAAACCAAGGAACTGATTGTGGACTTTGGAAGGAGTAGGATGGGGATCCACAGTGCCATTTATATCAGTGGGTTGATGGTTGAAAGGATCAAGAGCTTCAAATTCTTGGGCGCGCACATCTCTGAAGATCTTCCCTGGTCCGAGAACACTAATGCAATTATCAAGAAAGCACATCAGCACCTCTACTTCCTGAGAAGATTACGGAGAGACGGTTTGTCAAGGAGGGCTCTCTCTAACTACTAGGTGCACAGCAGAGAGCATGCTGACCGGTTGCCACGTGGTTTGGTTCGTCAACTTGAGCACCCTGGAGAGGAAAAGACTACAAAAAGTAATAAACACTGCCCAGTCCATCATCGGCTCTGACCTTCCTTCCATCGAGGGGATTTATCGCATTCACTGCCTCAAAATGGCTGGCAGTATCTTCAAAGACCCACACCATCCTGGCCCAAAACTCATCTCCCTGCTACCTTCAGGTAGAAGGTACAGGAGCCTGAAGACTGCAACAACCAGGTTCAGAAGTAGCTACTTCCCCACAGCCATCAGGCTATTAAACCTGGCTCGGATAAAACTCTGAATATTAATAACCCATTATCTGTTATTTGCACTTTATCAGTTTATTTATTCATGTGTATATACACTATATTCATATTATGGTATATGGACACACTGATCTGTTTTGTGGTAAATGCCTACTATGTTCTGTGAGCTGAAGCAAAGCAAGAATGTCATTGTCCTATCAGGGACACATGACAATAAACTCACTTGAACTTGAACAAACGACAAGTCGCAATTGTATCTGCTTCTATAGCTTCCTCTGGCAGCTTGTTCCAGATACAAACTACTCTCTCAGTAAATAAGTTGCCCCTGAGTAAATAATTTCCCCACTGACCTGAAGCCTATGCCCTTTTTTAAAAAATCCTCTACTCTGAGAAAAAGACTGAGCATTCACCTTACCCATACATCACATGATCTTGTATACCTCAATAAGGTTTACCATCAATCTTCTAAACCTCAAAGAAAAATGTACCAGCCAATACAACCTCTTGCAATAACTCAAACCTGGCAGCCAAGGTAACATCCTGGTGAAACTCTTTTGCACCCTTTCCAACTTAATGACATCCTTCCAATAGTTTAGCAACAAGAATCCCAAACAGTACTCCAAGAATGGTCTTGCTAATGACTGGTACAGTGGCATCAAGATGGCCCAACATTTTCACTCAATACCCTTCTCAATAAAAGCAATTGTGCTAAGTGCCTTATTTACCACACTCTCCATCTGGCTCCCCAGCTTTAGAAAACAATGCATGTGTACTACCAGACATCTTTGTTCTTCAACACTCTCTAGGACTCTACCATTTATTGTGCGTCCTCTTTGACATCCAGCAGTGCAACACCACACACTTCAAAGACAAATCAGAGTTAATGAAAAATATTTTTGTTGACATAAACACAATATGTATTCAAAATACAGAGAAATGAATAATTTTCAACTCATGGCAAAGAAAGCAGCTCTGAGAACAACCAAAGATGTGTGAGGAATCATGATTGAGTTCTATTGAATTGTTCACTCATCATCAATGGTTGATTTTTTTCCTTCACAATATTTTGCAAAAGGGTCTTTTAATCATTTAAGATTGATTATGTGAAGGAAATTCAATCCATGCTCACAACAATGATGGATTATTTTACTGCCTTCAGTATTTTGAAGTTCCTTATTGTACTATGCTTAACATACGGTAGTCCTGGAATTCATCTGCCTATTTGCCTTTTCCAGATCTTGTGCATAATCTTTGTTTTGTTCTGGAGTGGCTTCATCTTTGCAATGTTCAAAAGTCCCAGATGAAAGACTGGGGCAAAAGGTTAGGTCCCATAGAATCCAGGGTTGGTAAAATGGATCCAAAATGATTGAATACGAATTGAATAGGAGACAGTGGGGGGTGGTGGAGGGTTGTTTTTGTATTGCCAATTTGACATCAGTGATGAGGGCTGTTCCGCAGAGATCAGTGCGAAACCCCTTGCTGTTTGTCATTCTTTGAATGATTTGAAGGTGGTATCAATCACAAATAAATCCATCATCCAAGCCATGCCTTCTTCTCACTTATAATTGTATAGGACCTGCAGAAGCCTGAAGTCCTACACCACTAGGTGCAGGAGTAGCTATTTACCTGCAACCATCATGTTCCTGTACAACCCTACCCTCTCTCAACAAGGAACACACTTGGATTTTCTTGGGGTGCTCTGGTGGGTGTGGACAAAAATGTTGGAGAAATTCAGCGGATGAGCAGCATCTATGGAGCGAAGGAAACAGGCGACATTTCGGGTCGAGACCCTTCTTCAGACTCTTTCCCAGCATCTGCAGTTCCTTCTTAAACATTAGTTTTCGGGTGATCAGTGGTTGGCATGGACTCGATGGGTCAAAGGGCCATTTTCATGAAAAATCTCTAAAATCTAAAGAAAAATAATTGAACATGTCATATTGTTTTGGTGATTTCTGCATTCCCAAAATCCTGAGATACAATTGAATGCCAATGTTTGAATACAACTCTGCTCAGATTCTCTTATTAGATAACAGTGTGATGTTTTGGGGGATGGAAAGGCTGTACTAATTCATTTATTTGGGAGTAGAAGGAAAGGCTTTTGTTACTCCAGATATAGTATATGAAAACAAGACCTTTCGAGATCAGAGGATTTGGCCAGACATTATTATCGAAATGTTTTAGAAGCTGAATTTATCATTCTTGGTTACCAGAGAAACTACATTGTCAGTATCTTCATATATCTGTTTTTTCTTTGTTTTAGTCTGTATTTAAATGGGTTGGAGTATAGTTGCTAATACTTATAACACAATATATTCAAGCAAGTGACAAGCATAATGTTATCAAGTACTCAAAGAATCATCTGGGGAAGTTCTCAAATTATTTGGAACTTCATAGAAGTGTGAGACGGGTTTCACAGTATTTTTCTTTTGATTTGTCAGTCCAGCAAAGCTAAAATCAACATCAGTTTCCACAAGGTGGATGATTTTGGCAATTCAAATTTTATCTGCTATGCTTCTGTTCTCGGCCCAGCATTGTGTGCATCTTCATCTGAAGAATCATTGCCTTTGAGTATTCGACCATCTCAGACAGTAGAAAGAAAGATTTCGAAACTAGATGTTTTTGACTGAAAAAGTTAGTTTTCTATGGACTAAAACATTAGCCAAGGTCAAGGGAATTGGTGAATTTTTCAGACATCTTTTTGAGTGATAACTAGAAAGGCCTGCTTCCTCACCTTGAGGGCTGCTGTTTTAGACACTGAAAAACATCCCATTGCCCTGAGCAGCATGCATGTGGTCATTTATTTAGTCTTTCAATGTATTTTCACCGGTTTACTCTGCATGACTAGTCTTGCAGCAGTACAGTATTATAAAAAGGATGCTCCAACCTCACTGAGATTGACTTCAATGAGGAAACCTGTGCAGAGTTTACCATACTCACTGAGCTACAAATTCTGAATCCAGTACCAAAAAATAATGAAGATGTCTGGAAATGGATAGGGCACAATTGATTGCCACCATTGTCTTATGCACTCAGTAGGGACTTGCGATCAATAGGTGCTGAGGAATTTTGAGCAGCACAATGCTACATCACGTTCTGTCTGTATGGAGTTTGCACATTCTCCCTGAGACCAAGTAAGTTTTCACCATCTACACTAGTTTTGTTCCATATAACAAAGACACCTCATTTGCTTGATTAATTGCCTGCTGTAAATTACCCTTGGTGTAAGTGGATTGCAGAACATGAAAGGTATGGAGGGGTTAATGGAAATTGATGACAATATGGGAACAATCTATTATACAGTGTGGGCCACAGGATTGCCCTGTGAGCTGCCATAGACCCAATGAGCAGAGTAGCCTCCTATCATTTTGCAAAGAAATAGGGCCACAGTCTAAGAATGTGGGAACACTAAGAGATAAATCTAACTCTCTCTTGAAAAAATCCAGTGAATTGGCCTCCACTGCCTTCTGTGGCAGAGAATTCCACAGATTCACAAATATTTGGGTAAAGAAGTTTTTCCTCATCTCAGTCCTAAATGACCTACACCTTATTCTTAAACTGTGATCCCTGGTTCTGGTCTCCCCCAACATCTAGAACATTTTTCCTGTATCCAGCCTGTCCAATCCTTGAATAATTTAAAGTTTTTCTATAAGATCCCCTCTCATCCTAAATTCCGGTGAATGCAAGCCCAGTTGAACCATTCTTTTATCATATGTCAATCCCGTCATCATGGGAATTAACCTGGTGAACCTATGCTACACTCACTCACTAGCAATAATGTAATTCCTCAATTAGGAGACCAAAATTGCACACAATATTCCAGATGCGATCTCACCAGAGCCCTGTAGAACTGCAGTAGGACCTCCTTGCTCCTAAACTCAAATCCTCTTACAATGAAGTCCAACATGCCATCAGCTTTCTTCACTGCCTGCTGTACCTACACGCTTTCTTTCAGTGACTGATGTACAAGCACACCCAGGTCTCGTTGCACCTCCCCTTTTCCTAATCTGGCACCATTCAGATATTAATCTGCCTTCCTGTTCTTGCCACTAAAGTGGATAACCTCACATTTATCCACATTATACTGCATCGGCCATGCATCTGCCCACTCACCCAATCTATCCAAGTCACCCTGCAGCCTCATAGCATCCTCATCGTAGCTCACACTGCCACCCAGCTTTGTGTCATTCGCAAACTTGGAGATGTCACGTTTAATTCCTTCATCAAAATTATTAATATATATTGCGAATAACTGGGTTCCGAGCACCGATCCTTGTGGTACCTCACTAGTCACTGCCTGCCATTCTGAAATGGATCTGTTAATTCCTACTCTTTGCTTCCTGTCTGCCAGGAAAAATGCTGATGCTGGATGACAAAAGAAAATGCAGATGCTGGAAATTAGAATTGGAAATACTCAGCAGATCAAGTAGCATCTGTGGAGGCAAGCTTTTGGGCTGAAACCTTGCATCAGTACTGAAAGATTGTCAATACATCATCATCGTGAATCACTCAAAGTCCATAAGACCATAAGACATAGGAGCAGCACTAGGCCTTTCGGTCCATCAAGTCTACTCTACCATTCGATCATGGCTGATCTACTTTTCTCTCTCAATCCTATTCTCCTACCTTCTCCTCATAACCTTTGACGCCCTTACAAATCAAGAACCTATCAATCTCTGTTTAAAGAATACCCAACGACGGCCTCCACAGCTGCCTGTGGCAATGAATTCCATAGATTCACTAGCTTCTGGCTGAAGAAATTCCTCCTCTAGGTCAGTAATTTCTGTGTGTTTTGAAGTGGATGAAGAGGCCAATTCTAGAGTTATAGTTAGAATGTGTCTCCAAGTGAGAGACATATTTTAATATTGGGAGACTGGTGCACAAACAGTCGCTATGTGGTCCAGTAACAGACTTGGGTCCAACGGCATGGGCTCCATGACAATTGAGAGTCACTCCCTGCTGCAGCCTTCTTCCGCCTTCTCTGTCACTCTGGTGCTCTATCTGCTGGCCAGCCACCACTCCACCTGTTTCACTGTTGAGGTCTTCTTACAGTACAGGGGAAGAAAGTAAGAGGTATGGTCATTCCCTCCCCATCTGGCTACACTTGCGACCAACTTCTCCCCATTCTCCCCAGGGGGTATGGAGAGAAGGCAGGTACGGGATACTGAGTTGGATGATCAGCCATGATCACATTGAATGGCGGTGCAGGCTCGAAGGGCCGAATGGCCTACTCCTGCACCTATTTTCTATGTTTCTATGTTTCTATTCCCACATCCACCATCTGTTAATTCCGATTCCCTCTCAGTTCTGATGCAGGAAACATCTAACGTTAACTTTTGTTTCCACAGATGCTGCTTGGCCAATTGAGTTCTTCAGGCATGCAACTTTTGTTGCAGATGCTGGAAACAGTATTTTATAAAATCCATTGACCTTTGTTTTCAAATTCCGCCCTGGCCTCAACTCTTACAAACTCTTACCATCTCCATAATTCTTGATTAATTAGTCTCATTTCTGACCTTCCACCATTGAGCAGTCATTTTCTTTCCTGCTGCATGGCTCCATGTTTTGGAATTATCTCTAAAACTTTCCATTACTTTCTACTACTTAAGGTACATTATTCAGCAGTGGAATGGCAGCCATTGACATGATCCTTACCTTTATATTACTTCTTTGTCCTCATGACAAGGTTCCACTCTATTATGTGGAACTTGAGATGACACCTTGCATTATGTTGGAAGATTGTTACATTCCGAATTGACAAAATATTCACTGGAGTGTATATAAGTGATGTTAGTACTTACTTAGGCATAATATTGAGGGGGTGTTATACTGGACACCTGTTCTTGAGTTAAGACATGTAAAAAATGATTTTATCAGCCTGCACAACTGGATGTTCAAGAACCAATGCTATATTTGTTTTGTAACAGGCTGTTCCCATTCAACTGATGCACTTAAATAACACATCCTTCCCAATTGCAGCTTGCAGATACTATTGTCATAGAAGCATTGTATTTGATTATCAAGTCGTCACTACTGTAATTCACTGTAAGAGGTGCTTTAATACAATTTCCTTTCTGGTCTGGTAAGCACATTCAGATCCATTGCAACAGAGCCCTTGCCTGCCCTCTACAGCTTGTCATTCAAGAGCCTCCATCGAAAAATGTTTGTGGATCAACAAGAAATGGCAGTGATGGGTGGTATAATTAGAGGAACCAAGACAAAACAAGGAAATATCCTGTTGTTACAGTATGTAAGAAATAGTCATTACATATGGTCCCATATCATGGCTGCAATCATCATCACAATGACTTTGATTGAAGGTTTTCCATTGTACTGAAACAACAATGACCAACAGGAATGGCTGCACAGATAATTTGCCCTTTTCTGAGGCAGATTTCCATGGTATGTAAGAACGTGTAAAGTTAAGCACTAATTGCTAATAAATGTCGATTCAAGCTTGGAATTGATGTCCATGGTCTCTGCACACCTGCACTGAGTCCAGCTGTGAAGTCCAACAATAAATTGGTTGCATGAAATGTAGGGCAGACTGCCAAATATTCCTGATCATCCTGATCAGAAAATAAAGTTAGGACAAACCTTTGCCTTCCGTCAAAATTAACACTGAAGTTAATGTTTTTTTAATGTATCTGACATTTAGAGACATTTCATAAGTAACGGAATAGAAATAAATAATTGCATGAATAAATAAAAGATGAAAAAGATAACTAATCATAATATAAAGGGTCAGTTTGAGATTGAGAAGGAGGTGGTGCTGAGGCTCTTGAAGAGTATTAAAGTGGATGTCCCCAGGGCCTGATGAGATCTATCCCAGGTTTATTGAGAGAAGAGGCAAGAGAGGAGATGATGGGGGGCCCTAACGAGGATCTTTGTTTCTTCTCTAGCTGCAGGTGAGATCCCAGAGGACTGGAGAGAGTCCAACGTTATTCATTTGTTTAAGGAAGTAGAGACAATCCAAGGAACTATAGGCTAGTGAGCCTCAAGTCAGTGATAGAGAAATTATTTGAGAGAATTCTTGAGATAGGATTTACTCCCACTTGGAAGATAATGGGCCAATTAGGGATAGCTAGCATGAGTTTGTACGTGACAGGTCATGTCTTACTAACTTGATTGAGTTTTTTGAGGTGATGACAAAGGAGATTGATGAAGGCAGGGCAGTGGATGTTTACGTTGATTTTACCCAGAGTAGGTGAATCAAGGACCAGAGGACATAGGTTTAAGGTGAAGGGGAAAAGATTTAATAGGAATCTGAGGGGTAACTTTTTTGAACAAAGGGTGGTGGGTGTATGGAACAAGCAGCCAGAGGAGGTAGTTGAGGCAGGGAATATCCCAACATTTAGATAGTCTAAGAAACAGTTAAACAGGTACATGGATTGGACAGGTTTGGAGGGATATGGACTAAACGCGGGCAGGTGGGACATGTTGTCTGGTGTGGGCAAGTAGGGCTGAAGGGCCTGTTTCTACACTGTATGACTCTATGACTCTTAGAGTCAGGAAGTCATAATGCTGATCTCTAGGACTTTGGTTAGGCCACATTCAGAGTAATGCATTTTGTTCTGGACGCCCCATTACCAATCATCATCACAATGACTTTGATTGAAGGTTTTCCATTGTACTGAAACAACAATGAACAACAGGAATGGCTGCACAGATAATTTGCCCTTTTCTGAGGCAGATTTTCATGGTATGTAAGAACGTGTAAAGTTAAGCACTAATTGCCTTGGAAAGGTGCAAAAGCTTTGGAGAGAGTGCAGAGGTTGTTTACCAGAATGCAGCCTGGATTAGTGGGTTTCAGCTACATGGAGGTTGGATAGACTTGGATTGTTTTCTCCATCGGTGGTGCTGGATACAATAGTGGTATTTAATTGTAAGATTAAATGAGAACTTACCAGTTTGAAGTTTGATCTTTATTTTATGAGGAGTTACGATGATGGATTACGTGAAGACCCCGCCAGCACGCATGCGCGACATTCTTCAAAGCAGCGGTGTGAAATCACAGATAACAGAGTTGATTAACATAGTAAGATAAGAGAACCAGCATACCACTTGACCTTTATAATAGAGGGTTTGGGAGCGGAGGGCACGTAATCCCTCATCGTAACTCCTCATAAAATAAAGATCAAACTTCAAACTGGTAAGTTCTCATTTAACCTTACCATTTTACTTCGGAGTCACGTGAGTGACCATGTGAAGATTTCAAAGCTCTGTGATTTCATGCCCTGGAACGAGTCCATGCTCACACACTGCCATAATGACAAATGGAGGAATTATGTTAACATATTTCAGACATGAAACTGTGCTGAAAAACAAGAGGGTATTTATTTAATAAATAACAATAATAATACCCCTACTTCGGGGAAATTATAATAGAGAACTTAATATTGTGACTGCAAATGTCTCGGGCGCGATCACGGGTTTATTATAGAACCGCTGAACGTTTTTTTCCATTAGCCCAACCCGCCGCTGCAAGGATGTGGTCCATAGGAACTTCCATCATCCTTGCCGCCGATGTAGTGCAGCCCTGGTGGAGTGAGATTTAAAAACATCAGTGTCCACCCCCGCTGCACCCAATACCACCCTTAGCCATCTTGAAATGGTTTGCACGGTGACTCTGTGATGAGGACATTTGTGACTTATAAGCAGAGCCCTTTCCATGCCCCGAGACACTTGGTGACCTCCATGTAGTGTAAAAGGTGGGTCACTATGCATAGGCGACTGTCTACGGGGTCAGCCAGGAAATCCAACTTGCGGCCAGATGATCCAGGCCTGTTTTGTTTGAGTAACCCCTGAATCAAGAAAGTTACCTTATTGTTGGTTATAACCATGGCGCCCATACTTAGCTTGTGTAGGGACTGGACCCGTTGCGCCGTCACGAGTGCCATCAGCATTACCATTTTGTATGTCAATTTGGCTAGGGAAAGAGACGTTACTGGTGCCCACCCTCGGAGCATGGTTAACACAATGCCAATATCCCAGGTTTGGGAATATCTAGGCCTGGGGGGATTTGAGTTAAAAATACCCCTCATAAGTTTAGACACCAAGGGGTGAGACCCAACTGCAAGATGATCTAACCATGGTCCGAGATATGAGGATAGGGCACTCCTGGCACAGTTGATGGCACTGTAGTTTAAACCTTCATCAAAATGAAGGCCTGCCAGGAACTCCAGCACTTCAGTAATGGTGGCTGTGTCATATGTGGTGTTTGTCTTGGTACAAAACACCTTCCATTTCTTGACGTAAGTGAAGTATTGTTTCCTGGTGGACTCCCTGCACGATGCCGTGATGATATTCATTGTTCGGTCCGAGAGTCCAAATTCCAGGACTGGCCTTTTCAAACCCTGCAAACCAATAGGTTCATCCGGTCATGGCATGGTTGACTCTCCCCTGTCACAGGATGTACCAGTAACCCCGGTTGTTTGGGTATTGGAATGCATGATTCTGAGACCATGTCCAGTACCACAGGAAACCATGGCTGAGTAGAACCAGAATACCTGATGTGGAGAAAAACAAATCCCCCCAGTGTAGCGAGACAGTGTCCACCGCTACTACCTCAGGGTCTGGTTCCCATGCAACATATGTTGGTATTTGGTGTTTGAGTCTGGATGCAAAAAGGTCGATATCTGGTGTTCCATACTGAGCTACGATATCGGCAAACACTTTATGGTCCAACATCCATTCGGTGTTATCATTAAACTTGCGTGACCTGGTGTCCGCCACTGTATTTAGCTTACCTGGAAGGTAAGTGGCTGATATCCAAATGTTCCTTTCTAAACACCATTGCCAGATTGTATTGGCCAATTCATCACAAGATAGTGACTTAATTCCACCCATATGATTGATGTAAGCCACCACAGTGGTATTATCAATTTGTAGGTGTACATGCAGATGGTGCCCGGAGTAAGCCCGGAGTCCATGAAATGCTCCCAGCATTTCTAGATGATTAATTCCCAGTGCCGGGAGTAAGGTTAATTCATGTGCATTCCATCTACCACAGCAACTGGAGGTGGTATTAGTTGCTCCCCAGCCTTGAGCGCTGGCGTCAGTTTGTAGTATAACCGAGGGGTTTGTGATTGTAATAGGATTGGAGCAATGTCGAGCATTGTCTATCCACCATTGTAATTCCAATTTTGCTTTTGCTGGTAATTGCATTGGCCTGTCAAAATGGCCAGCATGGTGTTTGAGTGCTGCAATTTTTGCTCTTTGTAGGTTTTGGTAATGCAAAGGCCCAAATTGTGTGGCTGGAAAGGCAGCCACATGCTTCCCAATTACCCTGGTTACTTGTCGAATAGATGGTTTGTTGATGCCAACAAGGTTGTTACATGCTTCTATCAAGTCTGACGCTTTGTTTGGTGGCAAAGTGACAGACATACGAACAGAGTCAATCGTGAATTCCAAATAATCCATAGTGGTAGAAGGCATTAATTTGGATTTGTCTGGATGGATGATAAATCCCAGTTTTTGATATAAGTGCTCAGTGGCTGAGACAGCCAATTTGACCAACTCCAAGGTTTTCGCCACAATTAAAATGTCATTGAGATATGCCATAACAATATGTTTTTGTTTTCTGAGACACGCTAAAGCTGGTTTCAATAATTTGGTAAACAGTCTGGGTGCTGATGTTAATCCAATAGGCAGCGCTTTATACTGCCAGAGCTGCCCCATTCAGGCAAAATTCAAATATCTGCGATGATCTTTGTCTATTGGTACTGAATGGTATGCATCTTTTAGATCGATGCATGCCATGAAGTATCTCTTGGAAACTAGTTGTTTGGCAGTAACAAAAGTTTCCATTTTAAAGTCGGCGTACTGCATGAAAGTATTCAGTTGTGTCAAATCAATAATAATGCGGCATCCGCCGTCTTTTTTATTTTTGGTGAAGATGTTTGATACAAACTCATGAGATTCATTTTTGGTTTTCTCAATTACCCCTTTCGTGTGTAGTCTTAAGAATTCAGCATTACCTTCTATCTTTTCTTTCTGTGAAAGTACAAAGTTTTGACCAGGTGCATGCTGAACAGGAAGGGGAAGTTTGTGAACAAATTCAATTTTGTATTGTGGCGTCAGCATAAACATAGGCCACTTAAGCTCGAACCCTCGTCAGGAGAGGGCGGGCACACGACGTCATGGGCAGAGGGAGTGTCCTGGTACATAAGCTCTCTCACCACGAGACCCACGAGGAGTTTCTACCGGTAGCTGAGCCCGAGGGAACAGCCTCGCTCAGCTACAACAACCCTACATATAGTTAGCGCACCCACTATATGTGTGACAACAGAATAAAGAACCACTTGCACCAACTTGCTGTCTATTCTTTATTCGCCACGTATGGTGCCGCTACATTGGTGACCCCCGACTGTCCGAATTTAAATTTGGACTCACCTGAAGACGCAGCCTCGGGAGACCTGATGTCTGCAGCCGGCTGCCCAGCCCTGCAGAACTACGCTGCCGCCAACCAGGCCCTGCAGTGAGGTATGTCGCCCCTTCCTCACCTGCTGCTGCTCACCGGAGCTGAGAAGCCACGGCTACCGCCGCTCTCCCGCTCCCGGCAATGGGGCAGGCCCCGCTTCCAGACGGCACACCGCTCCAGGCCTTGCGTGACGGCCGCCGAGCTCCTCTGCATGACATGCCAGGAGCCGACCACCGGAGCGGGGAGGTTCTAGCAGCCGCCTCTGCCCCACCAGCAGCTGCTTCAGGAGCTGCGAGCATAGCAGCCTCCTGCCCATGGCAACCCCGACACACGCCCTATGGCCCTGGGAGCAGAGTGAGTACCTGCCACTCTCCCGCTCCCGACAATGGACTCCGGGCCTGGCACCGCAACTGACCGCGGACACCGCTCAGGCCCTGCCCAGCACCGCTCCAGGCCTCACCGCGTCTCCAGGCCCCAGCACCGCTCCAGGCCTCACCGCGTCTCCAGGCCCCAGCACCGCTCCAGGCCCCAGCACCGCTCCAGGCCTCACCGCGTCTCCAGGCCCCAGCACCGCTCCAGGCCCCAGCACCGCTCCAGGCCCCAGCACCGCTCCAGGCCTCACCGCGTCTCCAGGCCCCAGCACCGCTCCAGGCCTCACCGCGTCTCCAGGCCCCAGCACCGCTCCAGGCCCCAGCACCGCTCCAGGCCTCACCGCGTCTCCAGGCCCCAGCACCGCTCCAGGCCCCAGCACCGCTCCAGGCCTCACCGCGTCTCCAGGCCCCAGCACCGCTCCAGGCCTCACCGCGTCTCCAGGCCCTGCACCGGACCCGGCACAGCAACAGGCCTCGCCACGGCTCCACGTCCGGCCCTGCATCATGCCTGGCCCCGCCGACCGCGGCACTTGATAAAGTGGGCTTACCTGAGGCGACCGCTGAAGACGCCCTTCAGCTCCTCACCGGCTTCCGACTACAAACATGGCCGCGGCCGGCCGGAAGTGAACTACGAACTTACCTGGCCGCCGTCTTCAGCGCCACCTTCTGGCCGGATGCCATCCCTGCAGCTTCACTGCCAGCGACAGCGCCACCGTCAGTTTGGCTGCTGTCCCTGCAGTCTCACCGCCGACCACAGCGCCACCCAACGGCCGGATGCCATCACCGCAACCTCACCGTCATCCACAGCGCCACCTTCCGGCCGGATGCCATCACTGCAGCCTCACCACTGTCCACAGCGCCACCTTCCAGCTGGACGTTGTGGCTGCACGATGAACACTGGACAATTTGAAATTTAGACACTGGACACTAATTATTATTATTTTTTTTCTAACTGATTTTTTTTTGTGTGCACTGCAATTAGTTTGTATATTGTATTTGGTTTTTCCCCCATCGTTTTTGGGGGCCGTGTGTCACAGGACACTCTCCCTTAGCTGGTCAAGGAGATGCAACCGTGTCTCTTCAGTCTCGTCGCACCCCTCGGTACATCGGGATCTCACACGCAGAGCGTCAACTGCGCCCGTGTAGAGCACCATCCCGACCCACGCCCGGGGTGTCCCAGACCTCTTCTGTCCGGCGGCTTCTGCATCGGTCTCCTCGCACCGCTCGGTACATCGGGATCGCCCACGCAGAGCGTCAACTGCGCCCGTGGAGCCCTCCGTCCCGACCCACGTCCGGGGTGTCCCAGACCTACATGCAGGAGCCTCCCTTGACCAAGCTATACCTTCCTCCTGTTCTGGGGGGGGTCCTGTGGCGTCAGCATAAACATAGGCCACTTAAGCTGGAACCCTCGTCATGAGAGGGCGGGCACACGACGTCATGGGCAGAGGGAGTGTCCTGGTACATAAGCTCTCTCACCACGAGACCCACGAGGAGTTTCTACCGGTAGCTGAGCCCGAGGGAACAACCTCGCTCAGCTACAACAACCCTACATATAGTTAGCGCACCCACTATATGTGTGACAACAGAATAAAGAACCACTTGCACCAACTTGATGTCTATTCTTTATTCGCCACGTATGGTGCCGCTACAGTATCCCTGAATACTTTGCAGTATGAAAGGATCAGAAGTTATGGATCTCCATGCATCCTGAAACAAGTGCAACCATCCCCCAATCCGTGAAGAAGTTAAACATGCAATGTTCCTGAGGCAACCAGACCCACCTACCTCCATGGTTACCAGCGGTGCTGCATTGATTTCCTCTATCCTTGTTTCCTGGGAGGTGGAGGCGCTGTGGTGTGGGGGTGGCGCATTTTCCAGGAAGGCCGTGCTGGGGTATGGTCTAAAAAAGACTGTTGGGCAGGTTGGACAGCCCTCGAGCTTTCACCAGTAGGTTTTCTGTCGCTGTGGTAGCGTGGTCTGCTGGTGGATGCATAGGGGTGCTGTCGCCGCAGGTATGAGGACTTGGTGGCAGCCGGCACTTTTATCATGCCTATTACCTTTGCCTCTTCATCAAAGTCTTTTACCTGCCTAGGTAGGTTATCCCCAAATAGTAGTGTAGGCGGCTGTGCACTGCTGGGTCTGCACAACCCCGCGAACTTGGGGCTCAGTGCAGGCCGGATGACACTCTTTCTGTAACAGTTGATCTCAAACTGAGTGTTACAGAGGAGTGCCAGAGCATCCTGTAGCTCTTCCGGCATCTCCACTCCATCCACTGACCTGGCAACGGCTGTAATCCCAGAAGCCAGTAGTTTTAGGTTTTTTGGAGTTTTACTTCCTGGCTTCTGATGCCAGGGCTCATGTTACCCCAGATGGGGTTGTTGACTGCAGGCACGTTGAGGGAGACACAATTCTCAGGAACTAGGTATTTGGCTGTGGTGTCATTAATGGCTTGTTCCTGAAGTTGATTAATTGCCATGTAGTTGATACTGGCTGCCAACTTCGGCTGCAACGGCAGCCCTTTTTGGGTAGGCATCGCAAATTTTGACACCATGCCCAGTAGCTCCTCTTCTGGCACCCCTAGCATTGGTGTTTCTTCAGCCACACTTCCCTCTTCAGAGTCAGCCCAGTGCTGACTTCTAATGCTCCCCTGCGAGGAGGGTGAGACATTTGGCAGCCCTGTAAAGGGTGCTGCCATGGGTCTGCGAGGAGACCCACTGTAGGAGACCCACTGTGAGGAGACCTGCTGTAGCAGGTCACGTTGGAGCAACTGCTACACCATTCGCTCCATGCGGGATAATCGACCACTGTTGTTACCTGCCGGCGGGATGTCCTTGAGTCCGGACTCAGCCGAGTCAGCGGACCTGCCCAACTTCCGGATGGATTCCGGATGGATTTGCCGCCAGTCCGAGGAGCACCTGCGGGCTGTAGCGGCGTGAAGTCGGGGGCTGCGGTTTGTATCCACAGCTCTGGAGAACTCAACCGCTGCTGGCTGCCCACTTCGCGGTTCTCAGCAGCTAGTTTGGCAGCAGCTCGTTTGGACTTCGTCCTCGATTCCATCTTGGTAAGCTCTGTAAGAGAAATACTTAACAGAGCCAACAACGACCTCAGGAATGGTAAGTATTTACCTGGTGGCCGTTTTCAAACATATGCTGGAGGAGCGGCACTCCTCCTACCTGTCGCTTCGCAATGCATTCGACGATATGTCACACATGCGTGCTGATGGGGTTTTCGCCTAGACACTCACGTGACTCCGAAGTAAAAGAGGTTTTTAAGATAGGTACATAGAAGTGCAGGGAACAGAGGGATATGGGTCATGTACGGGCATATGAGATTAGTTTAACTTGGCATCATGTTCAGTACAAACATTGTGGGCTGGAGGGCCCAATTCTGTACTGCACTAATCTATGTTCTATGTCCTATGTAAACACTTAAAATACTACATTAAATTAAGGCATCATAATTAAATGTCTTACCTTTACCTTTGTCTCCTAAGTTGTTGTTCTAAAACCCCATTGAAATCAATCAGCTTTCCGATGCCACATCACCTGTGACCTGCAACAGGATCAGTGTAGAGTCCAAGGAAGGACTGCAAAGTAAATTATAACACCTAAATGTGTCAGTAAGTCGTGGACTGACAATGTGCCCCCTTAAGATAGTTACAGCGATCTGAATGGCTGATGCATTCTGTTCTGACATTATTTGTCTCTTTGTATTCATAGAATGGGATCAGCTGAGAAAAAAGATATTACATTTCAAATATTGAAGAACCATGATGGAAAGATTTGTCATATGTTTTGGATGTTAATAGAGAGCATCACTCCCTAATATACATTTTTTCAAAAGCTCAACAGATTGTGAAAATCAACTGTGCCCTTTGGAACATAGTGGTGTTACAGAGGGAAGGCATTAATAAAAATCTCGAATTTAATTTCTCACAGCTGGCGATACTTAGCCACATACAGTTTCCTCATCAGCCAGCCCATATAGAATCACACGTACAAAATCAGCCACTGGACATCACTGTATCATTCAGCAGTGATCACTGAGGGCAGAGCCCTGGCTCTCAGTTTTATTGACAGGAATCTCCAGAGGTCCATGGATCATATTCAAGCACAGACTAGGCGATCACTTTGCTGATCAACCTCACTGTATCTGCCATGGTCACCTTGAGCTCCTGTTTGTTAGCCATTTTATCTCTCCTTCCCATTCCCAAAGTGACCTATAATTCTTAAGGGCCTGTCCGACTTATGTGTCCTTGGCATGCAAATTACGCGACCTCTTGGTCACGTTGAGCCGCGACGGTCCCGCATGGTTTCATGCGAACGCACAGGCGTCTGGAGTGCGTGACGTCATTTGAAGATGGACACAAAGCTGGAGTATCTCAGCGGGACTGGCAGCATCTTTGGAGAGAAGCAATGGGTGACGTTTCGTGTTGAGACTCTTCTTCAGTCTGAAAAGAAGGGTCTTGACCCGAAACGTCACTCGTTGCTTCTCTCCAGAGATGCTGCCGGTTCCGCTAGGTTACTCCAGCTTTTTCTGTCTATCTTCAATATTCTTGGCCCCGCTCTGGGAGTAGAAGTGGGGGCGGATCCGGACCGCAATGGCCGTGAGCCCCAGGTCGAGCTCGGCCATCGTTTGCCTACTTCTGCTGCTGTTGGAAGAGAAACATTGCATCGCGCCAGGGTCTTGGGCCTGCCCCACTTTGGCCGTCAGTTACGTGACAGGCCGTTGGAGCACGAGGATTTTGTTCGCTACAAAGATTTCGGAGCCCCGCGCGAAGTCGTGCACAACTCCATACCCCTCCGCGCTTCTCATTGGGACCGGCCCCGCGTGGCCATACGATGCCCGTGCGCCTCAACGCGACCACGAGATTGTGTAATTTGCGTGCCAAAGACACATAAGTGGGACAGGCCCTTTAGTCTTCCACACGGCCAGGACGAGGCCAAACACAAACTAGAGGAACAGCACATCACATTCCATCTCATTAGTTTACAACCTAACAAGAACATTGAATTTTCTCAATTCTGTTAACCCAGACTGCCTCCCCCCCCACCTCTCCCTCAGCCCTCTGGCCCTGACATTCCTTCTCCATCTCCCCCCCCCCCCCCCCCCAGTCGCACTAGCTTCTCATTTTCACACCACAAACAGCTTACATTGGCCTGCTTCCTTTATCACCAATATTTTTTGCATATCTTTCACTCATTGTTCCTTATCTCTCCACATCACTGTTTATATCTCTCGTTTCCCTGATCCCTGACCAGTCTGAAGAAGGGTCTCGACCCGAAACATCGCCTATCTCCTTCGCTCCTTAGATTCTGCTGCACCCGCTGAGTTTCTCCAGCTTTTTGTGTAACCCTCGATTCTCCAGCATCTGCAGTTCCTTCTTTAACAAGAACATTGAATTATTTCATTTCAGGTAACCTGCGTTCTCTCTCTCCCTCTATGCACGCAGAACATCCCACATATACTCTTCTTTTCCCCCAACACATCACCACTTCTTACCCAACCTCTTTCCCATTCACTCCAGCTTCCAAACATCCACACATTCCTCCCATTAGGTCTCCTCCCTAACCCCCATTCCCATCTGCTCACTCACCTCGCTCATTTAGTCCCATAATTTCTTTCCCATCCGATTCCGTCATCTGGAGCTCCCAAGTTACTTCCACCTATCACGCCCCAACATCTATTGTTGTTCACCCCTCTTACCACCCCCTCCTCTCTCCAACCTTAACTCCATTCACCAATCCACCCCTCCTCATCTGGATATACATACCATGTGCCAGCTCATGACCCACCCCCTCACCACTTTAAACCTACCCTTCCCTCAGTCTAGAGGAAGGGTCTCAACCTGCAACCTCCACAGATGCTACCTGACCTACTGAGTTCCTCAAGCCATTTGCTTTTGTATCTCCATGGATTATGTTACCTGGATTATTGGATGAGAATATTGGATGGAAAGGGATAGGTTCATATGAACCATCTGCTTAAGCTGTAGATGAGTTCTGGTCAGAAGTTGTCTGGAACATGGCCCCTAGGAGCTACATCCTTGAACTGCTGTTTGGAGTCAAAAGTATTTCAGTACATTAGCAAATTAGTTAAATGAGTCATCCCTACTTAAGACTTCTTTATTGCATTTGCAGCCCTTAGCTTCAACATCATTCACAACCTGTAATGGCTTCCCACATAATTTACTTACACTTTACACAAAGGGTGGTGGGTGTATGGCGTGAGCTGCCAGAGGAGTTAGTTGAGACAGGAACTATTGCAGAGTTTAAGAATTAGACAGGTACACGGATAAGACAGGTTTGTAGGGATACGAGTCAATTGTAGGCAGGTGGGACTAGTGTCGATGGGGCATACTGGTCGGTGTGGGCAAGTTGGGCCATAGGGGCTGTTACCATGCTGTATGACTACGACTCCCACATACAATTTGCTGCTGTTTCTGTTATCTCTCCCATTGCCCCTTGATCTGTTCCTAGTGTACACTCGTGCTCTCACTCTCACAACTTTTAACCTGCATAAATTAAAACCTGTAACTTTAAACTTAACTATATCAAATAAAATCCATCACAGACACTTCTCCCAGTTGTCATTTTTTTACATACATATCAGCGGGTTTGTTCTGCTTGTGTCAATCTGGCATGGGTTCCTCTGGTAGGTTTTCCAACAGGAGTGGTGGGAAATCCATGGAATTTTTGTGCGGAAATCCGATTGCTGCAATAGTGCTGAATAGAAACTGTTTTGCACCCTTTGCTTTAGAATAGCACAATTATGGGCCTGTCCCACTAACGTGACTTTTTTGGCGACTGTCGGCCCCCATCATAGGTCGTTGCAGATCGGTGAGCAGAAAGATACTACGACTCTTTGGGTGACTGGGGAGACTACTCACGACCATACAGGCGACACCCTGGCGATATGTCGCGGAGTGAAGCCTGTATGGTCGTGAGTAGTAGCCCAAACAGTCGTACCTTGTTCTGGTCACCGCTGGCTTTTCAACATTGAAAATTTTCGGCGACCTGCAACGACCTATGACGGGTGCCGGCAGTTGCCGAAAAAGTTGCGTTTAGTGGGACATGCCCATTATTATCTGCACATGTAGTGGGAGATTTGCCTCAATCAGTCAGAGGTTGTTTGAAACAATGCTATCCAAGACAATGATAAAAACTAAAATGATAATGATGAAATTTTTTTTTTCCTCTACACAAGTTGCGTTTAGTGGGACATGCCCATTATTATCTGCACATGTAGTGGAAGATTTGCCTCGATCAGTCAGAGGTTGTTTGAAACATTGCTATCCAAGACAATGATAAAAACTAAAATGATAATGATGAATTTTTTTTTCCTCTACACAAATCATTTATGCTGATCTGAGAAATTTAGGTTTTAATACTCTATCTGATAGACAGCAGCCCTCAAAGTGTAACATGCCTGCTCTGTAGGACTATAGTGTTTGCCTGGATTATAACCTTGCATTTTTAGATTGAGGAATAGACCCCAGGACATTTGGACCCAAGAACAAGAATTTCTTATTTTGCACTTTGGCTTCCTTTTCAATTGGCTTTTGGAACATTTTGTTGCATCAGGGATCAGATTGTACATTAATATTCAGCAGCAGCGATATAAGCCCTGTAAGGCTTCCATGTGGCTAACTGACAATAACATTAAATTCTCCCCAATGGTTCACAAGTGACTTCAATTGTCAACTTGACATTCATTTCAAGCATTCACTCTTTCTTATTTCAACTCACACTTTCTATCAACTAGTACCAAAGTTCATTCTCAACTGCTGCTTCTTTTACCACCTTGCTTTATCCACAAATCAGTTTCTGTCCCTGTCTCTGTCTCTCTGTCTTTCTATCTCCCTGTCATATTTTCCTAATATACTCTTCCCTTACCATATTCAAGCTGAAGCAACATCAAGAAAAGAGGCTCATCGTTAATTTTGCCAGCATTTGTTGACATTGACATCCTTCAAGCAGTAACTGTCAGTTCAAAATCTTCACAAAATGCTGGAGTAACTCCGCGGGACAGGCAGATCTCCGGAGGGAAGGAATGGGTGATGTTACGGGTCGAAAACGTTCCTCAGTCTGAAGAAGGGTCTCGACCCGAAACATCACCCATTCCTACATTTCATCTCAGTGCTTGGTCTGGGATTTTACTGAAGGGAAAATGACTCGTACATTCCCTGCCTAATTATGTGAATATGAAATGTTGTGAGATCTATATGATCAGCACACTAATGCACTGTGCAGAGGCAGGCCTTTATCTTATTGAGAAAAATAGACATACCTACCAAAGCTTTATTGTAGTTAAAACATGAGCTCAAATGGCAACTTGCATTCAGGCTCTTCATATTAAATCCACACTGCAGCTTTGCTTTAGCTTTTAGTTTAATAATGGAGTTTGAACTCATAAAAAAAGGGTCATCAATGTCTCTACTTCTGTAGAAAAATATGCAATTAGAGGACAAAATGAGTTGCGGGAAAATGCAAAAATCATACATCAATGCAAAGTAATAAAATCAAACATTTTAGAAGTCAGCTTTTGAGGCTTCTAATGCAGAGAATATAAGCACGACAAAGTCATTTTGATATAAATAGCTTCTACATTGAATAGCGAAGAGTGCTCTTGGACAATTTAAAGACAGCTAGAGAATCATATTAATATCAGCAGCAAAGGTTCTGATGTGAGTAATAAAGCAAATGCATACTCAATAGATCCTGTTCCTTGTGAATTTTAAGTGCAGTTAAAGCAGCCACTTCCAGATTCTAGCTCAATTTTAAAGCCTTCTTGATGCAAAGTTTCTTTGAATTGAAAGCCAAAGAAAACTTTGTACTAACTTCCAGAACAACCAAGGCTACTTCTGAGCATGCTCAACAAAGGACCCACTCAAAATCAGAGGAGGATAGAGATAAATTCCTATAAATCAGGAATCAATATTTGGGGGACTCCAGTGAACTTGGCTTCATGCCTAATAATGTTAAATCTAAAGCCCCTGTCCAAATTAGGCAATTTTTTTGGCGACTACAAGCGATTAGCCTGTCGCCACATGGTCGCCTGGGCGTCGCCTGTTTAGTCGTGAGTATTCTCCTCAAGTCGCCTTAAGTGCCTGTCCCACTTGGGCGTCATTTGCATGTCATTTACGCAACATCATGTATGCGTCACGACGCACACGACATGACACGCACGTGACGCGTGCATGGCATGCATTATGCGCGTATGGAGCGTGGTGAGGTGTGGTGGCGTAGGCAGGGACACGCGCGGCGCCCCAGGATTTTTGGATTCAGAAAATCTTCCTGCGCCACCTGCGTGACAGGCAAATGGAGCCCAAGTGGGACAGGCCCTTAAAGAGTCGCATCATTTTTCTGGTCACCGCTGGATTTAGAAATGTTCAAATCTTTTCGGTGACTGTGGGCTTGTCGCAGCTTGTCTTCTTCTGTGGTAGGTACTGAGGGAGGTTGTTACCAATTGTTGTTGGTTGTCGCCGGGTGCTGACTTTGGTGAATTCTATTGGCGACTACCTACGTCAACCTACATCAACCGGCGACAAGTACCGGCGACTGAATTGTCTTCAGTTGTCGCCGACAGGGTCATTGCTTGTCGTAGCTTGTCACCTGTGTGGTTGTAGGTTGACTTTAGTTGCTGCCTGTGTGCTCGTAGATTGTCGTAGGTGGACGTCCTAATGGGTCACTGAATGTCGATAGCTTGACATCGACTACATGGTAGGTTGTCATAACATGTCGTAGACATTGTTCTGGGGGGGGGGGGGCAGTCACCGCTGTTTTGGTGACCTGCTATGACTGTGACAGCCGCCAGTAGTTGCTGAAAAAATTGCCTAAATTGGACAGGCCCTTAATGAATTAACGATATTATTGATCGCATGGCAGGGATATTAATCTTTCCTGCTGGAAAATGTGTGTGGTCAAGAATGGAAGGAGCTTTGTAAAATGTCAGCCACGCTGTTGATACATGAGGCACCCACGAAAGTCAAATTGGTGTTTAAGTACGAGAAATGCATTATGTGCATATTTTGGTCTTGCTGCAGTTCAAGAAGAACCTTTGAATAAACTAGACCCATCTTGTTTGAGCTTCCCATGTGTCTGTACACTCTGTAATAGGCTTCTATGTCTAAAAGGTTAAAAACTCATTGTGCATCTGATGTGAAGACTGAAGTGGTCCCAAAAGGTAGTACTCCTTTGTGCCATTCAAGGTAAGTGACTTCTGCTGGAAACTGGAAATTCACCTGCCCACCACCTCCTAACAAATCCCAAGGAAATATATCCCCTGATACATACCTTTCAGCTTGTGAATGGCTTCCAACCAGTTGCTCCTCTCCATTTGATTCACCTGGGTACCATGATGGCAGATTGTAATCTAAACCATAAAGATCAATTAAAATGAGATTCCAACTGATGACATTATTCAATGTCCTAAAACCCACACCTAATTATCAAAATTGATTGCATTTAGTTATTTGATGAGGACAGGTTGGATGAGAAAGTTGTCTCCACTGCATTTACTTTTCATGCTAAATATTAGTGTGCACACAATCGACCTGGAATGAGTCAGCCACTTTGCAATTGTTTTTGCTTGTATCCTTTGGGAATAGGCGAGGTGGACAGGTCATAATGCTAGTCAGTGCAAATGCAAGTCTTCACCAATAGTACGGCCATTCTTGCTCCTGATTATACCCTTCCTTTGCCAAACACAATTGAATATATATTAAATTGGATGAGGGCACAAGCACTCAGTAACACTGATGGGATCAATAATGGCATGCCTTTATTGGCATGGACATAAGTTGAGACTTTATGTTAAACTTTAGAAATACAGCATGGGAACAGGCCCTTCGGCCCATTAAGTCCATGCCGACCAGCGTTGACCCCGTACACTAGCACTATCCTACATATTAAGGACAAGTTAAAATCTTACTGAAGCCAATTAACCTACAAACTTGTATGTCTTTGGAGTGTGGGAGGAAACTGGAAAACCCTCAGTAAACATATGCAGTTACAAGAAGAATGTACAAACGGTACAGAAGCACCCTTAGTCGGATTCAAACCCATATCACTAGCACTGTAAAGCCCCTGTCCCAATTTCACGACCTAATTCTCGACCTCTGCCAAGTTTGCCCTTGACTCATACTCCCAGCATGGTCTTCACAAGGTCGTAGGAGGTCTTAGAAAATCGTAGGAGGTCTTCCTCATCCTCGTGAGTGGTTTCCATGTACTCGTGGCATCAAGTAGGTTGCGGTGTTTTTTCTAGCCTGATAAAAAATGTCCACGAGTAAACATAAGGTCGGCAAAAATCGATACATTTTATTCGTAGGTAGGTCGTAGGTAGGTCGTAGGTAGGTCGTGATGCTAGTCGTAGGTGGTCGGAGGCAGTCGAAGGTAATAGCTCTGGGGTGAAAAAAAGGTCAGTAGAAATAAAAGGTGATTTAAACAGCAGAACTTCACCTCTGTCACTCCAAGGCATGTTCATTCATAGCTGGAGAGTTTTCTGGAGAGGAGACTTGGGCACAACCGTCAAAAAGCCGACTTTGCAGGTGTTGCCCACCCAAGAGAAGGAGTGGCAGGAGGTGATGCCACAGGAGGTGATAGTGCAGGAGGAGGTAGCCCTGCATGAGAGACCCCTGGAGGAGACCAGGGTGGTAGTATATGTCCTCACCACCACCCCATCCTTCAGTACCTAGAAGACCCACCGGTAGGTAAAATGGTGGCTAAACTTTATTAAACTTCTTAAAACTGTCTCCACTCCTTCCCCACCCTTTTTCCCCCCCACTTCTCTCCCCCTCATCTCTCCCCCCTTCTCCCCTCCCTTCTCCCCCCCCCCCCCTTCTAAATAGTTGTAGGAGGTTATAGGCATAGTCGTGGAAGGTCGTAGGAGGTCGTACACATAGTCATGTAAGGTCGTAGGTTACCGCAACCTTGATTTTTTTTTTAGGTTGTTTAAAGTCGTCAGAGGTCGCGAATTAGGTTGTGAAAGTGGGACAGGAGCTTATGGTAGCAATCTACTGCTGCACCACTGTGCCAGTTGACTAGTTGTCAGTTGATTTCTTCTGAACAATTGTCAAGAAGATTAAATTAACCAGCCCGGGAGAAGGAGAAGCAGGAGAGTCATGAATGACTCTCATGAAGAAGCAGTAACCATTCAGTAAAGACCAATGTTTGAGATGTCTTTACCCAGGTGGTCAATACAAAAATCAACCAATGGGTAGTACCACAAACTTACTCTATCAGGGAAGGACATTAAGAACAGTCATGCTCTTCCTGGTTGTAGCATTGAGATTAACAATATCTCATATTAATGTTTTTCCTATTTCCTTATGATGTAGAGGGACATTATTTAGCTCATCGTTCATACCAGATTCCAGAGAAGTCTCACCTATTCAATTTCCTCATAATCTATTCTCTGTCAAATAGCCATCAACATCCCCTTGATTCTCCAACCATCCACTCACAATAGAGGCATGTTACAGCAACCCATCAGTCCACCAAACAGTTTGTCTTTGGTGCTTAAGAAGGAACTGCAGATGCTGGAAAATCGAAGGTGGACAAAAGTGCTGGAGAAACTCAGCGGGTGCGGCAGTATCTATTAAGGGTGAAGAAGGATTTCGGCCTGAAACATTGCCAATTTCCTTCGCTCCATAGATGCTGCCGCACCCGCTGAGTTTCTCCAACACTTATGTCTACCTTCAGTTTGTCTATGGGATGTGTGACGAAAATGGAGAACCAACATGAACCAACACAGTCACGGTGAGATCGTGCAAAGTCCATGCAGACAGCATTGAGGTGAAAATAAAATCCAGGTCACTGCAACTGTGAGGCAGTTTTTTCTCTTATACAGGTAGGAGTGTCAATTTTCAGCCTTTAAGTGGGTTGATACCATGTCAATCTTGAATTTGTAAATATTACCTCATAGTTTGTAGTACAATATTGCATTAGTGAGCTCATTTAAAGTTTTGATTGCATGAGAGATAATTGCAATTCTTTCCCTTTTTCTAAAGAGAAGCAATTGGAATAGGTAACAACATTTGCAACATAGCCAGCGCATACAACAGATAGTCCTCCGCCAGTTTCGTCACCTCCAACGTGACCCCTCCACTCGCCACATCTTCCCATCTCCCCCCCTGTCTGCCTTCCGCAAAGACCGCTCCCTCCGCAACTCCCTCGTCAATTCTTCCCTTCCCTCCCGCTCCACTCCTTCCCCGGGCACTTTCCCTTGCAACCGCAAGAGATGCCACACTTATCCCTTCACCTCCCCCATCCAATCCTTTCAGGGACCCAAGCAGTCATTCCAAGTCCGACAGAGGTTCACCTGCACCTCCTCCAACCTCATCTACTGCATCCGTTGCTCCAGATGCCAGCTGATCTACATCGATCGTTTCGCCGAACACCTCCGCTGGGTCCGCAATAACCAACCCGACCTCCCGGTGGCTCAGCACTTCAACTCCCCCTCCCACTCCGTATCCGACCTCTCGGTCCTGGGCCTCCTCCACGGCCAGAGTGATCAAAACCGCAAGTTGGAGGAACAGCACCTCATATTCCGCTTGGGGAGTCTGCATCCTCTGGGCTTAAACATTGAATTTTCTCAATTCTGTTAACCCAGACTGCCTCCCCCCCACCTCTCCCTCAGCCCTCTGGCCCTGACATTCCTTCTCCATCTCCCCCCCCCCCCCCAGTCGCACTAGCTTCTCATTTTCACACCACAAACAGCTTACAATGGCCTGCTTCCTTTATCACCAATACTTTTTTGCATATCTTTCACTCATTGTTCCTTATCTCTCCACATTACTGTTTATATCTCTTGTTTCCCTGATCCCTGACCAGTCTGAAGAAGGGTCTCGACCCGAAACGTCGCCTATCTCCTTCGCTCCTTAGATGCTGCTGCACCCGCTGAGTTTCTCCAGCTTTTTGTGTAACCCTCGATTCTCCAGCATCTGCAGTTCCTTCTTTAACATTTGCAATCTGTTGGCTGCCCATTGTTGCAAGGTGTTTTTGATGGCATCATGTTACTTTGCAGGTTCAACATGTCAACTCCTAAACTAGCCAAATTCAAATGTGATTTATTCCCTCACAGTGCATATGACATATTTTCCGATGATTGCACTAACTTACTCATACTGAGCCAATGCAATCCAAAACCTGATTTTGCAGATTCAGATTTGTTCGAGATCCCATTCCAAAGTCTTCTGCAGCGCATGCAGTGAAAGTGAGCTGTCTTGCGCCAAACATGCTGCAAACAAACGGGATTACACTGGACATAAGTACAACAAACAAATATGTGAACAAAAATCAATTATGAATAAGAAAGAATAACTTGATTGTAATGTCATGAGTGTAATTTTTAATGTTTATTTTAATATTTACTTCACAGTGGGTCATACTTGCGCATTGTGCTTAAGAGGACATCAATGTCATCTGTGAGAGTGCACACAAGCAAACTGTCTGGCCCGGTGCCTTTTCAGCCCCCTCCCCTTCCATTTCCTTCTTCTCCTTCTCAAAATCTTGTTCTTCAAATCCTCATCTAATTGGTGATGGCAATGGCTGCTCACTCATGGTGACATTGTGGCAAAGATATTAATTTTAAGTCACAGAGTGGGTAGTGGCGATGTGGAACATAGCACAGCACAGGAACAAGCTCTTCAGCCCACAATGACCATGCCAAAGGACATGCCAGGTTAAATTAATCTCCTCTACCTGCACATGGTTCCTCTGCATATCCATGTGCTGTGGCTGTCTAAAAACCTCTTAACCTCCACTGTCCTATCTGCTTCCATCAACAATCATCACTGCCTTGTAAAAGAACATGCCCTACATATCTCCTTTAAAATTTCCCCCTCTCACCTGAAAGCTATACCCTCTAATCTTTGACACGCCCATCCTGGGAAAAAGGTTCTGTCGACTTTATCTATGACTCATAATTTAATATACTTCTGTCAGGTCTCCTTTCAACCTCCGACACTCCAGAGAAAACAATCCAAGTTTGTCTGATGTCTCCTGAAACTAATACCCTTTAATCCAGGGTTTACCTTTTTTGTACTCCTTTGGTAAACCTTTTTTGTACTCCAAAGCCTCCACACCGTTTCTGTAATAGGGTGCTCAGAACTGCCACCGCTGAAGTCATGATGCAGTTTAACATTAATCTCTGGCGTGAAATTATTAAACCTTGTGGCACTATATCAAAGTCCATTGATCAACGCACTATATCAAGGTCCACTGCATTGATCTCCATGTCTACTTACTCACACCACATTGCATTGTATGTCTGGACTGTTCCTTGCCCTCCTTGGAAACCAGACATAACTTCTCGTTCTATTTTCCTCCACCAAAGAGTGCTGGAAAATGTTGGTTTAAGCCCTTGCTCCCTTTGTCAGCCATTGTCCTTCACTCTATAGATCCAATCTAAAAGAAGTTAGCACATCCACAAGGCGCATCTTTAAGTAATGCAGCCTACCTTTAAGCAGCATGGATTAAATAATGCCAGCAAGTAATAATATTGTGGCCCCTGCTGATGTGTACAGACAATAAACTGCAGGGTGAGTGCTGGCGACATGCAGCAATCATGGTAATGAGAAAGCAGTGTGAAGATGTGTGCTTCCTGTATTACAGTTTCAGACAGAAGGAATGTGAGGACCATGCTGTTTCTGGTCTATGCTGTTCAGTAGTCCTTCAATTTCAAAGTTCAAAACTATGCTTAATGCTGAACACACATTTAATCAGTCATGAGATAAAGTTTTGGATAATTCATCCATATTATTTACGTGAAGAAATACTGAATGAGGATATAATCTTTTTAAATGTAATTACTGTCTTTGGAAATACTTCAACTTGAATCTGAATGATAACAACATTTGTGATTATGCTCTTCTATTTCATAATATTTTTAATGGAATTTCATTTCCTGTCATATCCTATCCTACCCTATCCTCAATCACTTTAAAAAAAATCTGATTTAGCTTTATAATTTTGACATTCCTTGAGATGTTTTTAATTTTAAAGCTTTCAGTTAGTTCATAAACTGAGCAATCTTTGTTAAGCTTTCTGAGTGACAGACTGCTCACGATGATGAAACAGAGAGTGCCAAGTTCAATACTTTCCAGCAACGTGAACGGGGATCGCAATGTGACACCTGATGTTTGCAACACAGGGAGCAGCCAATATCATGCTGGCTGCTCATTTTCACTGCTGCTGTGTTCAGCTAATGCTAGACACACTGTTCATTAGCTTCACACCAAAGCAGGGTGCCAATATTATGTGTGGTAAGCTTTACTTAAATCTAAGCTGCACTCCTTAAAGCCAGCCCACATTTTTCTTGAAGAAAGGTTGTGCCTGCGACACAAGAAGGGTCTCGACCCGAAACGTCGCCTATCTCCTTCGCTCCTTAGATGCTGCAGCACCCGCTGAGTTTCTCCAGCTTTTTGCGTAACCCTCGATTCTCCAGCATCTGCAGTTCCTTCTTTAAAACATTGTGTCTGCGACATGTTTTGGCAGACATTTGGTGACACGCTGACCTGGGAGACATTGATGACTAGGACATTTGGTGACTAGAAGTGCTTGGCAAAAGAGTTGAAGGGGGGAGAGTTTTGAAAGATTGGAAGGAACTTCTCCAGACACACAGGATGGGAACATTGCTGAGGTAATCAATGACAATGAGTCAGCTCTGCAGACTTAGATGCAACACTGCAAGTACAATGACTACACAAATGTGGTTAAAAATGTAAGAACAATTGAAAAACCCGAAAACCGCTCAACTACCCTCCCTGGAAGACATTTACAGGGCCCGATGTTTACGTCGGGCCACAAACATCACACACAACTCATCCCACCCTGCCAACCACCTTTTCACTCTGCTGCCCTCTGGGAGGCGATACAGGTCTCAGAACGCCCGCACTTGTAGACTAATTAACAGTTTCTACCCATGTGCCAATAAAGAGCTAAACTCAAATAGATAACACTGCAGGAAACACAACACAATTCGTGGTGCAATATAAAAAATTGTCTGCTGGAGTGTGCAATATATTGTGCAATATTTCTACTATCTATTTACTTCTTTTATTCATTGATCTTGTCGGTCAATGTGAGAGTTAATGGTGGATTGTGTTTTTGTTCTTTTAGTTTTTTATCCTGTGCCTTTTATTGTATACCACTGAAGGAGATGCACTGAAATTTCACTATTCAGTTGCTGTGCAATGACAGTAAAACGTATTCTATTCTATTCTAAAAAATTGAAAATAGAAAGTAATGCCTGCCATTCCTTTCAGTAAGATCATGACTGATATTTTACTTTAGCTTCATAAACATTGATTCCTTTGGTATCTAATTTCTAAGGAAATCCATGTCTTCATCGGTCTTCCTTGAAAATACTCAGATCCTAAGCCTTCAAAGACCGCTTCAGCAGAGAATTCCAAGCAATCACTACCTCTGGGTGCAGACCTTTTCCTCTGTTCTGAATGGCCAACCCTTATTTTGCTATTGTGATTCCTTCTTCTAACATTGCAGCCAGTGTAGACATCAGTTGTTCATACACTCCATCAATTCCCTTCAAAATTTCTACTTTTCAATGGATTCCTCAGGCTTCTAAAAAACCAAGTGCGTGTTGACCCAATCTGCTTAATTTCTCCTCATAGGAAAACCTTCAATTCCAAGTATCATCTGAACACTCCTTCGATGGGGATACCCGGCCTGTCTACATTATTCCAGATAAAATATCAGTAGAGACCTTTATAACCGTAGCAAGAGTTTGCTACATTTTTATTCAATTCCTCGTGCTATAATGGCAATCATATCATACGTCTTACGTGTCCTTGGCATGCAAATTACGCAACCTCGTGGTCGCGTTGAGGCGCACGGGCATTGTATGGCCACGCAGGGCCGGTCCCACTGAGGGGTATGTAGTTGTGCACGACATCGCGCGGGGCTCCGAAATGTTTGTAGCAAACTAAAGCTTTGCGCGCCAACGGCCTGTCATGTAACTAATGGCCAAAGTGGGACAGGCTCAAGACCCTGAAGCGATGCAACGTCTCACCTCCAACAGCAGCAGAAGCAGGCAAACGATCGCCGAGCTCGGCCTGGGGCTCACGGCCGTTGAGGTCCGGATCCTCCCCCACTTCCACCCCCAGAGCGGGGCCAATAAATTTGAAGATGGACACAAAATGCAGGAGTAACTCAGCGGGACCGGCAGCATCTCTGGAGAGAAGCAATGGGTGAAGTTTCAGGTCAAGACCCTTCTTTTCAGACTGAAGAAGAGTCTCGACACGAAACGTCACCCATTGCTTCTCTCCTGAGATGCTGCCGGTCCCGCTGAGTTACTCCAGCACTTTGTGTCCATCTTCAAATGATGTCACGCGCTCCAGACAGCTATACTTTCATGTTAACTTTCAGTGATATATGTACAAGCCCTTTGAAACACTGACAAATTTAGATCTCCCAGCATTTGAAAAATATATATATTTTCCATTTTATTCTGCCACGTTGGAAGACTTCACACTTTTCCTTATTATATTCCATCTGCTATGTCCTTACACATTCCCATAAACTGTCAATATTTCCTTGAAGCTTTTTGCATTCTCCTTAAATCACATACTGCCACTCTAGTCATTATCAGCAGATAAATTACACTGAAACCATCCCTCCTTCCCCCTTCCTCCTTTCCCCTCCCCCAACCCCTCCACCCTGAAACCCCCCTCTCCGTTCCAAATCATTGCCACAGATTATAATCAGGTGGGATCCAGCATCAATCCCTGAATGACACCATAAATTACAGGGTTGCCATTCTTGCAATGGTCCATTTATTCCTACCCTGATTTCCATTGAAGCAACCCTTTTTTCTGCACCAATACATTATTTTAATACTGTGTACGCTAATTATGCTTGGCATAAAAAATGTTGTGGTTCCTAAAAACACAAAACAGTACATTATCTGGATGTATGTTACCTGTTCCACTGGTTAAAATCTCAAAAGTACTGAGAGATCTGTCCAACATTATTCTCTTCCATAATGATTTTGCTTAGTCCGCTATTTTACTTTTCTGTTTGGCTTATCAGTTTTAAATAATAATTTATTGAATTTTCGTGCAATCAAGTCACGCTAACTGTTTTATAGCACCTTGTTATCCCTCTCTCTAGTTTTAAACATCAGAGGTACATTTTCTATCTTTGACAAGTGGAAACACGTTTTCACAAAGGATAACGTACACAGATAGATAGCTTTCATTCTCTATATACCTTTAACACTTTACTGTTTCCCAGAGGTTTTTGGTATCTTATTTTGAGAAGACAAACACTAAATATTGTTTAATTTAACAATTGAAAACTATGTAACATTTTGCCAAGTAAAAGCATCTGGAAATACTACCAAGTGTACCATTAGTTAATTTGCTGAACAGTCCATCTTTTACAGATCAACATCTGCAAAACACATTCAACTCAAAGAAACACATTTTCTACACTTCTGAAGTTTCAGAGAGTGTGGACTTTTCAGGAATCAGGTGTGGATTTGTCAATGGCCACTGTCCACAGAAGACTTCATGAACAGAAATACAGAGGCCACACTTACAGAGGCCACACTGCTAGGATGGCTGGTTTACAGTTTGACAAGAAGTACTTAAAAGATCAATCACAGTTCTGGAAAAAGGTCTTGTGGACAGATAAGATGAAGATTAACTTATATCAGAGTGATGGGAAGGGCAAAGTATGGAGGAGAGAAGGAACTGCCCAAGTTCCAAAGCATACCACCTCATCTGTGAAAAAGGGTGGTGTGGGTGTTATGGTCTGGGCATGTATAGCTCACCTATCTTCATTGATGGTACAACTGCTGATGGTAGTAACATAATTAATTCTGAAGTGTATAGACACATCCTATCTACTCAAGTTCAAACAAATGCCTCAAAACCCATTGGCCTGTGGTTCATTCTACAGCAAGACAATGATTCCAAACATACTACTAAAGCAACAAAAGAGTTTTTCAAAGCTAAAAAGTGGTAAATTCTTGAGTGGCCAAGTCAATCACCCGAAAGTGAACACAATTGAGCATGCCTTTTATAAGCTGAAGAGAAAACTAAAGGGGACTAGCCCCCAAAACAAGCACAAGCTAAAGATGGCTGCAATGTAGGCCTGGCAGAGCAGCACAAGAGAAGACACCCAGCAACTGGTGATGTCCATGAAGCGCAGACATCAAACAGTCATTGCATGCAAACGATATGCAACAAAATACTAAACATGACTACTTTCATTTACATGACATTGCTGTGTCCCAAACATTATGGTGCCCTGAAATGGGGGGGGTGATGTATAAATGCTGCTGTAATTTCTACATGGTGAAACCAAAATGAATAAAATGGTCTTTATTAAAATCTGACAATGTACACTTTAACCACATGTGACAATAGACAATAGGTGCAGGAGTAGGCCATTTGGCCCTTCGAGCCACCACTGCCATTCAAAGTGATCATGGCTGATCATCCCCAATCAGTGCCCCGTTGCTGCCTTCTCCCAATATCCCCTGACTCCACTATTTTTAAGAGCCCTATCTAGCTCTCTCTTTGATTTTATCTATTACAAATCTCAAATTGTGGAGTACAGAGGCAAATAAATAAATGATGGGTCTTCATCCCAAACATCACAGGGCACTGTATGTTTCTAGAAGCTAGGAATCTTGTACTGAGTCATGTCGAAACCCATTGCATGCAGTCTTTCATCACTGCAACTCCCATTGAACATAGTTACTTGCTTTCTGCCATTGAGTCAATTGTTATCCAATTAACCACTTTTCCTTGAAAACGTGTTGCTTTTACTTCTGTAACCAAAGGCATTTTGCCAAACAACTTGTGCGCTACATCAGAATTACCGTTCTCATCAACACTCCTTGTTATTTCTATAAGAATTGCCATTAATTTTGTCACACACAATCTTACCGTAACAAATTCCTAAGCTGTGCCATTCCCAATGCAACTGAATGCTATCCTACAGGATTTGTTGCCAACAATTTGCCATCCGTCAGTATTAGCATGACTGGTCTATAATTATTCTGCCTATTGCTTTCTCTATTTTTAAACAACAGATCAACATTTACATTTCCTACAAACTACCCCTCAGCCTCCTCTTCTAATAAAGTCCCAGCACTTCTAATTTATTCTTGTAAGTGTCATCCATCTTTTTAGGAACCATTCTCATAAATCTTTCTCAATTTAGAATGTCTTTACATCCTTCTTATAATGTCGAGACCAGAATTTATTTTACTCCTCTGCCAACTTCATTCCTTCAGGCTCCTTGCAATATTGAGTTCTCAGTATCTATTACAATCTGCTTCATTTTGTTTTATCTAGCTCCACATAGGTTCACTATCTGAGTTCCCCCTTTCTCTTAATTGGTATGCATTTTGTAGGAGATGGGAGGGCAGATTTGTTCCTTGACCTGTTTGTGCTGATGGCATCCGCTAGAGTGACATTCTCTACTCATTCCTCAATCCCACCAACAATGCTATTCTCAACTCCCGAGATTCTACCACTGACCTACACAGAAGGGACAACTTACAACAGCCAATAAACTGCCAAACCCCACGTTTTGGGGATGTGGGAGGAAACTAGAGCAACCAGAGGAAATCCTCACAGTCACTGGGAGAATGTCCAAAATCCACACCAATATCATCCAAGGCCAGGATTGACACCGAGGACAGACACCAAGTCTCTGGTGCTGTGAGCTAACAGTTCTATAAGCTGCACCACTGGACCACCCCTTTATGTGCATGAAGTCCTTGAATGTTTCTAAGAATCCTCTTCTAACATCTTAATTAATAGCTTCATTAATAGCTTCTCAGAGACACTGTTCAGGCTGGAGGTTTTTTTTGCTGAGAAAGACTGTCAAAGTATACAGCAGGATAGAGATCAGCTGAAGAAATGAGTACTGTCACGTCTTGCCCTCATCTTGCACTCATTCATAGAAACATAGAAACATAGAAAATAGGTGCAGAAGTAGGCCATTCGGCCCTTCGAGTCTGCTCCGCCATTCAATATGATCATGGCTGATCATCCAACTCAGTATTCTGTACCTGCCTTCTCTCCATACCCCCTGATCCCTTTAGCCACAAGGGCCACATCTAACTCCCTCATAAATATAGCCAATGAACTGGCCTCAACTACCTTCTGTGGCAGAGAATAGTAAGATTGAACGAGAACTTACCAGTTCGAAGGTTGATCTTTATTTTATGAGGAGTCGAAGTGAGGGATTTCGTGAAGAGCCCGCCGGCGCGCATGCTCGACATACTTCAAAGTAGCGGCGTGGAATCACAGAAACCAACAATAGAAATGACTTTGCATAGTAAGATTGAAGTGACTAAGATTACCAGATGAAGGTGATTGAGGGTTGGGCGAGGAGGGCACGAAATCCCTCACTTCGACTCCTCATAAAATAAAGATCAACCTTCGAACTGGTAAGTTCTCGTTCAATCTTACTATTTCATTTCGGAGTCACGTGAGTGACTTCGTGAAGACTTCAAAGCTTCTGTGATTACACGCCCTGGACCACGTCCATGCTGACACACCACTACCAGGGATGGATGGGAGGAACAAACTTGCTCAATAGTTCATACTGCAAAACAAGAGCATATTTATGAATAACAAATCAAAAACCCCTCATGCGGGGACATCTCCATGTTCTTGACCTGCATTCAGCACGGCTTCTGCGAACTGTAGAGGAGCAGCAACAGGCTTGTTATAAAAACGCTGGAACACAGCTTCATTAGCCCATCCTGCTGTGGCTAGAATTTGGTCCATAGGCACCTCCATAATCCTCGCCGCTGACGTCGATGCAGCCCTGGTGGAATGAGACTTGAACACATTAGTGTCGATACCTGACTTACCCAAGACGACTCAAAGCCACCTGGATATCGTCTGGACTGTCACTCGATGATGAGGTCTCTTATGAGTGACCAGCAGGTATCTCTCCATTCCTCTGATGCGTGCCGTCACCTTGACATAGTGGCGGATATGTGAGGCTAAACATAGCCTAGCATCTGCGGGGTATGCCGGGAACTTCAGCTGCAGCCCTGTGCACCCAGGTCTATGCTGCTTTAGTAGCTCGTCAATGAAAAAGACTACTTCTGTAGGGGTAGAAGTCATTCTGTCGACACGAAGTTTGTGTAGTGTCTGTACCCTCTGAGCTGAAGTCAGCGCTAGTAACATCACCAGCTTCATGGTGAGTATGTCCAGTTGGAGCCCTTCCATGGGAGACCACGTCCTGAGCAGGTTTAATACGTCCCTGACATCCCAGGTGATATTATAGCGTGGTGTAGGCGGATTCATATTGAATATACCCCGCATGAGTCTGGACACTAGCCTGTTGGATCCTACCTCAATATTGAGGTAGAATGAGAGCGCACTTCTGGCGCTGTTGATGGCACTGTAACTTAAGTGTTCATCATGGTGCAACCCCGCGAGGAATTCCAGGACGTCGGTTATTGTCACGTCATCGTACGTGATGCGAGAGCGGCTGCAGTAGGCTTCCCACTTCTTAATATGCGAGCGATATCTTCGCCTTGTTGACTCTCGACACGACGCCCCGATGGTATCCATGGTCCGAGCTGAGAGGCCGTGTTGGACTAACGGCCTGTTCAGAACCTGCAAGCCAACAAATTTAAATAGCCATGGCAGGGATGTGGCTCCCCTGAGACAGGGTGAGTAACCAATTGTGGGCAACCCTTCAAAAGGACCCAAGGTTCGTTGAGCATGTCAAAGACCACCGGATACCAAGGCTGTGTGGGCCAGTCGGGTATAATAAGGATGCCCTTGGCAGCATCTGCCTGAATCTTACGCAATACCCGACTGATGAGGCAAAACGGGGGGAAGGCATAGAAAAAACCAATTCCCCCAGTCCAGCGAGAATGCATCGAGCGCTATAGCCCCAGGATCTGGTTCCCATGAAACGTAGGTTGGTACCTGATGGTTCAACCGTGACGCAAAAAGTTCAATGTCCGGTTTACCAAATTTGGCTGTTACTTTAGCAAAAATCTCAGGATGCAACATCCATTCAATATTGTCATTAAATTTGCGTGACCTGGTGTCCGCCACAGTATTAAGCTCACCTGGCAAATAGGTAGCTGAAATCCAAATGTCTCTTTGAACACACCAGAGCCAAATTGAGTTAGCCAATTTGTCACACAAAACTGACCTGGTACCACCCATAAGGTTTAAGTATGCCACTGCTGTGGTGTTGTCCATTTGGAGACGGACATGTGCTCCAACAAGCTTGGAACAATACGCACAAAGTCCGTGGAATGCTGCCAGCAACTCCAAATAGTTAATCCCTTGAGTCAACAACTCCCCAGCCATTGGAGCTTGCATCAGTCTGCAAATATACCACCGGATTAGCCTCCCTGATAGGCTTCAATGAGCTGCTAATGTGGCACACCCACCATTGCAACTCATTTATCGCTTCGGACGGCAGCTGCATTGATCGATCATAATGACCAGCGTCCTGTTTTAACGCAGCAATTTTAGCTCTTTGCAAACTCTGATAATGCAAAGGTCCATATCGCGCTGCCGGAAACAAAGCTACAAGCTTACCAATTACTGTAGCTGTATGCCGAATCGATGGTATATTGGTGCGGATTAAACCTTGACACACCTGGGTAACCTCCTCAATCTTGTTAATTGGTATGGTAACCCTCATGCTCATAGAGTTCACCGTGAACCCTAGGTAATTAATCACCTGGGCAGGGCAGAACTTTGATTTCTCTGGATGGACAATAAACCCTAATTGTTGAAATATATTGACAGCAGCTGCAACTCCCTGTTCAGCCAATTCCAGGGTGTGGCCCACAATTAAGATATCATCTAAATAGGCCATAACTATATGATGTCGCTGTCTCAAATAAGCCATAATTGGTTTCACTAATTTAGTGAACAATCCACTTTAAAATGAGTATATGTTACAAAAGTATTCAAACGGGTTAGATCAATAATGACACGACAATCTCCATGCTTCTTAGGTCTGGTGAATATATTCGAAACAAATTCAACTGGCTCATGCACCGCTTTCTCAATCACTCCCTTCTGTTCAAGGCTTAAAATTTCCTTGTAGCCTGCTGCCTGTTCTGCAGCAGATAATTTAAACGTTCGACCGGGCATGTGCTGGGATGGAGGAATGTCGCCATTAATAAACTCAATTTTATGCCCCTGAATATTCTGCAACACATACTCGTCACCAGTAAAATTACCCCCATGCACCCAAAAACAGCCGAAGGCGACCACCAACATGTGAAGTTAAACAAAGAGAAAAGAGAGAACCAGACCCCCTCACCCCCGTGGTTACCGGCGGTCCTTGACACGTGTGGGTGGACGTGGAGGTGCTGGGTTGGCTTGAGGGCGCGGCGTCTTCATTTTCCACCAGGGTCTCTGCCGACCCTGTCCTAAATAAGACCCCTGGTGCTGGGTCTGATGTTGCTGTCGTTGTGGAGCTTGAGGGTGGGTCCTCGTCGAGGTACTAGCAGACCCTCGTGAGTGAATGTATGGAGCTTTTGAGCCTGACGGTGTGGGGGCACTCTGAGAGCGCATGATCCCCACCGTTTTGGCTTGTTCGTCAAGCTCTTTGACTCTCTTCGAGAGGTCCTCCCCAAAGAGTTGACGGGGCGGCGGCGGCGGTGGTTTGCACAATCCTGCAAACTTAGGGTTGAGTGCTGGGCGGATGCTGTTTTTGCGAAACCCGTTGATTTCGTGCTGGGTCGCGCACAGGAGGGCCAGAGCAACTTCCTGGTCCAAATTCAGTTCGTCCCCGTCCACCGACCGCGCAAAGGTGGTAATACCGGCCGTGAGGAGCTTCAGGATCCGCTGCAATTTTACCTCTTGTTGACGGATAGCCGCACTGATGTTGCCCCATATCGGCGTATTGACCACAGGCACGTTGAGGGAGTTGCAATTGGATGGAGCCTTGTGACGGCTCATTGCCTGAATGAGGACTTCTTCCTGTAGTTGCTGGTTGTTAAGAAAGTCCACAGTGGCTGCCAGCTTTGCGTTTGAAGGAAGTCCAGATGAATGTGGGGCCGCAAATTTGGTCGCCACATCCAGAAGATCCTCCGCTGGCACCTCCAACGGAGGTGGTATGGAATCCACCAAAACCTCCTCCTCCTGCTGCTCCAGGCTGATGGTAGAGGCTGGTGATGACGCCCTGTGCCTGTTGCTGCCCTGCTGTAGTTGACGTTGAAGCAGGAGCTCCAGCAGCCGCTCCATACGGTCAATACGCCCTTCACCCTGAACACTCAGGTGGTCGGAGTCCTCCGGCTCTGAAAAGAAAACCGGGCTCCTATCATCGGCCCGCACCTCATCGAGGCCCAGCCGGTGCCGGTAGTTGTCGCTAACAGCCGCCGAGGCGAAACTGCGCGATTCCCGCGCGGGCGTGTTCAACCGCCTCCGTTTAGCGGGAGCTGAAGCCGCTGCCACTAAGGGCACATGCGGCGTGGTGTCGGCACCAGCCGAAGCATGGCTGCCTGAAGCCCGCGCAGGCTTGCCGGCTGCCCACATCGTGGACTTTGCCGACGCATGGTCTCGCCCACCCATCCATGAGGGGCTCGGCGACCGTGACGAGACCCGACTCAACCGACCCGTCCCGGCGTCGAGAGTCGGGGTGTGCCGGCTGGACCTCACAGCCGCCCCGGGTCTCGCCCTGGAACCTGACCGCTCCTCCGTGTCAGGCAATGCCTTAGCCCTGGCAGGGTTAGGCTTCTGGGCTGCTGCCCTTCCCCTACTCGGAGGGCTGAGTGGAATGGGCCGTGCAGCCGCACGCACCCAGCTCGAGGTCGCCAGCGAGCCCGCTGACGACTTGACTGCCATGGCAGGGTCCCCCTGCTCTGGCAGCACACCACACTCCTCCTCGTCGAACTCCTCCGAGCTGTGGTGTGCTGGCGGATCTGGACCTGTAATCACAGGGCTTACCCACATCTCCGCCTGAGTCCCGGCCTGCGTTGCAGGTACTGCCGATGGTAAAGGCCCCGGAACTGTTGACCGGCGAACTCGTCCTGACGTCCTCTGGCCCTTGGAACTCCCATCCATGTCCTTGCTGCAAGACATAACCAACAACAAGGACCACCAACTAAAGGTAGGATGCTTACCTCCGTGGCCCCTTATGAAGGGCTGGCGAGGAGCGCGCTCCACCGCCAGCCGTCGCAGCAACGCGGTACGACGATATGTCGAGCATGCGCGCCGGCGGGCTCTTCACGAAGTCGCTCACGTGACTCCGAAATGAAATTCCACAGATTCACCACTCTCTGTGTGAAAAATGATTTTCTCATCTCGGTCCTAAATGACTTCCCCCTTATCCTTAAACTGTGACCCCTTGTTGTGGACTTCCCCAACATCGGGAACAATCTTCCTGCATCTAGCCTGTCCAACCCCTTAAGAATTTTGTAAGTCTCTACAAGATCCCCCCTCAATCTTCTAAATTCTAGCGAGTACAAGCCGAGTCTATCCAGTCTTTCTTCATATGAAAGTCCTGCCATCCCAGGAATCAGTTTGGTGAACCTTCTCTGTACTCCCTCTATGGCAAGAATGACTTTCCTCAGATTAGGAGACCAAAACTGTACACAATACTCCAGGTGTGGCCTCACCAAGACCCTGTACATTGGCAGTAGAACCTCCCTGCTCTTATACTCAAATCCTTTTGCTATGACTGCTAACATACCATTCGCTATCTTCACTGCCTGTTGCACCTGCATGCCTACTTTCAATGACTGGTGTACCATGACACCCAGGTCTCGTTGCATCTACCCTTTTCCTAATCGACCACCATTCAGATAATAGTTTACTTTCCTGTTTTTGCCACCAAAGTGGATAACCTCACATTTATCCACATTATACTGCATTTGCCATGCATTTGCCCACTCAACCATCCTATCCAAGTCACCTATCCAAGTCTCCTAGCATCCTCCTCACAGCTAACACTGCCCCCAGCTTCGTGTCATCCGCAAACTTGGGGATGTTGCATTCAATTCCCTCATCCAGATCATTAATATATATTGTAAATAGCTGGGGTCCCATCACTGAGCCTTGCGGTACCCCACTAGTCACTGCCTGCCATTCTGAAAAGGACCCGTTTACTCCTACTCTTTGCTTCCTGTCTGCCAGCCAGTTCTCTATCCACAGCAATACTGAACCCCCAATACCGTGTGCTTTAGGTTTGTATACTAATCTCTTAAGGTATATATCAGTTTAAGGTTATACACAGGGTCCATTTTTCTAAATCAAGTCTGTCTGGAATTTATCCAGAGGTAGAGGATAAATGTGATAGATGTTCGGGCCCGCACTGTCATCTGAGCCATATGTTTTTTTCTTTGTCCACGATTACATAATTTTAGATCCGGCTTCTTTAATATAATGTCTACCATAATGGGAATACCTCTACAGCCCTGTCCATTGATTGCCATCTTTGGGGCCCCGGATGAGTCTGGTCGATTAAAGTCTTTGCAAAAATGAATTATTAATTTTACATCTTTAATAGCCAACCATTGCCTACTCCTACAGTGAAAATCTCTTAACCCACCCTCTGTGTCACAGTGGCTAAAAGATGTAGTGTTTTTTCTTAAACTTGAGAAAATTAAATATACATTGAGGGGATGTACTGTTAAATGTTTTCACAAATGGCAACCTTTTTTTTATCATACTTTACAGACTTGCAGGTTCTCCCTGACTAAGGGATGGTTTGTTAAATTTTGTTATGTGTGGGTGTTTTTCCACTCTTCACTCTTAATTAACCAGGGTGGGGTGGGTGGGGTGTGTGACTGATGGTATGGTTCCATTATATAGATATATATATATTTAAAATATATATTTTTTGTTTCTGTATACCTATATATATATATTTTGTTGTGTGTATTATTTGAGTGTCGCTTAATAACATGTCCTTCTTTTTTGTGTTGATTTATTTAAAATGAAAAAAAAAGAAATGAGAGGAGACATTGTAGATGTTTAATCTCTATCCTTCCCCCACTCTCTCTTCCCCTCTCTCTATCCCTCTTTCCTCCTCTCTCCCTCATCTCAAATTTCTCTGGATGGAGATGAGGAATAAAGTATAGGGAAAGGTTGTGACTGTCACAGTTTGCAACTCTTCAATTCTTTTGACACATTGTTTTACCTCTGGCCTTTATCCAACCCAATGAATGAATGTTGAGTTCTCCAATTTTAGGTAGCTACATAACCCTCTCCCTCTCCCTGTTTCCTTCGTATAACATCTCCCCATTCCCTGTGCCCCACCTAGACTCACACCAACTTCTCCCCTCCCCATCTACCTACATTCTACCTACACTTTAGCTTCATAATTCGCAACTCTTCAATTATTTTGTCACCCACCTTCTTTGTTAAACCTTTAACTTTGGTCTTTGCTCAACCATCTGCCTATCAATAATTCCTCCTCACCTGTATCAACCCATTGCATGCCAGACCTTGTCCTGCCACTTTTCTCTTCCAACTTCCCTCCACATCCCATTCCCACACACATTCAGTCTGAAGAAGAGCCCTGACCTGAAATGTCACAATCCATGCTCTCCAGAGATGCCGCTGACCCGTTGAGTTACTCCAGCACAGATTTTATTTATGTTCTGGCCATAAAACGTATTTGGACACATCTAAAAAGTATTCCACCATGCTAAACACTTACCCTAACCTTAACCCCAATGCCATCCCAGTTAATATTGGAAACATTGAAATTATGTACTCCGATTTACCTATTTTCATAATTATTAGGTTCCTTTAATTCCACTGACAGTTCTATACCTCCAACAAAATAATCGATCAGCCATATTTTGTTTCATAGGTCTGTGCACATAGCATTAAGTTAATAACCTTGTTGGATACTCTCTCTCTTTTCTACAGTAATGTAATGGATAATATTGTAATACCTCTTTCATGGCCCATATCCACTAACGCACTTGAATATTCTGCTATCTTCAATGTTGAAATGCCAGTCTTACCCACCTTTCAATCATACCTCTGCGATTGCAAACATATCATAATCCAATGTGCTATTCAGCACCTGCTGTTCATTTACCTTATTTGTAGATTCCTTATGTTAAAATAGATGCAATCCAGCATTATATTCCTCCCTGGGGTATTATTAAATTTCATTTCGGAGTCACGTGAGTGACTTCGTGAAGAGCCCGCCGGCGCGCATGCTCGACATATCGTCGTACCGCGTTGCTGCGACGGCTGGCGGTGGAGCACGCTCCTCGCCAGCCCTTCATAAGGGGCCACGGAGCTAAGTATCCTACCTTTATTTGGTGGTCCTTGTTGTTGGTTATGTCTTGCAGCAAGGACATGGATGGGAGTTCCAAGGGCCGGAGGACGTCAGGACGAGTTCGCCGGTCAACAGTTCCGGGGCCTTTACCATCGGCAGTACCTGCAACGCAGGCCGGGACTCAGGCGGAGATGTGGGTAAGCCCTGTGATTACAGGTCCATATCCGCCAGCACACCACAGCTCGGAGGAGTTCGACGAGGAGGAGTGTGGTGTGCCGCCAGAGCAGGAGGACCCTGCCATGGCAGTCAGGTCGTCAGCGGGCTCGCTGGCGACCTCGAGCAGGGTGCGTGCGGCTGCATGGCCCGTTCCACTCAGCCCTCCGAGTAGGGGAGGGGCAGGAGCCCAGAAGCCTAACCCTACCAGGGCTAAGGCATTGCCTGACACGGAGGAGCGGTCAGATTCCAGGGCGAGACCTGGGGCGGCTGTGAGGTCCAGCCAGCACACCCCGACTCTCGACGCCGGGACGGGTCGGTTGAGTCGGGTCTCGTCACGGTCGCCAAGCCCCCCATGGATGGGTGGGCGAGACCATGCGTCGGCAAGGTCCACGATGTGGGCAGCCGGCAAGCCTGCGCGGGCTTCAGGCAGCCATGCTTCGGCTGGTGCCGACACCACGCCGCACGTGCCCTTAGTGGCAGCGGCTTCAGCTCCCGCTAAACGGAGGCGGTTGAACACGCCCGCGCGGGAATCGCGCAGTTTCGCCTCGGCGGCTGTTAGCGACAACTACCGGCACCGGCAGGGCCTCGATGAGGTGCGGGCCGATGATAGGAGCCCGGTTTTCTTTTCAGAGCCGGAGGACTCCGACCACCTGAGTGTTCAGGGTGAAGGGCGTATTGACCGTATGGAGCGGCTGCTGGAGCTCCTGCTTCAAAGTCAACAACAGCAGGGCAGCAACAGGCACAGGGCGTCGTCACCAGCCTCTACCATCAGCCTGGAGCAGCAGGAGGAGGAGGTTTTGGTGGATCCCATGCCATCTCCGTTGGAGGTGCCAGCGGAGGATCTTCTGGATGTGGCGACCAAATTTGCGGCCCCACATTCATCTGGACTTCCTTTAAATGCAAAGCTGGCAGCCACTGTGGACTTTCTTAACAACCAGCAACTACAGGAAGAAGTCCTCATTCAGGCAATGAGCCGTCACAAGGCTCCATCCAATTGCAACTCCCTCAACGTGCCTGTGGTCAATACGCCGATATGGGGCAACATCAGTGCGGCTATCCGTCAACAAGAGGTAAAATTGCAGCGGATCCTGAAGCTCCTCACGGCCGCTATTACCGCCTTTGCGCGGTCGGTGGACGGGGACGAACTGAATTTGGACCAGGAAGATGCTCTGGCCCTCCTGTGCGCGACCCAGCACGAAATCAACGGGTTTCGCAAAACCAGCATCCGCCCAGCGCTCAATCCGAAGTTTGCAGGATTGTGCAAACCACCGCCGCCGCCCCCGCCCCGTCAGCTCTTTGGGGAGGACCTCTCGAAGAGAGTCAAAGAGCTTGACGAACAAGCCAAAACGGTGGGGATCATGCGCTCTCAGAGTGCCCCCGCACCGTCAGGCTCAAAGTCTCCATACATTCGATCACAAGGGTCTGCTAGTACCTCGACGAGGACCCACCCTCAAGCTCCACAACGACAGCAACATCAGACCCAGCACCAGGGGTCTTTTTTAGGACAGGGTCGGCAGAGACCCTGGTGGAAAACGAAGACGCCGCGCCCTCAAGCCAACCCAGCACCTCCACTTCCACCCATGCGTGTCAAGGACCGCCGGTAACCACGGAGGTGAGGGGGTCTGGTTCTCTCTTTTCCCTTTGTTTAACTTCACATGTTGGTGGTCGCCTTCGGTTGTTTTTGGGTGCATGGGGTAATTTTACTGGTGACGAGTATGTGTTGCAGAATATTCAGGGGCATAAAATTGAGTTTATTAATGGCGACATTCCTCCATCCCAGCACATGCCCGCTCGAACGTTTAAATTATCTGCTGCAGAACAGGCAGCAGGCTACAAGTAACTTTTAAGTCTTGAGCAGAAGGGAGTGATTGAGAGAGCGGTGCATGAGCCAGTTGAATTTGTTTCGAATATATTCACCAGACCTAAGAAGGATGGAGGTTGTCGTGTCATTATTGATCTAACCCGTTTGAATACTTTTGTAACATATACTCATTTTAAAATGGATACGTTTGAAACAGCCAAATCATTGATTTCTCATGGTTGCTTTATGGCATGCATCGATTTGAAAGACGCATATTATTCAGTATCCATCCAGAAATACGACAAAAGGATTTTGAAATTTATCTGGATGGGGCAACTCTGGCAGTACAAGGCTTTGCCTAATGGGCTCACCACAGCCCCTAGATTGTTCACTAAATTAGTGAAACCAATTATGGCTTATTTGAGACTACGACACCATATAGTTATGGCCTACTTAGATGATATCTTAATTGTGGGCCACACCCTGGAATTGGATGAACAGGGTGTTGCAGCTGCTGTCAATATATTTCAACAATTAGGGTTTATTGTCCATCCAGAAAAATCAAAGTTCTGCCCTGCCCAGGTGATTAATTACCTAGGGTTCACGGTGAACTCTATGAGCATGAGGGTTACCATTCCAATTAACAAGATTGAGGAGGTTACCCAGGTGTGTCTAGATTTAATCCGCACCAATATACCATCGATTCGGCATTCAGCTACAATAATTGGGAAGCTTGTAGCTTTGTTTCCGGCAGCGCGATATGGACCTTTGCATTATCAGAATTTGCAAAGAGCTAAAATTGCTGTGTTAAAACAGAACGCTGGTCATTATGATCGGTCCATGCAGCTGCCGCCCGAAGCGATAAATGAGTTGCAATGGTGGGTGTGTCACATTAGCAGCTCATTCAAGCCTATCAGGGAGGCTAACCCGGTGGTATATTTGCAGACTGATGCAAGCTCCAATGGCTGGGGAGCCACGGATAATTGCTCTAGTTGTGGGGGCAGATGGGACACCCTTCAATCAATGATGTTGTTGACTCAAGGGATTAACTATTTGGAGTTGCTGGCAGCATTCCACGGACTTCGTGCGTATTGTTCCAAGCTTGTTGGAGCACATGTCCGTCTCCAAATAGACAACACCACAGCAGTGGCATACTTAAACTATATGGGTGGTACCAGGTCAGTTTCGTGTGACAAATTGGCTAACTCAATTTGGCTCTGGTGTGTTCAAAGAGACATTTGGATTTCAGCTACCTATTTGCCAGGTGAGCTTAATACTGTGGCGGACACCAGGTCACGCAAATTTAATGACAATATTGAATGGATGTTGCATCCTGAGATTTTTTCTAAAGTCACAGCCAAATTTGGTAAACCGGACATTGACCTTTTTGCGTCACAGTTGAACCATCAGGTACCAACCTACGTTTCATGGGAACCGGATCCTGGGGCTATAGCGCTAGATGCATTCTCGCTGGACTGGGGGAATTGGTTTTTCTATGCCTTCCCCCCGTTTTGCCTCATCAGTCGGGTATTGCGAAAGATTCAGGCAGATGCTGCCAAGGGCATCCTTATTATACCCGACTGGCCCACACAGCCTTGGTATCCGGTGGTCTTTGACATGCTCAACGAACCTTGGGTCCTTTTGAAGGGTTGCCCACAATTGGTTACTCACCCTGTCTCAGGGGAGCCACATCCCTGCCATGGCTATTTAAATTTGTTGGCTTGCAGGTTCTGAACAGGCCGTTAGTCCAATACGGCCTCTCGGCTCGGACCATGGATACCATCGGGGCGTCGTGTCGAGAGTCCACAAGGCGAAGATACCGCTCGCATATTAAGAAGTGGGAAGCCTACTGCAGCCGCTCTCGCATCACGTACGATGACGTGACAATAACCGACGTCCTGGAATTCCTCGCGGGGTTGCACCATGATGAACACTTAAGTTACAGTGCCATCAACAGCGCCAGACGTGCGCTATCATTCTACCTCAATATTGGGGTAGGATCCAACAGGCTAGTGTCCAGACTCATGCGGGGTATATTCAATATGAATCCGCCTACACCACGCTATAATATCACCTGGGATGTCAGGGACGTATTAACCCTGCTCAGGACGTGGTCTCCCATGGAAGGGCTCCAACTGGACAAACTCACCATGAAGCTGGTGATGTTACTAGCGCTGACTTCAGCTCAGAGGGTACAGACACTACACAAACTTCGTGTCGACAGAATGACTTCTACCCCTACAGAAGTAGTCTTTTTCATTGACGAGCTACTAAAGCAGCATAGGCCTGGGTGCACAGGGCTGCAGCTGAAGTTCCCGGCATACCCCGCAGATGCTAGGCTATGTTTAGCCTCACATATCCGCCACTATTTCAAGGTGACGGCACGCATCAGAGGAATGGAGAGATACCTGCTTGTCACTCATAAGAGACCTCATCATCGAGTGACAGTCCAGACGATATCCAGGTGGCTTCGAGTCGTCTTGGGTAAGTCAGGTATCGACACTAATGTGTTCAAGTCTCATTCCACCAGGGCTGCATCGACGTCAGCGGCGAGGGTCATGGAGGGCCCATGGACCAAATTCTCGCCACAGCAGGATGGGCTAATGAAGCTGTGTTCCAGCGTTTTTATAACAAGCCTGTTGCTGCTCCTCTACAGTTCGCGGAGGCCGTGCTGAATGCAGGTCAAGAACGTGGAGATGTCCCCGCATGAGGCGTTTTTGATTTGTTATTCATAAATATGCTCTTGTTTTGCAGTATGAACTATTGAGCAAGTTTGTTCCTCCCATCCATCCCTGGTAGTGGTGTGTCAGCATGGACGTGGTCCAGGGCGTGTAATCACAGAAGTTTTGAAGTCTTCACGAAGTCACTCACGTGACTCCGAAATGAAATAGTAAGATTGAACGAGAACTTACCAGTTCGAAGGTTGATCTTTATTTTATGAGGAGTCGAAGTGAGGGATTTCGTGCCCTCCTCGCCCAACCCTCAATCACCTTCATCTGGTAATCTTAGTCACTTCAATCTTACTATGCGAAGTCATTTCTATTGTTGGTTTCTGTGATTCCACGCCGCTACTTTGAAGTATGTCGAGCATGTGCGCCGGCGGGCTCTTCACGAAATCCCTCACTTCGACTCCTCATAAAATAAAGATCAACCTTCGAACTGGTAAGTTCTCATTCAATCCTACTATTCTATATATGTTAAGCACACTAGACAGACCTTTTTTAAAAATGTTATATTTGGTTGGTCCACATCCCCACCCGTATTCTGACTTTGTATACCCCTTCCCCAGGGGTAAATCATAAGATTTTTTTAAAATCTGTTGGTATGCATATATTTTATTCTGAGCTAACATTAGCCAGCTTAACATGTGATACTTGCAGTCTATGATGATATCACTACATGTATATCCATATGATACCTACCTCACGTATTTCTGTAGCATACAGAAATACACAATGGCACCACAGCCAACTAACATGGCGGGTGCTGGATTGAGTCACAACTAGTGTCTTCAGACAGTCTTCAGACAGATGCATCTAGAGGACTAGAGCCATGATTGGAAATGTGATCAGGTTGCAGACTGATTATGTGATCAGAAATAACATTTGGATCTGTAAATTTGCAGAGGTTGGGGGGCTTGTTGGGGGACATGAGGGTGAAGGTGCGAGGGAGCCCAAGGATTAATTTCAAATGGCCTAGAGTCAGCTCAGGGATGTACTCAGGATAGCCTCTGGGAAACAATTTTACTGGAGAGTGTGCACATTGGTTACAGTCATAATGGGATGCAGATCAAATGGGTGAAGGCTGTGTGTCTAGGGGGTTAAGTTGGATTGAGATCAGAGTCTGGGATCACAGAGTTGGTACTTGCAGCAGTGAATCGGAGATTGGGAAATGGTTAGTGGACTGATTAAAAGTGGGATGATAAAGACCAATCCATCCTTCGTAGCTTTGCATTCAGTAAAGCAAATATGAAAAGCATATTCTAGACATTGGGGGTGATTACAAATTCTTATGGGCCTGTCCCACGTAGGTGACTTTTTAGGCGACTGCAGGAGGCTATGCAGTCACCACATGTTTGTGGATGTCTGCCGGGGAGTTGCCTTTATGGTCGTGAGGAGTTCCCGCATTTTGGGAACTAGTCACGGCCTCATTATGATTGTGTGAATCTTTCAACATTGAAAAATTAGCGGCGACCAGAATGAAGCCATGGAGAGTAGCAAGAATTCTCGAGCCGTAGCTGGGTCACCAGGAGGTCCTAATGGGTTGCCAGGATGTGGAAGGTTCTCTGAAGTTCTCGTAGGTTGTAGCCGGTGCTGACCGGTGAATTTCATTGGCTCATTTGGAAAAAAAAGGTAAGTAGTAGTTTTCAGAACAAAGGATAACCGACCGGTAATGTTAAATGTCTGCCGAGTTTCACAGCCGTGTATCTCTGGCTTCTTAAACGGTGTCTCCACTCCTTCGCCCCCCTTCTCCTCCTTCACCTTCTCCCTCTCTCCCCCCCCCTACACACTCCCCTCTCCCCCCCCCCCCCCCCCCACCCTCCTCTTTTGAAGGACTTACCATACACTTTAGCTGGCTTTTTACAGCGCTAATTCCTGTTCATTGCGGTGTGTATCTGTTTCACCTTTGCACCGTATTAATTTTTTAGACAGCGCTTCCCTCACTTGCCCTGTCCCTCTCCAGCATAACGGGCTGGTGAAGGAAGTGATGTGTTTGTGTGCGTTCCACTCTGAAAGTCGCCATTCCAGTTGCCAATTTTTCAGGCACTGCCTGCAACCTTCAAGCTCGCGGCACTCGCCTGAAAAACCATGAACTGGAACGGCGACCATCAGAGCGGAACACACACACACACACACTTCACAAAGGCGGGGGTCAGAGAAAGCGGGGGAGCACTGTCTGAAATTCACACGGTGCAAAGTCAATGTGATACAGGCACACACTGCGATGAACAGGAAAGTTAAAAGATGGCTGGCGCAGTGTATGGTAAGTCCTTTAAAGGAGCATGGAGGGGAGAAGGGGGGAGAAGGGGGGAGAAGGGAGGGGAAGGAGTGGAGACACTTTTAAGAAGCCAGACATCTTTTAATAAGCCAGAGATACACAGCTGTGAGGTTTGGCGGCCATTTAACATTACCGGTCGGTTTTCCTTTGTTCTGAAAATCATGCTTACGTTTTTTAATCCCCCAATGAGCTAATGGAAATGCCCGGTCAGCAAAGGAGATTAACTAAAACTCCCTATGGCTACCTCGACTACCTACAACGACATGGCGACCCCACTAACACTGCACCTATGACTGCAAAAGTATTGATTTTCTCCATGGCAACCAATTTTTGAAAATGTTGAAAAATTTGCTGCGAACATACTGAGGCCGCGACTAGTTCCCAGAACTCCTCACAACCATGAAGGAGACTCACCAGAGATGACCAACGAATATGTGGCGACCATGTGACGATCATGAGGCGAGCACAGTTTCCTGCATTCGCCTAAATTGTCGCCTAAGTGGGACAGGCCCATTATTCTGCTGAATGCAGCAAGTAGTGGTCCAAACACATTTTAAGGCAAGGTTTCCAAACAGGCATTAGGTCCTTTGCTGATTCTGATCACCTGTGTGAAGTTTGCACATTCTCCCTTTGATCATTTGGGTTTCCCCTGACTGCTCCACTGTCCTCTCACATTCCAAAGTTATTTGTAAGGCTAATTGTTTTTTATAAATTACCCCAGTGCAGTACCTGAAAAAGGCAAGCACTTCTGACTTAACAGATGTAATCAGAATGCAAAGTTACCAATAATTTTGCTATTTTCCACTTTAAACTGCATCCAATTACGTTTCAACTGGCTGCATTCGGAGACCAGACTGACAGATTAGGGTTTTAGATTCTGGTTACAAATTGTGATGCACTAACACTACAAATCCATTTGTAGGTGAGGTTGCAAGGTTTTCCTAGCTACGTTGTCTGGATACATCTGCAATTTTGAGGTTGGTATTTTAACAGTCCTTTCACACAATTAATCTTGAGGCAAAATTATACTTGGAACACATCTTGATACCCATCGATGTGAATGATTCAGAACCTTTGTGCATCAGATTTAAATTGCTATTAGGCTAGGAGGTTCAAAGGATATGAGGTGAAGGCTGGAATAGGGTATTGAATTTGGATGATCAGCCTTGATTGGAAGGCCTACTCCTACTTCTATTTTCTATGTATCCAAATAATTGAAGTGCCTTGAAGTTTTGCAACAGTGTGGTTATTGATTGCTGGTTGCACATTCTGCTGTGTCAGCCTTTTTGCCTGTCCAGATTGATTTCTGCATTGTTTTTAGGCCATTAGGTTTTTACATTAATGTCTACTGTTGCAATGTACTTTGACACCAAAGCTATCTGTGCGGAAGGAATCATATTTGTCACCTAAAGTGTGAGGACACGTTCAATGGGTTACTTCAGATTCTCAAAGATAGTAGTATGGGTGGTTAAATGTTGACCGGAAATAACCTGGTGCATTCCTGTAGAAGAAATTAAATCAGATGGAAATTAAAGGAAAACTCAAAGTAACAGACTTTGCAGGTTTGCTTCAAGAGACTTTATTTCATGATATCATGGAGAGATGGCGGTAGTAATCTGCCCACGAGTTCGCTGACTTCACAGCAAAATTAGCTGACAGATATACTGTGCAATAAATAACTTTTGTTTACTTTTGTTAGATACTATTCTACAAAAATATTATATTAAACATATGGGTACCAATTATTTAATTAGTCAGAACATACTGTTCGCTTTTGTTAATCTATTCAACAACAAATAATTAATACAATTCAAACACAATACAAAGGCCTCGACATTATTCCAAGCCAATCGTAAGCCTCCCATTTACTGCAATGTATCTATGCTACCAGAGGTAGGGGGCGCGGGTGATCTAGTGTAACTTCTCAAAAAAGTTAAACAAACTTTGTTATCTCCTTCTATTTACATTTACCATCCATCCTTCATCACATTCACAGACAGGAGGTAAAAACATTTAAACTACTTTGCCGTTTCCCATGGATCTTCTTCTGCACCTGATCAAGACAAAGATTTCCAATTGTCTCCTCCAATACCCTTTTGTTACCTTGTTCAATTCCATTTAAAATTAAATAAAAATGGATATTAATTTTTCTTCCACAATTCCCATTCATGTCCCAAGCTATTCCACCATATTATTTGACAATCAGTCATGAGTGTAGACAGTCAGGTACCCCTGCTTTAATATACCTTCTCCTGTACCTACAGCTCTTGACCTAGAGCTGAACAGGTTATTGCACTGTAGCCTCACATCATCCCTATTGGATCCGATGCGAATAACTTACCTATAATTGATAATATTGTGTATTTATTAGAGATATTTCTGAATGAAATAGTATCTCGTACAATGTCTTTAGTTTTTGTTTATATATATATATATATATATGTAATATTATTGTTTTTCAAATTATCTTTTTAATTTTTAATTGATATATGTGCGAAAAAAACAATTTTTTATTCCCTTTTATTTTTCCTTTTTTTCTTTATTCTTTTATATATCTTTTTCTTTATTTCCATAAAAATAGAAGATATTATGTATTGATATGCTATTTGTAGTAATACTGAATTAAGGTGTTAGTTTATAAAGTAAGCTATATATTGTAAACTATTTACTTCAAATAAAAAAAATATTACAAACAATTCCATTTAAAATTAAATAAAAATGGATATTAATTTTTCTTCCACAATTCCCATTCATGTCCCAAGCTATTCCACCATATTATTTGACAATCAGTCATGAGTGTAGACAGTCAGGTACCCCTGCTTTAATATACCTTCTCCTGTACCTACAGCTCTTGACCTAGAGCTGAACAGGTTATTGCACTGTAGCCTCACATCATCCCTATTGGATTGGGGTGACTATAAAACAGCAAGAAAATGAGTCAGGGAAGTGGAAATAGTCTAATGGAATTTGACACATCACTGACCACATTGCCCACATTGGCCATGGCTTAGACCTAAATTGTACTGGAGCTAGTAGTCCCTTTTACCGTGAAGGTCAGAGAGAAGCAGCAGCCAGAAGCAGCGAGAGCGAGTATTGGCTGGAAGTAGGTGAGTCAGAGGGAAAGAATATTTAAAAAGAACAGCAAAGGGTAATTTACAAATTAGCCCTAAAGTAGTTGAATAGTTAACAGATAAAGAAGTGCAGCTCTTGCAGAGCGGCCTTGTTGAGGTGAAGTGCCATTATGAGTAAAGTGTGAGTCTTTGGCTCGAGATTCTTTGGCAAGGTGGCTCATGCAAGGAGGCTATAATATGATTCAAAATGTGGGATTTTTTTTGTCCACTGAAGAAATGGCAGGCAAGTTGGTACAATGTGTTTCCTGTAGGATGTGGAAGTCAGGGACACTGCTGGTGCTTCTGGAAACTGCACCTGTGTCCAGGTGCAGCTCCTGAATAAACATGTTGGGGAACTGGAGAGCAACAATTGTTTGACCTCAGGGCCATCCAGGAAAATGAGAATTTCCTGGACAAGACCTGCAGTGAGGTTGTCACACCAAGGATCCAGGAAGAGTGAGAGTGAGTGATTGTGAGAAAGAGGAGAAAACATGGATTGCAGCTTATCCCGGTGGCTATACCTACTGAAAACAGGTACACCCTCTTGGGAACAGATGACACGACAAGATTAAGTGGTAGCCAGGGCTGTGATTCCAACCCTGGTGGTGAGGCTCAATGGGGAAGAGTGACGTCAGCCAGAGCCATAGTGGTGGGAGACTCCATTGTCGGAGGTGTGGACAGGAGATTCTGCGGCTGCATGCGAGAGTCCAGGATGGTGTCTCGCCTGCAGCTGCACAGCATCCTCAAGAGTGAGGGAGAGCGGCTAGAGGTTGGTATGGAGGGTGGTGTGGGAAAGGTTAGTGGATAGAATAGGCAGGTGAAAGGCGGAGAGTGAATAAGGAGAGTTTGTTTAAACTGCACGTATTTTAATGCAAGGAGCCTGATGGGTAAGGCAGATGAGCTTAGGGCATGGATAGGTACGAGCGACTGGGACAATGATATAGATGGAAGAGGAACGTTCTGCAACAAGAATTTACAGAATTGGAAAGAAGACTGAAAAGCAAGACCTGCAGGATAGTGATCTCAGAATTTTTCCAGTACCTCGTGCTAGTGAAGGTAAGAATAGGAAGATAGGGGAGATGAATGTGTGACTGATGAGTTGGTGCAGGGGACAGGGATCTGGATAACAGGGATCTCTTCCAGGGCAGGGGTGACCTCTATCAAATGGACGGGTTGCATTGAAACGGGATGGAGCCAAACATCCTAGCGGGAAGGTTTGCTAATGCTACACAGGAGGGTTTAAACTAGATTGGCAGGGGGATGGGGTCTCATGCAGGACAGAGGCACGTGAGGCTAGAGGTTGGTATGGAGGGTGGTGTGGGAAAGGTTAGTGGATAGAATAGGCAGGTGAAAGGCGGAGAGTGAATAAGGAGAGTTTGTTTAAACTGCACGTATTTTAATGCAAGGAGCCTGATGGGTAAGGCAGATGAGCTTAGGGCATGGATAGGTACGAGCGACTGGGACATTGTAGCCATGACTGAAACCTGGTTATGGGAGGGGCAGGTCCGGCAACTCAATGTTCCAAGGTTCAGGAGCTTCAGGATGGATAGGGGTGAGGGAAAAAGACGAGGGGGGGGGGGGGGGGGAGGGGTTGCATTGTTGTTTAAGGAGGATGTCACGGCTGTGTTCAGAGGTGACATTATGGATAGTTCATCTAGTGAGACTCTATGGGTGGGGCTGAGGAAAATGATGATCACCTTGTTGGGGGTGTACTACAGACCCCTGAATAGTCAACGGGAATTAGAAGATCAAATGTACCAGGAGATTGCTGCAGGTCAAATGAAATTGCAGTAGTTGGGGATTTTAACTTTCCCAATATAGACTGTGAAAATCATAGTGTGAATGGTCTAGATGGGGTGCAATCCCTCAAAAGTGTTCAGGAGAGTTTTCTTAAAATGTATGTGGAGGGCAACGCTGGATCTAGGATTGGGCATTTATGAAGGGAAAGTTAATAAGTTATGTGTAGAGGAGCTTTTTGGGACCAGTGACCACAGTTTGATCAGGTTTAAGATAATTATGGATAGGGACGTAGAGGATCCACGTGTTAAAATGCTCAACTGGGGTAAGGCCAACTTTGAGGATATGAGAGAAGATCTCGCTCAAGTTGAGTGGAGCAGGTTATTAGAGGGAAAAGGAACATCGGCCAAGTGGGATGTTTTTAAAAGTGTACTGAAGAAAGCTCAGGATGTGTACATCCCCGTTAGAGTGAAGGGCAAAGCAGGCAAATATAAGGAAGCTTGGCTGACAAGGGAAATTGAGACTGTAGTCAAAAGCAAGAAGGATGACTGGGACAGATATAGGCAGCTGGGATCAAGTGTATCCCTGGACGAGTTTCGGGAACTAAGGAGTAAACTAAAAAAGGAAATCAGAAGGGAAAATAGTGGCCAGGATATAGCTCTGGCGGGTAGCATCAAGCACAATCCCATAATGTTTTATAAATACAACAGGGGGAAAAGGGTAACGAGAGAGAGTGGGACCACTCAGGAATCAAAGCGGTCACCTCTGTGTGGAGCCATAGGAGATGGACAAGACCTTAAATGAGTATTTCTCTACTGTATTTACCAAGGAGAAAGACAGGACGGAGGAAATTGAAGCAGTCACTGGAAGTGTCTGGAGAGCAGTCAGGGTTACTGTCGAACAAGTACTGAAGGACCTGTCCCACTTGGCCATCATTTGAGCCTCATTTACGCGGGATATGTAAAATAGGTTGACGCGTCATGACGCATGGGGTGCGCGTGGGTGACGCATGTATTGCGCATGGTGAGGCGTGGGATCGCATGCAGTGGCACGCGGTACTGCACGGCGCTCCGTGATTTCCTAGTGTAACAAAATCGTCGTGCGCCACCTGCGTGATGTACCGCGTATGCACGCTGATGCATTGGCTATGCACACTGATGTCCCAACGCACATGTATACCACGTGATGATGTCGCCGTGCATCAACATCCGTAAACATGCGTCACCACGCACCGCCTATATGCAGTCGGCCCACCTTTACGCATCATGTGACCGCCGCATCGCATCACAACCCAAATATAAAGCGCGTGAGTTTTGAAAATTTTTCACTCACCGGAAAATTTCTTGCCACGGAGTTCATTTCTTGCCACGGAGTTCGAATGACATCGCAAATGGCTCCTAAAAGAAGCAGGGCCCTCAGGAACAAAGTTCAAAAGAAGCCAGCTATGCAGTAGGGCCAGGTGAAGCAGATTGAGATCCAGGAGGATCCAGCCCCTGTTCCTGGCCATGCTGCTGTTCCTGCTCCTGATCCTGCTCCTGCTCCTGCTCCTGCTCCTGCTCCTACCCCTGCTCCTACCCCTGCTCCTGCCCCAGCTCCTGCACCAGCTCCTGCACCAGCTCCTGCACCAGCTCCTGCAATAGCTCCTGCACCAGCTCCTGCCCTACCTCTTGCCCCAGCGGCAGAATGTGACTCTGATTTGGCTTAGGATACTGATGCCTCAGCTGGGTCAGTAATTAAGAAGAAGAAGAGGATTATGGTAACAAAGCCTTACGATTTTAGCAGGGAAGAAGAGGGGGACCTGGTAGATTGGTATCAGGCCCACCCGGAGTTGTATGACAAAGCCCATTGGAATTTCAGGAGCACGGATCTTCGGAACGCGTTGCTGGAAAACAAGGCGAAGGATTTCTCTGGCTACAGTTGTAAGTAGTTGGTCTGCTTTCTGTGGTTGTGGTTGCTGTTCCAATTAAGATTACAAATTGATCCACACTTATCTTCATTTGTTCTATGTTTTCACAGATGACCAACTGTGCCAATGGTTCAAGAGCCAGTGGACAAGGTTCGGGAGACTGTCGCACAGTCTGCATGAGTCTGGCTCCGCCAGTAAGCTGGTGACTAAGAGACAGCAGTGGATCATGGAGAATGGGGGTTTGTGCAGAACCACATAGTTTGAGTGGTGAGGAAGGAGAGCTCCAAGAAGGTGAATAGTTAAAAAAATATTTAACAGTGATAATTTGTTGGTCACCTTGCTTGCTACGTCCTGATGGCCTTGAACATCTGTGATCCACATTTACTTTCTTCAGGTTATCAAGGATAAATGCCCGTGCGTCATCTCGAGTGGTGATGAGCCGGATCCTCTTGAGCGACCCTCTGGGTCCAGCACTGTGGCCAAACAGGTGCACAGCAAGTGGAAGCCGGCACACACAACTGCATCTGAATGTGAAGAGGCTGGAGAGCAAAGTCAGTGGGAGATGTTCACAGATGCAAGTGCTTTTGGGTGAATTATCAGCAAATTTCTTATTTAACCCACCCCTATGTCCATGTTTCTCCATCGCCTCCCAAAATGTACTTATCTGGATCACACTCTTTAGTTGCAGATCATGCATCAGGCAAAGACAACGGCAGACGTCATCAACCTCATGTCACAACCAAGGACGGTACACGAGAGGACCGTTTATGCCTTCTCAACATTCTTGCGAGAGGAGATGCTGCAAATTCCAGAATGCGAATGGCTTAGCTACTCCTCGGAGGCCTTTGCCTTCGCAAGGGCCCACAGATCTCCTCAGCCAGTAAAATCTTTTAATCAAAGTTTATGGGATTTATAAAACGTTTGACTTTAATACTTTGTATGAATTACTCACTATGAATTCCTTGGTGTTGCAGAGTCTGGTGAGGCACATGCCTTACACGGGACACCAAAAAATGTGGATGATGGCACCACACCATACTCACCAGGTACACTGTGAAACCTTTTCTGAGTCTGAGTCAAGATTATCTGTGACACACAGCTTGTGAAAGGTTGTGATTTATATTATATGAATTGTTTGCCTCCTAACTTATATTGATAGAGGTTCATGTGTTTTATCCACTGCCGTTGATGGAACCACGACACATCGCATACCCATGGGCGGCAAGTGCACCCAACATCAGGGTAGGCAGCTCAACGCCACATCAGACACATCCGGCATCCGGCCAGAATGCACACGCACCCACACCATTCCCAGTGCGATTAGAGAGTCAGGACGCAAGTGTCAACATGAGTCTGAATATCTCAGACTATTTGATAGCCCAGCGCAAGCCGGCCATAAAGAATGATGTCCTTTCACGTCCTATTGCCGTGTTGCATATTAGAATTTTGTTTCTTGTTGTCGTTGTTCAATATGTTATCTGTTTACTTGCACTAAATAAACAATTTATTTCTCAAAAAGTTATTGGTCTTTGCATTTATTGTAACTAAGTTCACGTACAACGTTATTATTATACCAGTGTAACCTTTTGGCGTTGTGGGAGAAGCAGTTTTTATGATTATTAATAAAATTCTTGTCTTTTGTATGAAAAATTGATGTGTGACGATCTTCTCATTTCTCAGTATTGTTATTCATGGAATTAATCTCACATATAGGAACCACAATTTATTAGATAAATAAAACACTCAGACATTGAACTGCATTAAAATGCAAAATGTGTCATATAATGTCATATAATGTGGTCAATAAGGAAAGACAGACACAAGCATTTAACTGCTTTTAAAATAATGGCATTTCTATGAAAATCCGATGTGCGAAGTATTATTATCACAGTATTAATAATCTCACATACATAAATCCTCCATTAATATACATAAATCCTCCTTTTATTAGATCAGTTCCTGCAGTGGTAGTCCTCCGTTTGTGGTGTGGGATGTCAGCTGCTGATCCTCACCACATATTATTCTGCCAGGGTACACTGCCCAGCTCGGAGTTGTAGTAAGCGCAGAGATGGTCCCTCTGCTCCGTGGCTCTCTAGTTGCTGGTGTTTTCTTTCAATCTGCCCAGTGCCACCATTGGTGCAGCCTGTCCTCCAGCTCTCCATGAACCTGGTGTGACGTTCCCTGTCTGTTGTCCACCTTGTCACCCTCCACCATGGCTGCTGCTACACTTCTGCTGCGGGTCAGGTTGTGGAGGACACATGCTGCGTAGACAATGATCTGCACATTCTTGGGCTCGATTGTAATCAGCAGGAATCTGAATATGCTAGCAAGGATACCAAAGGCATTTTCCACGACCCTCCTAGCCCTGGACAGCCTGGAATTAAAAATCCTCCGCTCCCTTCACATCTGACTATGAGGGTATGGCTTCATCATCCATGTCCTGAGTGTGAAGGCATCATCACCAACCAGTGCGTGGGGGATGTCAGGGTTGTCTTCTCCCGGCAGAGGTACTGGATCAGGAAGGCCTGCTCTTCCTTCTTACAGTGCTTGCCCAAGGGAGGTCTCTCTCCAGATCCTTCCATCTGCGGCAGTGCCAGGTGTGCCCACATCAACATACAGGAAGTTGTAGTTCGCATCCACCACAGCTAACAGCATGATGGAATGGAACATCTTGTAGTTAAAGTATATAGAACCTCCCCCGTCAACTGCCCCACATGTGTGCAGGAAGTTCGACCTGGTTTGAAATCCGTGCCCCACTCTCCTCCTCTCGTCAGGTGTACTAGGGCAGCCAATCATTTCTTCCTCATATGCATTGTTGATGGCGTCACAGGTCTCTCGGACAACCTTGCTGATGGTGTTGTGGGCCACACGACAATTGTCGGAGATGCTCTTGTACGAGTCTCCCGTGGCAAGGTAGCGGAGGGTGATGGCTAGGCACAGGCCTGGTTCCAGAGCCTTCCTCAGCCTTTTCTGCAGAAGAGGACCGACTCATATATTTAGCTCCTGAAACAGGTCAGGAGGAATCCTAGTGAGGTTTCTAAAGGCAGTCTCATTTTCCCGCTGCAGATCAGTCATTATGGTCTCAAACTGGCCCAAAGTGGGTCTCATCCGGAACAAGGACCTCGTCCACACAGACCTCTTTCTGGGTTTCTTGATAGCCTTTCTTGTTGTACTCCTGCCTGCCTGATCTGAAGCATGAGGGCTGCTGCTAACAGAATTCTATGTTGTTGCTGTAGCCTGCAACCCCCTTTAAAGGGAAGCAGGGTATTCTAATGACGTCACGCGCACTAGTCAGCTGTGCTGACGCATGATGATGCGTGATTTGCACGCGACATTCGTGTCATCATGACGAGCAATGACGCACAAATGACACCCAAGTGGGACAGGCCCTTTAAGGTACTGCCGTGTTTGAATTTAGACAAATCTCCAGGGCCTGATCTGATATATCTGAGGACAGTGTGGGAAACCAGAGACGAAATTGCGGGAGCCCTGGTTGAAATTTACGAGTCGTCCTTAAATACAGGAGGGTGGCAAATGTTGTACCTCTTTTCAAGAAGGGCTGCAGGGAATATGCTGGGAACTATTGGCCGGTGAGCTTAACATCTGTAGTCGGTAAGTTACTGGAGAGTATTCTAAGAGATAGGATATACAGGCATTTGGATGGGCAAGGGCTGATTGGGGATAGTCAGCATGGTTTTGTACGTGGGAGGTCGTGTCTCACAAATCTGATTGACTTTTTTGAAGACGTGTGCAAAAAGGTTGTTGAGGGCAGAACTGTGGTTGTTGTGTACATGGACTTCAGTAAGGCGTTCGACAAGGTTTCGTATGGTAGGCTGCTCTGGAAGGTTAGATCGCATGGGATCCAAGGAGAGATAGCTGAATGGATAGCAAATTGGCTCCATGGAAGGGTAATGGTGGAAGGTTGATTCTCGGACTGGATGTCTGTGACTTGTGGTGTGCCTCAGGGTTCGGTGCTGGGCCCATTACTGTTTGCTATCTACATCAATGATTTGGATGAGAACATACAGGGAAAGTTTAGCAGGTTGCTGATGATACAAAAGTTAGTGATTTTGTAGATAGTGAAGATGGTTGTGAACGATTGCAGTAGGATCTGGAACGATTGGCCAGGTGGGCGGAGGAATGTTTGATGGAATTTAATACAGGGAAGTGTGAGGTGTTACATTTTGGGATTTCGAACAAGTCCAGGACCAAGCAGAGGGATCTAGGAGTGCAGGTGTTTGGTTACTTGAAGCGCAAGTCACAGATAAGGTGGTCAAAAAGGCTTTTGCCACTTTGGCTTTCATCAGAGTATTGAGTATAGAATGTTAAAGAAGGAACTGCAGATGCTGGGGATTCGAGGGTTACACAAAAAGCTGGAGAAACTCAGCGGGTGCAGCAGCATCTAAGGAGCGAAGGAGATAGTTTCGGGTCGAGACGAGTCTGAAGAAGGGTTTTGGAGGTCATGTTGTATAAGACGTTGGTGAGACTGCATTTAGAATATTGTGTTCAGTTCTGGGCACCATGTTATAGGAAAGATATTATCAAGCTTGAAAGAGTTCAGAAAATATTGATGAGGATGTTGCCAGGACTGGAGAGCGTGAGCTATAGGGAAAGGTTGAGTAGGCTGGGTCTCTATTCCATGGTAAAAAATCATGAGAGGAATAGATCGGGTAGATGCACAGTCTTTTGCCCAGAGTCAGGATTCGAAGACCAGAAGACATAGGTTCAAGGTGAAGGGGAAAAGATTTAATAGGAATCCGAAGGGTAACTTTTCACACACAGGGTGGTGGGTGTATGGAACAAGGTGCCGGAGGAGGTAGTTGAGGCTGGGACTACCATTGTTTAAGAAACCGTTAGACAGGTACATGGATAGGACAGGTTTGGAGGGATATGGACCAAGCACAGGCAAGCGGGACTAGTGTAGCTGCGATGTTGTTGGCTGGTGTGGGAGAGTTGGGCCGAAGAGCCTTTTCTCGCACTGTATCACTCTATGACTTGCTACCTGTATGGATGGCATTCTAGTAAAATCATAACATCATAACGTCATTAGGTCATAAGACAGAAGAGCAGAATTAAGCCATTCAACCTATCAGGTCTGCTCCGCCATTCGATCATGGCCTTTGATAGTGGGGAGTAGTATCTGTGATGGACCGGACATCGTCCACCATTTTCCGCAGCCTCCTCTGTTTTTAAGCATTCAAATTTCCAAACCATGTCAGTATGTCCTCTACTGTCTGATAAATTATAGGGCAGCATACCGAATCTCCTGAAGTTCTGACAGTGGGTGTGCTTTCCTAGCAATATACTAGACCCAGGACAGATTCAATTTGAATGTTGACCAAAATGAACAGGATTATTTTCACTGATTCCCTGCTCCCCCTCATCAGAGAAAGACGTACAGGCTAGGGGATCTGACATGCCACTCCTGCATCAGTCCTACCTGGATCTGTAGCTTTGAGGCTCAAAAGACTGCAGATGCTGAAATCTGGAGCAAAGAATTACTACTTAAGGAATATGACCAGTCAAGTAGTATCGGTGCAGTGGCTGGGGAGTTTGGGGGTTGGACGAGTAGGGATTGTTGACATTTTGGGTCAAGACCCTGCATCAGGACTACATGTTCTTGATCTAAATTCCCTGTTGAACTCCACTGGTCACAGACCTCCAGCCAGTGTGAAAGTGTCAAAGACTAGAGACTTTAAGGTGAGAGGGCAAACTTTAAAGGAGACGTCCAGGGTATTTTATTTTTAACATAGAGAGTGGTGGGTGCCTGGAATGTGCTGACAAGATTGGCTGTGGAGACAGGTACAATAGTGATATATGAGAGATTTTTAGAGGCACATGGATATGCAGGGAATGGAGTTTTATGGATTATGTGCAGGTTTGTTTATGATAGATTTGTTTATCTTGGCATGTGTTCAACATTGATATTGTGGGCTAAAGAGCCTGTTCCTGTGCTGTACTTTTCAATATTCCATGTTCAATGAAAGCAAAGTATAATTAATTTGAGTGAGGAAAATCTACCAGATCTGGAAGGCATGGTGAATACACAGTTGCATACATCATCTGCAACTCTGAAACCCTATCTACAGTACATTAATCACTCCAAGTAAATATCCAAGTCAATATTCAGGTTCATAACTTTACATTAGCCAGTGTCTGATGAAGTATTTGCCTCAGTACATTGTTAGGCACAAGTGCAAATATACAAGAGACAGTTTAAGCAATCCTATGGCTGATTTAATGGAGCAAATCTCTATCAACACCTAGTCAAATCTAGTTGAGTTTAGTGCCATATGCACAAGTACGGGAAGTACAGGTACAATGAAAATATTATCTGCTATGGCATTACAGGTGCACAGAGTCATACAGCGTGAAAACAGGCCCTTAGGTCCAACTTGCCCACGCCGACAACATTACCCCATCTACACTAGTCCCAACTGCCTGTATTTGTCCCATATATTTCTAAACATATCCAGCCATGCACCTGTCTACAAGTTTCTTAACCTTTGCAATAATACCTGCCTCAACTACCTTCTCCGGCAGCACATTCCAGACACTCACCACTCTTTGGGTAAAAAGGCTACCACTCAGGTTCCTATTAAATGTTTCCACCCTCAACTTAAACGTATGTCCTCTGCTTCTCGATTCCCCTATTCTGGGCAAAAGACTCTATGTTTATCCAAACTATTTCTGTCATGATGTTGTAGATCTCTAGAAGATAACCCCTCATCCTCCTGAGCTCTGAGGAATAAAGTCCTATAGACTCAGGCAACACACAAAAACATAAATTATACATAAATAACACAAATTCTGCAAGGAAGCAAACAGAATAAAGACTGTGCAAAAAAACAAGACATCAGTGCAAAACACAATTAGGAAACAACTGTGATATGCAATTTAGCTGGATTTTGACAAAGAATAATTTGTTTTTTTCTTTAGTGGCTGAAAAAACGTAGAGAAGTGTGTGATTTTCTGAAGTCTATTGATCATCTCAAAATAACTGTAATACACATGATGAAGAGGCACAGAAAGATTAGGTATTCAGAGAGCAGATTCTAGGAAAATACAGCTTGTAAACAACTACAAATCATGCATCAAAGAAGTCACATCTGAATGGAAGTCTAACCTTGGTGGTGTCAAAAGTCAGAGTATTACGCCTAAGACTGTCACACTCAGCATTGCACCTGACAAGGTTACACCTCAAAAGTGTCATAACTCACACATGTCGCACATTTGATCACACCATTCAAATTTCACACTTCAAAAGTTAACACTGGTAAATTCACCCTTTAAATGTCTATGCAAAAATCTGATTGACTAGTTACAAGTTACATTAAAAATACCAGAAGGAGCAATGCTATTCATGTCATCAAATGACACAGATCAGATCATTTAAATAATTTCTTTGGATGATCGGTGCATGTACTCACAATGCAGGTCTGTAACATGCACATGCTTAATTTAGTTTAGTTTAGTTTATTGTCATGTGTACCAAGGTACAGTGAAAATCTTTTCATGTGTGCTAACCAGTCACTGAAAAGATTACATGATTACAATTGGGCTATACACAGTGTACAGATACATGATAAAGGGAATAATATTTAGTGCAAGATGAAGTCCATTAAAGTCTGATTAAAGATAGTCTGATCATCTCCATGAGGTAGATAATAGCTCAGGGCTGCTCTCCAGATGTTGTTTGGATGGGTCGGATGCCTGATAACAGCTGTGTGCATCTGTGTGTGCGTCTGCATCTGCATATGTGTCTGCAAGTTTGCATGTCTATTAATAAACTGGTGTGTCTGCACATATGTGTGTGTGTGTGCAAAATTGTATGAATCTATGTGTAAGTCTGCATGTATATTTCCATGTTTATTTGCATGTGTGTCTGCATGTGCCAATGTGCATGCCACAAACCTTCTTGTGTGTGCATGTCAATGTGTGTCCACGTGTGCAGGTGTGTGTATGTGTATGTTTAGCAATTGCAAGTGACTTGGTGGGCCGAAGGACTTTTTTCTGCACTGTATCTCTAAACTAAATTAAAAAGCAGCTACTTTTATTCTCAATCTCACTTGTATTCCGGCCCGTCTCTCTATGGCCCTCTTCATTGCTGTGGTGTAACCTTGAAAAAAATAGAGGAATAACACTCTGCCATCTATCTAGACACTTTGGAATCTTCTGGAAAAAACTGGAACTTTCTAACCATGAAAATTGCTCTAACACTGTTTACATGAGCATTCTTATGTTACTTTCTCACCCGTTTCTATAAAATGCCTCATTAACGGTCAGTATTCCTGTTCCTGATCTGTCTTGATCGACCACCAAGTCCTCTTTTGTCTTGAGTGAGGAAAATCTACCAGATTTGGAAGGCATGGTGAATATCCAGTTGCATACATCATCTGCAACTCTGAAACCCTATCTACAGTACATTAATCACTCCAAGTAAATATCCAAGTCAATATTCAGGTTCATAACTTTACCTCACTACTCCCCCTAACTTTTCTTTCCACACTGACATCCCTCCAGTCTTCCCTCAGCGTTGATGAAGAGTTCCCAACCTGAAAGGTGACTGTTTTCTCTTTCCACAATAACTCATTCACTGGCCGAGTTTTCTCACATTTTCTGCTTTTGTTTCAGATTCTGTCCAACCAGATTCATTCCCAACGTTATCTTTGAAAGACTGCAGAAGGTAAATAAATATATTTCTTGTTTAATTAACTCAGTGGAGCTAATAGGACTTGATGTTTCAATCCCTGTAATAAGTCGGCACTCTTGCTATTTACAGTGGGATTGGAGTGGTGAAAGGTAGGGTAGGTACATCATCGGGGTCATCAGGTGGGCACCCTCCTTCTTTGACGTTTCATTAATAAGCCCACATCTCCAGAGGGCTCAAAGGTGATACCTGGCGTCCCAGTTACACCTCCCTCAATTCCATACCCTCCTATCGTCATCTTGAAGCCCAATTGTTATCTCTCCTTTTGACCCAAATCCAATTGCTGCTTTTTTCTGCCGCATGTGATAATTACTTGATTGCTTGTTGGGGGGAGTGACCCCTCACTCCCATTTTCTTTAAAAGCCTGGTCATAGATGTAGCAACAATTCCCCGGCATCTCACTTCGACAGGGAAAATAGTAGGATTAAATGAGAACTTACCAGTTTGAAGTTTGATCTTTATTTTATGAGGAGTTATGATGAGTGATTACGTGAAGAACTCCGCCAGTCGGCATGCACGTCAATCTTCAAAGCAGAAAAACAACAATTGAAGTATTATAGTAAGATTATAAACCTAGAACTACCAGATGAGCTTTGTGATATGAGGGTTGGGAGCAGTGGGCACGTAATCGCTCATTGTAACTCCTCATAAAATAAAGATCAAACTTCAAACTGGTAATTTCTCGTATAATCTTACTATTTTACTTCGGAGTCACGTGAGTGATTCCGTGAAGATTCCAAAGGTCTGTGATTTCACGCCGATTCAAATCCAGGCGCCTCGCACTGCAATCAGTTGACTCAGGAGGAGTGAATATTAGCAAAACATTGAAACATGATACTGATTAACATGTTAAAGCTTTAATTCACAAATAAACAAATATACAATAGCGACTCCTCTCTCCCAGGGAGAAGCTATGAAATGGAACTTAAAACAGAATGTACGAACACCCCAGCTTCAACAAGCGGCTTATTATAAAAGCTTTGATATGTCAATTCATTTGACCATCCTGCGGCCGCGAGGATATGGTCTAGAGGCAAGTCCATTGCCCTAGCCGCTGACATTGATGCCGCCCTGGTGGAGTGAAATTTTAAGTTGTCAGTATTAACTCCTGCACACCCCAACACTTGCTTCAGCCATCGTGAAATGGCCTGAGCCGACACTTTTGTATGTGGCTTTTTGTGGCTAATAAACAATGCTTGCTCAGAGCCTCGAAGGCTCTTCATGATTTCAAAATAACACCGCAAGTGTGCCACCACACACAGCCGTAAATCCATGGGATAAGCTGACAGTACAAACTTGAACCCGGACACACCTGGCCTGCTTTGTTTAATTAGGTAATAGATGTACAATTTAACATAATTCTGTGAGGAGACTATCCTGTCCAGGCGCAGTTTATTCAAGGTCTGAAACCTTTGTGCTGATACGAGCACCATGAGCATAACCAACTTAAGGGTAATCTTTGTTAAGGGCAAAGATGTGGCTGTACCCCATTGACAAAGCAGCGTCAGTACCATGCTTACATCACAGATTTCAGAATACCTAGGCTGGGAGGATTAGAATTAAAAACATCCTTCATAAATCTGGAAATTAACGGATGAGATCCTATAGACGGAAGGTCTGACCTCCAGCATAGGTACGAGGACAAAGCGCTCCTTGCACTGTTGATGGCACTATAAGCTCACCCTTCATCAAAATGTAAGTTGGACAGAAATTCGAGCACATCTGGGATGGAGGCTGTGAGGTATGTAATGTTCCCCTGTAAACAAAATTCCTCCCATTTCCTGACATGAGAGATGTACTGCCTTTTCGTACTATCCCTCCAGAATGCTGTGATGACATCCACAGTCCGATTGGATAGTCCCAGACCCAGACATGGCCTTCTTAAAATCTGCAAATCAGCAAATTTAGATGATCATACAATGGGTGTTGACCTCCAGTCACAGGGCGCACTAACAGATTATGACATTTTGGAACCACCATAGTAGGTTGTGTACCAATACCCGAAATCAGAGGGAACCATGGCTGTGTAGGCCAGTTGGGTACCACCAAAACCCCTGAAGCAGAGTCCTGTTTGATCTTAGTCAAGCACTGACTGATGAGGTAGAAGGGGGGAAAAGCATATAGAAACATTCCGCCCCAGTGCAGTGAGAATGCATTCACTGCAACTGCCCCATGGTCTAGTTCCCATTAAACATATTTTTCGGTACCTGGTGATTAAGTCTGGATGCAAACAAATTGATATCTGGTACCCCATACCAGAGAACAATTTCCTTAAATACATCATGATTCAACATCCACTCAGTGTTGTCGTTGAATTTGCATGACCTGGTGCCTGCCACCATATTGAATCTGCCTGGCAAGTAGACAGCTGAAATTGAAAAAATATTATTTTTAATGCACCAGTGCCAAATAAGGTTAGCCAAGCCGTCACAAGATTTTGATTTGATTCCACCCATGTGATTAACATACGCCACTGCTGTGGTGTTGTCAATCTGAAGCTGAACATGTAAGTGATGCTTAGTGGTACAGTAAGCTTTGAGCCCATAAAATGCTCCTAAAAGCTCTGAATAATTAATTCTATGTGATTGGAGAATCAACACCTCATGCATATTCCATCTGCCTCCACACCTAGACCTGGTGTCAGTAGCACCCCAACCTACGGCACTAACATCAGTCTGCAAAACAACTCTGTAAATGTTGGTAATGCAAAGGTCCATATTGCACAGCTGGAATGGCAGCTACCAATTTACCAATTAAACTGGCGACCTGTGATTTGGGGGAGCACCTTTAATTGAAGGTGCTTGCTCCCCCAAGAGCTTGATACAGCTTTCAATTAAATCTAATCTCTTGCCCTTGGACAGACTCACACACATGTTAATTGAATCTATTGTGAATCCCAAATAGTCAATTGTGTTAACCGGCACTAATTTGGATTTAGCTGGGTGAATAATGAACTCCAACCTCTCAACCATGAGTTTAAAAGCTGAAACTGATAATTCGGCTGCCACAAAGGTGTTTCCAATTATTAAGATGTCATCCAAATTGGCCATTACAATATGGCCCTGTGACCGTAATAACCCTAGTACTGGTTTTAGCAATTTGGTAATAAGCAAGGGACTACCCATTAGGCAGTGCTCTAAACTGCCATAATTGCCTCATCCAGCTAAATTTCAAAAATCTCCGATATTCTTTATGAACAGGCACTGAATAATATGCATCTTGAAGATCTATACATGCCATACAACACCCTCTGGAAAACAATTGCTTGGCAGTAACGAACGTTTCCATCTTAAAATGATTATACTGCACAAACAGATTAAGTCCTGTCAGGTCCAAAATAATCCGACACCCACCATCTTTCTTTGGTCTGGGAAACACATTAGACACAAATTAATGGGTTTGACAAACTGTTTTCTCAATTACACCTTTAAAACATAATTTTGCTATTTCAGCTTAAATCTCCAAATTCTCCCGTGAGTGCCCGCTGTGGCTTTTGCTGGGTGGGTGGACATAGGTTGGGAATAAATTAAATTTGAAACCCTTGTATACTCTGCAGTATAAACACGTTTGATGTTATTTTATACCATTCTTTGAGAAACCTGTGTAACCTCCCCCCAACTGGTAGGTAATTCTCACTCAATATGTTTCGACCAGAATCAGACCCACCTACCTCCATGGTTACTGGTGGAGTTCTGTGTCCCCTTGCTCTGAATGTAAAAGGCATGTTTGGAGTGGAGTGCACCAGCTGCGCACGTTGAATGGTCGGCTTGGTCCTTGTCCGGACCCGGTTTCAGCAAACCGTGTGTAAGGGTACTGTCGCCGAAGGGTTCTGCTGGTCACTGGCGCCTTGATGAGCCCGACGGTTTTTGCCTCCTCGTCTAGCTCCTTTACCCTCTTTGCAAGGTCTTCCCTGAACAATAAGTTTGGGCCCTGGTTGCTGCTAGGCTTGCACAGGGCAGCGAACCTTGGGTTAATGGTAGGTGGATGGCGCTCTTTCTAAGACAGTTAATTTCAAAGTGCACATTGCACATGAGAGCCAGGGCATCCTGCTGGACTTCAGTCAGGAGCCCACCATCCACCGACCTACCAAAAGCCGTAGTGCTGGCTGTGAGCAGTTTCAGCACCCGTTGTAGTTTCAACTCCTGCGCTCGGATGTCTAGTCCCATATGGCCCCAAATGGCATGGTTGACGGCCGGCACTTTGAGTAGAATACAATTTTCTGGGGGGTCATATTTTTTGGCCATTGTGTCCATGGCCAGTTCCTGAAGCTGGTGCGAAGCCAAGTAATTTATACTGGCAGCCAGCTCTTCCCCCAATGGCTCTCCAGAGTCTATTGGGATGGCAAACCTGATCGCCAGGAATAGGACCTCTGGCTGGTGCCCTTCATCCCGTGGGGCAGCCTCCAATGCTAAGCCCTCAGAGTTGGCGTCAGGATCATACTGACCCGGTACACTCTCCTCCTCCAAGAGGGAGATACTAGGAAGCCCAGTAGGTGCTGATAGCGCAGGCTCTAGAGAGGCCGGCGCTCTTGATGGAGCATCCTCTCCAATGGGAGCACCATCCTGGATACCCGTTCTACGGTATCCATTCTTGAGGGAGAACCCTCCCGACCGGAGTCGTCTGAGTCTATCGCTCGGACAGACTTTCGAGTGGCCTTACGCCCCTCCGGCATAGCCACGGTGCTCTCGGACACCAAGTCTGTAGTCTCACTACCAGCGACTCCATAGATGAGCTAGGCAGCGCCCGCTACCCGCATTCCCGCGGGCATTAGACACTTTTACTATGGCTCGCCTTGCTGCTAACGACTTCTTCATGCTTGAACTTGCCCTCCTGTAACAAGAATTAACAAGCGCAGAAAAAGGGAGCAAGTGGGGTCTTCTCCGAAATACTTCTTCAGGTTCTGGGGTGATGGTATAACATCATAAATGGCTCTGATGACAAAACTTAGCCAAGATCCTTCCATTTGCCAGATGTCACACCAACTGAGTTTCATCATTTCAAGGCCCTCCCAGTTAGTCCATTGGCCCTGCTTGGCCATTGAGACAACCTTGGCGTGTCGCTCTGCCTCCTCCCGTCTTCTCACCGACTCCACCACGAGCTGTCTCTTCTGTACTGATGTTGCCTTGTGCCATTGAGGAGCTTTTGGGATGAGCCCGAGTCCGTCTCTCCCATGTTGGACTTTGCCAACCACATCCCGGAAATTAAGAGCAGACTTAGCGCTCTGAGTTGCATCAGATGGGGTCCACTTCCTCCCCGTTGCCGCACTGTGGGCCGTTGTTCAAATAACAGTATCTTCAGATTTGGTGAGGTCATGACCAACCTTGCTTTAGTGCATTTGAACTCTTCCACAAGTCCTGCAAATGGTAATTCCAATTTGCCACTCCCGTACAGTCCAACAGCACTTAAACATCGTGGAAGTCCAAGCCATTGTTTCACAAGTGTGCTGATCAATCTTTCCAGCCTTTCCACTTTGTTGGTGTGGATTTCATATATAGTTAAAGGCCACATGATTCTTGGCAGTATGCTAAATTGGAAGCACCACAGCTTGTGTTTTCCTGGTAGCAAGGTCTTGTTGATGCGATCTATGTGCATGATGGTATCCTTTTTAAGTTGTTTAAACTGTTCGGTGTCCTTGAGCTTTGCATCATACCGTCAGCCCAAACTCTTTACTGGCATTTCTGAAACAGTTGGAAAAGGTATTCCGTCAATATGAAATCCTTGATCCTTGACTTGACCTTTGACAATGGAGAAGCTTTTGCACTTGTTGTGTTTAATCTTCATCCTTGCCCATGGGATGTTTTGATGAAGTTTTTCCAGAAGTCTGTTGGTGCAGGAGACAGTTGTTGTTAATATTATATTGTCCATATCGTCTCGTATAGGTGACAATCGCTGACCACACTGTAGCCGTTTTCCTCCCACAACCCATTTTGATGCTCTGATAATGAGCTCCATTGCCATATTGAAGGTCAATGGGGAGATCGTGCACCCTGCCATGATGCCTAATTCCAGTGGTTACCACGCTATGGTAAAGTCTGATGTTGTGAGACAAAATTGCAGATCCCGGAAGTAGTTTTTTACTAGGTTTGTTATTATTGCAGGCACCTGAAAGAATTCAAAAGCAGTCCACAGTCCACAGAGGAACTGATCCATAGGCATTGGCCAGGTCGAGGAACAAGACATGCAGATTATTTCGTTCTTTCTTAGAAGTCTGGATTTGATGCCATATGATCTTGAGAAGCCTGCTATGCCAGCATTTTGGATTGACGTATTAATTAAATGGTTTTGTTTCAGATATTTTGGAAGTCTTTTCACCATCACACTGAAAAAGATCTTGCACTCTATGTTAAGAAGGTTTATTTGGTGGGATGTCAGCAGGGACAAAAATTGGTTAATCTTTTAACTCATCAGTGTGGATAATTCTGATGTGTCCTTCAACCTTTTTTGACGCTTTCAGGGATCTGCTTTTCTCTTTTGTGAAAATGCCTTTCACAAACTTAAAGGGATCTTTGTAGAAGTCTGTTCTTGCTTTTTCCTTCTTTTTGTGTAATTTCCTTAAATTCACTGCACTGTGCAGCTTCGAGCGCCTCAGTTTCAGGTCCTCTTGAAGGAGATTAATGCCTTCCCTTTCTTCTGCTGTTGCTTGTTTCCATAGCTTCCTCATGCCTCTTCTTTCTTTAATAAGTTGTTGGATTTCCTGGAGACAACGGGACTTGGGGGGAGGAGGCCAATCTTTCCTGCTAAGTTGTTCCTTCTCACCAAATTTCTCCTTTCCATAACTGTAGACATCACCCATCTTCTCCAACTTCTTTTCTGCTGATCCCTTGATTCCACAAGATTAAGCTCACATCTGCATTGATGATTTCCCACGACCTAATTCACGACCTTTTTTATTGTGGACATTTTTCATCATGTTGACCCCCCACCCCCCCCCCCCGACCTACTTGATGACACGAGTACCTACGACTAGCATCACAACCTGCTACAACCTACCTACAACATCCTACGACCTCCTACGACCTTGTGACGACCGTGCTGTGAGTATGAGTCAAGGGCAAAATCGGCAGAGGTTGTGAATTAGGTCATGAAGGTGGGACAGGCCCTAAAGAGAGAGTTAGATAGAGCTCTAGGGGTTAGTGGAATCAAGGGATATGGGGAGAAGGCAGGCATGGGTTATTGATTGGGGATGATCAGCCACGATTACAATGAATGGCGATGCTGGTTCGAAGGGCCGAATGGCCTCCTCCTGCACCTATTTTCTATGTTTCTATGTTTCTAGGATTTGAGTATAGGAGCAAGGAGATCATACTGCAGTTGTACAGGGCCCTGGTGAGACTGCACCTGGAGTAATGTATGCAGTTTTGGTCTAAGAATTTGAGGAAGGACATTCTTGCTATTGACGCTTATGCAGCTTATGTTCACCAGATTAAATCCTGCGATGGCAGGACTGACATATGATGAAGAATAGATTGACTGGGCTTATGTTTATTGGAATTGGATTGGATTCAATTTATTGTCATTGTCTCGTAGGAGACAACAAAGTGGATTTTCCTTACAGTCATGAAAAAGAAATAAAAAGCACAAACACAGAAGTCCACGACACAACACATCATCTGGGAATGATGGAACCCCGACGGAGAACATCCTCAGCAGCCCGAACCTCCAAATCAGCCATCTCCCACCGGAGTCCGCGGCTCCCAAAGTCCACAGGCCGAGCCGGTCGGAGACCCACGCTGGCGACCCCCGACAAAGGGTCGCAGGACTCTCCAATGTTGATCAGCGCCACCCGCATTGGGAGCTCCAAGAACCACAGCTCCGCGATGTGATTGCAGCAGGCCCAGCGCTCCAAAGGCATCGCCCGCCCCGCGATGTGTCCAGCAGAATTCTGCAGAATTAGAGGGGATCTTATGGAAACATATAAAATTCTCAAGGGATTGGATAGGCATGATGCAGGAAAAATGTTCCCCATGTTGGGGGAGTTCAGAACCTGGGATCACAGTTTGAGAATAAGCGGTAGGCCATTTAGGACTGAGATGAGGAGAAACATTTTTACCCAGAGAATTGTGAATCTGTGGAATTCTCTGCCACAGAAGGCAGTGGAGGTCAATTCACTGGAGGTATTCAAGGGAGAGTTAGATATAGCTCTTACGGCTAACGGAATCAAAGGAAATGGGGAAAAAGCAGGAACAGGGTACAGATTCTGAATGAGCAGGCATGATCATATTGAATGGTGGTGCTGGATCGAATGGCTGAATGGCCTACTCCTGCACCGACTTTCTATGTTTCTATGTTTCTATCAATAACCGAACATAGATAGCGCCTTAACTACACATGTTGGTTGGGAATGAAATTGAGGTGAGATAAAAGGTTTAGAGCATAGTACATATATATCTGGGGAAACTTTTTATTCAGGTTCTTACCTTCCTGGAGATGTGATCATTTTTCGGATCACATTCTCTGGGCTCTGCGGCCTACCATCGATGGAGCTGGTAGCCGCCTCGGACTGTTGTGAGCCCCACCGCAGGGCACGGACTTAACATCGGAGCGGACCCCTTGCCTGGGATCACTCCCACTACGGCCTGCGGACTTACCAACAAGGGCTCGCAGTCTCGGGTGAGGTTAGTCGGGAGCTCCAACGCCGCAGAAGGAACAAGCAGCCCCGACGCGAGGTTTGATTGCCTGCCGCAGGGAGCTGACAACCCCCGACGTGGGAGCTGAACGCCTCGACGCGGAAGGCCCAAACGCCACCGGCTTTAGGAGTCAAGATCATCCCGTCAATGGGGGCTCAAGGCCCCCGACCAAGGAAGAACACAAGGGAAGAACACAAGGGACTTGAAATTTATTTCGCCTTCCATCACAGTGAGGAATGTGTAGGAGTCACTGTGGTGGATGTTCATGTTAAAATGTGTTTTTGAGTCTGTTGCTATTTAAATTGTATGACTGACCTGGCCAGTGAAATTCCTCGTATGTTGCCAAACATACTTGGTGAATAAAATCTGATTCTTATTCTGATATAACGTAGAATCAAGCCCTTTGATACGCGGTGTCTGTGCTGACCATGATGCCAAGTTAAACTGCACATTTACCTGTACATGCTCAATATCCCTTTATTCCCCAGTCCATTCATGTGCCTATCTAAATGCATCTTAAAGGTTGTCATCGTATTTGCCTCCACCACATCTCTGAGCAGTATGTTCTGGGCACCTACCACTTTGTGTAACAAAACCTTGCTTCATGTGACCTCCCAATGTGCCATGCCTCACCCTCAAACTTCATCTGCCATTTCTATGCCCATTTAGGGGTCGCCGTCCAGTTGGTATGGCTGCCCAGTCTGCAGCTGTCTGTCTTTTAACTTCTTTTATTTTTAGTGAGTTTTAATGTTTCATTTTTGGAGTTCTAGTCTTTTTGATGTGGGGGGTGGTGGGGGGCGAAGGGGGAAACTACTTTTCAGGGTCCCCATCTGGTCGGAGAGGCAGCTTTTCTCCGGGCTGCAACTTTGACCCTACCAACGAGCATGGAGCGGCGTTTCCTGAGGGGACCGCCCAGAACCTCGGCTTCGGCAGTGGCTCAGCGCTGGAGTACCATCGGGGAGCGGAGCGGGCGATGCCTTGCCTGGATCGCCACGCTGGAGGTCCGGAATGCTGAGACCGCAGATGAACATCGCGGAGCTGCGGGACTGTGGAGCGGCCAGCTGCAGGCGGCAGCGCTGAACTTTAACATCAGGAGCCTGGGATCTCTCGGCAAGATCACCAGTTGTGGAGCTCCATCCAGCGCGGCCTTGTCGGCTTCGGAAGCCACGGACTCCGGTAGGGAAGCGGCCGTTCCAGGTGTCCCAAGCCGCTGTGTGGACTCTCCCGACGCCGGAGCACCAACACCCGGCGAGAAGGCCTAAAACATCGGGCCGCCGTAGCGCCGACTGCAGAGGCCTCAATTGGCCCGACTATGGGTGGACTTGGGGATGGGACTGGACTTTGTGCCTTCCCCCACAGTGGGAACCATTGTGGAGGGATGTTTTTATGTTCATTGTTAATTCGTTAGTGTTGGGTCTTATCTTTATCTGTGTGCTGCATGGCAAGTCAAATTTCACTACACCAATTGGTGTATGTGACAATAAATGTCCTTTGCCTTTCCTTTGCCTTTTTGCATATATCCACCTAAGTCCTGTTGAATCATTTGATAACCCTGTTCACTATCCACGGCTCCTCCAATTTTTGTGTGATCTACAAACTTACTTAAGGGCCTGTCCCACTTACGTGATTTTTTTGTTGACTTACCGGCACCCGTCATAGTCGCAGCAGGTCGCCGAAAAATTTCAAAATGTTGAAAATCCAGTGGCAACATGAAAAAGGTATGACTCTTCGGGCGAATACTCCATACCAAACAGGTGTCTCCTCGCGACATGTTGCATTCAATTAAAGGAATGCTGCAAAGTAAAATAACTCTATTCTAAAAATAATTTTTATGAACAACAAAGAGAAAATTTAAAAAACTTGAAAACTTGAGGGAGACCATGGAAGGAAAGGAACATTAAAGGGGTATTGTAAGAATGTCAACTTGTGCAAAAAAGGAGAGAATGTTAAAAACAAACATTGGTCTCTTCGACCAAAGTTAGGAGAAATGACAACGTAAATAACAGAATGGCCATATGTACTAGTTTATACCTATCCTCACTGTAAAAATGACTGTATCCAACATAATGGTGGATCAAGGGTCTAAAGTGAATGAGCAACTTACATTAATTACATATTACTAAAGAAGATATTCTGGTGAATAGGACTAATATCTAATAAATCTTCTGAACTTGATGACCCATATCCTTGGGGTTTCCAAAAACTTGATACAGAGGTAAAATAATGTATCATTAAGAATAATGGGGCACTTTAAAAATCATTATATTAACTGCAGGCAACATAGTTTCATCAAAAGGAAATCATGTTTGACAAATTAAGAGAATTTTTTTTAGGGCAAAATCAGCAAGATGGATATGGATGGACTGGTAAATGTGATTTATCTGTGTTTTCAGAAGGCATTCATTAAGGTGCCATGCATACAATTATTGTACAACATTAGGACTGATGGGTATATGTTTAATATACTAGCATTAATTGTTTAAGCATTGGTTTAGTGAGCGAAGTTCATGTTGGAAAGCTTTTGCTGACGAGATGATACAAGAATACCATGCCACTTGTTCTAGATTCTCCAGCCTTGGGAAAGAGGTGTCAATGCCTCTCCTTGTGTCATGTCCTTTCAGAACCGTACATGCCCCTTGCAATGAAGGCCAATCTTTTGCTGACCTAATTCGTAAATCTCTCCAAAATAATGTGCTTCTTGTCATTTAGAAAATGTTTTCATTATTGTCACCAAAACCTCTAATTTCACCATATTGCATTCGTTCTACCAACTTTTTGCCTATTCATCTTTATAAGGCTACAGATTCTATTAATTCTACTTCTCCGACATTTTTGATTTCTTCCCACACTCGAAAGACGTACATATTTGTAGGTTAATTGGTTTGGTATAAATGTGTAGGGTAGCGTTAATGTGCGGGGATCGCTGGTCGGTGCGGACTTGGTGGGCCAAAAGGCATGTATTCCTAAAAATCTAAAAAAACACTTGTTCCATGAGCAAATTCCTAAACATAACACTGGATGCTTTCTCTAAATTATTATTATGGATTGCAAATGGCTATAAATAACTTTGAGTCAGGATTGAGATGAAATTATTTTCTTCCCAGGACTGTATACTTGTGGAGTTCTCCAGTCCAGAGAGCTTTTGATGCTCTATTGTTCAGTTGATTCAAGATTGAAATCAATAGATTTTTTGGCCATTCAGGGAATAAAGGGAAATTAGGTGGAAGGGGAACTTGACATGAAGAATCAATCATGACCTTACTGAATTATGCAACAGACCTGAGCAGAAAATAGTGTGTTCTGTCCCTTGTGTTTTCAAGTGTTTTAAAAGCCAATGCCTGGATTCATTATATTAACCTGTACCAAAGAAAATGTAAATAAATAAAACATATTTGCTTGTTTGACCATCATTATTTGGATTGTTGGATTAACAGAGAGTGTTAGATTTCAGCATTTCTGAGCTGATAATTGATTTACAAGCTTGTGATTCCTACAGCAGAAAATGACTCTTGTAAGTCATTCATTCCAGGTTATTATTGATCATGCTTGGAACAGCTATTTCTAAGGAAATTTAGACCTGTGTGAGGGACTCGATAGATTATTGATTTAAAGTTTACTAGTGTGGATGAGTCAATTTGGTTACCTGCTGATCTTCATTTCTGAGATCCGGGTGATAACTCGACTACGGACTCAGCACAGCAGGGAGCGCCTGAGCAGCTGTGTGAGTATTGTTCAAATGTATTATGTAACTAATTCAGCACACAGGTATGCACAGCCTCCAATACCTGCTTTCCCTTAATGCATTTCTTTAATCTTGACCTAAAGGTAAAATATTGATCGTAGTTCAAACACTGTACAGTACAAAAGGCAGCATCTAGGAGGTCCTTACAAATGTCAGGGTTGGCCTTACCAAATTTCTTATTTTATTTCTGGGCAGTCAATGTCAAAAACTTAAATTTCTGGCTGGAAGATATGGATCAACAACCAGACTGGTTAAAGATGGAAAAGGAGGATTGTCTGCCATTTGAAATTGGCCCGATTCTGTTAATTCCTACAAAATTGAATTAAAAAATCTATAGTGAAAATCCAATAATACATAGTGGTATTCGAATTTGGAAATAAATAAAAAAGACATTAAAATTGGATAATTTATCCCTTTCGCTCCCTATTGCAAATAACCCTTCATTTAAGCCTTCAGTATTGGATAAAGGTTTTGCACAATGTAAAAATTATGGAATTAAAAATATGGCACATCTTTATAGAATAGGTGTGTTCCTTTCATTTCAGGAGGTACAACCGAATTATGGATTACATTCAAACAATTTTTTTAGATATTTACAACTGAAAGATTATGTTAAATCACATACACAAGAATATAGAACTAGAGAGCCAGAGATTCTAGATGATTTTTTGAATAAACACCTTAACACAGTCAAATTAATATCTTACATTTATAATATTCTTTTAGATAGTGAGAATCTGTCGACAGAATTACATAGACAAGCATGGGAAAATGAATTAGTTCAACCCATAATGAAAGATATTTGGGATGAAAGGTTACAACATATATATCAATGTCTGTTAAACGTCAGACATTCTTTAATACAATTTAAAATATTACATAGATTGCATTATTCTAAAACAAAATTAAATAGAATTTTTCCTAATATTTCTCCTATCTGCGATAAATGTCAATATTCTGAGGCTAATTTAATCCATACCTTTGTAAATTGCATAAAAATTAAAACATTTTGGGTGGATATTTTTTAAATTATTTCCGTAGTGGTTAATACTCAACTCGAGCCCAATCCTAAATTAATAATACTGGGCATATCGAACAATACCTAAAACTCACAATAAACCAAAGAAATTTCCTTGATTATAGTATAATAACTGGGGAAAAATTAATATTAAAATTTTGGAAAAACCCTGCATCCCCCACAATCAAAATGTGGATAATGGAGATGTCGGAGACCTTAAATCTGGAAAAAATTAGATTTGTCTTAATTGACAAACCAGAATTATTTACTAGAATATGGTCTCCGTTCATAGATTATTTGAAAGGGTAGAATAGGCCGGCATTGATACCTGACTTGAACCCAGGACTAGACGAATAGTTTTGTTTTCTTACCTACGGTCCTATCTCCTAAGTTGTATTATGGATAGTTTATTCTATTTTTCTAATTTTATTTTCTTTTTCTTTATTTTTTCTATCTATTAAAAAAATAATAATAATTAGAGTCAATGTTAATATGTAACCAATAAATGAAGACCCCTGCCACATTGGTAGCAGAGTCCCTGGAATCCTGGATAGTTAGTATGTAACCGTTTAACAAAGTTTGTAGTGGTTCGGACTATGATATGTACATGCCTCTAATAAAATTTAACTTTAAAAAAAAAGTCAGGGTTTATTTTTATTGTAAAACAAATTCAAATGATATGATATTCTTCTGCCATCCTAATAACATCAAAGTTGAATCAAATGATTGCTTTTGAAAATCTTTTATTTTAGCACACGGTCATTTGACAGTGCATCTGAACATAAGTGATCTGATTTTGCTCTATTTTAATATTGTATTGCTTCCCTTCCAAATCTAATATTTTCGCCGTGGCAAATGCAATGAAAACAGTGTTGCAGAGGATGTGGTAAAGTAGAAATTAAAATATTTTCATTTTCTGCTGATACGTATTTGGTGATCATTAAGACACAGGATATCTATACTGCAGAGCTCATAGCTTTTCATATTTGGCACCAGCATTTGGGATATGCTGAACCGTTTTTCCATGAGTCAGATTCCATGGGAAATCTTCTTCTACTGATGAAACTGTTTTTAAAAGGCCACTGGTTCATTTTCTGTACTGCAGTGTTAATGGACCAAATTGTAGCTTATTCTCTAGTTTCTAAGAGTCAGTGATTCAAATTGCCAGAAAGGGTACATCGTTATTTTATTTTTTTTTAAAGCTTAATGAAGGATACCATCCTTGCTGTGACTTACCTAAACTCAGACAGTTATCACCAGTGCCTGCTCACAAGGTAACATGACAGAGAGCATTTGGTCACATGCTATACTTCTTAAAAAGGTATAATTCCTCCTTTAAAAATGAAAATTAAAATCAAAATGAGATCAAAAATGCTTCCAACATAACTGCTCATTCCCAGTTTACAAAAGTCCTCTACAGTCTTGGACCGGTGAAGCATCCTCCCAGATTGTACATGCTTGTTACAGTAATCCAACTTGTTAACAGATCTCTTTCTAACAGATTTTGGTTATAGCGGACTGACCTGTGGCCGGCTGCCCACACTCTGTGGCTAGCTCGTGTCACCTCCCCGGCCACTGGCTACTGGCACTCCACTCTTGGCTTCCTCCACCTCCTGGTCACTGGCTACTGGCACGCTAACCTTGGCTTCTTCCACCTCCCCGGCAACTGGCTACCTGCATGCTGCCCAGGCATGCGCCATTACTAAGTCCCGCCTGCCACCGTCATCACTGACAGTTACCATCACCCCGGCTGCCCACTGGCTATGACCATTGATTCTCCAAATCGTCACCTCTCCCCCGGCTACCAGTAGGCCAGGGCCATCAACTCACCTGGATTCCAAGCCCAGTTCCGGACTGACAGTCTGTAGAAGGATCTCGACCTGAAACGTCACCTATCCATGTTCTCTAGAGATGTTGCCTGAAATGCTGAGTTACTTCAGCACTGTGTGTCATTTTGTGTAATAACCAGCAATTGCCCTTGTTTGTTTCTGCTACTGCTACTTATACAATGATCATACTGAAGAAGGGTCTCGACCCTAAACGTCACCCATTCTTTTTCTCTAGAGATGCTGCCTGTCCTGCTGAGTTATTCCAGCTTTTTGTGACTATCTTCGTTTTAAACCAGCATCTGCAGTTCCTTCCTACACATGATAACCTTACTCAGTTATGGAGGACAACCGGCAATAACGCACAACATTTCCTCCCCCCTATGCTCCCTTATAATAAGGGTTTACTGTTCGTCAATAAGGATGCACTCTTCCATTTTTATCTTGTATTTTTTTATTATTTCAAAAATCAACAATATTCATTATAAATATACAGAAGTAAATCGCAGTGCTAAGCAATTTTTGCAAATTTAATCTTTCAGTCTATACATTTAGTGTTATTGGTTTTATACAAAGGAGCACAGTAATGCAGCTGGTAGAGCCAATGCCTTACAGTGCTAGAGTCCTGGGTTCAATCCTGTCCTCAAGTGCAGTCTCTATGGAGTTTGCACATTCTCCCTGTGACCACATAGGGTTCCCCTGGGTGCTCCTGTTTCCTCTTACATCACAATACATATGACTTGTAGGTTAATTGGCCTCCAAAAAATCACTCCTAATGTGTAGAGAACGGATGAGAAAATGGGATAGCATAAAGCTAGTGTGAATGGTTGATCAATGGTCAGCATGGACATGCAAGGCTGAAGGGTCTGTATCCATGCAGTATCTTTAAACTAAACTGGTGTTGGTGTCTCTTTTTCTACATAGAACCATTGCCACTCAAATGACCTTCTGAGATGATACACCCTTTTGTTGTTCAAGTGACCTCTCACTGCACTGTCCCTCAAAGATCCCAGACTGTGGTCCTTCCCCACAGACCCTTTTCATTAGCTGCACCAAGCTTTGTACATCCCTCAGCACATTGTCCTGCAGTCTCAAATGTGCCAGTCAGTAACAATTCCTTGATGATCTTGGATCATCTGTGTGTGGTGGGTGTTGACTCACCCTTCTTCTATCAAAGTTGGTCTGATGTGTGCTTAACCTACACTGTGTCTCCAGCTATTAGCAATGGAAGGTCTATACCATCTCTGACGTCGATGTGTGCCCATCCCCTTTAAACTTCCATTTGCCTTTGTTCATCTTTTTTCATTGGTTCAGTTTCATAGTTCTGTGAAAAAAAAGACTGCATGTTTATCTGTGGGTAGTGTAGCTGAAGTGATTGGTTACATTGAAGCAATCTTCATGATTCTGTTTTGCTGGACTCCTATCAGTACCAGATGCTGCATCCAGTACTACCTTCAGTTAGAACTGAAGGTAGCACTAAAGGTAGTACAATGTGAAAGCCTTCCATTGTACTATGACAAAATTCAAATAACATCTCCCTTGATGTTTGTAGATTCACCAATTGCAGACATCATCTCCCGGGTTTGTTCAGTCTAGTCTGGTACAATTCAGAAAAAAAAAAATTGGGTTCAACTGTATCGTTGAAATATCTCTAGTGTTAGACTTCAGAGATACAGCATGGAAACAGGTCCCTCGGCCCATTATGTCCATATCCTCGAATGGTCACCCTCAAATGATGGCACTATTCTACACACTAAGGACAATTTACAATTTTACAGAGGCCAATTAACCTACAAATGCATCTTTGGGGCATGGGAGGAAACTAGAGTACCCAGAGAAAACCAATGCAGTCACAGGGAAAACATACAATTGTATACAGACACTACTCATAGTCAGCTGTCTCTAGTTGTCCTGGCGCTAACTTAGTAATACAAATCAATAACTTTGGAAACTTTTCTTTGCTGTAGTAAATTGGGATATATTTTTTTTTCTACAGCTTAGCTCAATTTCTAGCAAATACTACATATTGGTGTAATGAAACCAAGAGCAATTGGTCACATGATAAAGTGGTACCAACCAATATCACAACAGTTACATCCCCAGCAACTGATCTTACTTTATGGTGTTTCTGAATGGCAATTATCAAGGGCTTGGCTATGCTTGAGTTGACATGCTTTATCTTTGTATTCACTGTGGTTGCATAAATGCTTTGTGCCCATGTGGGTCTAATTGAACTTCACACCTAACTTCATGCCTCACAAAGTGGAGTAGATAGGAAGCACTAACTAGGTCAAGTTATTGACTTCTGGTAGTTTATAACATGCTTGTGTACTGCATTCTGTAGTGTGATACTGAACTGTATTGATTAAAATATGTCTCACTTTTCAGTCGCAGGTCGACTCATATTAGTATGGATGGCCAAATTGGACATAACTCCACAGTTTTAACAATAGTCCACATCGCAATGGGTGAGACTACAGCATAAAGTTAGAATATATTATAAGCTTATAAGATCATAAGTGATAGGAGCAGAATTAGGCCATTCGGCCCAACAAGTCTACTCTGCCATTCAATCATGGCTGATCTGTATCTCCCTACTAACCCCATTCTCCTGCCTTCTCCCCATAACCCCTGACACCCGTACTAATCAAGAATCTATCTATCTCTGCCTTATAAATATACATTGACTTAGCCTCCACAACCTTCTGTGGCAAATAGTTCCACAGATTCACCACCCTCTCACTAAAAAGTTATAATTATAATTTACATTGCTGAGGTTAAGACTGCTGGTTATCTCAATGAAAATACTTTTCATTTTATTGAAAATACTTTTCATTCAACCCATATCGGTCACTGTCAAAAACAAAGATTGTGATTGATACAAAGAATATTTAAGAGACCCCAGTCACAATGTTTTACAGTTACATGGAATTTTTGCTATGGTAAGTGATTGATGGAAAACAATAGCAATATTTTAAGAGAAATGTTGCTAAATGTCAGGAATGAAGAAAGATAAATGATACAGGATAATTGTGTAACAAGCAAATGGTCAGAAGACATTTTGGAATCCTTTTAAGTTGTAGACTTTTATGGGTCTAACAATTCCATCAATACCATCAACTCATTTATCTGGAGCAACAAACAATCTGCTGGAGAACCTCAACGGGTCGAGTGGCATCTGTGCGTAGGGTGGAGGACAGAGGAATTATTGATGCTGCATCAGAATTACAAGTATAGAGGGAAGGGTATAGAGGGTATAAACAGGATTTACACAAAGTGCTGGAGTAACTCAGCTGGTCAGGCATCATCTCTGGAGAAAACGAATGGGTGACGTTTCGGGTCAGGACCCTTCTTCAGACTGCAGAATTGTCCCGACATGAATGTCATCCATTCTTTTTCTCTGGATGTGCTCCCTGTTCCGCTGAGTTACTTCAGCACTTTGTGTCCATCTTTGGAATAACACAACATCTGCAGTTCTTTGTTTCTACAGTATAAACGGGAAAGGGGTTTAGGCTTATTATTGTCACATTTACTGGGGACAGGGAAAAGCTTTGTTTTACACACGATCCAAACCGATTGGAAATACAATACTTTGTATCTTCCCCTTTCCTCTATCTGCAAAGGGGAAGATACAAAGTGCAGAATATAATTCTCAGCATTCTGAAACAGGGCCCAGTGGGTGACTGGTGTTTGAGGAGGTTGATTGGCAAATCATGCCAGGAAGAGGTGAGTATTGGATTTGGGAATCAGAGGCAGGTGGATGATAGATGGAGACAAAGGCAGCTTAATCAAGGTAATAACAATAATAACAATAGTAACAATAATAATAATATATAATATTTTTGTTTAATTCTGTGTACTCATTGCACTATTGTAATCATATTGTAATAAAGTATGTAAATCGGATCACTGGAAAGTGAGTACTGAAAGTGGAATAGCTACTAATCAAAATGATCTCATATTCTTCCAACACCATAAATTAAGGCAGATGTTGGACAAAGAAATAATGAAAGGCAGATGACATTTTAGTTCACAGCAAATAAACCAAGGTATTTTAGGATTAGCAAAGTTCCTTTAGTTCAATCCTGGATTGTTGTGATTGATGTTAATAAATTATGCGTGGGAACAGCTCGAAATTAGCTTTGCAAATGAGGAAAGAATAATCTTCCTTTATCATTGAGCTTATGTTTACAGATATTAAGTCAAGGGTCTTATGCACTCTCTGCAAAAATTTAATGTACCTGTCTAACATGATTATGAAAATGAATTGAGGAGGTTGTTTAAAATATTTTAATAAATCAGGCAGATATAAATATTTTATTTTACTGGTTCTGTTTCTGCCCATCAAGGACAAAGGGGCCAGCGACTATTTTTTTAGAGTTTGGTTTAAATGTTTGCAAGTGAGAAAGGATCATTCAACATTTTAGGTAAAATTAATAAATAAAAATAATCTACCCAGAAATCAAATAATCGAAGAGAGTATGTTCAAAAAGTGATCATTAATATGACAACACATTTATCAATGCTAATCTTGTAAGCCGTTCCTTGTCTAGCTGAACACAATCCAACAAATCTGAAATTGTTAGCTAATGCACAATGGTGCCGTATTGGCATGGAATTATATCCTACAGGGGCCAAAACTGAAATGATAACTTCAGTATTAAAATGCAAACTGATCTAGTCAGGGAATAGCTTTACATTTTAAACAAAAGGTAATAATGACAATTGGCATCCCTAATTCATATCATATCAAGGATCAATCCCCAAGATGATATACAATTAGTCTGCATAGAGGCAAGTGGTGAGTATGCAAATCCACATCTATTTGTATAAGCCATCTAAAATGTCTTCGAATTTCTTTCGAAATGCAAAATACATATCCATGTCCCTATTCCTTTTCTCATTTTAAAGAAATAATTAACACAATCAACTTAATCTTAAGTAGAAACTACTTAAGTAGAAATGACAGAATTATGATCATAGTTGATGATAAGTGACATATCTGAGACTTCATCCGAGCTTCATCTGAGACTTTGATTGATTCTTTAACATTTATGCTTTTCCACAAGGAAACTTTTCATTAAGTAAGCAGTATTGCTGCATTATGTTAAATTTGTCTGGGACTTCCAGTTTTATACACATATATATCAAAAGGCAGTCTCTGGTCAAGAGTCAAGAGAGTTTTGCCCCTGTCCCACTTAGGAAACCTGAACGGAAACCTTTGGTGACCTTGCGCCCCACCCAAGGTCGAAAGTGGTTTCCGCGTAGTCCAGGCTTCTTTTATGTTCCTGCGATTATTTCAACAAAATCAAAACCGGCCTTGACTGAAAATATGTTGCCATTTGGTCGAAGCCAGTGGAGTGGGGTTGCTATTTACTTACCGACAGTCGAAGGCAATCTCCTTCGCTTACCGGCCATTTTGATTGGCTCATTGGAGTTTTCAGCAAAGATCCTATATGATCTTTGGTTTTCAGGACCTAGAAGGGCTGCCGGAAGGTAAAATGCCCTCTAACTTTTTTAAACTACTTAAAACTGTCTCCATTCCTCCCCCCCTTCCCTCCCCTTCTCCCCTCTTCTCTCCCCTTCTCCCCCCTTCTCTCTTGCCTTCCCTTCCCCTTCTCTCTCCCCTTCTCTTCCTTTCTTTCCCCTTCTCTCCCTCCCTCTCGCATTCTCTAAAGGACTTACCGTGCTCTGTGGCAGCCGTTTACCTTCCTCTTCATCGTGCAGACAGCGCTCCTCCGCTGTCCCTGGCCCCCACCTTCGTGATGTGTTTGTGTATGTGTGTGTGCGGTCGGTAGCAAAGATCCTGTAGGATCTTTGGTCAGTAGATGCAGCTCACGCTTTGGTCGAGGCTTTCCAGGCGAGTGACCAAAACCTCTGGCGAATCATGGAAGCATTGGGTGAGGCTTTGTAGAGGTTTCCTTTCAGGTTTCCTAAGTGGGACAGGGGCATAAATTGGCATGTGCCCCAGATAGGACAATGAAATTCTTGCTTCCTGCAGCATGACAGAATATTTTAGGCATAAATACAGATCAGATCAGTGTGACCATATACCATATAATAGATATATACACGCACATAAATACACAGATAAAGTGCATAGGCCGTTATAGTTCATAGTTTGTTTGAAGTTGTGTTTAATCATCTGATGGCTGTGGGGAAGTAGCTGTTTCTGAACCTGGATGTTGCAGATTTCAGGCTCCTGTACCTTCTACCTGATGGCAGCGGAGAGATGAGGGTGTGGCCAGGATGGTGTGGGTCCTTGATGATGCTGGCAGCTTTTTTGAGGCAGCGCCTGCGATAGATCCCCTCGATTGTGGAGCACTTTCTATTTTGCAGAAACTCTGTTGGAAATTCACTGGCATAGTGCCTCCCTGGAAACTTCCGAGCTTACTTATTAAAAATACTGCTGATATTCAGATTTGCGTAAAAGCAATAAAACCAAATTGCATATACAGAATGCTCTCAATATAGCAAGGCATCCCAAGGCATCCTGTAAGTGTTTTATAGAATATAATTTGAGAATAGATGTTGAGTTGCAGAAAGACATATTTGGTCAGCAACGGAAAGCCTGGTTAAAGAGGTAAGTTTAAGGAGCATCTTGAGAGATGGGAAAGTTGGTTGCAGAAATAGAATTTCAGGTCATAGAGTAGAAAACCGGGTGTGTGCAGGAGACCAGAATGGAAGAGTTGGAAAGGTTCAGGGGACAGGGGATGGTGTATGGAGAAACCAAATATGAATCCCGTAGTCAGCATATTGCTGGACCAGGTTCGTGAGAAGAGATGATAAGTGATAGTTAGAATTCATAAAAGATGAAGTCAAATTTCTATTGAATGAAGAATGGGATGCTGCAAGGAAAAATATCGAATGATTCAATTCCAGAGTTTACTTAAATAGAATTGGATTTTGCATTTACATTCACAGCTTTAATGCAAACATGTCATACATAATCAAATGAATTGATTTGTTCAGGAGATTTGAATGAGGAAAGACACAGGTAACTGCAGATGCAGGAAACCTGAGTAAAAGACAAAGTGACAGTTCCAGATGTGGTCTCCTACATATCGGTGAGACCAAGCGCAGACTGGGCGATCATCCCGCTGAATACCTTCACTCAGTCTGCCTTGGCCTAAGTGATCTCCCAGTTGCCAAACATTTTATCTCCCTTTCCAATTCCCATACTAACCTTTCTGTTCTTGGCCTCCTCCATTGTCAGAGTAAGGCCAAATGTAAATTGGGGGAACAGCACCAATATTTTACTTGGGCAGCTTACAACCCAGTATTGATGAGTATTGATTTCTCTAAATTCAAGTAACACCTGCATTCCCTCCCTCTCTGTCCCTCCCCCATCCCATTCATCATACGAGTTTTGCCGTCGGCCTGTTGAGTTTCACTGTCTATATAATTCGATGGGCTATCATCCAGCTCTCATCCAACGATGGACCATTGTGGGCTCCACCTTCCCTTGATCACCGTTACTTTCTGCATATCATTTATTCAGTTGTTCCATATCTTTTTATATCACTGTCTATATCTCTTGTTTCATTTTCCCCTGACTCAGTCTGAAGAGGGGTCTCGACCTGAAATGTCACCTATTCTATTTCTCTTGAGATGCTGTCTGGCCTGCCGAGGTACTCCAGCTTTTTGTGTCTATCTTCAGTTTAAACCAGCAGTCCCTTCCAATACAAAGTACTGGAGTACCTCAGCAAGTCAGGCAATATCACTGGAAGGCATGCTGCTGCACCCGCTGAGTTTCTCCAGCTTTTTGTGTAACCCTCACTGAAAGGCATCGATTGGTGACAGTTCGTGCTGGAACCCTTCTTCAAACTGACCAATGTTCTATCCTTTCCCCCTTCTGACAGATCCTCAAATCCAAGGATGCCCTCCTTATCCACAATGTCCTTTGAAATCTTCCTCCAGACTCATCCCCCACTCACCATCAATGACTATCTCACTGTTCATAATATATCATATTACCTCATATACCCCTTCCCCTCTCCCTACACCTGCAAGAGTATTTTGTTCTCTTCTGCTGGATTTGTATATGAGTAGCATGCATGCAAATCAAATGGCTGCACTTGTCCACTTTCAGCTTCGCAATATGCTCCCTTTTTTTTCTGTGCTCTTCAGTTCTTTGCACAAGATGATCCCACTCCACTTGTTCATCGGTCAAAGAAACATTTAAATCCTCCTAAAATCAACTTGTTTCCTTTCCACTGCATCTTTTAAATTTTATGCTTCTGCTTTGTAAAGATGATTAACGGCTACACATTACTATGGAATGTTTTTCCAATTATTTTGTGTTCAGATTAGTGGATATACAGATCAAGAAACAAATGCCTTCTGCATTTGGTTACATTAAAAAAAACCCCTCAACAGTGCAGAACAAAAACTCTTTGACAATACACAACATTAAGATCTTGACTGATCTGCAGAAAAACACCTACTAAGTGAGTGATCATTTTTCAGCCTAATCTCATCAGGTCACACAGTCAAAAGTAATTGCATACAAATTAAAATTATTACTTCAATTACAATTAAAACCATATTATGAGGTATTTCATGCTACAACCTGCAGGCATGAAGAACAAGGTTGAAGCAATTCACAAACATTTCAATCAAGTTCCCTTCAATAGGAAAATAAGACATACCACACATAATAGCAGACTTCAACTCGTACTCGAGAGAAGAAAGTACAATGTGCTAGCTCATTATGCCACCAAGAATATGTCGGTGTTACGTTATGAAAATCAGTACAACCCTAAATAATGCTGGATAATTCCTCATTCTGAAGCTGAGCATGAGATGGTTCATCCCTCCTGCACGGAAGGAGCATTGCAGGAGGCAAAGAAATCCCATAGCATGTGGAAACCAATTATTGGCTCATTACAACACAAATTAGAAAGGCTATATTCAAATCATGTGAGGTTCTGGTTGCTAAGAGCCCTGTGCAAATTTCCCTCTAATTTTTCATATCAATGCAAAAGTAGCCTCAGACAGTGTGTTTGTGAAGGTTATATAAAAGATAAAGTGATGGGATTTATTTATAATGATTCAATTACTGTAGGGAAAGTGCTGAACAAATAGCACTTGAAATTAAGTTGCTGTAAATGATCAGAATATACTTTTCCATATTAGATCAGAGACTATTGGCCAGAACACACAACTAGTTTGCATAGTCTGAAGCTCTGAAATCCTCCAGTTAATTACTGTGCAGTGATGACAGGCTGACTGCACTGCAGCCACATGAGAATTTAGCACTTCATTGGCACTCTTTCCAATTTCCTTCAAATTTGTCTCTTAGTCTCACAAAATTAAAAACCATACATACAAGATGCCAGCCTGCTTTTCCTGAGCTACGTTCACATCGCCAGCTGAATTAAGTGAGGAAAAAGCGTTCACTTTTGATCTTCCCAGTGGAAGCCCATCTTGTATGGCAATCTCAAGCTGCTTCTGAGCAGCTCAGCATGAAGTGAAATATTGTTATTTGAATTACAGCTAATCAGCAACAGCAGCTGAAGCACCATGCCTGAGCCTTGTCTTTTATATCCAATGTTTCTCATCTGTTCCTAGGCTTCATGTCTGCTGTGTACTTCCTTTAATTACCGCTTTATTATCTCGGCTTTGCAGAAACAGACCAGAGAGAAAGAAAATACCGAAACCATCAAAAAGCCTCATTCTGAAGGTAATTAATTCTGGTTGGGCGAAGACAGCAGTGTCTTTCTCAGCTCTTTGTGAATTTAGAGACAGGTTCCTAATGAATTGACCTCCTCTTCGCCACTACAGCTTCCTGGGTGTGCTTATAATTGTACTGTAATAAAGTGACTATAGTGTAACAAATAGAAATATCGCCAGTTGCATAATGTATTGTGAGCATTCCACTCCCACTCATATCTACTCTCTTTTATACTGCAGAGTGTTAGGATATGGGTAAACAAGGCAAAACATGTCCTCCAGAATTGCTGTCTGACCCGCTGAGTTACTCCAGTACTTTGTGTTTCTTATTACGATATGGGTAATTTATTATGCAATCATGTCCAATATATGAATAGCACTCCTTCCATCGAATGGTTGTTGTAGCAGTGAGTTACCCATCAATGTCAAGCTTTGAATTTGTGAATATGGATGACTGAGAGACTGTACAGAGGAGATTAGCCTCGATGGTGCCTAGAATAGGAGGAGGAGAGACTGGACACTCTGGGTACGTTTGCTTTGGAACAGAGAAAACTAGACTGGTCATGACAGAATGATACAAAATTATGAGAAGCTAAATAGTGTGAAGAGTGAAAAAAAAAAACATTTCTCCATAACTGTGGCATTTTAAAAACAGTGATCATTGTTTTAAGGTGAGGGGTAAGAGAACTAAACAGGATCTGAAGAAAACCTTTTCTCACTCAGAAGGTGGCTGCAGTCTTGATGGCACTGCCTGAGAAAGTGATGGAGGCAGGTACTCTCACAACATCTAAAGAGTATCAGGACGATATTTTATGAACTTTACTAGATTTTTGCCTAAGCCTGACAGGTTAATGCCAAATTTTAATTATAGATTAAAAAAAATTTGAATCAAGATTTTCAAGCTGCCCTGGTGGGACTGAAAATCATGAATTCCATGTCGCTGAACTTGGCTGAGTGGCATAGCCACTGTACTGCAATATCTCTTTGGCGACTTTAACATTGTAGAGCTGGTACACTTTTGTTAGGGATCGACTGCGGGAGCTCCAGCTTCGATCTCCCTGATGTGGGAGCTTAGATGGCCCCAACTGCGGAAGTTTTGATTGCCCCGACCACTGAATAAAAGGAAGAAAGAAGATATAATTTATTTGCCTTCCATCACAGTGGGGAAAGTGAGATCGCCGAAAAAACTAGAAGGATGTGCTGCCTGCACTGATTCAGATTCAATTTAATTTAATTGTCATTGTCAGTGTACAGTACAGAGACAACGAAATGCATTAGACAATGAAATGCATTACTGTTGAGGACTCAGAGGGAGTGCTGTGAGTGCAGTGATCTCAGATGTTTTGTGGGGACATGACTCCATGAGGACATCCCAGAGAAGAGTTGTTGAACTAAAATAGTAAGATTAGAGTTGACTAGAACTTAGAGGAAGATCGTTATGTTACGAAGGTCGGGGGCGGAGGGCACGTAATCGCTCATCGTAACACATAAAATAACGATCAAACTTCAAACTGGTAAGTTCTCGTTTAATCTTACTATTTTACTTCGGAGTCACGTGAGTGACTACGTGAAGATTTTGAAGCTGTGATTTCATGCCGTGGAAAAATCGAGTTGACACAAGCACGATTGCATCAGTTGACCACAGATAAGGGAACCATTCATAATGCAGACATACATGACATAGATTTAAAAACATGCTGATAAACGAACAAACAATAATAACAGTAACCCCTCCCATCCGAGGGGAAACTATAAAATAGAATCTAAAATAGAGTTGGCAAATACCCCTGGTCTGGCAATGGGTTAAAATAAAATGTTGGATATCTCGTTCGTTAGACCATCCTGCAGTTGACAGGATGTGGTCCAGAGGACCATACATAACCCTTGCTGCTGGTGTTGTAGCAGCCCTGGTGGAGTGAGATTAGAAATTAGTATCTACTCCCGTATAAGCCAAAAACCTTGCATGACCACCTGGAGATGGTCTGAACCAGTACCAGAGCCTCTAAGGCTCTAGATGACCTTGACATAATGTTGTAAATGTGTGACCACATGTAAACGAAGGTGCAAGGGGTATGTAAACATGAATTATTATATCGCAGGTGTAATGATCCCATCCATTCGCAATTTTTGTAATGATTGGACCCATGCGCTGAGGGCAGCGCCAGGGAATAACCTACCTATGAGAGCCGAACCAAAGATAGAAATACAGCTGGAGCCCCATGGTGAATAAATGTTAACACAATGTCAATATCCCATACTTCCATGTACCTGGGTCTGGAAGAACTTGTGTTAATGATATCCTAAATACTGGACACCAGACGGTGAAACCCGAGAGACCGGGTCCCACTTGCTGCAGCAACTATGATGAGAAGCACGTCGGGCACAGTTAATGGGACTATAACTTAATTTATTGTCAAAGGCCCATAGAAAATGAACTCGAAGACATCAGTGTCCATGCCGTATTATATGTAACATAACATTTAAACAGAAAACGCTTCCCATCTCCTGAAGAGGCAAAGTACTGCTTTTTTGGTGCTATCCCTGCACTCTGCAGTGAGCACATACATGGATCAGCCTGACAGTCCGAGCCGCAGGAGCGGTCTTCTCAGATTCTGTAAAGCAATGAATTGATTAATCATGTAGAGGCTGGTTCCCCAAATCCCAGGCTGAACCAGCAAAGTTTTATGTTTAGAACCCCATATAGGGTTCTATTATTATTCCCAACATTTGTGGGAAACCATGGCTGTGTAGGCCAGTCAGACAGTACGAGAACCCTGAATGCGGGATCTTGCTGAATTATTGCAAGACCCGACTGATGAGGCAAAATGGAGAAACCACATAAAAGAACATTCCTCCCCCGTGTAGCGGGAATGAACCTGCATGCAAACATATCGATATTGGGAGCCTTCGAGCCATAGATCCTAAAATACTTTGTGATCCAACATCCATACTGTGTTGTCATTGATTTTGCATGATGATATTCCAGCGCCAAAAAAGGTTGGGTAAATGATGACAGGATTCTTTGACTTTATTGCATCCATGTGACTAACATATGCCACCACCACAGCGTATCAACATGGAACTGAGCATGCAGGTTTTGCATATTCGCACAATAACCCTTTAATCCATAGTATGCTCCTAGTGTCTATAGGTAGTTGATACCAATAACTGGAGAATTGATGATTCATGCAAATCCCATCCACCTTCGTTACTAGAAGGTGGATGACATTCGTGATTTTCCTTCTTTGAGCACTAGCGTCAACTAGCGTATAACTGAAGATGATTTGATCAAAACTACTGGAGCAATGCTGAATATAGTTCGAACACCATTGTGATTTTAGTAGCTTCAGCTGATAATAGCATAGGTCTGTTAACAATGACCTATATGGCACTTGAGAGGTTACTACTTGCACGTTGAAAGTTCTGATAATGCAAGGCCCAATTGCACAGCTGAAACACAGCTGCTATATTGCTAATTACACTTGATGAATAGAAGACTGCTTGATAACAAGGTTGTTACAGGCTTCTATTGATTCCAATCTGTCGCCCCAGGGCGAAGTCACAGATAAATTAATAGCTCAAGGTATATCCGATAAACAATAACATCCAGTTGGCATCAACTTAAATTTGACTGAAAACAGTTGATTTAAGCAAAAAACACAGCATTAGAAATATCCTCCAGATCAATTTCAAATGTCTCCGATAAGCTCCTGTGAATGGGGCCTAAATAGTATGCATCTATGAGATTGATGCATGCCATAAAGATCCTAAGGAAATCAGTAGTTAGACAGTAGAGAAATTCCATATACTGAAAAGCTATGTTGCACATGGGTTTAAATGAATTATGAACCGACATCCTCCATCTTTCACAATGAACAGGCCACGCCTGCCATAATTCCGTGCCTGCCTTGAATGCAACTCTGGCCATACTACTGGCCTGCCTTAAAACTGCTCTGGCCATAATTTTGAGCCTGCCTCGAAAGACAACTCAGGCCATATTACCGAGCTTGTCGCGGAACCCAATCCTGGCTGTAATCCTGAGCCTGCCTCGAAAGACAAATCTGGCCCCAATTCAATGGTACAAAGGTACAAAGGTACAAAGGTACAAAGGTATTTATTGGTCACGTACACCAATTGGTGTAGTGAAATGTTTTTTTGCCAATGCAGCACATAAAAAAGAATACAGACAACAATAATAGAGAGATTTTAAACACAAACAACATCCCCCCACAATGGCTCCCATTATGAGGGAAGGCACAAAGTCCAGTCCCCATCCCATGTCCACCCATAGTCAGGCCTATTGAGGCCTCCGCAGTCGCCTTCACAGAGGCCCGATGTTCCAGGCCGTTCTCGCCGGGTGGTGATGCCCTCCCCTCCACCGAGAGGGAGACTCGTAGACAGCCCTGAGACATGGCTGCCGCAGGCCACTGAGTATACCTGCGCTGACATGGCCCCTCAGACCTATATCAGGATATGACTCTGGGCCAGAGTGAAACTGACCCCTGATGCTCCCCTCCTCAGAGAGCCAGACATTGTGCAGCCCTGACACAGGTGCCGCTGCCAGCGGTTTCTCCATAATACCCAGGCTCAGATAGCTCTCTTATGGAGCATATCTCTCTGGAGCAACCTCTCCACCAGGTGCTCCACTTGGTATTAGGCGTTCGCAGACGCTACCCATAGAAGGAGAGGGGGGGACCTCCTGGCCCGACTCGACCGAGTCCCAAGGCCTGACCGGCTTCCTCGTGGTTTAACCCCTTTCCTGGGGAAACCATAGCTGTCTGTAAGTTGCTGATCCCATAGTGAGTGACTGGGGTTGCAAGACCGGCTAACTCGGGTCTCGAGACCAGCTTACTGCCAGTTTTCCCCTTACTTGGGGAGACCTTAGCGGTCTGGGAGCTGCTGACCCCATTGTCAGCGACTGGAGTAGCGAGACCGGTTTATTGCCAGTCTAACCCCTATCTGGGAAGCCCTAAGCGGTCTGGGGCTGATGACCCCATTGTCCACAACTGGGGTCGCGAGACCGGCTTACTGCCAGTCTAACCGCTTTATCTCGGAAGACCTAACCGGTCTGGGGGTTGCTGACCCCATTGCCCGCAACTGTGCTAGCGAGACTGGCTTACTGCCAGTCTAACCCGTATTTCTGGGGGACCATAACGGTGTGGGAGCTGCGGACCCCATAGTGAGTGACTGGGGTTGCAAGACCGGCTAACTACCAGTCTAACCCCATTTTCTGGGGGAACCATTGTGGTGTGGGAGCTGCGGACCCCATGGTGAGTGACTGGGGTAGCAAGACCGGCTAACTGCCAGTCCAAACTCTTTCTCTGGGGGGACCATAGCGGTCTGGGAGCCCATACTGGGGAAAACCCCCACTCGCATTCCCCTCCTGGGTGTCGTTGACCTCCTTGTCAGCAACTTGGGAGCGAACCCGATGGCCACCGGCTACCCGCGCTTCTGCGGTCCGGACCGGGATTTCCCCACGGTTCATAACCGGTTTCCTGCGGCCCCCCCAACTTCGCCCCAAATCCAACAGGCAAACTCTGTGAGGAGCTTCATGCAAACAAAAAACATCCCTAGAAATAAGGTTAAACTTACCTTCCATGTTTAAAATTTACCGCTGGCAGGAGCCGCGCGCCTGCCAGTCAGCCGGTGCGCAATGCGTCAGACGTAATGACGCGCATGCGTGGGGATGGCCTTCTTCACGTAGTCACTCACGTGACTCCGAAGTAAAATTGTTTTGTGGTTATGTATCTTGTTGCTTTTTTGTATGACTGTTGGCAAATTTAATTCCTTGTATGTTTACATACTTGGCTAATAAACTAATTACAATTAAATATCTGGTTGAGTGACCATTTAAATCATTTAAACCATTTAAATATTATTTCACCATTAATTAGCAATGTTACAAAACTTACCTTCAGCGGCGCTGCAGTTCTGCCACTGGCCGTGTGCGCAACTTTGGTGCCTTTGAGGGAGGGTGGGGAGAAACGGGATTAAAATGCCGTTTTCTCCTGCCTGTCAAAGGCGGATTTCCTCGGGCTGCCAGCTGCTGCAGTAAAATTGATCTGCCTCCAGTTCGCGCTATATATATATTTAAATAGCTGGATTAAAATAAAAAGCTACTTCTAACATCGTCAACGCCTACAACGTGATGGATCTCATGTACGGGACAAAACACGGTGTAAGTCATTTATTTTACATATAAGCTTGCTTCTTGGGATGACTTTAATCAATCCTCTATAAACGAAAATGTGATTTGTGCCCCATACAAACTGGCAGTGATTTTCCTGCCGATATGGGGTTCAAATTCACCGCTAATGCAATGTTCCAATCGATCACGTTCCAGAAGCAAGATGATTAAAATGCCCATTATTTTGGAGATAAGCCGTCTAAATTGTCTATATTTTGTGTTATTCGCTCTCGCCACGATCATTATTTTTAAACTAAATATTCACAACAATTTGAGTCACATGTATTGTGCAAGAAACACTAATTTGATTATATTTTGGGTGGATGTTTCTGGATTAATATATGGGAATTAAACATTAGATTCTTTCCATCTGGGATATAAATTCATGACAGTGAGATTTAAAAATCATGTTATATTGTGAATTATTGTGTGAATGGGATTAGTTTGTTATTTGGATACTTAAGCAATTTTAAGAAATGGAATCTACAGGACATTGTTAATGGGAAAGTAGTGGGCAGAAAGGCATGTCATGTGTGGTTTGAAGAACAAAAACTTGGAGTTTACAATGCCAAAATTAAAGAGTGGAGGAAAAACAAGGTGTACAGAGTTGCTTATTGGTTACAATCTGAGGAGTATGATGGTGCTACTGATTATGATTTGCCAATGTACCAGCTAGCAACTGATCTTCTCCGTTAAGACTTGGTCTATTGCTAGAAATTGTAATTCGTTTACCTATCTGTTACGGACTTACAGCGTATTATACAATAATATTAATGTTCTGATCTTGAGAAAATGACATTTTTGAATATTCAAGGCAGTCTGGGTGTTTATTACTATTTCCGTCACAACAGTCAATTAGCTGCAATTAGGTAATTAACTAATTATATGCTTTAATTTCAGGTTCTCCAAGTAAGATGTTTTATATTTGTTTCAGAATGCTTCAATCTATAATAACTGAACATTTCATTCAGTTCTCTTATTTTTTAAGAAAGTTATGGGCTTTTGACTGACCTCGATCACAGCTTTTGTGTTAGTCAATGGAAAAGCAATAGGGAACAAGATGCTAATTTCCGAGTATGAAAATGGCCATACCTTTTTTAATACTGAAGATATAAAAGTGAATTAGGTGTCAAATTAAACTTATTTTTATGCTTTATCTGATGAGATAAATTGCAGACTTGATTTTTTAAATCTCAAAATTTTGTAACTTTGTTTAACCAACAGCCTCGAATAGTGAAAGGGTTGGATAGAATTGAAGTGGAGAGAATGTGTCCACTGGTGGGAGAGTCTAGAACTAGAGGTCATAACCTCAAAATTAAAGGACATTCCATAGAACCATAGAAACATAGAAAAATAGGTGCAGGAGTAGGCCATTTGGCCCTTCGAGCCTGCACCGCCATTTAATATGATTATGGCTGATCATCCAACTCAGTATCCCGTACCTGCCTTCTCTCCATACCCCCTGATCGCTTTAGCCACAAGTGCCACATCTAACACCCTCTTAAATATAGCTAATGAACTGGCCTCAACTACCTTCTGTGGCAGAGAATTCCAGAGACTCACCACTCGCTGTGTAAAGAATGTTTTCCTCATCTTGGTCCTAAAGAAATTCCCCCTTATCCTTAGACTGTGACCCCTTGTTCTGGACTCCCCCAACATCGGGAACAATCTTCCAGCATCTAGTTTGTCCAACCCCTTAAGAATTTTGTAAGTTTCTATAAGATCCCCCCTCAATCTTCTAAATTCCAGCGAGTACAAGCCAAGTCTATCCAATCTTTCCTCATATGAAAGTCCTGACATCCCAGGAATCAGTCTGGTGAATCTTCTCTGTACCCCCTCTATGTCAAGGATTCCATTAGGAAGGAGATGAAACGGAATTTTTTTAGTCAGGGGGTGGTGAATCTGTGGAGTTCTTTGCCACAGAAGGCTGTGAAGGCCAACTCAATGGATATTTTTAACGCAGAGTTAGATTGATTCTTGGTTAGTACAGGTGTCAGGGGTTATGGGGATAAGGCAGGAGAATTGGGTTAGGAGAGAGAGATAAATCTGCCAGATTGAATGGCAGAGCAGACTTGAAGGGCCGAATGGCCTAATTCCGCACCTATCATTTATGACCTTATGAGCACCAGGTTTTACCATGTCTATCCTTTCACACCAGGTCCTGTATATTGAAATTGCATTTTGCCTCTAATATGTCAATTTACCTTACATGTAGAAGACCTTATTAAAATCTTCTTACATAGACCCTTTAAGTATTTTCTAGAGAGAGAGAGAGAGAGAGAGAGAGAGAGAGAGAGAGAGAGAGAGAGAGAGAGAGAGAGAGAGAGAGAGAGAGACTGTGGGGGCCTTTCGTCAGCGCTGGTCGCCGCGTGGGGTTGAGGCGATTATAAATGAATGTACTGTTGTACTACAATGATCTGTTCATTATAGTGTGATTTTTGATTGTGTTTTGATGTGTTGTATTTTATGATTTGTGTTGAATAAAGTTTTTGAAATGGAAAAAAAAAAAAAAAAAAAAAGAGAGAGAGAGAGAGAGAGGTCGTGTTTTCTTCTCAGCTCTGCAGTTGAGAAGGATTGAAGCAGCCTTTCAAGGATTTTGCCGTTGGAGAGGGCACAGACCCAGGGGGGCTTCATAGTTCAACTTATTGTTGGGCTGTTGAAGCTTTTCTCTGGTCTGGGAAGCCTCCATCTGTGTGAAGATTCCTGAGTTTCTCCACATTGTCGAGGGTGCGGTTGTCGTTGGCGGATTGCCAATAGTGCCTGTGATCGTGGGTTTGGAATATTGGTGGTGTCTTTGTTGTTTTTAGCGCCGTTTCTCTGCCCTAAAGTCATTTTGCTCAGTGCGGCTGCCTGGCTTAATGTGAAGAAGGTACTTGTGCTTCCGGCGAGACTGCGATAGAGCTTTCCAAAAGCTGCTCTTGGCTGTGGACGATCCTGGGGACTTTCCTGCTTCTGCTGGAGGTTTCTGTTTTCTGCTGCCTGTCTTTGACTGTGACTGTCTCTGGGACTTAACTTGGAGCTGTGCTGCTGAGGGGCTTGGAGCTGGTTTGTGCCTCTGTGAGGATGGCGATGGAAGGGGCGCGGCCGAAGGTCCGGACCTACGCAGCGACGGCATCAGTGGCGGGTGCGAGGCCATCTGAGCTTGAGCCTCATGTTGACTTGGATGGGAACAGTTTTGGTATTTCTGTTCAAACTGGGCCTATGATGTCGAGGGGGGTAATTACGAAGGCCATGAATGAACTTCTTGGGAGGGGGGCTATTGTCTCTTCTGAGCTCGAAAGGGGAAAGGTGGAGATGATACTTAAGACCCGGGAGTGTGTGGCCCGAGCGTTGGAGGAGGGGATCTCAGTGGGGGGGGTCCACGTACAGGTGGATCCGTGGGTATCCAGGGTGAGACCGGTTCTCCTGCGGAGCTGCCCCACTTATTTTTCGGATGCAGTGCTTATTCCACACCTGTCCAAGTTCGGGGAGGTGCGGTCTAAATGTTTTCGTCTCTTGCATCCCGGGGGGGACCCGGAGGAAAAAGGGGTCTTCAGTTTCAAGAGGAGGGTGTTCATGAAGGTGGGTGAGGGGGATGGTGCCGAGGGGAGTTTTGAGGTGGTGCATAAGGGTGTACCCAGAACCGTGCGTTGGAGTTGGGGAAAGGCACGGTGTCATGCGTGCGGCGAATTTGGACATCTCCGTAGGGAGTGTCTTTTTCGCGGGGGCACTGCTAGAGGTTCTAGTGCAGTGGCCCAGGAAAGCGCTGCTGGCCCATCTGGGGTGGCTGGTCAAACCTCAGCGGCGCGGGGTGGTACTGCTGACCCGGCTGAGGTTGCCAGTTCTGCCTTGGTGACCCGGGGCGGCAGTGCTAAGCCTTCTGGGTCCAGAGGTTCCGCTTTGGGGACCCTGGGCAGTGAGAGCCCAAGCCCCCCACGTCCCCTACGTCTTGCGCCTGTGGCGGTGGATGGAGGTGGGGCGCAGGAGGAGGGGAGTGTTGAGGGGGGGTTTTGGGAGAAGCAGGGGAAGCATAATAAGAAGAAGGAGAGGGATAGGGCTGCACGAGCGAAGAAAGTGCAATCGGGTGAGTTTGGCTCCAGTGTGGTGCAGACTGCGCCTGCTGGGGCCCAGGGGGGAGTTGTGGTGGCTCGGAAGGGGGGAAAGAAGTCTAAACGTGTGGGTGGCAAAGTGGTTGGGGGTAATGTGGAGGCGGATGACCCTTCCCTTATGGAGGTTACCGCACCTCCGCATGCGAGTGGGACTAAAAGGAGGCATTTGCCTGGTGAAGAGGAGGAAGGGCGTGGGTCCAGAGCGAAGGGGATGTCTTTCTCCGGGCTTTCCACCACTGAGGTGGCTGAAAGTGGTCTTGACCCGGTGTCTTCTGGGTCGGTGGTTGGGCCTTCTCTTCATGGATCTACAGCGGGTGTCACCGGACTGGGTGCTGAAGTTGATTCCGGTGGAGTTGTGTCCACTGGGCGGGAGTCTGTCCCTTCATCTCAGGGGCCCTCTGAGGGAGTTATCTCGGCGGATGCTGTGGTTAGCTCCCTTGGGTGTGTACCCTCTGGGTCGGATGAGGTCCCCTCGTTTCAGAGGCCTACTGAGGGTGCTAGCACGGTAGGTGACGTGGTTGGCTCCTCTGGTAGTGTGCCCTCTGTGACGGGGGATGGGCAGAGTCAGGCTGAGGGGGGAGTTTCGGGGGTGTTGTCGTTCAAGTCTGTGCTCCATATCAGTGCCAGTGGAGGTGCTGGGGGGCGGGATGCCTCACCGGATGAGTTGTCTGGGGTGAGGTTAATGGCAGGTGGTGATTCTCTGGGTGATGCCTGTGGAGAGGGCACTCTGGATGATGTGGAGGTCAGGGCTGTTATGGGACGTGATCCTCTTTCAGACTCCGAGGGTGCCAGTGTTCCACAGGCCCTGGGGATGCCTCTTGTTGTTGCTTCCCCAGGCCCAGAGGAGGAGGGTGATGGTAGCGTGCAGGAGCCCAGCCATTCAGAGGGCTGCGAGTCTCAGGTAGGGGTGTTGGGACCCACCCCCAGCATTGATCCGGGTGGTCGTGTCAAGGCTGTGGAGGAGGATAGCGATGCGGCCAGTGGGGGGGGCTCAGAGAGTGTTGTGTCAGACAGTTCTGGTCTTTCTGAGGTTGTTGATTCAGGTGCGAGCGGGTTGGCTGAGAGCCCAGACTCCAAGGCCGTGTCTGAGGCGAAGCTTATTGTTGAGGTGCGAGAGTTCTTAAAAATAAGTCGTGCTCCCAAAACATTATGGTGGGCCATTACAAGGAGATGGGAGGATTGGCTAGATGTGCGGGAGAGTCTCGAGGCTATCCTTAGTAACAAGGATAGTGGTCTTTCTGACTCGGATTTGGGGCAGTTTTGGGGTTTGTTGAAGGTCCTCAGAAAAGGACCTCCTGTGACTACAGGGAGTGTGAGGGTCACAATCTAATGGGTCTACACATTCACAGTAGCTACATTAAATTTAAATGGGAGTAGAGCGAGTTTTCGAAGATTTCAGCTCTTATCAGCCCTAAGGGAGGGGAGATTTGCAGTTTGTTATCTGCAGGAGACACATACCGTTGCTAGTGATGAACCTACCTGGCAACTGGAGTGGGAAGGGAGGGTTTATATGAGCCATCTCAGCTCAAATTCGAGTGGGGTGGCTTTTCTGTTGGCCCCAAATTTTCTGCCAAGCATTTTAAAAGTGCAGGAAGTGGTGCCAGGACGTTTGCTCCATCTGGCCGTGAGCCTGGATGGCATGCCGTTGCATTTCATTAACGTGTATGCCCCTAGCTCCGGCACGATGCAGGCCGGCCTGCTTCGGGAGGTGAATGCTCTGTTGGGCACTATTGATAGGGGAGAGTGTGTCTTCCTTGGTGGGGACTTTAATTGCACACTTGAGGTGCGGGACCGTTCTGGTACTCAGTGTGCGCCTGCTGTAGCGAAGAAGCTGAGAGGCTTGATTGACTCCTTTGAGTTGGTTGATGTTTGGAGGGACCTTCACCCTGATTCCACTGCTTTTTCGCGGAGGTCTGAGGGCGGTGGTTCCCGCATTGATCGGTTTTATATTTCCCGAGCGTTTGTTTCCCGTGTCTCAGCGGCCTCAATGCGGCTGGTGCCGTGCTCGGACCATTGTCTGGTGCGTGTGGATTTCAATCCAGCGTGCGCTCGGGCTGGGTCCGCGTACTGGCACTTTAACAACAGGCTGCTGGAGGACCGGTGTTTCCGGGAGTCATTCACTCGGTTTTGGGTGAAGTGGAGAGAGAGGCAGAGGTGCTTCTCTTCCCTTAGGCAGTGGTGGGATGTGGGTAAAGCTCACATCCGTCTCTTTTGTAAGGAATATACATGGGGGTCGACTGGGAGGCGGGACTCAGCGGTCGAGAAGCTGGAGAGGGAGATACAGGACGCTGAGTCTCGCCTGGGTCAGTTTGGTGAAGACTCCAGCGAATGGGGAGAGTTTCAGAGGAAGAAGGAGGTTTTGAGGAGTCTGCTGCTTGAGCGATCTCGAGGCGCTTATGTGAGGTCTCGGGTCCAGATGCTGCACGAGCTGGACCGAGCGTCGCCTTTCTTTTTCTCTTTGGAGAAGGGGCGGGGAGCTCGAAAACAGCTCGTGGAGTTGCTTGCAGATGACGGCTCCTCTGTCACTGATCCAGAGAGGATTAATGCCTTGGTTAGGTCCTTTTATGGGACCCTGTTCTCTGCGGAAGGATTCGGTGTGGAGGCTGAGCAAGATCTGTGGGAGGGTCTACCGACCGTAGATAGGGGGGAGGCTGATCTTCTTGATGGCCCCTTATCTTTGGAGGAGTTGACTCGCGCCTTGCATCAGCTCAGGAGGGGTAAGTCCCCCGGGCTGGATGGGTTGACGGTGGAGTTTGTTAGAGCATTCTGGGACGTCCTAGGGGGTGACTATATGTTGGTTTTGGGGGAGAGCCTGGCGACTGGAGTGATGCCTCTCTCGTGGCGTAGGACGGTTGTTGTCTTGCTGCCTAAGAAGGGCGAACTCCGTTTGTTGAAGAACTGGCGTCCAGTCTCTCTCCTTTGCACAGAATATAAAATTTTTGCACGGGCAATGGCAAATCGCCTGGGCTCCGTGCTGCATCAAGTGATTCATCCTGATCAATCTTATACAGTCCCTGGCCGGTCCATCCAGGATAACATCCACCTGGTTAGGGACCTGATTCATTTAGTCCAGGGTACTGGTGAGTCAGCTGCTTTTCTGTCTCTTGATCAGGAGAAGGCTTTTGATAGGGTAGAGCATGAATACCTATTTGGGACGTTGCAAGCGTTTGGGTTTGGACCACACTTCGTGGCCCGGGTCCGGCTTTTGTACGCTGCTGCGGAGTGTCTTGTAAAGGTTAATGGCGCGGTGCTATCTCCTTTTCATTTTGGGAGGGGGGTCCGCCAGGGGTGCCCTATGTCGGGCCAGTTGTATTCGGTCTGTGTGGAGCCGTTCCTGTGTCTTCTTCGGAGGAGGTTGACAGGCCTGGCCCTACCTGGCCCGCGGGTTGAGGTGATTCTATCGGCGTATGCCGATGACGTACTTCTTATGTTCACTGATCCTGGTGACCTGCGGAGGATGCGTGACTGCCAGGAGATATTCTCGGCTGCATCTTCTGCTAGGATTAACTGGAGTAAGTGCTCTGGACTTTTGGTGGGTCAGTGGCGGGTAGACTCCCTGCCGGAGGAGATGGCATTGTATGCGTGGAGTACCACGCACCTCCTCTATCTGGGGGTGTACCTGAGTCCCACTGAGGATGTTTGGCCGGCAAACTGGCAAGAGTTGGAGACGAAGGTGGTTGCTCGGCTGGGGCGCTGGTCAGGCCTGCTTGGAGTTCTCTCCTTTCGGGGGAGGGTGCTGGTCATAAACCAGCTGGTGGCCTCTATGTTATGGTACCGGCTGGCTACTCTTGTCCCGCCCTCTATATTTGTAACTGCTATACAGAAGAAGCTGGTGGATTTCTTTTGGGGAAATAGGAAGCATTGGATTTCCGCGGCGGTCCTGAGTCTTCCGTTAGAGGAGGGCGGCCAGTCCTTGGTGTGCGTGCGCACCCAGGTGGCGGCTCTCCGTCTCAGGACTCTGCGGAGTTACATGTATGTAGAGAACCCTCCCAGATGGCACGCTCTGGCCACGTATTTTTTTCGTCAGGGTCGTTGCCTAAGGGGGGTCTCGCGGCTCCCGGTGGCGGGTGTCAGTCGACCCGCTCTAAGGGGCTTGCCTGTTTTCTATAGGGATGTGTTAAGAGTGAGGAATTTGGTGGTGTTCAGCCAGAGTGTTGTTCCACGAGGAGAGGGGGATGTTGTGGTTGCGGGTGTGGCTGGTCCTCATCCTGTCATGGTGGTTGTCGAGGAAAGGCGCGAGCCTAGAGTGGTTCAGATAGAGCTTACCCCTGCTCCGTCAGATCTGCTCATCGGGCCTAGGCTTCGGGATATTTCTCGGCCTCCGGCTCCGCATAATCTGAGCTGCCTTTCTGAGATGACCAGCATGCCATTTTGTGATGCAAGGAGACGCGCACTGTACAGGATGCTCCTGCACATTCTGAACCACCGTGCCTTCGTCTCCCGTCCTGACTCACCATGGAGGACGGTGTTACCATCCGAAGGCGGCGGGGGGCCCCAGTGGGGGTCCTTCTATAAGGGAGTTGTACCCCTTTATATTGGGGACCTGGGGTGGAGAGTGCTGCATGGAGCGGTGGTTTGCAATAAACTTTTGAGTCGGTTCACGGGCTCGTCTGCCGCATGTATTTTCTGCGGAGAGGAGGAGACCGTATTCCATGTGTATATGGAGTGTGTGAGGTTACTGCCCCTGTACCAATATCTGAAGGGGTTGTTCCTCAAGTTCTGGCTGCATTTTAGCCCCACAATCCTGGTGTTTGGACACAAGGCGGGGAGTGGGGAGAGCCGAGTGTGGGGGGGGGACTTACCTGTCGGTTTGCTCCTTGGCCTGGCCAAGATGGCCATTCGTGGGTCCAGGCAGCGGGCGGTCGACGGTCTGGCGAGAGTCGGCTGCCTGCCCCTCTTTCGGGCCTACGTCCGTGCACGTGTGTCCCTGGAGAGGGAACACGCGGTGTTCACGGGGACTCTGGAGGCCTTCCGTCAGCGCTGGTCGCCGCGTGGGGTTGAGGCGATTATAAATGAATGTACTGCTGTACTACAATGATCTGTTCATTATAGTGTGATTTTTGATTGTGTTTTGATGTGTTGTATTTTATGATTTGTGTTGAATAAAGTTTTTGAAATGAAAAAAAAAAAAGAGAGAGAGAGAGAGAGAGAGAGAGAGACTGTGGGGGCCTTTCGTCAGCGCTGGTCGCCGCGTGGGGTTGAGGCGATTATAAATGAATGTACTGTTGTACTACAATGATCTGTTCATTATAGTGTGATTTTTGATTGTGTTTTGATGTGTTGTATTTTATGATTTGTGTTGAATAAAGTTTTTGAAATGGAAAAAAAAAAAAAAAAAAAAAGAGAGAGAGAGAGAGAGAGAGGTCGTGTTTTCTTCTCAGCTCTGCAGTTGAGAAGGATTGAAGCAGCCTTTCAAGGATTTTGCCGTTGGAGAGGGCACAGACCCAGGGGGGCTTCATAGTTCAACTTATTGTTGGGCTGTTGAAGCTTTTCTCTGGTCTGGGAAGCCTCCATCTGTGTGAAGATTCCTGAGTTTCTCCACATTGTCGAGGGTGCGGTTGTCGTTGGCGGATTGCCAATAGTGCCTGTGATCGTGGGTTTGGAATATTGGTGGTGTCTTTGTTGTTTTTAGCGCCGTTTCTCTGCCCTAAAGTCATTTTGCTCAGTGCGGCTGCCTGGCTTAATGTGAAGAAGGTACTTGTGCTTCCGGCGAGACTGCGATAGAGCTTTCCAAAAGCTGCTCTTGGCTGTGGACGATCCTGGGGACTTTCCTGCTTCTGCTGGAGGTTTCTGTTTTCTGCTGCCTGTCTTTGACTGTGACTGTCTCTGGGACTTAACTTGGAGCTGTGCTGCTGAGGGGCTTGGAGCTGGTTTGTGCCTCTGTGAGGATGGCGATGGAGGGGGCGCGGCCGAAGGTCCGGACCTACGCAGCGATGGCATCAGTGGCGGGTGCGAGGCCATCTGAGCTTGAGCCTCATGTTGACTTGGATGGGGACAGTTTTGGTATTTCTGTTCAAACTGGGCCTATGATGTCGAGGGGGGAAATTACAAAGGCCATGAATGAACTTCTTGGGAGGGGGGCTATTGTCTCTTCTGAGCTCGAAAGAGGAAAGGTGGAGATGATACTTAAGACCCGGGAGTGTGTGGCCCGAGCGTTGGAGGAGGGGATCTCAGTGGGGGGGGTCCACATACAGGTGGATCCGTGGGTATCAAGGGTGAGACCGGTTCTCCTGCGGAGCTGCCCCACTTATTTTTCGGATGCAGTACTTATTCCACACCTGTCCAAGTTCGGGGAGGTGCGGTCTAAATGTTTTCGTCTCTTGCATCCCGGGGGGGACCCGGAGGAAAAAGGGGTCTTCAGTTTCAAGAGGAGGGTGTTCATGAAGGTGGGTGAGGGGGATGGTGCCGAGGGGAGTTTTGAGGTGGTGCATAAGGGTGTCCCCAGAACCGTGCGTTGGAGTTGGGGAAAGGCACGGTGTCATGCGTGCGGCGAATTTGGACATCTCCGTAGGGAGTGTCTTTTTCACGGGGGCACTGCTAGAGGTTCTAGTGCAGTGGCCCAGGAAAGCACTGCTGGCCCATCTGGGGTGGCTTGTCAAACCTCAGCGGCGCGGGGTGGTACTGCTGACCCGGCTAAGGTTGCCAGTTCTGCCTTGGTGACCCGGGGCGGCAGTGCTAAGCCTTCTGGGTCCAGAGGTTCCGCTTTGGGGACCCTGGGCAGTGAGAGCCCACGCCCCCCACGTCCACCACGTCTTGCGCCTGTGGCGGCGGATGGAGGTGGGGCGCAGGAGGAGGGGAGTGTTGAGGGGGGGTTTTGGGAGAAGCAGGGGAAGCACAACAAGAAGAAGGAGAGGGATAGGGCCGCCGAGCGAAGAAAGTGCAATCGGGTGAGTTTAGCTCCAGTGTGGTGCAGACTGCGCCTGCTGGGGCCCAGGGGGGAGTTGCGGTGGTTCGGAAGGGGGTAAAGAAGCCTAAACGTGTGGGTGGCAAAGTGGATGGGGGTAATGTGGAGGCGGATGACCCTTCCCTTATGGAGGTTACCGCACCTCCGCATGCGAGTGGGACTAAAAGGAGGCATCTGCCTGGTGAAGATGAGGAAGGGCGTGGGTCCAGAACGAAGGGGATGTCTTTCTCCGGGCTTTCCACCACTGAGGTGGCTGAAAGTGGTCTTGACCCGGTGTCTTCTGGGTCGGTGGTTGGGCCTTCTCTTCATGGATCTACAGCGGGTGTCACAGGACTGGGTGCTGAAGTTGATTCCGGTGGAGTTGTGTCCACTGGGCGGGAGTCTGTCCCTTCATCTCAGGGGCCCTCTGAGGGAGTTATCTCGGCGGGTGTTGGGGTTAGCTCTCTTGGGTGTGTACCCTCTGGGTCGGACGAGGTCCCCTCGTTTCAGAGGCCTACTGAGGGTGCTTGCACGTTAGGTGACGTGGTTGGCTCCCCTGGTAGTGTGCCCTCTGTGACGGGGGATGTGCAGAGTCAGGCCGAGGGGGGAGTTTCGGGGGTGTTGTCGTTCAAGTCTGTGCTCCATATCAGTGCCAGTGGAGGTGCTGGGGGGCGGGATGCCTCACCGGATGAGCTGTCTGGGGTGAGGTTAATAGCAGGTGGTGATTCTCTGGGTGATGCCTGTGGAGAGGGCACTCTGGATGATGTGGAGGTCAGGGCTGTTATGGGTCGTGATCCTCTTTCAGACTCCGAGGGTGCCAGTGTTCCACAGGCCCTGGGGATGCCTCTTGTTGTTGCTTCCCCAGGCCCAGAAGAGGAGGGTGATGGTAGCGTGCAGGAGCCCAGCCATTCAGAGGGCTGCGAGTGTCAGGCAGGGGTGTCGGGACCCACCCCCAGCATTGATCCGGGGGGTCGTGTCATGGCTGAGGAGGGGGACAGTGATGCAGCCAGTGGGTGTGGCACAGAGAGTGATTTGTCAGAGAGTTCTGGTCTTTCTGGGGTTGTTGATTCAGGTGCGAGCGGGTTGGCTGTGAGCCCAGACTCCAAGGCCGTGTCTGAGGCGAAGCTTATTGTTGAGGTGCGAGAGTTCCTAAAAACGAGCCGCACTTCCAAAACATTATGGTTTGCTGCTGCAAGGCGGTGGGGGGACTGTCTAGATTTGCAGGCAAGTCTCGAGGCTATCCTTAGTAACAAGGATAGTGGTCTTTCTGACTCGGATTTGGGGCAGTTTCGGGGTTTTTTGAAGGTCCTCAGAAAAGGAGTTCCTGAGACTACAGGGAGTGTGAGGGTCTCAATCTAATGTGCCTACACATTCACAGTAGCTACATTAAATTTAAATGGGAGTAGAGCGAGTTTTCGAAGATTTCAGCTCTTATCAGCCCTAAGGGAGGGGAGATTTGCAGTTTGTTATCTGCAAGAGACACATACCGTTGCTAGTGATGAACCTACCTGGCGACTGGAGTGGGAGGGGGGGGTCTATATGAGCCATCTCAGCTCAAATTCGAGTGGGGTGGCTTTTCTGTTGGCCCCAAATTTTCTGCCTAGCATTTTAAAAGTGCAGGAAGTGGTGCCAGGACGTTTGCTCCATCTGGCCGTGAGCCTGGATGGCATGCCGTTGCATTTCATTAACGTGTATGCCCCTAGCTCCGGCACGATGCAGGCTGGCCTACTTCGGGAGGTGAATGCTCTGTTGGGCACTATTGATAGGGGAGAGTGTGTCTTCCTTGGTGGGGACTTTAATTGCACACTTGAGGTGCGGGACCGTTCTGGTACTCAGTGTGCGCCTGCTGTAGCGAAGAAGCTGAGAGGCTTGATTGACTCCTTTGAGTTGGTTGATGCTTGGAGGGATCTTCACCCTGATTCCACTGCTTTTTCGCGGAGGTCTGAGGGCGGTGGTTCCCGCATTGATCGGTTTTATATTTCCCGAGCGTTTGTTTCCCGTGTCTCAGCGGCCTCAATGCGGCTGGTGCCGTGCTCGGACCATTGTCTGGTGCGTGTGGATTTTAATCCAGCGTGCGCTCGGGCTGGGTCCGCGTACTGGCACTTTAACAACAGGCTGCTGGAGGATCGGTGTTTCCGGGAGTCATTCACTCGGTTTTGGGTGAAGTGGAGAGAGAGGCAGAGGTGCTTCTCTTCCCTTAGGCAGTGGTGGGATGTGGGTAAAGCTCACATCCGTCTCTTTTCTAAGGAATATACATGGGGGTCGACTGGGAGGCGGGACTCAGCGGTCGAGAAGCTGGAGAGGGAGATACAGGACGCTGAGTCTCGCCTGGGTCAGTTTGGTGAAGACTCCAGCGAATGGGGAGAGTTTCAGAGGAAGAAGGAGGTTTTGAGGAGTCTGCTGCTTGAGCGATCTCGAGGCGCTTATGTGAGGTCTCGGGTCCAGATGCTGCACGAGCTGGACCGAGCGTCGCCTTTCTTTTTCTCTTTGGAGAAGGGGCGGGGAGCTCGAAAACAGCTCGTGGAGTTGCTTGCAGATGACGGCTCCTCTGTCACTGATCCAGAGAGGATTAATGCCTTGGTTAGGTCCTTTTATGGGTCCCTGTTCTCTGCGGGAGGATTCAGTGTGGAGGCTCAGCAAGATCTGTGGGAGGGTCTACCGACCGTAGATAGGGGGGAGGCTGATCTTCTTGATGGCCCCTTATCTTTGGAGGAGTTGACTCGCGCCTTGCATCAGCTCAGGAGGGGTAAGTCCCCCGGGCTGGATGGGTTGACGGTGGAGTTTGTTAGAGCATTCTGGGACGTCCTAGGGGGTGACTATATGTTGGTTCTGGGGGAGAGCCTGGCGACTGGAGTGATGCCTCTCTCGTGGCGTAGGACGGTTGTTGTCTTGCTGCCTAAGAAGGGCGAACTCCGTTTGTTGAAGAACTGGCGTCCAGTCTCTCTCCTTTGCACAGAATATAAAATTTTTGCACGGGCAATGGCAAATCGCCTGGGCTCCGTGCTGCATCAATTGATTCATCCTGATCAATCTTATACAGTCCCTGGCCGGTCCATCCAGGATAACATCCACCTGGTTAGGGACCTGATTCATTTAGTCCAGGGTACTGGTGAGTCAGCTGCTTTTCTGTCTCTTGATCAGGAGAAGGCTTTTGATAGGGTGGAGCATGAATACCTATTTGGGTCGTTGCAAGCGTTTGGGTTTGGACCACACTTCGTGGCCCGGGTCCGGCTTTTGTACGCTGCTGCGGAGTGCCTTGTAAAGGTTAATGGCGCGGTGCTAGCTCCTTTTCATTTTGGGAGGGGGGTCCGCCAGGGGTGCCCTATGTCGGGCCAGTTGTATTCGGTCTGTGTGGAGCCGTTCCTGTGTCTTCTTCGGAGGAGGTTGACAGGCCTGGCCCTACCTGGCCCGCGGGTTGAGGTGATTCTATCGGCGTATGCCGATGACGTACTTCTTATGTTCAATGATCCTGGTGACCTGCGGAGGATGCGTGACTGCCAGGAGATTTTCTCGGCTGCATCTTCTGCTAGGATTAACTGGAGTAAGTGCTCTGGACTTTTGGTGGGTCAGTGGCGGGTAGACTCCCTGCCAGAGGAGATGGCATTGTATGCGTGGAGTACCACGCACCTCCTCTATCTGGGGGTGTACCTGAGTCCCACTGAGGATGTTTGGCCGGCAAACTGGCAAGAGTTGGAGACGAAGGTGGTTGCTCGGCTGGGGCGCTGGTCAGGCCTGCTTGGAGTTCTCTCCTTTCGGGGGAGGGTGCTGGTCATAAACCAGCTGGTGGCCTCTATGTTATGGTACCGGCTGGCTACTCTTGTCCCGCCCTCTATATTTGTAACTGCTATACAGAAGAAGCTGGTGGATTTCTTTTGGGGAAATAGGAAGCATTGGATTTCCGCGGCGGTCCTGAGTCTTCCGTTAGAGGAGGGCGGCTAGTCCTTGGTGTGCGTGCGCACCCAGGTGGCGGCTCTCCGTCTCAGGACTCTGCGGAGATACATGTATGTAGAGAACCCTCCCAGATGGCACGCTCTGGCCACGTATTTTTTTCGTCAGGGTCGTTGCCTAAGGGGGGTCTCGCGGCTCCCGGTGGCGGGCGTCAGTCGACCCGCTCTAAGGGGCTTGCCTGTTTTCTACAGGGATGTGTTAAGAGTGAGGAATTTGGTGGTGTTCAGCCAGAGTGTTGTTCCACGAGGAGAGGGGGATGTTGTGGCTGCGGGTGTGGCTGGTCCTCATCCTGTCATGGTGGTTGTTGAGGAGAGGCGCGAGCCTAGAGTGGTTCAGATAGAGCTTACCCCCGCTCCGTCAGATCTGCTCATCGGGCCTAGGCTTCGGGATATTTCTCGGCCTCCGGCTCCGCATAATCTGAGCTGCCTTTCTGAGATGACCAGCATGCCATTTTGTGATGCAAGGAGACGCGCACTGTACAGGATGCTCCTGCACATTCTGAACCACCGTGCCTTCGTCTCCCGTCCTGACTCACCATGGAGGACGGTGTTACCATCCGAAGGCGGCGGGGGGCCCCAGTGGGGGTCCTTCTATAAGGGAGTTGTACCCCTTTATATTGTGGACCTGGGGTGGAGAGTGTTGCATGGAGCGGTGGTTTGTAATAAACTTTTGAGTCGGTTCACGGGCTCGTCTGCCGCATGTATTTTCTGCGGAGAGGAGGAGACCGTATTCCATGTGTATATGGAGTGTGTGAGGTTACTGCCCCTGTACCAATATCTGAAGGGGCTGTTCCTCAAGTTCTGGCTGCATTTTAGCCCCACAATCCTGGTGTTTGGACACAAGGCAGGGAGTGGGGAGAGCCGAGTGTGGGGGGGGGGGACTTACCTGTCGGTTTGCTCCTCGGCCTGGCCAAGATGGCCATTCGTGGGTCCAGGCAGCGGGCGGTCGACGGTCAGGCGAGAGTCGGCTGCCTGCCCCTCTTTCGGGCCTACGTCCGTGCACGTGTGTCCCTGGAGAGGGAACACGCGGTGTTCACGGGGACTCTGGGGGCCTTCCGTCAGCGCTGGTTGCCGCGTGGGGTTGAGGCGATTATAAATGAATGTACTGTTGTACTACAATGATCTGTTCGTTATAGTGTGATTTTTGATTGTGTTTTGATGTATTGTATTTTATGATTTGTGTTGAATAAAGTTTTTGAAATGAAAAAAATAAAAAAATAAAAATTAAAAATTAAAAAAAAGAGAGAGAGAGTTGATAGAAGAACAGAAAATAGCATTTTCAGGACTGAATAATATCGACAGAAAGCAATAATATTTTCGCACCTTTCTTTGTTATTGGGGAACTGAAGAAAGACAGGTCGTGTCTTTACATTGGCGATTACAGCAATTTATAGCAGAACAGTGAGCTGTAAATGTAGATGTGGACGCCATGACGATAGTGGAGGCAGCACATCAAAATGGCGCCAAAAATCACGCCCCATGTCGTACTATGCTTTTTTCGCCGAGTGGAGTATCTTGCTCCGCTCTATGACCTTATAATGCAAAGGATCCCAGACTCCGAATGGTAAGTCCACACGGCTTGAAGCTCCACAGACCACAGCCCCACGATGTCAACGTCACCAGGCCAGCGATCAGAGCACTCCTCTCTGGCAACCTCCGGCAAGGGTTCACCCGCTCCATGGTGGAAAGTCCACGCTGAGCCTGCTGCCGATGCTCCAGGCCTGACTCCGGGAAAGGCCGCTCTAATCCATGGTGTTAGGCCGTGAGGGAGGCGACATGGAAAAAATCGCCGCTTCGCCGAGGAGGCGACCAAAAGCGGTTCCCCCTTTCCCATCCCCACCATCCCCCACACAAGACACACCAAGAAACACCAAAACAAAACAAAACTAACTGAAATAACGAACACGCTGCTGGCAGGGCAGCCGACCTCTCAGCACCCCCACTGACCTAATAGTGATTTATGTGTATGTATATATCATTATAAATATATTTTTTACCAAACTGCAAGTTAAATTTAAAGCTCAAGAGATAATAGGATAAATGCAAATAGCATAGCTGTTTATGCATTAAATAACAAATAATGATGTTCTACAATTGAATCAAAACATCAAAAATGGAACAGTAAAAATTTGAAGTAAAATACATTTCTTTTTTATCGTTCTAGAATATGTGGAATGAGAACAATTGGAAACTAAGTGCTGTGCACAAAATATAAATGGGCAGTAAGAAATGCAATTAGTTATATGTTTGGTTATTAGTTGCAAGATGTCATGATCAATTCTTCTCACTTCTGCTGTCCCGCTAACCTTTCCTGCAGGTGCCCAAACCGATGTGTATTGATTGCCTTCTACAGACAGCAGCTAAAAAAAAGGGCAATAGGGAGGGTGAGTAAGATTTAACTTACAGGTTTGAAAAAAATATGACAGCAGGTAAATCATAGAAAGCTCAGATGGAGACGTCGGTCCGGAGAACAAAGCATGTCTGGAGATTTTGTGAAACTAAGAGGGACAGAGCCAAATCCAATGATGAAAAGTCTGGGGAATTCAAGTGAGAAAAAATAATGCAAATGTATTAAAACAAAACTAATCCAAAATAGATTTGAAGGATTGCTAGGAAAGTGAGGCAATATGGCTTGTTTAAATTTGCCTGCATCTATCAAATAAAAAGGTTAGACAATCACATACATACTCTCAGGTGGATATAATAGATCCAATATCAATATTTAAAGAAAAACAAAGGAGTTTTCTTTATGAGCTGGCTCAATCAACATCACTGAAATAGATTATCTGCTCATTTATTTTATAGTGTCCCAGAGTTTGATGTCCATAAACTGGGTACTCCATTTAATATGTTTCATTGGTGACTACTTTTCAGACACATGTCTGTAAAATAGCTTGGGAGTTCATGCGGTTAAGTGAGGCATTATATCAAAATGTTTGGCTGCACCTCTTTTTACTGACTAATTAGCAATACAAAGTTACATTTCAAATTGAATTATACGCATGAATGACAACTGAATACTTATCAAGTGTAATTAAAACATTTTGATTTGTAATTAATGAGATTTAATGGTAGATTTATCAGTCTCTATCAGAAGAATTATTAATAAAATTAAAACGCAGCCAACAAAATACTTGCACATAGAATAAAAATAATCGCATTTCTAAGTATGAGAAATGACCCTAGATCTGTCAGTGGCATTTGGTTTGATAATGGTAATATGGTCCACTGCAAGAATTTGATAAGGTAGGGAGAGAATAGATATAAAAAAGACTAGCACTACAAGCTATAACATTCTAATTGGTGTTTGAATCTAATCCATTTTTTGACCAATTTGTTCTACTTTCATTTTTACACAGGATTCCTGCAGAACAATACTGATGGAGCAGCAGCATCTTGAACAAATCTCTGGGTTTCTGTCTCCAATTCTTTTTTTTTACAAAAATAATCTTTGTTCATTACAAAAATTGCAAAAACCGGTACATCATTTTAATTTTACTCACACTGCCGTGTGCTCTATACAGTCTTAGTGTGGTCAAGTCTTTACATTTGTAATGTTAGCAAGTTAATGCATTCTGTGCACAGAGCACCTATGTCAATCATGTGGCCTCCTTCAACATTGTTCCCTCATGTGTTTGTGGGACTCTTACACAGGATCCAGCTGCTCTGTCTCAAGGCAGCAGAAACTGAGATTACAGTCAATCTTTTTCAAAGCTTTTGGAGGAACAGCACCTCATATTTCGCTTGGGCAGCTTACACCCCAGCGGTATGAACATTGACTTCTCTAACTTCAAGTAACCTTTGCTTTCCCTCTCATTCCATCCCTCCCATACCCAGATCTCCGACCAGTCTTACACTCTCCGACTACATTTTATCTCTGTTTGCTTTGTTGTTACCTTCTCCCAGCTAACAATGATCTGTTCAACATTTTTCTTGATCTCTATTCCCTTTGTCCTGTTTTCACACCTTACACTTCTTTATCTATGTATCTCCCTCTCCCCTGACATCAGTCTGAAGAAGGGTCTTGACCTGAAACGTCAGCCATTCCTTCTCTCCAGAGGTGCTGCCTGTCCCGCTGAGTTACTTCAGCATTATCTACAAAGCTTTTTCACAATGCTTCAATGTGTCCATCCGCATGTACTCCTGCAGCTTTGATTGTGCCAGGAGGCAACATCTACTTACAGTCGCCTCATTGCACTGGAAAGCCAGCAAATGTCAACACATCAAAGGAGGTATTTAGCAGAGCAGATTATCTTTCAGAAGCACTTGATGTTTTTTCTCCCATCACTGGGAACAACCGGTTTAAATGTGACTGCTTAAAGCAAATGTTGACAAAGATCCTTGCATACTTTTCCAGACTTTTTTGCAAACATACAGTCTACAATGAATTGAACAATTGTCTCATTCTCATCACAACCAACTCAAGGGCAGTGCGAGTTGGGAGTGAGACTCCAACCTCAGTTTAGTTTAGTTTAGTTTAATTTAGTTTCAAGATACAGTGCAGAAAATGGCCCTTCGGCCTGCCGAGTCTGTCACGTCATTGACAACGGAATAAAACGTTGCATGACCATGAGGCTAGGCCCATCCTTCACACCACAGGGGGTAGTTTGAAACTCAGCACATAGCAACAGTTGGTGTTTGTGCACTTGGGTTCTACACACGGCTTGATGCAGCCACACATAAATGTGGCCATCTGGATGAGAGCAATGTTGGGTATCGTTTATCCCACTTGTCTGGGGACTGGATGCACCAGTAATTGGGCGGGCTGCTGGCATTGTGATTAAGAATCCTGCTCTGTAATAATACTGAAAGAATCCTGCTCTGTAATAATACTGAAAGGCCATGACCATCCAGACGACTGGGATTTATTGGTTGGTTGCCAGCCGCTATTCCCAATATTCCCGGTATTGCATGAATGAGAACAGAACGTTTTTGCCAATTTTTTGAGACATTTACACATGTTCCTTTTAAAGACAGGTTTGCACTCAACAAAAGCTTTTCACTGCACCTTGGTACATGTGAAATAAACTCAACACAACTCAAACTAAACTCATTATGAGAACCAATCACCAGGCTGTAGGGCCAAATATGAAAGGCAGGTTTAGGTGCATTTTCACAGGCAGGAACTTTTGGACACTTTTAGGCAGGATTTTCAATTTATTTTTGGAAGGGTGGAGAGCAAACTAGAAAGCTTGAAGTCAAAAATTAATCATGAAGCATTTTGAAAATTCAATAGGTTTGAATTAATTTTGTTATTTCTCGTCAGCTATGATATAAGAAATCCAGGAAAAACCTCAAGAAGACCAGTGAGAAAGTGAAGAGATTCGTGTAAATTGGAGCATCAGGCTGAAGCTCATCAACTAAGGAGAATCCATCAATTATGGAAAAGGACAGAACTGGGCCTAGGGTTTAGATTTTTGATTGGAGAAAGGCTAACTTTAACGAGATGCGAGATGATTTAAAAGGAGTGATCTGCGACATTTTGTTTTATGGGAATGATATAGAAGAGAAATGGAGGACATTTAAAGGGGAAATTTTAAGAGTACAGAATCTTTATGTTCCTGTTCGGTTGAAAGGAACCAGTAAAAATTGTAAAGAGCCCTGGTTTTCAAGGGAAATTGGACATCTTGTTCGGAAAAAGAGGGAGATCTACAATAATTATAGGCAGCATGAAGTAAATGAGGTGCTTGAGGAGTATAAGGAATGTAAAAAAAAATCTTAGGAAAGAAATTAGAAAAGCTAAAAGAAGATATGAGGTTGCTTTGGCAAGTAAGGTGAAAGTAAATCCAAAGGGTTTCTACAGCTATATTAATAGCAAAAGGATAACAAGGGATAAAATTGGTCCATTGGAGAGACCGAGTGGACAGCTATCTGCAGAGCCAAAAGAGATGGGGGAGATATTGAACAATTTATTTTCTTCGGTATTCACCAAGGAGAAGGATATTGAATTATGTGAGGTAAGGGGAACTAGTAGAGTAGCTATGGATACTATGAGTTTCAAAGTAAAAGAAGTACTGACACTTTTGAAAAATATAAAAGTGGATACGTCTCCAGGTTCTGACAGGATATTCCCTAGGACATTGAGGGAAGGTAGTGTAGAAATAGCCGGGGCTATGACAGAAATATTTCAAATGTCATTAGAAACTGGAATAGTCCCCGAGGATTGGCGTACTGCACATGTTGTTCCATTGTTTAAAAAGGGTTCTAAGAGTAAACCTAGCAATTATAGACCGGTTAGTTTGACTTCAGTGGTGGGCAAATTAATGGAAAAGATACTTTAATTAATGGAAGAGATAATATATATAAGCATCTGGATAAACAGGGTCTAATTAGGAACAGTCAACATGGATTTATGCCTGGAAGGTCATGTTTGACTAATCTTCTTGAATTTTTTGAAGACGTTACTAGGGAAATTGACGAGGGTAAAGCAGTGGATGTTGTTTATATGGACTTTAGTAAGGCCTTTGACAAGGTTCCTTATGGAAGGTTGGTTAAGAAGGTTCAACTGTTTGGTATAAATGCAGGAATAGCAAGATGGATTCAACAGTGGCTGAATGGGAGAAGCCAGAGGGTAATGGTGGATGGCTGCTTGTCGGGTTGGAGGCAGGTGATTAGTGGGGTGCCTCAGGGATCTGTGTTGGGTCCTTTGTTGTTTGTCATGTACATCAATGATCTGGATGAAGGGGTGGTAAATTGGATTAGTAAGTATGCAGATGATACCAAGATAGGGGGCGTTGTGGATAATGAAGAGGATTTCCAAAGTCTACAGATTGATTTAGGCCAGTTGGAAAAATGGGCTGAAAGATGGCAGATGGAGTTTAATGCTGATAAATGTGAGGTGCTACACCTTGGCAGGACAAATCAAAATAGGACGTACATGGTAAATGGTAGGGAATTGAAGAATACAGTTGAACAGAGGGATCTGGGAATAACCGTGCATAGTTCCTTGATGGTGGAATCTCATATAGATAGGGTGGTAAAGAAAGCTTTTGGTATGCTAGCCTTTATAAATCAGAGCATTGAGTATAGAAGCTGGGATGTAATGTTAAAATTGTACAAGGCATTGGTGAGACCAAATCTGGTGTATGGTGTACAATTTTGGTCGCCCAATTATAGGAAGGATGTCAACAAAATAGAGAGGGTACAGAGGAGATTTACTAGAATGTTGCCTGGGTTTCAACAGCTAAGTTACAGAGATAGGTTGAATAAGTTAGGTCTTTATTCTCTGGAGCGCAGAAGGTTAAGGGGGGACTTGATAGAGGTCTTTAAAATGATGAGAGGGATAGACAGAGTTGCTGTGGACAAGCTTTTCCCTTTGAGAATAGGGAAGATTCAAACAAGAGGACATGACTTCTTGAGCATCAACACACAAAGGCACTCATCCCCAATGGCAGTCCGGTTAGCTAGAGTTTTTGTGAACACCTTCAACTTCCACTACTATGGCCAGAGGTCCCTACCTGTTCTAATACCAATGCCCAAGAAGAGCAAAGTGCCATGCCTCAATGACTGTGGATGGTGTTATTCACATCCATGATAATGAAGTGCTTTGAGAGGTTAGTTATAACGTGTATCAACTCTTGGCTTCATAAGGACCTGGACCCTTACAATTTGCATATTGCCACAAAGAACAACAGCAGATGCAATCTTGCTGGCACTCCAGTTTGCACTGGACCATTTGAACAGCAAGATCTAGTAAATCAAGCCATTGTTCATCAACTACTTGGTTTTCAACTACATCCACTCTAAACTTATCATCAATCTCAGGGAGCTGGGTCTCTGCCTGTCCCCATGCAATTAGCTCCTCAACTTCCTCAATCTGTACGAATTGACAATACCATTTCCTTCTTGCTGCTCGTTACCACAGAAGCTCGCCAAGGCTGCATGCTCCATCCCCTGCTCTATTCCCTCTATACCCATGGCTGTGTAACCTGACACAGCTCCAAAGCCATCTTTAAAGTCATAGACGATACATAGAAACATAGAAACAAAGAAAATAGGTGCAAGAGGAGGCCTTTCGGCCCTTCGAGCCAGCAGCGCCATTCATTGTGATCATGGCTGATCGTCCGCTATCAATAACCCGTGCCTGCTTTCTCCCCGCATCCCTTGACTCCACTAGCCCCCAGAGCTCTATCCAACTCTCGCTTAAATCCATCCAGTGATTTGGCATCCACTGCCCTCTGTGGGAGGGAATTCCATAAATTCACAACTCTCTGGGTAATTTTTTTTTCTCATCTCAGTCTTAAATGACCTCCCCTTTATTCTAAGACTGTGGCCCCTGGTTCTGGACTCACCCAACATTGGGAACATTTTTCCTGCATCTAGCTACCACCATTGTTGGATGAATATTGGATAACAATGACTCCGTGTAGAGAATAGAGGTGGATATGTGATTGAATGGTGCCAGAACAACAATCTTGCTCTGAACATCTTTCAGCTACTGGGGAAACACATTTGTGATATGTTTGTACCCATCGGTTTATTGTATTCACTGTCTTCCTCATGTTTTCCTAACAACAATTACCTTCTCTTTTCCATTGCTTGCCCACATCTTTATCTTTCTCCATCTTGATCATGTCGGATGATAAGCAGAATTGATTACAGATCTGCTTATAAAAGTCTCCGAAGTTTGCATGATTGTCATCATGTACTGTGGTTAATAATAGAATTATCATCACATCAACCTCTTCCACAGACTACTTATGTAATTTTAAAACTCTGCAATGAAGCTGTACTTTTGATGAAATCCCAGTTGTAGTTGTATCACACAATATAAATCTCGTGTAAAGAAAGGGTAGATCAAGGATCTACTGTATACATGGCAGATGTTGACAAGAAACATGTGATGCAATTGAGCAGCGTAAGTATTGACAATTTTCAAAATTCCAGCTATGGGGTGTCAATTAAATCAAAGGCATACTGCATTGTTCTTACTTGTCAGAGCTTAATTGACTTTGAATAGTGGTTGAAAGTTCAGAAAATAAAAGGTGCTAAACAAATCCCTTTTGTGCCAAATGTGAGAAGAATCAATTTTCACAGAGATGGAGAAATGCTTGAAGACCATGCATTGATAGTAAGATACAGCATGGAAACAGGACCTTTGGTCGAACTAGTTCATGCCGACCATCAATCACCTGTTTACACTATTTCTATGTTATTCCACTTTTGGAATAATTCCCTGTACACTATATGCAAGTTAAATAGGCCAACTGGACCAACTGCTATACATACAAAACAGAGCAGGTCAGCTACCGGTACCCATCAACTTTCCACCATCTACAAGGCACAAGTCAGGAATGTGAAGAAATACTCTTCATTTGCCTGAATAAGAACAGTTCCAAAAACATCCCATCTTCAATTTTAAAAATTCATTCTCTCCATGAAAACTGCATAGAATGTACATTCATTATATGCCTGAGATATTTCGAAACTGAAAGTACATCCTTATTAGTTCATTTTTGCTGGCTCTCTATCCTGAAATTCCCTCCCCAACAGCATTATGTGAATACTCTCACCAGAAAGACTGCAGTGGTTCCAGGAAGCTCCTGACAACCTTCTCCAAGGCGAGAATAAGAAGAGAAAATATAAACTGGCCTTCTTCGGGTTGTGCATTTTCCACACAAAAAGAATCAATTAAAATAATTCTCCCCAATCCATCTTTTTGCTCTCATAGATATCTTATTTTTACTTCAGAAATAAAAGATCGCAGAAACTAAAAATCTGAAAACAGAAAGTTTTCATAAATTCATATGTCATAGGAGCAGAATTAAGCCATTCGGCTCAGTGAATCCTGTCAAGAGTACTGTCATTCAATCATGCCTGATCAATCTTTCCCTCTCAAACCCATTCTCCTGCCTTCTCCCTGTAACTTTTGACACCTTTACTGGCCAAGAACCTGTCAATCTCTGCTTTAAAAATACCCAAAGACGGGCTCCACAGTGGTTTGTGGCAATGGATTCCAGATATTCACCACCCTGTGCCTAAATAAGTTCCTCCTCATCCTCCTTTCTGAAGACAGTCCTTTTATTATTAAGTGCTGGAAATACTCAATAGGTCAGAGAGCATCTGATGAGAGATTCGGATTGATGGTTTTTCATTAGAATAGTTGTGACAATATGTCATCAACCTGACTCTGTATCTATTTTAGTCAACAGCAAGCCCTATTTTGAACTGCTGAATATTCCTAGACTCAGATATTCCACCAGACACAGGAATCACGGTGGCAAGAGTAAAAATTGCGTCAGGTATATTGGTGAATGGATCGCATGGTCTGAGGAGTAGACAACAAGATGTGTGTGTGTGTGTGCGTGTCCGTGCGTGTGCGTGTGTGTGTGTGCATGTGTACGCATGTGAGCACATGTTGGGGGGGTGGAAATAGCACAGCAGTGTTTATTTACGCAATACTTACTCTAAATCTACCGATTATTTTTTTAATTCTTTCCTTGATTAACCATATCATTCAGCTCACATACACAAATTCAAAGAATATAATTTAAACAATTACAAATGTGATTAGCAAATAATGGTTGACCTCACATTATATACAGTAAAATATGCAGATTCCTCATTTAGATGTGGCAACTCTATTATAATGTCCTTCATTTCTTATTAAATTCAGATCTGAAATCTTGACCTTGCAGGGAAATGCCAGCAGTTTTGCATGGACCAATTGTTATTTCTCTGCATACGTGTCACAAATTACCAGATTCCCACACAAAGTCTGGAATCCCCAGACTTGTTGGCTGGTGATTTCCCCACAGTGCTCTGAGTGAAGCAGCAGAGAGGGAGCTCACCATGACCCTCCAACACGTACACTGGTGATCTGCTTGTTGAACTCAAGCCAGGTTTGTACTGCAGCAAAATAGGAGCATAAACCAAAGATAGACACAAAAAGCTGGAATAACTCATCGTGACAGGCATTATCTCTGGAAAGAAGGAATAGGTGACATTTCGGGTCGAGGCCCCTCTTCAGACCCGAAACGTCACCCATTCCTTCACTCCAAAGATGCTGCCAGTCCCATTGAGTTACTCCAGCTTTTTGTCTATCTTTGGTTTAAACCAACATCTGTAGTTCCTTCCTACACAGGAGCCATAAACCAATTAACTTCAATGGAAGAGACAAACTGAGTTAAATAATCCAATTGACTTTTTATATTTTATAGTTCACGCTTAACTCTTTTTATTTGAATTTTAAAGTAATGCTTAATCATTAATGCTTAATGTTGACAAACATGTTGGAGGATGATGTGTTTGATACGGAGGCTGGTGGGGTGAAATGTGAGCACCAGGGAAGCTATATCCTTGTTCTGTCTAGGTGAAGGGGAGCAAGAGCAGAATTACAGGACACAGAGGAGATGTAGGTGAAGGAGGTACCTATGACAGCGGGGGTAAAGCATGTGTAGTAAAGAATGAGGAAAATTGCACTTGGGAGCAAATGCAGCAGAGAAGTTGAGAGTAGGGATAGCTTCTTTGCAAGAGGAATGGTGGGAAGAAATGTAGTCCAGGTAATTGTAGTTTGTCGGCTTGCAGTAGACATTGGTCAATAGTCTGGCCCCTCTGATGAAGACAGAGTGATCAAGAAAAGGGAGAGTGATGTCAGAGATGTCCAAGTGAATTTGAGAGCAGGGTTGAAGTTAGTGGTAACCTTAATGAAATCAATGAGTTCTGCATGGGTGAAAGAGGCAGCCACAATGCAGTCATCGATGTAGCAGATAAAGAGTTGGGGGATGGTGCCAGTGTACCACATTTGGACCAAGGACTGTTTGTTGTAATGAAAGAAAGGGCAGGCAGAGCTATGGCACATGGGAGTTCCCATGGCTGGAATCAAGATATTTGGAAATGCGTTATGTGGGGTAGGAGCAGACAGAAACAATGGGTTTGCCAGGGCAGTCCTGTTTGCAGATTTTGGGAAGTAGAAGAAGGAAGTGTGGGCTAGGGAACAATAGATTGGAGGCTTTGGAGAGGAGATGGCCACAGGAGATGAGGTTCAAAACAGTCTGGGAGATGTTGGCCTGGTGTTTGATTGTGGGGTCATGGTCAAGGATTAGTTATCTGAAGATGTATGTGAGCTGACTAACAAATATGTTAGTATTGCACACAAAAATGGCAATGAGAACAGGAATTACGGAGAACATTGAAGTTATCTATTTCCACCCGTGAATTTACTCCAATAGGTTTTTTACTTGTACCCACACCTCCAAGTTAAGTAGTCATGTTGCTGAATAACTTGTTATACTACCTATCCTCAACCAACTATTATTACTCAAAGGTCCATACACAAAATCTTTATTTTGAAAGACAATATAATGCAGCAAATAATTCTGTTGGTATATAATAAATAAAAGGCATGTTTTGTAAGTAGACCTTGAGGTGGTTTTATTTTGAATACTGTCAATTCAAAAAACGTTGAAGCCAAAGCATAATCCATTTTAGACTGCATTTGATGAGGGATGGTTCTGCAGTATGTGCTTTTGAAAGCTTACATTTTGATTATCTGTTTTCATGGTTTCTTTAGTGGATCAGAAACAATCTGTTTTGAATATTACAATGTGTGAAGCACATTGATTTGCATTGCTATGTTAAAGTGGATACATATGTAAAATATGTTGTACGCCTTAGCTTGCCTTAATTGAAGAAACTAGATCAGTTTGCACACTGGAAGAACTTTTTTTGCTCTTCTTCAAAATTGTTATGATATCTTTTAAATCAGTTTACAGTGAAGATATGACCTCAGTTTTGTACTTGGTCAAAGGACCAGGCCATCTAACAATACAATGCACGTTCAGTTCTACATTGAAGTGCTTGTCTAGATTATATGCTAATGTGTCAGGAATTCACCTCGAATTGATGACATTCAACCCAGAGTGTTAGCAGTGAGCTGAAGTTTAAACAATTCATTGGCTGTCTCTTCCCCCTGTGGATTTCATGTTTTGTTTCTCAGCAGTCATGTGCTTCAAGCAATATTTGCTTGTCTGTATGAAGCTATAGGTTTAATTTGCATTCTCAAGAGATCTTTTTTTGATCAGTTCTTTTTTTGAAGAAACTAATGAACACTTCATTATCTGCTTATGAAAGGAATTTGTTTGATATATTCAGTCCTCTTTGGGGGAAAAAATTGGCTTGCTACTAATCTTACTCACTGCCAGCTCATTTAGTAATTTTATCCTATAATCCATTTAGGTTCAAGTGCTCACTTTCCAAGTCACAACTGAATGTACGCTCTGAAAACTTCAGTCACGCTTTCCCCCCAGACTTCCTATTTTCAGGAAAAAGTAAATAATCCTGCAAATCTCTATCATTACAGCCCTAAATTTTGGAATTACCTCTGATGTGTTTCCCCAGACTTAGCGGGAGTGATCAGAAAATTGCATGGCATAGACTAAATCTGCTCCTATACATGATCTGTGAAATACAAATAATGATTTCTTCTAGCTTGTAATTAAATACGCCACGCACAATTGGTTTGTGTTGATAAATGTACGAGGTACCCTGTCTTTTATTAATTGGAGATGAAGACTAATGATGAAGAAAGGGAGAGTGAATATGGGAAGCTTAAGGGCCTGTCCCACTTAGGCAATTTTTCTGCGGACTGTCGGCGACTGTCAATTCGCCGGCAGTCGCTTGAAAAACTGGGAACTGGAATGGCGGCTGTCAGAGTGGAGCACACAAATACATCACAAAGGCGGGGGCCAGGGCTAGTGGGGGAGATCACTGTCTGAAATTCACACGGTGCAAAGCCATGCTGATACAGACACACACCGCGATGTACAGGAAGGTTAAAGGGCTTGTCCCTCATGGACGACCTAATCCACGAGTTTAGACCCTAGACGAGTTGAAAAAAATGTCAAAGTCGTGTTGACTCGCCGAAGTAAGAGACCTCCTACGACTTCCTACAACTATGTCTACGACCTCCTACGACCCACCCTCAACCTCAGTCTTCCACACCTAAGACCAACTACGACTAGCTACAAGTGGCAAATGATCACATGATAAAATGATGTCATGTTTGCATTTTTTTCTCGGGCCAGTTACCGACCTACGACTACCAACGACTATCTACGACTAGCTATGACTACCATCACGACCTACTACGACCTACCTACGAGTAAAAAGTATCCATTTTTTCCACGCCGACCATATTTTTACTCGTGGACATTTTTTATCAGGATGGAAAAATTGCTGCAACCTACTTGAGGCCACGGTTACGCGGAGACCACTCACTAGCATGAGGAAGAGATACGAAGACCTCCTATGACCTCGTGGCGACCATGCTGCAACAATGAGTCAAGGGCAAACTTGGCAGAGGTCGCCAATTAGGTCGTGAAAGTGCATTCACTTCCAGACCTTTCTGGCTTTGATGTTATTCTGTATCTCCAAGGAATTAATTCATTGATTAAAAGATGCAGCATGAACAAAGGCCCTTCAGCCCACCGGGTCCACACTGACCATCACTCTTTCACACTAGTTCCATGTTATCCCCCTTTTGCTTCCATTCTCAACACTAGAGGCAAATTAGAGGCCAACAGAGGACAATTAACCTAAAAACCCACATCTTTGGGATGTGGGAGGAAACCAGAGCACCAAGTGTGACTCCACATGCTCACAGGGAGAAAGTGACAACTCTGCACAGACAGTGTCTGAGTTCAGGATTAAATCTGGGTTTCTGGTGCTGAGAAGCAGCAGCTCTACCATTTGCACCATTTTGCAGTCATCCATGTTCTTGTGCTCAAATGATGAAAGTGCATGTTTTTTTACATGGGTCTTACTGCACCTATTAATGTGAGGGTTTGAGAAAGAAGCTTAGATTTTTATTATAAACTGAAGTCTTGCTGTTTCACAATGATTTTTTTTCCTGTGATTCTATCTAATAAAGTTATCATAATGGCATGGTGAACATATGGGCCGGGTCAGGTTCAAACTTGATTCAAACTTTATCTTGGAAATATCTTGATTAGAGTAAATAATAGGAAAAATAGGAAACGTCATCTCCACACCTATTGAATTTATTCTCAGTTGAATATAGTTCTTTCCTGAGATATAGCTGCAGTCACAGCAGTCTCTAAAAACAAAAGGATTAATCAATGATTCCAGCAGGGAGTCGCGCTTGTAGAGCGACAGGTCAGATCAAGAGTTCTGCTATTGTTGTCAGAACATTGGGATTGATACCCTGGCAAGAACCATGATCAAAAAATCCATACTCTCTTCACCTTAATTCTCTCGGATTCACAGCACATGCTATTGACAGGATTTAACAACACTTAAATTTGGTACGTTTCAAATTGCCTCACATTAACCACTCTTGATTCCAGCTTCCATTTTTAACTTCCATTCCAAGTCTGTATAAGATAACAAGTGAATACATTTTCACCATTTGTGAAAATATCAGGGAGCAAAGCCTTAAAAAAAAGAATTGTTTACTTGGACCATCTATCACAGTTCTCTTTCCATTTTCTGGTTCTCTCTGTCTCCTTTGCAGGAGACAAACTTGCCAGTGACATCTTCTGCAAACTCACTGACTCCCACAGCTATCCCAACTCCTGTAAGGCTCCTGTAGAACATGTCTTCAGTGCTGTGAAAAAGAAAGAGTTGGTCACGATAAAATCCCACCTCAACAACGGCACCACCATCAATGCCACCCTTTTTCTGCTTGTCCTTTAATTTTTTTTTTCCAGCACTGAAGACATGTCCTCACTCCACTGGTCTCATTGTGGCAGAACACCTGCAGGTCTCTCCGCAGAAGACTATAGGTGCCTGGTTACCTCCTTTCACATCTAATCTAAGTAAGTATTCACGCCATACATGCTTTAATACTTTCTGAGTGAACAAATGTTCTCAACAAACCATTTGCCACTGAGTGTAAGGAAAACAGGTGATTTAATAAGTCACTGACATTGAGATGCATGAATTAGAATGCACTTCATGAATCAGAGTTCCATCTTCATGTCTCAATTTCAAAGGGTAAACTTCAGCAAGCCCAAGGTTAAGACAAAATATGGTCAAAAATTACATGTAAAATAGTATATCTCAGAATTAATGTTACATTTATTCCATGCCTTCAATGAAAATACATCAAATTAAGCTTGAAGTGCAATGTTTTTATTTTCAAACAAGCATAAATTTCTAAATATAGCACTTGCATGAAGCTGGGTTATTGATTTTAACCTAAAATTAATATTTGCTGTTGATACCTATCTCTATGGTGTGAAGATCAGACTACTGAAATCAGGGTAGGAGTGCAGAATATTTAGCTTCAACTAGATTTCCATCATCATATTTTGTTTATCTGGCACCAACCCAGGAGCAGGCAAAGTAATTAACAAGCCAGATAATCCCAAGAGGAGAAGCAATATTATTGAGAAAATATGAAGACATGGAAGTTAAGAAAACAATTCCTTCATCAAGGGCATGGAAATGCTTATACTTAATTTTTTACATAAGTGTCAATAGGTCATAGATCCAGATTTCACTGCAGCACAAAGTATGGAGACTGTGGCAGCAGGATTTATTTTCATGGACTATTGAGAAGCCTCTGTTCTAGTACTCGGCAATGTTGCATGTATGTCAAGTTGTGCAAATCATTTTGGAGAATGTAGCAGACGAGACTATTTCTCTGGTATGAGAATCATAGACATACAGCGTGAAAACAGGCTCTTCGGCCCAACCTGCCCACACCGACTAACATGTCCCATCTACACATGTCCTCACTCCGCTGGTCTCAAAGTACGGAGCACCTACAGGTCTCTCCGCACTAGACTATTGGTGCCTGAAGTTACCTTCTTTCACATCTAAATCTACAGTAAGTAAACATTCACGTCATCTGCTCAGTCTGCCTAAACCTACCTGATCTCCAATTTGCTCAACACTTTAACTCCCCCTCCGATTCCCACACTGACCTTTTTCCCTTGGCCTCGTCCATTGTCAGAGTGAGGCCCAGCACAAATTGGAGGAACAGCACCTTATATTTTGCTTGGGTGGCTTACATCCCAGCGGTATGAATTCTCTAACTTCAAGTAGCCCTTGCTTTCCTTCTGTCTCCATCCCCTCCCCATTCCCAGTTCTCCTACCAGTCTTACTATCTCTGACCACATTTTATCTCTGTACCGCCCACTCCCCTGATATCAGTCTGAAGAAGGGTCTCAATCCAAAATTGAACTCAAATTTCACTGTACCTGAATTGGTAGACGTGACAATTCAATTAAATTGAATCTTGAATCTTGAATGTTGAATCTTGAAACTTGAATCGTCACCCATTCCTTCTCTCCAGAGATGCTGCCTGTCCTGCTGAGTTACTCCTTTGTGTCTAACCGGTGTAAACCAGCATCTGCAGTTCCTTCCTACACTATCTACACTAGTCCCACCTGCCTGTGTTTGTCCCATATCCCTCTAAATCAATCCTATCCATGTACCTGTCTAAATGTTTCTAAAATATTATGATGATTTCCACCTCAACTAGCTCCCCTGGGAACTGGTCCCATTCACCCATCATCCTTTGTGTGAAAAGGTTACCCATCAGTTTCCTAAGAAATCATTCCCCCCTCACCTTAAACCAATGTCCTCTGATTCTCGATTCCCCTTACTCTGTGCAATACAATCTGTGCATTTAACTGATCTATTCCTCTCATGATTTTATATACTTCTATATGGTCACCCATACTCGTCCTTGTGTCCTAGCCTGCTCAACTTCTCCCCACAGCTCAGGCCCCTGAGTCCTGCCAACATCCTCATGAATCTTCTCTTCACCTTTTCCAGATTAACAACATATTTCCTTTGAGTTGGTCCCAGAACTGAACACAATACTCTAAATGTAGCCTCACCAAAACCTTATATCTCTCCAACAAGACTTCCCAACTGCTATGCTCAATACTCACTGACTGATGAAGGCCAATGTGCCAAAAGCCATTTTGACCACCTTATCTACATTTACTTGTATCACCACTTTCAAGGAACTAAGTACCTGCACTCCTAGATCCCTCTGTTCTACAGCATTCCCCAGGGCTCTACCATTTATTGTGTATCATTATAAGGCATCATAAGGGAGTTACTTTCCCCAGAAACTGCAGGAGATGTAATACCTGTTCCTAAACCTTCTCCCTCACTTCCATCCAGGGACGTCAGTAGTCCTTCAAGATGAGAGAGGTTCACATGCGCCTCCAATCTTAATCTACTCCCTCTGGTGTTCCCGATGTGGCTTTCTCTACATCAGCGACACCAAGTGTAGACTCAGCGATTCTTTCACTGAGCACTTGCGCTCAGTTCACCAAGGCCAACTGGAAGTCCTGGTTGCCAACCATTTTAACTACTCTTCCCATTCCCACATTGACCTTTCTGTCCGGGACCTCTTCCATTGCCAGAATGAGGCCACGAACAAACCGGAGTAACAGCACCTCATATTCCGCACAGGTAATTTATACAACGGTATGAATATTGAATTCTCTAATTTTAAGTAATCTATCCCTCTCCCCGTTTTCTCCTACAAATCCTCGTTCTCTTTCATCCTTTCCTTCCCCAGTGCCCCACCTGGACTCATACCTATTTTTCCCCTTAACCCACCCTTCCACCACGTTCCTCCCTCTTGCTTCATAATCTGTAGCTCTTTAAACCTCTCTCACACCTTCCTTCCTTATCTCTGGCCTTTGTTACAACCATCTGCCTATCACTCCGTCCCCGCCACTCACCTATGTCGACCTATTACCTGCCCTGCTTTTCCTGCCTCTCCTCCTTATCCTTCTTCTCCTGCCTACAATCCGTCTGAAGAAAGGTCTTGATTTGAAACGTCACCTATCCATGTTTACTCGGATGCTGACTGACCCATTGAGTTACTCCAGCACTTTGTGTCCTTTTGTGTAAAAGTCAGTAAAAGCTTATGCAAAAGGTGACGAGAACTACCAAACAATTAATATAAATATTGTGTCATAGTGGTGCACCGTGTGGAGCTGCTACCTCACAATACCAGGCACCTGAATTTGATCCTGACCTCTAAGTGGAGTTTACACTTTCTTCCTGTGACTGTGTAGATTTCCTCTGTGTGCTCCAGTTTCCTGCTACATTTCAAAGATGTGCAGATATTCTAATTAATTGGCCTCTATAAATTGTAACTAGTGTGTGATGGGAGTGGGTACGAAAGAAACACAGAACCAGCATGAATGGATGATCGATGGTCGGCACATATTCAATGGGCCGAAGGGCCTGTTTCCGTGCTGTGTCTTTGTATCAATCAATCATATTGGATCTATAATATTAGAAGTGTCCTCATGGCCATCCCTCTGAAAAAATTGATTCAGAAAGCCAAGAATTTGGTGCTTTTGAATACGCAGCACTTAATGTGACGTTGGATTTTGGGCTTCCAGCTAATAGATAATTCTTTATACAATATTTATTTATATAATATTTTTAGAAATATCTGTTTGGAACAAAGATGGTGCCACCGGTCTCTAACTGTGAGCTGATGAATCACTTATCCATCCTGTGCAACCTCCTCCTGATGTGACTATTTTCTTCTTCATTTCCCTCGTTGGCTTTGTGAAATAGTATTCCTGCTCACACAGCAACAATAAAGTACATTAATAAAGTACATTAATTCTGGTAACTCTTGGTGAGCTGTACAGCAAGACTCCACTTCATTTGCTACAAATGAAGTGGAGTCTTGCTGGATCTGAAAATGAAACTTCAAAATGCTAATAGCCTGCTCTATCAAGCCTTTTGTCAACTCCTGCCTCATGCTATTTGTTCAAAGCCTCTGTCTGTGAATGCTATTTTGCAGTCGATAGCCTTACCACAGGGAACATCCCCAATCGTCAATCAGATTTTCTGAAACATTATTAAAAGTCATCAGGATTGACCTTTGCTGATGGTGTCATAACTAAGGTCAGTTGCAAGTAGCAGAATAGCTAACAAACTGGCCTCTAACCAGAGAGTTGTGGTTAAAGATAGTTCTTCTGTGTGGGCATAACTAGGAAATGGTGTTCCAGAGGGATCATTACACAGAGCATTGTTGTTCACTATTCACTTCAAAACGTTGGGCTTGCAGTTTCAAAACTTACAACAGGCCTCAGATTGTGCAGATTAAAACTAATACTGTAGGATAATGCAGGCAATGCTTAAAAATGTTAATAGACATGCAGACTGGATTGAGGACAGATTTGTTTCAATATAGGCAAGAGTAAATTGGCGATTTTGGGTGGAAAAAGATTTACAAAGGATGTTACAGTTTGAGTTATAAGGAGAGACTGCATCAGCTGGGTCTTTTCCACGGAAGTTTGGAAGGCTGAGAGGTGACCTTGCAGATATACTTAATATCGTGAGGGGAATAATCTCCACAGTTTCTTCCCCAGGATAGGGGAGTCAGAAAATAGATAACCTAGGTTTAAGGTGAGTGAGGAAAGATTTAAAAAGAGTCCAAAGGGGCATGTTTTTCAATGCAGAGGATGATGTAATAACATAGAATGTTCTGCCAAAGGAATTGTCAGGGATAGATGTAATTCCGATATTTTAAAGACACTTGGACAAGTATATGGATAGGATAGGTTTGTAGGGGTACAGACAAGATGCAGGTAAGTGGGATTAACTCAGTTAAGCAACTTAGTTGGCATAGACTGATTGGGCAGAAAGGCAGGTTTATCTGCTGTGTATCTCTCAGGGTAGAAAAAAGGACCTGTGAAGAGACCTAATGGAAAACATTAAACAATTGTTGCCAATAGTAATATAAAGCCAACAAGATGATAGCAGTGCAATCAATTGTGTTTTTGTTTGGATGAATAGAACTGGAAACCATGGAACTTATCTTGAAGTTAGTTAAATTACATTGCGAAGAATTCTAAACTTCAATTACAAAAAAATGGGAGACTAGAGAAAACAAAAATAAGGTTTGCAAAGATGGTACCAGAACTGACAGGTGAGAATTATCAGGGAACATTGAACAGGTGTTCACACGTTCACTCCAGATTCTGCTCCATCTGTAGCGGCAGATTTTCATATCTTTCGGGAAATTAACTCCCTAGTCGCTATTTGGATGAGCAGGAATAAGGGGAATATCTTCGCTACACATGCGATCTGGCTCACAGAGACCTTCAGAGCTTCTTCACCGATAAGTCTTCAAAAACACAGTCCTTTGAATAATAAATGCCTTATTGTTGATAGAAAACGGTAAAATACATCCAAACTTCTTCCGACGTTACTGCAATCTTCATCGAACTCCAGCTTATTACTTTAAACATTAGAAAACTCCTTGTGTCTCCATAACACTGGCATGATCTGGCATGATCTCCTTTATGGCTCGCTTGTTCGCTTCTCCCTGGCTCGCTCAAAACAACACTAAAAACTAAACTTCTGCGCAAGCATCTAAGCTCCAAACATGCCCAAAAACACGTCATAAATCCCACCCACAATATAACGGGCAGTCCAAAATTTAAAGGCACATGCCATCCTCAATGACATGCAAAACAGGCCAAATGGCCACTACACCATCTGCACATTTTTCTGAAACTATCCCTCCTTTCAGTCTTAATTCTCTATGTTTTCGAAGTCTCTTCTGAAGCCCAATTATCAATCTCAACATGTTCAGCTTCAACCTCTTAAACCTCCACCTGAGAGCTTAAATAGAGATTAGTCAATTTGTATTTAATTTAGCATTGACCAATTCATTGATTGATTGAAAGATGCAACATGGAAACAGGAACTTTGGTCTGGTGAGTCTCCCATTCAACCTATTTCCATGTTGATTCACTTTCACACCCACTTCCTACACACTAAGGGCAATTTACAAAAGTAAATTAAACTATGAACCCGCACGTCCTGGGGATTTGGGTGGAAACCACAGCACCCGGAGCAAATCCATGTGGTCAAAGAAAGAACATGCAAACTCCACACAGATAGCAGTCAAGGTCAGTATCAAACCCAGACCTCTGGACTGTGAGTCAGTAGTCAACTACATCAGTGTGCCATTCAACTTGTTCATTAATGCATCAAACAACTGTGGATTTGGGTATGTAATCGCAAGTAAATTGCATCCATTATAAGGAAGCCATACCAATATATATATTGTGGCAGTCCCTGGGGGGTAGGCCATTCCTTGGATCATCCCCCTCGCCGATTGAGTGACAGGGGCGTTGGTCTGCCATGGGGTTTCCTGACCACCCCTGGTTGTGTGCTCTCACCAGCGTCTCTTCTTCCTGAGGAGACTGAAGAAGGTCCATCTGTCTCCTCAGATCCTGGTGAACTTCTACCGCTGCACCATCGAGAGCATCCTTACCAACTGCATCACAGTTTGGTATGGCAACTGCTCTGTCTCCGACCGGAAGGCATTGCAGAGGGTGGTGAAAATTGCCCAACGCATCACCGGTTCCTCGCTCCCCTCCATTGAGTCTGTCCAAAGCAAGCGTTGTCTGCGGAGGGCGCTCAGCATCGCCAAGGACCTCTCTCACCCCAACCATGGACTGTTTACCCTCCTACCATCCGGGAGGCGCTACAGGTCTCTCCGTTGCCGAACCAGCAGGTCCAGGAACAGCTTCTTTCCGGCGGCTGTCACGCTACTCAACAATGTACCTCGGTGACTGCCAATCACCCCCCCCCGGACACTTATTGTTATTTATTCAAATCATTTGCTGTGTCGCTCTTCCAGGGAGATGCTAAATGCATTTCGTTGTCTCTGTACTGTACACTGACAATGACAATTAAAATTGAATCTGAATCAGTGTGTGTGGTGTGCTCTCGCTGTAGGGATTAAAGGACTACTGTTTAAACCTGCCTAGCGTCTGGCCTTTTCCTGACCTCACCCATGAGCATCACCACTCCACATGGTCCCCAAGGCGGATGGGGGCTAGCACCCGTTGGGGATTACCGTCGCCTGAACGATGCAACCGTCACTGACAGGTACCCGGTCCCGCACGTCCAGGACTTCAACGCCCATCTGGCCGGAGCATCGGTATTCTCCAAGGTGGACCTCGAGCGAGGGTACAATCAAATTCCGGTCCGCCCCGATGATATTCCGAAGACGGCCATTATAACGCCATTTGGTCTATTCGAATTTGAATGGGTGCCGTTTGGGTTGAAGAACGCTGGGCAGGCCTTTCAGCGGCTTACGGACTGTGTGTGCCGCGGCCTGGATTGATCTTCGTCTACTTGGACGACATACTCATGACCAGTCGCTCGTGGCATGAGCACTGTATCCACCTCCGTCAGCTGTGTCAGCGCCTCAGCGACTTCGGGTTGTCCATCAACTCATCCAAGTGCCATTTCCGGGTGACGGCTATTGATGTCCTGAGCCACCATGTAACTCCACAGGGGGTGGTGCCTCTGCCCGCCAGGGTGGATGCTGTTCAATAGGGTGGCCGATGCCTTATCGAGACCTGCAGGCCATGCGACTCTCCAAGTTGCTGAGGGGATTAATTCTTCCGCCCTGGCAACCGCTCAGCTGGTTGACGAGGAGATGGCCGCCTATCGTACGGCAGCTTTGGACCCGCAGTTGCAGGACGTTATCTGTGGTCCTGGGGGCGCAACGCTGCTGTGTGATGTCTCAACTGGAGTTCCGCGACCCATCGTCCCCATCGACTGGCGGTGCAGGGTGTTTGAGGTGCTCCACGGGCTCGCACATCCCTCCATCCGGGCGACAACGGCCCTGGTAGCCTCCCGCTTCATGTGCCATGGGCTGTGGAAGGAGGTTGGAAATTGGGCACGCACTTGCATGCCAGTGCGCATGCTCGTCAATCTTCAAAGCAGCGGCATGAAATCACAGTAACTACAGTCAAAGTGATATAGTAAGACTCAGAAAACTAGAACTACCAGATGATCTTTGTAATTATGAGGGCAGGGAGCGGGGGGCACCCTCATCGTAACTCGTCATAAAATAAAGATCAAACTACAAACTGGTAAGTTCTCATTTAATCTTACTATTCAATTCAATTCAATTCAAGTTTAATGTCATTGAACATAGTATAGGTACAACGAAATGCAGTTTAGCGTCGTTCTTAGTGATAGCGATATAGAAAAATAAATACAGAGTGCAGTGGTAGCAATATGGAAAATAAATAAATACAGGGTACAGACAAATCTATCAGCTGGGCTCCGAGTTCAGCAGTCGGATGGTGTAGTTGAAGAAGCTGTTCTTCGTCCTACTGGTGCGGGACCTGAGGCTCCTGTACCGCCTCCCTGATGAGAGGAGGGCAAACAGTCCATGATTAGGGTGTGAGGGGTCCTTGATGATCTTCCCGGCCCGCTTCAGGCACCGTTTTCGGTGGAGGGCATCCAAGGCAGGGAGCGGGGCACCGATGATGTACTGGGCGGTTTTCACCACCCGTTGTAGTGCCTTCCTGTCTGCCACGATGCAACTGCTGTACCATACCGTAAAGCAGGTGGTCAGGATGCTTTCGATGGTGCAGCGGTAGAAGTTCGTCAGGATCTGGGGGGACAGGTGGGCTTTTTTGAGCCTCCTCAGAAAGTAAAGGCGCTGCTGTGCCTTTTTGATTAGCTTTGAGGTGTTGAGGGACCAGGACAGATCCTCCGAGATGTGTACCCCGAGGAATTTGTAGTTGGAGACCCGCTCCACCTCAGTCCCGTTTATATGGATGGGGGTGTGTCTGCCCCCTCTGTTCTTCCGAAAGTCAACAATTATTTCCTTCGTCTTCTGGGAGTTGAGGACAAGGTTATTGTTGGCACACCAGGTAGTCAGGTGCTGGACCTACTATTTTGATAGAATCATAGAATCATAGAAAAGAGGTGCAGGAGTAGGCCATTCGGCCTTTCGAGCCTGCACCACCATTCAATATGATCGTGGCTGATCATCCAACTCAGTATCCTGTACCTGCCTTCTCTCCATACCCCCTGATCCCTTTAGCCACAAGGGCCACATCTAGCTCCCTCTTAAATATAGCCAAAGAACTGGCCTCAACTTCCTTCTGTGGCAGAGAATTCCACAGACTCACCACTTTCTGTGTGAAAAAAGATCTTCTCATCTCGGTCCTAAAAGGCTTCCTCCTTATCCTTAAACTGTGACCCCTTGTTCTGGAGTTCCCCAACATCGGGAACAATCTTCCTGCATCTAGCCTGTCCAACCCCTTAAGAATTTTGTAAGCTTCTATAAGATCCCCCCTCAATTTCCTAAATTCCAGCGAATACAAGCAGAGTTTATCCAGTCTTTCTTCATATGGTAGTCCTGTCATCCCAGGAATCAGTCTGGTGAACCTTCTCTGTACTCCCTCTATGGCAAGAATGTCTTTCCTCTGATTAGGAGACCAAAACTGTACGCAATACCCCAGGTGTGGCCTCACCAAGACCTTGTACAGCTGCAGTAGAACCTCCCTGCTCTTGTACTCAAATCCTTTTGCTATGAATGCCAACATACCATTCGCTTTCTTCATAGCCTGCTGCACCTGAATGCCTACTTTCAATGACTGGTGTACCATGACACCCAGGTCTCGTTGCATATCCCCTTTTCCTAATCGGCAACCATTCAGATAAGAATCTACCCTCCTGTTTTTGCCGCCAAAGTAGATAACCTCACATTTATCCACATTATCCTGCATCTGCCATGCATTTGCCCACTCACCCAACCTATCCAAGTCACCTTGCGACCTCCTAGCATCCTCCTCACAGCTAACACTGCCCCCCAGCTTCGTGTCAGCCCCAAACTTGAAGATGTTGCAGTTAATTCCCTCATCCAGATCATTAATATATATTGTAAATAGCTGGGGTCCCAGCCCTGAGCCTTGCGGTACCCCACTAGTCACTGCCTGCCATTCTGAAAATGACCCGTTTACTCCTACTCTTTGCTTCCTGTCTGCCAGCCAGGTCTCTATCCACATCAATACTGAATCCCCAATACCGTGTGCTTTAAGTTTGAATGCTAATCACTTATGTGGGACCTTGTCGAAAGCCTTCTGAAAATCCAGATATAACACATCCACATGTTCTCCTTTATCCACTCTACTAGTTACATTCTCAAAAAATTCTATAAGATTCGTCAGACATGATTTACCTTTCATAAATCCATGCTGACTTTGTCCAATGATTTCACTGCTTTCCAAATGTGCTGCTATCCCATCTTTAATAACTGACTCTAGCATTTTCCCCACTACCGATGTTAGGCTAATTGGTCTGTAATTCCCCATTTTCTCTCTCCCTCCCTTTTTAAAAAGTGGGGTTACATTAGCTACCCTCCAATCCTCAGGAACTACTCCAGAATCTAAAGAGTTTTGAAAAATTATCACTAATGCATCCACTATTTCTGGGGCTACTTCCTTAAGTACTCTGGGATGCAGCCTATCTGGCCCTGGGGATTTTTCGGCCTTTAATCCATTCAATTTACCTAACACCACTTCCCGCTAACCTGGATTTCACTCAGATCCTCCATCTCATTTGACCCCCGGTCCCCTGCTATTTCCGGCAGATTATTTATGTCTTCCTTTGTGAAGACAGAACCAAAGTAGTTATTCAATTGGTCTGCCATGTCCTTGTTCCCCATGATGAATTCACCAGTTTCTGACTACAATGGAGCTACATTTGTTTTAACTAACCTTTTTCTTTTCACATATCTATAAAAACATTTGCAGTCCGTTTTTATGATCCGTGCCAGTTTTCTTTCATAATCTATTTTCCCTTTCCTAATTAAGCACTTTGTCCTCCTCTGCTGGACTCCCAATTTCTCCTAATCCTCTGGTAGGCTTCTTTTTCTGGCTAATTTGTATGCTGCATCTTTAGTTTTGATACTATCCCTGATTTCCCTTGTTATCCACGGATGCACTACCTTCCCTGATTTATTATTTTGCCAAACTGGGATGCAAAATTGTTGTAGTTCATCCATGCAGTCTTTAAATGCCTTCCATTGCATATCCACTGTCAACCCTTTACGAATCACTTGCCAGTCTATCTTGGCCAATTCACGTCTCATACCCTCAAAGTTACCTTTCTTTAAGTTCTGAACTCTTGTTTCTGAATTAACAATGTCACTCTCCATCCTAATGAAGAACTCAACCATATTATGGTCACTCTTGTCCAAGGGGCCACGCACAACAAGACTGCTAATTAACCCTTCCTCATTACTCAGTACCCAGTCTAGAATAGCCTGCTCTCTCGTTCGTTCCTCTACATGTTGGTTTAGAAAACTATCCTGCATACATTCCAAGAAATCCTCTTCCTCAGCACCCCTGCCAATTTGATTCACCCAATCTATATGTAGATTTAAGTCACCCATTATAACTGTTTTACCCTTGTTGCACGCATTTCCAATTTCATGATTGATGCCATCCCCAACTCCACTACTACTGTTAGGTGGCCTGTACACAACTCCCACTAGCATTTTCTGCCCCTAAGTGTTTTACAGCTCTACCCATATCGATTCCACATCCTCCAAGCTAATGTCCTTCCTTTCTATTGCATTAATCTCCTCTCTAACCAGCAACTCTACTCCACCTCCTTTTCCTTTCTGTCTATCCCTCCTGAATATTGAATATCCCTGGATGTTCAGCTCCCAGCCTTGGTCACCCTGGAGCCATGTCTCCGTGATCCCAACTATATCATATTCATTAATAACTATCTGCACATTCAACTCAGCCTCCTTATTACGAATGCTCCTTGCATTGAGACACAATGCCTTCAGGCTTGTTTTTACAACACTTTTACCCCTTATACAATTATGTTGAAAAGTGGCCCTTTTTGATTTTTGCCCTGGATTTTTCTGCCTGCCACTTTTACTTTTCACCTTGCTACCTATTGCTTTTACCCTCATCTTACATCCCTCTGTCTCTCTGCTCATGCTCCCATCCCCCTGCCACATTAGTTGAAATCCTCCCTGACAGCACTATCAAACACTCCCCCAAGGACATTGGTTCCCTTCAAGCCCAGGTGCAGACTGTCCTGTTTGTACTTTGGAGTCACATGAGTGACTACGTGAAGATTTCAAAGCTCTGTGATTTCATGCCGTAGATACAGTTCCATACGACACACTGCCTTGGTTGACACAGGATAAACAAATAATGTATTGAACATTGTTTAAATTATACAATGAATGTCTTAAGCAATAAAAGAACAGTAATAACCCCTCTTTCGCAGGGGAAATTACAAAGGAGAACTCAAACAGAACCCAAAACAGCATGCCCAAATCTTTGCATTACAAGGACAGGTTTATCATAAATCATGAAAAAGGTTCCTTCACTGGACCATCCTGCGTTGAGGATTTGGTCTAATGGCACGTCCTGTGCCTTTGCTGCGTACGTTGACGCCGCCCTGGTGGAGTGATTTAAACACATCAGTGTCTACTCCAGCATAATGCTAACCTGTTTCAGCCATCCAGAAATAGTTTGTACTGACACCTTTGTATGTTTTATGTGGCTGATGAGCATCGCTGTTTCAGAGTCTCTGAGACTGTTGATGACCTTGATATATTGGCTCAGGTGCATAACTACACATAGTCTTAGGTCAATGGATATATTTTAAGCTTATTTTGGTTCCAGCCATCCCTGGCCTGCTCTGTTTGATTAGATCATATAAATAAAACATAATATTATCTGCAGAAGAATGCATGCTGTCCAGTCGTAACTTTTGCAATATCTGGACCCATTGCACTACCACTAGCACTATGAACATGACAAGATATATTTGACTATAAATAGAACTTCTCCCATTTCTTAATATGAGATATATATCATTTTTTAGTGCTATCTTTCCAGGCCACCGTAATCACATCGACGGTCCTACTCGATAGTCCGAGTCTCTGGAACAGTCTGGTCAGAAGATACAAATCAACAGATTAATACGCTCATGTAGAGGGGAACTCTCCTCCTGTCCCAGTGTGAACCAACAAGTTGCTGTAATTGGGGATAGTCATGAATGGCTGAGTCATCAGTCTCAGAACCAATGGTAACCAAACACCTGAGGTGGAGCCCTGCTCAATTTTGGTGAGACATTGAACATAAGGCAGAATGGGGGAAGTGGAAAGAGCATACCTCCCCAATGTAGCAGGAATGCATCCACTGCTACTGCCCCTGGGTCCGGTTCCTATGAGACGTATTTAGGTAACCGGTGATTTAATCTGGATGCAAAAGATCTATGTCTGGCAATTCATACTGGTTGACAATCTTTAAAAAAAATTGGGATTCAACATCCATTCTGTGTTGTCTTTAAATTTATGTTACCTGGGGTTTGCCACCACGTTATCTCTACCTAGTAGGTAGATTGCTAAGACCCAGGTAAGACCCGGGTAATACAGCAGTGCCCGATGGGGGCAATCAGTGAATAAACATGAAACCAACATGTCGATATTCGATGTTCCATTGAACCATACTTTCATAATACTTTGAGATCCAATACCTATTCTTTGTTGTCATGGATCTGAACCTGATGATACACCAGTGGAAAAGGAGATTAGGTAAATTATTACAGGATACATTTCCTTGATTGCCATGTGACTAACATATGCCACCACCGTAGCGTAGCAATTTTGAAGTTGAGCATGTATCAATAGCCCTTTACTCATGGGGGCATCTAGTGTATATATTTAGTTGATACCAACAACTGAAGAATTGGCAACTCATGCAAATCTCCGCTTTTGGCATCAGTTTGTAATAACTGAATTCGACCAACCAAATTACTGGAGCAATGCTGAATACTGTTTTTTCATCATTGTGACTGAGGTAGCTGCAGCTGACAATAGCATAAGGTTGTTAACAATGATCTCCATGTCCTCTGAGAGGTCACTGCCTTGCATGATATCAGTTCCTCAACTTGCACAGCTGAAAACATAGCTACTATATTGCCAATTACGCTTGATGAGATAGAAGTCAGTTTTGCAACAGGGCGGAGTCATAGGCCAATTAATAGTTAAAGGTAAATCACAATGACCAACAAACAGTTTATCCCATTAAGCAATGTTTTACTGTTATTAGTACAGTTATATTGCCTTTGATAACCTCTGTATGGGAACTGCATAGAATGGATCTTTGAGACCCTTACGAATCTGTTGTTAGTCAGGAAGACGTTTTTATACATATTCAGAGAGTTCATCTGCCCGACTGCCCATTTTTCATAATGAACAGGCCACCCTGCCATATTTCATGGGTGCTTTGCACGAGAACTCTGACCCGACTTCCGAGCCGATCCTGAACGACTACCCTGGCCATAATCCCAAAACTTCTTTGGAATGCTAATACTGTGCCTCTAAGCAGATGTTTTATCATTTGTGTGTTATACAAACAAGTGTAAATATTACAACTTGTAAGTGGTCCACTTACCCATGTTTCGGAAGTGCCAGACCCACCTTGTTGAGTAGGGTTGGTAGGGTGCGTGGAACTTCTGCCCAGCTTCAGTATGTTCCATCAACATCTTTAGAGCCTGGAGTCAGTTACATCTGACCTTTCGTACTCCCCTCCTCAGAGAGGGCAATTTGTAGGCAGCCCTTAATCAGGCGCTGCCACAGGCCCCAGGATACCTGCGCTGACACGGCCCCATTGGACCTGTACCAGGATGGAACATTTTGCTGGGATGGCAACTCTGTTGTCAGGAAAGGGTACATCTGACACGTGCCCTTCATTCCTTGGGGTATGCCACATGGCCGTACCCGGAGACTTGGCGTCAGCAGAACACTGACCCGTCCTGGTCTCCGCCTCCAAGAGGGAGACATGAAGCAGCCCTGTCAACAGGCGCTGCTGGCGCGGCCTCTCTCATAGGCCAGCGCTGTCTCACATCAAGGAGCCCTGTCAATAGACACTGCTGGCGCGGCTCTACAGTAGGCCAGCGCTGTGACAAGTTCGGTGTCAGCAAACCATTGACCCGAACTGGTCTTCCCCTTGCAACAGGGAGACCTTGAGCAGCCCTGTCAATAGGCGCTGCTGGCACAGCCTTGCTCATAGGCCGGCGCTGTCACCCATGAAGCAGCCCTGTCAACAGGTGCTGCTGGCGCTGCTCTCCTGTAGGCCAGCGCTGTGACAAGTTCAGTATCAGCAACCCATTGACCCGAACTGGTCTGCCCTTTGCAACAGGGAGACCTTGAGCTGCCCTGTCCTAGGCGCTGCTGGCACGGCTCTCCCGTAGGCCGGCACTTTCACACATGAAGCAGCCCTATCCCAGGCGCTGCTGCTTGCCAATGCGGCTGACGTAATGACGAGCATGCGCACTAGCGGGGCATCTTCACGTAGTCACTCATTTGCTTCAACAATATAGTTTAGTTTGTTTAGAGATACAGCGTGGAAACAGGTCTTTCGGCCCACTGAGTCCACGCCATCCATCACTAATTCAATGTTATCCCACTTTCGTGTCCGACACCAGGGGCAATTTACAGAAGACAATTAACCTACAAAACCTGCACATCTTTGGAATTGGTTCTTTGAAAGTTTCTGCTCCTTCCTTGTTCTCTCCCTTTCTCAATCAGTGTTTACTTAAGTACTAGAGTGTAGGAAGGAACTGCAGATGCTGGTTTAAACCAAAGATGTACAGAAAATGCTGGAGTAACTTAGAGTTAGTACTATACTTAGTTCAGCATTCAAGTCAAGAGTAATAAATTGCCATCTGTATCTGGACCAGAACAATGTAAATGGTACTGGCTACAACTTTGCAGGCATATTAAATGCAAAACAACAAATAAGTATACGATAATTTTTTAATTATTCTGGGTAAACCTGATCATGATAGTACAAGCCAAATTATGTAGTGCAACCTTAATGCAAAGTCCATAGCAGTTTGTTGCTGACATAGGGTTGTGGTTAAGTTTGTGCAGAGTGGTTCAAGAGTCTGGGGTGGTTGATGGGAAGAAGCTGTTCTTGAACCTGGAGATGACAGTTCCTGTACCTTCTTCCCGATGATAGCAGTGAGATGAGAGTACGGACAGGGTAGTGGGGTCTTTGATTATATTAACTGACTTCTAGAGGCAGCGCTCCCTGTAGATCTCTTCGGTAGTGGAGACGTTGCTGCCAGATTTAATGTACCTATTCTGAACTAGGATATCTGTGTATTTCCAACATGAAGCCACAGTCTCACATTCTATACGACTGCCCTGGTTCTTCTATATTCTGCAAATATATTTAAATATTATATTGTTTCAGTGTGTTTTTGCAGTAGCATTGTTGACCAAACTGATTATCATACCTTGCTACATTATTTTAATAAAAAGTTAGTACATGTTATAGCTACAATCTTTATAACATATTAGGTGGCACAGTTGCTCGGTGGAAGGGTTGCAGCCTTACATCGCCAGAGACCCGGGTTTGATCCTGATTATGCGTGCTATCTGTACGGAGTTTGTACGATCTCCCAATAACTGTGTGGGTTTTTGCCGGATGCCCCGGTTTCCCCCCACACTACAAAGGCAGATGTCTGTAAGTTAATTAACTTTGTTAAAGAATGTAAATTGCCCCTTTGTTAAAGAATGTAAATTGCCCCTTTATTAAAGAATGTAAATTGTGTAGAATAATGCTAGTGTGCAGGGATCGCTGTTCAGCACAGACCCAGTGGGCTAAAGGACCCGTTTCCACACTGTATATCTAAACTAAAATAACTAACACTTCAGATAAATGTTAGGTATTGTATTTTCGTAATGACAAACCCTGGTAGGACTTACACAGGAATGGAAGGGCCCTGGCGATGAAGTGGAACAAATACACAGGTGCAGGTGCATATTTCCGAGAAAGTGGCAACACTGGTAGACAGGATGATGAAGAAGGCCTTTGGTATACATGTCATCATCAGTCAGGTGATTGGGTATAGAATGGGAGATGTCATGTTACAAGACTTATATAGATTTATAACATCATGTTGGACATATATAAGGTAAATATTTATGCCCTTTTCCTCTAGATAGGGGAGCCTAAAGCTGGAGGGCATGGATTTAAGATGAAAGATTTAAAGACCTAAGGGGCATATTTTTCACACAGAGTGTGGTGTGTGTATATAACAAACTGCCAGAGCAAGTGGAAGAATTACCAATTACATCATTTAAATGTTACTTAGATAGGAAAAACAGGAAAGTAGACTATTATCTGAATGATGGCCGACTAGGAAAAGGGGAGATGCAACGAGACCTGGGTGACATTTCAATGACCAGTCATTGAAAGTAGGCATGTAGGTGCAGCAGCCTGTGAAGAAAGCGAATGGTATGTTGGCATTCATAGCAAAGGGATTTGAGTACATGAGCAGGGAGGTTCTACTGGAGTTGTACAGGGTTTTGGTGAGGCCACACCTTGAGTATTGCGTACAGTTTTGGTCTCCTAGTCCGAGGAAAGGCATTCTTGCCATAGAGGGAATTCAGAGAAGGTTCACCAGACTGATTCCTGGGATGGCAGGTCTTGCATATGAAGAAAGACTGGATAGACTCGGCTTGTACTCGCTGAAATTTAGAAGATTGAGGGGGGGATCTTATAGAGACTTACAAAATTCTTAAGGGGTTGGACAGGCTAGATGCAGGAATATTGTTCCCGATGTTGGGGAAGTCCAGAACAAGGGGTCACAGTTTAAGGATAAGAGGGAAGTCTTTTAGGACCGAGATGAGAAAATCATTTTTCACACAGAGAGTGGTGAATCTGTGTAATTCTCTGACCACAGAATGTAGTTGAGGCCGGTTCATTGGCTATATTTAAGAGGGAGTTAGATGTGGCCCTTATGGCTAAAGGGATCAGGGGGTGTGGAGAGATGGCAGGTATAGGATACTGAGTTGGATGATCAGCCATGATCATATCGAATGGCGGTGCAGGCTCGAAGGGCCGAATGGCCTACTCATGCACCTATTTTCTATGTTTCTATGTTTCTGTGAAAGATTTAAAGGGTTACGGGGCAGGTGCAAGCAAGGCAGACTTGCTGGGTTTGTAAAATGTCCTGTGTTCATGCTGTATAGCTCTATGACCTTTTCATTACAGCGACAATATTAACACTAAACACACATGAGGAACACATTATACATAGGTTTATATGTTTAAAACATTTTAGTGTTTGTTTAAATGACCTCTTACAGGGTCACCCATTTAAAACCGAGAGGATATGAAATGTTCTTCTTTCTGAGAATCATGTCTTTGGAATTCTTTATTTCAAAGGGTCATGGGAGCAGTGTCTTGAACTTTTTTTAAGACAGAGGTGCATTTAGCATGGGTGTGAAAGATTTCTGTGAGTATATGGCAATGCAAAATTGAGGCTATAATCAGATCAGTATTAAATCATGGTGCAGGCTGTAGTAGTAGAATGACCTGATCCTCTTACTAATTCCTATGTTCATGTGTTCTTTAGTTCATATGATTGCTGCCACTGGCGATGTTTTGAATCCTTCATGAATGTAAATAATTCATCCATTAATCAGCTACTCAAAAAGGCGGTTAATATCATCAAAGACCACGATCTCATCTCACTCCTACCAAGAGGATGAAGCTACAAGGGTCTGAGAACAGCTTCTCCCCATCAACCATCAAGCTTTTGAGCCAGACTGCACAACTCCAACCTTACCATCAAACTACTATGGACCTCGAATAAGGTCGAACTTCATATTTTGGTTGGCACTATTATGGTCTGGTTGTAACCGATAATTAATTGTGTTATTGTTCATTGCATCTTTATTTGTTACATAATTGTCTTGTAAAGCACTAACGTGTAATAAGAATATCATTGTTCCGGTCCTGGTGCATAAGACAATTAAACACTCTTGACTCTTAACTTTCCTGACTCTTGGCAACTGTGCTGCTTTGGTTCAGCAAAACTATGGACACTTGCAGAGACTGAATCCTAAGTCCCACACAGCCGTTCCTGCCTGGATTGGATCAAGAATTTGTCACCAATCATCAAAACATAATTTCTCAGTCTGTGACCATTCTCACCGCTCAAGACTTTCCCTCTCCAGCCCCCAACTATCAGTCCCAAAACTATACACATCCAACTCCTCCCCTGGTGATCTTGGAGTTTCACTAAAAATCCTGAGGCAATCTGTTGCACATCTTTGAAAGGCAAGGACAAAGCAAACAGAGACAAGTTTGAATTTTCACAGCTCTGCAGTGGAGAATGGAGACTGACAAGAAGTTCAATTAAACATTGCATTGAATTAAATTCTTCAATATTGAGATATCTTCATGCAGACATGTAACTGAGCGCAAAGGACAGAGATGGATTTATAAAACAATGGGAGAGGAAAAATTGAAAAAAATCCAAGTTAAATTGAGGCAATAAAATTATCATTTTTTCCCATCTTATGTTATCCTCATCGGTGTAGCAATACACCATTTGGCCCATCAGATCCATCCTATTCTCTCTCTTCTTATTTTACTCTACAGATACAACCCATTATCTCTCACACATGCCTATCAACTCACTTGTGAATATTTTAGTCATTCCACTGAGGGTAATTTACAAATGCCATTAATCTGCCAACACATTCTATACATACAGTGTTTAAATCATAATACATGGATCGATTTAAAACTTCAGTTTGGAACTGATTTCAGCAAGAGGTATATGGTTTGACAATTGTATAAATTATATCTATACTCGGGATGTGTCTTTATAAGGTCACTCTGGTTCCGCAAACCAGAGTGACCTTGCCGTCTTTTTTGATGAAAAAGTAATTTATTTGTATGTTGATATTAATATAATTACAGTGGCTTCCTTCACTAAATGTTCTGAATGGGGTGTACTGGACAAGTGACCCAGTTGAAATCCTAACATAGCAAGTAGTGAAACTGAATTGAATGGAACACTTGAGATTCATCTTTAAGAAACTTCTAGATTGCAGTAAAATCCCAGTTGTTGACCAGGACAACTAGGTCAAACAAAAGTCTGAATAAGTGTCTTGTCATAAAACTTCGCCTATCCGTGTTCTCTAGGGATGTCTCCTAACCCATTCAGTTATGCCAGCACTTTGTGTGTTTTTTCAAAAATTGTTGGCCCATTTTACAAATGAGCACAGAATCATACATCAATGTACAAGTGACTTAAAACAAGACCTATTTAGAAGACTCCCTTGCAATTCATTCAGAAACCTAACTGCTAAATTAATTATTGCTATAGCTGGTTTAGCCTCATAAAATGGGCCAAACAGGGATTAACTTTACTGTACCAATTTACTGTTGTGTGGTGTCTTTTTAAAATTGCTGTTTTTTCTTTTTTTCCTCCCACAAATAAGTAGTATGTGAATATGTGATTCTGTTCCATTCTGTTTTGTAGTTTATTTTTTGCACAATCCGCAAGCATTGCCACTTTTCATTTCACTGCACATCTCGTATGTGTATGTGACGAATAAACTTGACTTGACTTGACAATGATCAGGTTAAATGCCCACTTACATATTTGTTATTTTATCCAACCATAATATGCTGATGAAAATAGAAGTGGATCTGGCATTTTGGATAAAATATAAAACCTTAAGAGCTGATACAATCCAAACAAGTCAAGGCACTGTGGATTTTCTGGTATGGATTACGAGGTAGCATTCGAAAGAAGGAATCCTGGACAGGTTTGGCTTCACCAGTTGACACCTGAAGGTGAATAAGGTTACTCACTTAAAAATGGATTTCAAATACTGCTGTTTAATTTGCCATATCATGTAGTCGGGGAACTTAAAAAAAAATACTGAGCCACAGAAAAATCATCCAATTATTTGCCTTACCTCAGATGTTTTTCAAAGTAAAATGCACTCCATTACAATTACCTGTGATCCAGTCTGTTGTTTAATGACCCAATTAAGGCTCACTTAATTGACAAACTGAGTTATAAAATTTAGGCCTAACATTAAATGCAGCATTCCGTAACTGATTTAGATAAATGTTCAGTGTGAATTGCTGGGAGGATGATCCATCTCAGCTTCCTCCTGAAACCCCCACCATCACAGAAACCATTTTCCAGCCAATACAGTTCACACCGCATGATATCAAGAAATAGCTGAGAGCTCTGGACGCAGCAAAGAAATAGCTGAGAGCTCTGGATGCAGCGAAGGCTACAGGATTTAACAACATTGCCGCTTTAATGTTGAAGACGTACTCCAGAACTAAGCACACTTCCAGCCGAGTTGTGCAAGTCGAGTACAATCATCTATCAGGCAATGTGGGAAATTGCCCAAATATGTCCTGCGCAGAAAATAAACAGATTCAGTCCAATCTAGCTGAGTACGGCCTCACCAATCCATTCTTAACCAAAAGTAAAACAATGGAAATCGCTAAAATCTGTAATAACCCCCAAAATGCACTAAGTGAAGGAGTAACATAGTGGGTTAGGCGGCATATCTGGAGACCCGGGATAGGTAATATTTCTGGTTGGAACTCTTCTTCAGACTGATTGTGGGGGAGTGGGGGAGGGAAAATAAATTTGGAAGAAGTGAGGGGCAGGACAGAATGTGGTGGGTAATAGGAAAATGCAGGCGTGGAGGATTTTCCATAGGCTTTATATGCTTTAGATGCTTTAATAACCTAATCACTGATGTCCAGTTCCAGATATCATCACAACCTTAGTCCAAATATGGAGCAAAGAACTGATTACTGAGATGAAATTAGAGTGACTGTCTTCAACATCCAGGCAGTATTTGAATGAGTATAACATCAAGCTGGTCTGAAAAGTCAATGAAAATCAAGGGGAAAACACATCGACGTTTAGAGTCATGTGTCACTTAAGGGAAGATGGTTGTGTTTGTTGAAGATCAATCATCCCAGCAACAGGACATTGTCATGATGATGAGTCATGATGATGATATGCAAATACCATGACCTTTGTATCATCAGACTTGGAGGTCAGATTGCATGTGCTCTGTGTAAGCCAAGGCAGGAGGCCATGGCTGAGTGAGGTAATAAACACAGAGACCAAGGAATGTAACCTGTAAATATTGTGTCAGTATCATTATTATTCCACATCCAGGATGTGACATTGGCGATGAGGATATTTTGGATATTTTAGATATTTTGGATATTTTCGATATTTTCGATTCTGAATCCATGGCTTCGAGCTGGAAAAAAACCCATTTAAATGGCAGATTTCCTAGCAATACGTGGAGTTCCACACTTTGATCCGACGGGTGATAAGAGTATCATCAGCGTGAAGTGGCTGGAGGAATTTGAAGCTTACGCCGACAGTCGAGGGCTCTTTCTTGAGGAGTGTACGCCAGGGCAGAAAGAGCAGCGGAGAGCATTGCTTCTTGTCACCGCGGGGCCAGCAGTTCGGGAAATGTTTAAAACACTACCTGATACTGGAATGAAGAAAGACTATAAGAAAGCCGTTGATACTTTGAACAATCATTATGTGGTGGTGCCGAATACTACATTTCAACGCCATTTATTCCACAAAACAATGCAGGAAGAGGGCAAGACTGTTGCTCAATTTATGACGAGACTCAGACAGGTGTCTGTAGGATGCAAATATGTGGCTGCTGATGAGGAAAACCAGATATTGGATCAGGTTATCCAGCATTGCAGGTCAGACAGCTCAGGAGATGCTGCTAGATAAAGGGGGTGAGTTAAACCTTAATGATGCTTTGTCGATTGCAGCAGCACTCGACAAAGCATCAAGCTGTTGAGGGACAATTTCACAGCATGAAATTGAAAGATTCCAAGACTGGGCAAGTCTATCTGTCCGATGATGGACCAAGAAGTATGCCCGAACGTGAGATCCAGTGTTCCATGTGTGGCAACAAGGGTCACATAGGGAAAGATGCAGGTTGTCCAGCAAAAGGTAGAACATGTAGGAAATGTGGAGATAAAGATCATTTTGCAAAGAATTGTAAAAGTAAGGCCAGGGACAAGACAAGTGATTACAACAAGAAAGGGAAGTCCAGTGAAAAGAAAGACAGACTTTGGCTGAAAAAGGGTCACGTTCGTCACGTAGAAGGTGATTTCGGAAGTGATGAAAACAGTGATGAAGCTGGTGAGCATGCTGTTAAAAGGTTGCATTGAATGATAGCCATCATGAGAAAGTTGCAGTGAACATCGGAGGTGCTACAGTGCCAGTGATTGTAGATTCTGGTAGTGACAGCAACGTAATTGACAGATCACTTTGGGAATGCTTGAAACACCAATACATCAAGTGCATGTCAAGGAGGTGTAGTAGGAAGTAGAAGTAGCAAACATATCAGATGACATCATCATCCATGCATCAAGTCGTGAAGAGCATAACAGGAGGTTAGAAACATAGAAACATAGAAAATAGGTGCAGGAGGAGGCCATTTGGCCCTTCGAGCCAGCACTGCCATTCATTGTGATCATGGCTGATCGTCCCCAATCAATAACCCGTGCCTGCCTTCTCCCCATATGCCTTGATTCCACTAGCCCCTAGAGCTCTATCTAACTCTCTCTTAAATCCATCCAGTGATTTGGCCTCCACTGCCATCTGTGGCAGGGAATTCCACAAATTTACAACTGGGTGAAAACATTTTTTTCTCACCTCAGTCTTAAATGGCCTCCCCTTTATTCTAAGACTATGGCCCCTAGTTCTGGACTTGCCCAACATTGGGAACATTTTTCCTACATCTAGCTTGTCCAGTCCTTTTATAATTTTATATGTTTCTATAAGATCCCCCCTCATCCTTCTAAACTCCAGTGAATACAAGCCTAGTCTTTACAATCTACATGCCTAGTCTTTTCAAACTAGTGTTGACTAAACTTCAAGAAGCAGGTCTCAATGTGAATGAAGACAAGTGCAAGTTTGGAGTCGCTGAGATGGATTTAATGGGACACAGACTCACAAGTGAAGGGCTGAAGTGAAAGCTGTTGCAGATGCATGTAAACCTCAGAATGCAACCGAGATGAGGAGTGTTCGAGGACTGGTTTACAATTACTGTGCAAAATTCATTCCAAATTTTGCTACACTGACAGATCCGCTGAGAAAGTTGACCAGGAAAGACGTACCGTTCCAGTCTGGTAGTGAACAGAGACAGGCATTCAAATCACTGAAACAGAGTCTAGTGAGTGCAGAAACCCTTGGATATTATGATCCAGCTGCACCAACAAAAGTCATAGCAGATGATAGTCTGGTCGGCTTAGGAGCAGTGTTGGTACAGACACATGCAGATGGACCCAGAATTTGAGGAAGGACATCCTTGTGATTGAGGCAGTGCAGCGTAGGTTCACGAGATTGATTCCTGAGATGGCGGGACTGTCATATGAGGAAAGATTGAAAAGATCACAGGCATCCAGAAGTAGAGAGACAAAACCAATCCATAGAGAAGAGGATGTACGAATCGCCCATGCCGAAGGGAAAAGCTGGAAGGAGGCACTGTTAGCATACGTAGCTGTATATCGGGCAGTCGCTCACTCAACGACGTGGAAAAGTCCAGCAGAAGCTTTGCTTGGATGGAAAATTTGCAATAAAATACCAGGAGTGCGAGAGATCATGGAAGGTGTGGCAAAATGGTATGCCGACTTGAAACGAGGTGCCAGGCACACTGAAATAAGCCCTGGGGATGATGTGCCTGTGAGGTGAGATAATGGCATTAAGATAGACAGTTCTTACCATTGCCAGCCATACAATGTTGTATCAAGGAGTGGCAGCATGGTGACAGTCAAGTCTCCAGAAGGTGTTATCTACAAGAGAAATGTACCGAGCGTGAAAAAGTACATGTCCAGGGACACACAAAACGAGGTGGCCCAAAATCCACCAAGAGCTACTGATTCAGAGGGGCAAGAGGACATTTCCGTGGTGGTGACCATAATTCCAGAGGCAGCATGCTGCAACGCAGGTGGTGAGCAGAGATGGTGTCTGGGTGACAACACTTTGGCAGATTCAACAGTATCTGATGCTTCTGTGCCAGCTGGTAGACCAAACTGTGAAAGGAGAATCCCCAAGCGATACGACGCTTAGATTATGATACTGTTTAGTATGATACTGTTTATTATGTATGATATTGTTTATTATAATACTGTTTATTATGAGCAAGGAGTTTATTAAGGTTACAAGAGTCTAAAAAGTTGCATTTGTTTTGTAGTTGTAATGCATCTGTTTCCTGAGTTATTGGAAAACAAATGAAAATACAAATATGTTTAGTAAGAATTTAATTGGAAAGTGTATTAGAAAGAACACATATTAATTTAAAGTTTAATTCTGGTAAAGGAGGGATGTGTCATGATGATGATATTCAAATATCATGACCTTTGAATCATCTGACTTGGAGGTTAAATCGCATGTGCACTGTGTAAGCCAAGGCAGGAGGTCATGGCTGAGTGAGATAATAAACACGGAGACCAAGGAATGTAACCTATAAATATTGTGTCAGTATTATTATTATTCCACATCTGAGGCCAGGATGTGACAGACATCACTGCAGATGTTTCTCAGGGTGGTGTCCATGTTCAACCATTTTAACAAGTTGATTCATAGAAAAACATAGACAATAGGTGCAGGAGGAGGCCATTCGGCCCTTCGAGCCAGCACCGCTCGGTGTCGATGTAATTCCTCCTGAGATGAAAGTAACTATAATTTTTGAACAGGACAGTTGTTTTGTCAACATTGACAATGTATTGCACATGTTCTGATTGTGTCAGCCACTTTCTTACAGATATTTGCATTGATTTACTCTCATCTCTGCCTTCCTTCTAATGTCATGAATTTTGCTGTTGATTGCACAATGTTCTACTTAAAACTCGGCAGCAAATGATGCAGTCCATGCCCACATGCAGCAAGACCTGGACAACATTCAAGAGATAGAAGGAAATGAAGATGATAGAATCTTAAGCAAAACACAAGCTGCTGGAATGACTCAATGTATCACGCAGCATATCTAGAGGACATGGATAAGCAACATTTTGGGATGTGTCCCTTGAGGCAATAACCAGCTTCACAAAAAAGAGAGTTTAACCACCTGCACTTAATATTCAATAGCATTACCAATGGCACGACTCATGATCAACAATTAAACCAGCCATAGAAGTATAGTGGCTACAAGGCTGGAAATTCTGTGGCAAGGGATTCACTTTCTGATACTCCAGGGTATTTCTACCATCCATGAGTCAGAGAGTTTGGGAAGGTGATAGAATATATCTCAATTGCCTTAATGTGTGTAGCTCTAAAAACACTCATAAAGCTTAACACTACCATGGACAGAGTAGACAACCAGATTGGAACTCTTTTCATCATCTTGGGACGGCACAGTAGTGCATCATAACTACTGTGAACTGTGTTTAATCCTATCTTCCAGAGCTATCTGCGCAGAGTTTGCTTGTTCTCCCTGTCAATGCCTAGACTTACTCTAGGTATTCTAGTTTCTCCTTTATCCTGAAGATGTGCTAGTTGCAAGGTTAATCAGCTATTATATATTGCGGGTGGGCAGAGAATGTGAAAGAATAATCAATGTGAAGAAGGGTCCCGACCTGACCCATTGAGTTACTTCAGCAGTTTGGGAATTGTTATTGGTATAGGTTTATTATTGCCACATGTAACAAGATACAGTGATAATCTTTTTTGGGGATTCCTCAGTGATTTAACAAGATTTGATGGGCCAATTGGTCTCCTTTCCTGCCGTGAGGAAATATGAGAAATAAACGTAGCAGCATTTTTAACCAATGAAGAACTGGAGCAGATGAATAAAATGGCTCATGAATATGTTCTCAAGCTCAACCAAGGATGAACAATAAATGTTGTTCTTGACACATGAGAAAAAGAATCAGAAATGTTTTTTTAGTTTGTAGCAGAAAATATAATATTATTAGTACTCATTAGCACATTTTTAATTGACTAATAAATCCAAAAGTACATTCAATTTCACCAGTTGGATGATAGTAATGCTGATTAGATCTCTAAGAAAACCCATATTATTTTCATAGACTGATTCTATAATCTGTACCACCAGATGACTGCTCATCATGATCTCACAACAACATATTTCTTCTTTCCTTCTCTACAACACCATACATTTTGTTTCAAGAAATCAAACATCGCAAATATGTTTAAACAAGGCACAAACTTTCTGGTTCATCTCCCAGACCTAAAGCACAATTAGTAGCAAATATCCAGTTCTAGGTTTCACAATATATTCTTTAAATAATGGATGTAAAAGGAAACAAGTCACATTTAGCATCCCCTTAACACCCACCTTCTGCAAAAATCCCCCATGCAAACTAGTAGGTTGCTGACCTTCATTTGAGGAACATACAGGTGACCCTTCAGGTTGGCATCCAGCTGCTCCACATCTTGACAATGAGCCTTAAACCACTTCATCTCGGCCAGGACTTTCAATGTACGGTCAGACAACCACAGATATATTTGTGGGGCGAAATGTATAGGAGCAAGGATGCCATTTTCCTGGAAGATGATAAGAGATCTTGTCAAGAATCATTGCCATCTTCATAATCCTGGTAAGCTATTGGAAAGTGGATTGTTAGACTCCTCAGAAGCCCCAGAGGTTCTTTTTAACATTTGCGCCCACATCCATGCCAACATGGGAGGTCTACACAGTTCAGGCTGTCGGCAGTGGTAAAGGATTTTCTGATTACAAATGCAAGCAATTACTTCAGGACATTTGAGTCAGACACCAACAATGTATTCTGCATGTGTATGCCATTTTGAAAACAGTTTCCTTACACACATTTTTTTTTGTTGCAGCGTGGTCCATTCATTTAGGATAACCTGCTACATTCTCCATTGAATTGACTCGCATAGCTTGTTAATTTTTGTTCGTGATGCATTGTGGTGCATCTTCACATTGCCCTTTTGGAATCAATGTGGCTCGCTGGAAATTAGCTGCAATGGGAAGAGAGTACAATGAAAAGTCAACATCTACAGTGTATTTTTCAAATGTATTTTTGGCTTTGTTTTTATATTGTTCCACGTTTCACTTAAATGTTCTTGATTATTAATTTTATGTATTCATTGAGCAGAATAATATGATACAGAACCAATTCTTTTCTTATAGACAAAAAGGTACAGGTATGCATATCAATTAAAAATTAAGCTACATTTATCAACATTTTTTTTCATCCATACATCTCTACATAAAGGTATAAAATCAATGTTAAATCAATATATGTTTTTTAAAAAATGTATAATGTATACAGTGTGTATACACTGTAAACTAGTGTATAGTTTATTTCATATACACTAAATAAAATAAAAATTTGAAAATCTAGTTTTTAACTTTTTGGAGGTGCCAATATGCCATACCAATGTGTACTGTCATGAAAAGCACATTGTTCACAATTAATCTAATGACACACCCAGTTGACATCACGCTAAACTAATAGGTTACTTTGTCCATTTACTTCACAGTCTCTCTTAGGTGCAACGCTGAATTCACATGTGAATTCACTTTACCAGGTAAGCCTTCTGATGGGAGCTAATCAACGGCACTTTAAACGAATGAAGAGGAAAGCAGAAGAAATAGAAGTCAAACTTGACAAAATTGATCCCATTTTGCCGTATTGTCATTCAAAAAGAAATTTGCTCATCTTTTAACTCAGCACCAATTTCCTGCACAATTTAAATATTCTTTGACTCCCTTTGATCTAAAAATCTAGTGATCTCTGTTTTGAATATACTCGGTAACTAAGTCCACACAACTCTGACTTATTATTCCAAAGATCCTCTTGTGGTGGACACCACCGGAGGGGCAGAGGCAGACATAAAAAGTAAAATCAATAAGGCTCGGGTGGTGTTTAACATGCTCATGAAGATCTGGAGCTCAACACATATCTCAATCAACACCAAAATACGCATCTTTAACTCAAATGTGAAACAGGTGATGCTGTATGTGTCAGATACATGGAAAATAACAAAACACACTGTTTTGGCTGCAAACATTCATTAACACCTGCCTTAGGAGAATAGCATCGATTAACTGACCATATGATCCCAAAACAACAAGCTTGCTCTCAACATCAGTAAAACCGAGGAACTAATTGTGACTTTAGAAAAGAAGGGCAAAGGATCCACAAACTTGTCTCAACTCAACGGGACAGGCACCTGTCTGCATCGACGGAACAGTGGTGGAGAGAGTCAATAATTTCACATTCCTGGGAAAAACAACATTACAGCACATGGGAAGGGGGTAGATTAGGGATTATTTAATGGTCAAAAAACAAGGAGTAGGAATAAATATGTCGGAAGGAACTGCAGATGCTAGTTCATACCTAAGATAGACACAAAATGCGAGAGTAACTCACCAAGGACTTTAGTTTCTCCACAAAAAAAAAACAAGACACAAAAATATTTAATTTAATTTCTGTGTTATTCTCATATTCGTCAAGTTCTTCTGTCTCAAATCTATAAGGGACCTAGATCAAATTTTGTTTATCTTTTTAAAAAGGTTGTTTTTGTTTATCTGCTGGTTTATTCTCATACTCTAGTTTCCCTTTCTTCTCAATTCCTCTGTCCAACTTTAATGAATTGTGATTTTATTTTTCAATTTTAGAGACTACTGTTTGGCAATGCAATTAGTCTTTTTTCCCCATGAACATAATTTATTTAATCTAATAGCATCTTACATTTTGTCACAGTTCGATCACTTTTGCTGCATTTGGTCTAAAGTGAAATAACTTTGTGGGAAACTATATATAAATGTTGTGCACTAATTTTTAATAAATTTTCCCAATCTACCATATCACACATAATTTTCAAGTTTATTTTGTTTTGATTTAAGGCCTTGATTTTAAATTAACCAAACTAAGTTTCAATCTTACTGTAAAATATAATCACTTATCCATGAGGGCTTCTCACCTGCAATATTATGAATGAAAAAGTAACAAAGAAATCTGCCAATTCGCATGTGGCTGAAGTAGTAGTACAAAGATGAACCTTGTGGTTCTGCCTTTTATCGAATATTCCTTATATCCCTTCAGCGGGATATTCTTTTGACCCAGGTCAACTGGATCTTCCCTCTTCTGCACAAATTTCACTGAGTCCCAACATATGGTCTTAATCCTGCATCTAAACAGGCAATGCACCATCAGAGATCAGCATTTAGGCTTGTGTCTACTCCCAAATGACACTGCCCTTATCTCTACCATATATCGGTCCCAAACTTGCATGCTTCCAAGATGGCGCCCAACCCAGGCAACTATTTGTGCGCTAGCCACTGAGGCAGATCTAGAAACTCATATTACAATACCTCAACTCCCTTAAAACTCTATTCAAGAGTCAAGAGTCAAGAGTGTTTTATTGTCATATGTCCCAGATAGGACAATGAAATTCTTACTTGCTGCAGCACAACAGAATATATAAACATAGTACATAACGGGAGAAGCAAAAAAGTTCAGTGTGTATATACAGCATGTATCTATAGACTGTAAATGGCACTGTATTCGTACAGCATGTATCTATACACTTTAAATGGTTCGATTGTAATTGGGTATTGTCTTTCTGCTGACTGGTTAGTATGCAACAAATGCTTTTCACTGTACCTCGGTACATGTGACAATAAACTAAACTGAAAAACTGAACTGAAACTGCCCGGCCTTCAGTAGCACACAGGTCTGTGGTCATTTTGCTCATCCTCATACTGTCATCTACAGAGACTGCAAGAAATTTGGTACTGTTGGACAATGATTGAGGCTCCGCTAACCCAACCATCTGGATCCCCAAACTTGCATTACTTGTCTTCATACCCTCCAGTTCTTGTTGGCTAACCAGAAGTATGAACTTTTCTCCTCCTAGTTGCATTGATGTATACAAATCCCATGTTCTCAATCTGAGGTGATGTTTATCAAGCTTCACTGCAAATGTCATCAGATCTGACACACTGCAGCTGCAGCACTTGTGTACATTCCATTCTTCACAGATGCTGTTAATAATATTTTTATTAGATGTAGTAATTTCCAAATAGTAAAACAAATTTACAAATACCAACGTAATTCAGTAAATGTACAACTATCATATTCGCTATTATTATCTTCTGTTTTTTAGAAATAAAGAAAGAATAAGAAAAAAGGAATAGACTTTAAATCGAAAAAAAAAAGGAAAGAAAATGATTGTGTTTGAATAATAAAAAAAGATAAAAAGTCAAAGAAAAAAAAAAAAAAAAGAAAAAGAAAACAAACACTACTTAGTATATATCTATTCAGTATATATATATAATTCCCCTTTATGAACAATATATGGTATAATATGAATATTTAAGATAGAAACAACAAAATGTATTGTAATTATAACGTCGTATTGCGGAGACGTGTACACAAAACCCAATTAGAAAATCCATATTTTTTTCGTCAAATCCTGTCTAGTACCCATTGAGTAGTAATGCCAAGAACAGCTAGCCCTTCTAATATTGTATATATGGAGACCATATTTGTTCAAAGATTTCACATTTGTCCATTAGGACAAATCTGATTCTTTCCAAATACAAAGTCTCCAACATCTCTGCTGTCCACATTTTAATTATGGGGGTTAATGTTCCCTTCCAAAATTTCAATATTATTTTTTTCCCTATTATCAAACAGTAATCTAAGAAAATTCTTTGATTTACTGTTAATACGCATTGTGAATCCGGAATTCCTAATATTATTAACTTTGGTTCTGGATCCAGTTTAACTCTAATATTCTTCACAGATGCTGCCTGACTTGCTGCATATTTCCTTTAATCTTATCTGGTCTTTATTTCAACTAAGAAAGTAGGAAGTAATGAAACACACAATTTATGCAAGCAATGGTTTTGGCAAATTAATGTGTCAGCTAGTTATAATTACAACCATTATAATCCCCTTTTAAGCAAGATAATGTTAATGCACATCTTCAATGCCATTATGAAGTACTCCAAATTTATCTCAAGAATTCTGGACAAATTCAAATGGAATGGACCAGGTCTTTACCATGCATTCACATTAACTTCAACACTTAACAAATTTGAAAAAAAAATCTTTAATAGCAAAGAGGAAACAAAACTTGGTGTAAGATTCTTAACCATTTGTGTGACAATGCCATTCTCTGTCATTTCCTGGCAATGTTTAGTTTAGTTTAGTTTGGAGATACAGCGCAGAAACAGGCCTTTTGGCCCACTGTGTCCGCTCCGACCAGCAATCCCTCCACATTAACACTATCCCATGCACACTAGAGACAATTTACAATTTTATCCAGCCAAATTGCCTGCAAAACTAGGTCACAGGAAGAACGTATAAACTCGGTATAAACAGCGCCCAGGATCAAGCGCTGTAAGGCAGCAACTCTACCGCTGCACCACAGTGCCATAGCGTGCCATGTTGTTTACAATAGATTTGATTTTCCTTCCCTGCATTGATGTAGACAGCCCCTACAGCCACAGAAAAAAACTATGAATTCATCCGAGTTGTCCTGGCAATCTGAATTTGTGTCCTGTTGCAACAAAAGTGAAATATCTGCTCAGACTCGCATGTGGATGGGAAATATGAGTCGTTCTATATTTTTTCAGATGCCTTAATAACTCTATTTTGCCTGAAGTTTATTTTTATTACTATTCAACATTATACTGCTTCCTATGTAAGAAGCTCCAGGAAACTTACATTAAGTAGATTTTTTGAGGTATTAAAATCAGAATGCTTGCTGAAATATATATCAAAGATTCATGCTGTTTAATGCTTCTACTTAAAGTCTATCCAGCCTCCTGCATTTCACAAAAAAAGATTGAAATTGGAAATACTTTTTTCCCTGTGGTATCAGACTAATAGGTAACCATTTTGCAAAAGCAATCTTCAGCTAGCAGTAGCAGTTTGGTGTTACATTTCAAATTATTAATATGGGTGACAACAAAATCAGGAATTCTTCAGGCGCCAGAAGAGTCTATTCATCTCATTTTACATAGCAATGGAGAGGGCACAGATTAGGAACCTTCAAGTCAGAGGATATCAATTTGTCTTCAATAGCACAGTAATTGCTGCCTTACGCACCACCCAATTTTACTATCCATCGAAGTCAACAGCAAACCAAATTGTCCTTGGTGCAAATGAAAGGCGGCAGGTTCACTATCCCCCTGTTTGCGCTGTCATTCAAGATGAATTTATACATAAATATCCTCTTCCCAAAATCATAGTGAGTGAGTGGAAAATCAAGTCCAATTTAGTGGAAAAGATAGAAATGAAGGTTATGAAATGGAAGACAAATGAGACCAATTTTCCCATGGCTTGAACTGAGGAGTGGTTATTTATGGCAAACAAAGCAAAAATGCAAGAATTGGATCTATTTGGGTTTATCTTTTGGAAACTTTTTAAAGCCTCTTCTTAAATAACACTTCCCCCTTTATAAATATTAACATTTCCTTTTGTAACTTTGCCACTTCTCTCCTTTCTGTAACAAATACTTGCTTTATTTCTAATGTTTCCCTGTCCTGATAAAGGATCATTAACTTTTGACATTAACTTTTTTTAAATGTTGATGCTAGGATAGATGGAGAGGCAGGCAGTGTAGAGGAAGCAAGGACTCTGCAGAAGGACTTAGAATGGGCAGAGAAGTGGCAGATAAAATTCAGTATAGCAAAGTGCTGAGTCATGCGTTTTGGTAATAAGAATAAAGGGGGTGGATTATTTTCTAAATTGAGAGATAATCCAGAAACCGGAGGTGCAAAGGGACTTGGAAGTGCTGGTGCAAGACTCCCAGGGGGTAGTGGGGGTAGTGGGGGGTGGGGGGGAGGGTTGGCAGTGCACCATCATCTCCACAATGGCAGGAAGGAATAATAAATAAATGCTTGCCCTTCCAGAAACACCCAGAACGTGAAATATATAGTTATTAAAAGTCAATTACCTACACCAAACATTGTAGGCCAAATGACCTGTTCCTGTGCTATAATGTTCTATCTTTTATGTTCTAACTGCCTCATGGCTCCATCCACTACATGCATTACTGTGACTCAAGATGCCAACTTGCTGCTGCCTTGTCCAACAATTTAGCGAGGGTTGTTAAACGTAGCTCATCTTATGCATGCAAACATCTGATAAGGAATAATAAAATAGCATTTTATTTTTAATTCTGTGCTCAATTATTAGACCGAAAGCCACAAACTGCATTTATTGTAGCACCTTGGTAAAATATTGTAAGATGCTTTGCAAGGGCATTATTAGATACAACCTGCCACCAAACCATGTAAGGAGATAAAAAGGCTGGTGATCAATAGCTTAATTAAAAACATCTGTGTTGAATTAAATAAATTAAAGAGAGGGATCTAGGAAACATGCAAGCTGAGGAAGAGACTTCTAGAGCTTAGACAATGAAAAACAGGGCAAATGGTAATGCAGGTAGGAATTGATGGAGCAGAAAATACATGAAGGATTGTAGGTAGTATTGGTTACCAAGGCAGAGATGATTAAGATCATAAAGTAATTTGAACATAAGGAGAAATATGTGGATTAATGGGATTTGGGCCCAATATAGGTCTGCAGGAAATGTGTAGAAAAGAACTGCAAATGCTGGTTTAAATCGAAGGTAGACACTAAATGCTCGAGTATGTCGGGCTGTTGTTCATAGACCACAGCTCGGTGTTTAATACCATCATCCCCTCCAAGCTGGTTATGTGAGGAGGTGTGGTGATTTGGAGCTCCTGTACACACACAAGAACTAGTGTGTTTTATCATCTTTATGGAATTTGGAGGAGATATAGCTTTAAACATCTTTGTGTATTGCTGCAACGCTGCAGAGACTTGCTTTAAAGTTTTCTGCTTGTTTTGGGACTGCGAGAAGTCTTATCAATTGACTGTGTGGCTCCCACTATGGTGGCTGGCAACCTGCCAGGAATCTGTTTGAGAACCAAAAGAGGGGAGAAAAATGTTTTTGGACTTGTACAACTGCATCCAGAACAACCCCCTTACTGCCTCGTCAGGGGTGGCCGGCCCGGTCTGATTTTCGTGTGGTGTGGGAGGTTTTCTGCGCCTGCACCATCTCAACCTTCTTTTGTGGCCTTAGAGCCTGGAGCTGACGACGAAGCCTCCTTTCTCTCGGCAAGACCGGAGATAAGAGGCTTCCAACAACAAGACTGCAGGCAACTTTTGTTACTGTAGGAGCGGCGAAGAACAGCTGGGATTGCCTGTGAAGGTCAGCAGTACACCAGGGAATGCAGGAGAGCTGAGATAGTCCGGAGAAGAGGTGGTGACGCAGCAGTTTTTCAGGCGAGCTGCCATTATCAGTGTTCGAGGCGACACCACTTGCCTCCCTCCCTCAAACTGTTCCATTTGTTTTAGTCTTTGGGCTTGGCCTCAGGCCATTTGGACTGTCTGTGTCTCAGGCTTTATATAATTGATATGTTTTAAATTGTAGCACCTGATGCTATGCTGGGTCAGTGTTCTGGGGGAGCAGGGCCTTCCAGGAGCTATGCAAAGGTGGCTGCTGTCCTGGGGGCCCTGTTCGCCATGAGGAACCTGCTTTTCGAGCATGGAATAAGGTGCTACTTGCCCCTTAATATGAACCTGGAAGGCTGTTCGACTGCCATGGTCTTGGCGGCCAAGCCGGCAGGCATCCTGTATGTGGGAAGGATGTTTGGCATGGCCATGTTCTTCCTCAAGTCTGTTGAGGGGGTGAACACGACAGTGAGTAAAGGGATCTCAGTGGAGGGGACATTCTTGCAGGTCGAGCTATTGGCGACCACCGAGCAGCGGGTTGGGCCTGTCCAATGTCCTGCCCTGCTTCACAAATGAGGCCCACCTTCACACCCTGGGGAAGGTACTCGCAGACATCGCCCCGATATCCCAGAGCTTCCGCAGGAAGGCACTGTGGCACGTTCTTTCCCTCCGGCGCCAGCTGACGATGTTGCTGGCCCGGGAGGAGGTAATTAACTGGCGCTTCTGTGTCCAGCAGGATGGCTGTGATTTCACCGTCTTCTGAACATCGGAGCGCCCAAGCTGCCACGCTTGTAAGGAAGTGGGGCATATTCGGAGGATTTGACTCAAATCCTGGGCGGGGGCCTCTGGTGCCACTAACCCCCCCCCCCCCCCCTCCCCCCACTCCCACCCCCTCTGTAGCTGAGACAGGGAACCCTGGGGTGGCACAGAGCATGGGTGGCAGTGGGGAGGGTCAAAAGAAAGGGAGCAAGGTGGCGAAGAAGTTGAAGCACCTGGAGAACAAAACCCCCAGGGACAAGAATGATCCACCCATCCCGTCACCTCCCATTAGGGAGTTTGTAAGCCCCATAATCCAAATGGGGGCGGTGGGGATCAGGCGGGAGGAGGGGGTGCCACAGAGGAAGGTTGATCAGGTGACCCCAGAGTCTGTGAGCTCCTCCCCATCGAAAAAGAGAAGGAGGAATCTCTCTAGGGAGGAGCGAAAGGGGGATAAATGGGAATCCTCCTGGGGGGAGGGGACTACTGTCGTGGAGGAAGATTCCCGCCCTCTGGTTCGGGCCACGGTCCCATGTTCTGAAGGGGGTTCTAGGGAGGGTGGCGATAGGGACCACTTGGGTGATATGGTGCAGGGGGAGATTCCTGTTGGGGAGGTAGTCCCGCATCAGGCACCCGAGAAAGTCCAGGAGCAACCCACCCAGGATGAGGCGCAGAGCAGGCCTCTGGAGGTAGAGACTGTAGGTGGGGAGAGGGTTGGGGAACCCACCCCCTCTTCCTCTGGACCTGGATCCTTGGTCGATGGTCTTGACTCCCTGGGTACATCAGGGGAAGGCCCCTCTGCCACTGACCCCAGAGTTGGGACCGAGGTGGAGGTGAGACCAGTTGGTGGGGAAGAGGCAACCGTCGCACAGGGTGAAGCAGGAGTATCCAGCACTAAGGGTGTGTCTGGGGATGGTGTCTCCAGCTGCAGTGAGCAGGTGTAAGGGGCCTCATCGGACAGTGAGTCAATGGATGCTCTCGCTCCCCCCGATGCCAGGTACAAGAGGGCTTTGCCAGAGCCAGATGCTTGCCCTTTACTGGGGTTGTACAGTAGTTATTAGAATATTTGTAAAATTGTTTGATGATTTTGTTACATGGTGGTGGGTATGTCACCACGGTTTGTTTTGTTTTTATTTGCTTTTTGTATCATGTTGGAATTTAAATAAATTATATTTTGATTTAATAAAAAAAAAAATAAATAAAGAAATATTTACCAAGCTCACAGATCTGGGTCTCTGCGCATCCCTCTGCAATTGGATCCTTGACTTCCTCAACCACAGACCACACTCTGTCAATATTGGTGGAAATGTGTCATCCCCAATAACAAACAGCACGGGAGCACCTTAAGGCTGCGTGCTCAGCCTCCTATATTCATGACAGTGTAGCCGGACATAGTGCGAACTCCATCATTAAGTTTGCCAATGACACCACTGTTGTAGAACAAATCACTGATGGCAATGAGTCGGAGTATAGAATTGAGATCGACCGATTGTCCAAATGGTGCCAGCACAACAACTTGGCTATCAACATCAGCAAAATCAAGGAACTGATTGTGGACTTTGGAAGGGGTAGGATGGGGACCCACAATCCCGTTTATATCAATAGGACAATGGTGGAAAAGGTCAAGAACTTCAAAGTCCTGGACGTGCATATTTCCAAAGATCTTTCCTGGTCCCAGCACACTGATGTGTTAATCCTGGTCAAATTGGGGAGGCCAGGACCCTAAAATTGAGTAAAGGCTTCAGGGCTGCTAGGGCATTTGGTCAATTTAAAAGTGTTTTCCTTAGAAATGGGACAAGCTGCAGAGTGGTGCCAGTTTGTCTAGTGCCTAGATTCGAGCTGTAGGAAGAGATGGGGATCATCTGCAGACCCTGACAATTAGGTGCAAAATGGATGAATGCAAACCAGACATGCACATTGTAAATAATGTGGCAAAGCTTTACTTTGCTGAATGTTGATTGGATTAAGTGTTGAGCCTTGTCTGGTTTTCTTGCATATCCGGGCAAATGTTTGTCTCCTTTAAGAAACACTGTTTGAATACAATGTATTAGCCACTGTATTATTGGGTTAGGGAAATGCCTGTCATGTATTGATGAGGGTAAAGCAGTGGATGTTGTCTATATGGATTTCAGTAAGGCCTTTGACAAGGTTCCCCATGGAAGGATGGTTAAGAAGGTTCAATCTTTGGGTGTTAATGGTGGAGTAGCAAGATGGATTCACCAGTGGCTGAATGGGAGATGTCAGAGAGTAATGGTGGATGGCTGTTTGTCAGGTTGGAAGCCGGTGACCATTGGGGTGCCTCGGGGATCTGTGATGGGTCCACTGTTGTTTGTCATGTACATCAATGATCTGGATTATGGGGTAGAAAATTGGATAAGTAAGTATGCAGATGATACTAAGATAGGTGGTGTTGTGCATAATGAAGTAGATTTTCAAAGTCTACAGAGAGATTTGGGCCATTTGGAAGAGTGGGCTGAAAGATGGCAGATGGAGTTTAATGCTGATAAGTGTGAAGTGCTACATCTTGGCAGGACAAATCAAAATAGGACGTACTTGGTAAATGGTAGGGAATTGAGGAATGCTGTGGAACAGAGGGATCTAGGAATAACTGTGCATAGTTCCCTAAAGGTGGAATCGCATGTAGATAGGATGGTAAAGAAAGCTTTTGGTGTGCTGGCCTTTATAAATCAGAGCATTGAATATAGGAGTAGGGAAGTAATGTTAAAATTGTACAAGGCATTGGTAAGATCAATTCTGGAGTATGGTGTACAGTTTTGGTCGCCTAATTATAGGAAGGATGTCAACAAAATAGAGAGAGTACAGAGGAGATTTACTAGAATGTTGCCTGGGTTCCAGCAACTAAGTTACAGAGAAAGGTTGAACAAGTTAGGTCTTTATTCTTTGGAGCACAGAAGGTTAAGGGGGAACTTGATTGAGGTCTTTAAAATGATGAAAGAGATAGACAGCGTTGATGTAGATAAGCTTTTCCCAATGAGGGTAGGGAAGATTCAAACGAGGGCATAACATGAGAATTAAGGGACAGAAGTTTAGGGGTAACATGAGGGGGAACTTCTTTACTCAGAGTGGTGGCTGTGTGGAATGAGCTTCCAGCAGACGTGGTGCAGGCCGGGTCCATTTTAACATTTAAAAGTAAAGTGGATAGGTATATGGATGGAAGGGAATGGAGGGGTATGGTCTGCAGGTAGATGGGACTAGGGGAAAATAAATGGCCGGCACGGACTGGAAGGGCTGAGAGGGCCTGTTTCCGCGCTGTAATGGTTATATGGTTATGTATGGGGTTAATCGATATCTATAATTGGATTGTAAAGAGACCACCCCCATGTGGTTCAGCCCCTCGAGGTCCAGGGACCTATAAAAGTCCGCTACCACGAGGTTCTGTGTCGATCTTCTGGGAGAGCGCTTAGGACTGCGTGACCTTCTGGGGTGTCTCTGTTTGAGCGAGGCCAAGAGGGCTTGATCAGGCAGATATGAGGATCGAACCCGAGGTGGTTAGGTACAGTAGTGGGAGCTGTAATTGTGTTTTGAAAAAAAGATTAGATGCGCAAGTGCTTGACAGTGATTTTTGACTGAAACTAGACTGAGGGGAAGCTTAGAACAAGCAGTTTACAGATACATTTATAATGAAGGCATATCAGCACCTCTACATCCTGAGAAGATTACGGAGAGTCGGTATGTCAAGGGGGACTGTCTCGAACTTCTACAGGTGCACAGTAGAGAGCATTCTGACTGGTTGCATCGTGGCTTGGTTTGGCAACTTGAATGGCCAGGAGCGGAAAAGAATGCAGAAAGTTGTGATCACTGCCCAGTCCATCATCGCTCTGATCTCCCCACCATTGAAGGGATTGAAGGAAGAAGGTACAGGAGCTTGAAATCTGGACCATCCAGGTTCAAGAACAGCTTCTTCCCCACAGCTATCAAGTTACTGAATACAACATTAAACTAGCTCTGAACAATAACTCTATTGCACCTTATCTGTTTATTTTTTGTGTACATATATGGTCTATGGTATTATAGACACACTGAACTTTTATCTCCTATTCTGTATTATGTTTACATATTCTGTTGTGCTGCAGCGAGCAAGAATTCTATTGTCCTATCTGGGACACATGACAATACAACTCTCTTAACTCTTGATTCTTGACTCTTAACTCAGCGGGAAAGGCAGCATCTCTGGAGAGAAGGAATGGGTGACACAAAATGCTAGAGTAACTCAGCGGGACAGGCAGCATCTCTGGAGAGACCCATTCCTTCTCTCCAGAGATGCTGCCTGTCCCGCAGAGTTAATCCAGCATTTTGTGTCTACCTTCGGTCTGCAGGAAGTTGGATACAATTCAATGTGATGCAGCAAGACTTTTCACTGAACTTTAGCCTCTGGAGGGCCAAAGATGAGAGGATTTCCTGAAGCATAATTGCAATCCATAGAAGTATCCTATGTTTTGTACGGTCCTCCTTCTCCATGCAACGATATGTGGGGTTATCTAACTCCAGCACTGTTAAATCTAAATCATTTGTAATTCTGAGAAATACTATCTCTCCTTTCATAATCTTTGGGGAAATATTATGAACCAATTCATTCTTGAAGAAACTGAATTTATTTTTCAGTAACCATGGGTGAAAAGAAATACAATATTTATGAGAAACATGTTTTTTTATTGCATGTCATCGGGCATTATGTCACATTACAAAAACCTGCCACAAGCTATTTTGTTTCTTCACTGTGAAATGCTTATCTTTAATGGCCCTCATAAAATTAAGACCAGAATAGAAGCAGCCTTTAAACAATGACAGACACCATCACTTGATTCACTGCAATGTTCACAGTATGCATGCGGATATTAAAACAATATTATATTATCTACACATTCATTTGGGGTATTTCAGACTTCCTGCTTCTTGATCCTGTTGTGCAGGAATTACTGAAGTGCGGTCAATTCATGTCAAGTTTAATACCACTGTACAAACACAGGATAAATCAATGGGAGGCAAGAGGTTAGTGAAAAATAAACGATAGTGGGCCATTGGGATAAGAGCTAAATAGAGTTAAATATCCCTGATGTCAAGGTTAGTTTGCCTTTCATTTATCCACTGCCAAGTTTCTACCTCATTTTGTTGCAGGAATTAACTAGCATCTCAAAAAAATTGATTTCTGCTGATAAAATCGAGACCACAAAATGCACCATTGTATTGAATGATTTATTGTGTTTATTACCAAGAAATCATGCGTTACAATAGCAAACTGATTCTAATGAAACATCTGGTGTTCATGCATATTTGTGGAATGAGTCATGTTTGTCATAATATTGGTGAGGCCATTATCATGTCAGATAAAGTCAAAACGAGGAACTGCAGACGCTAGTTTACACAAAAGACACAAACTGCTGGTGTGGCTCAGTGGTTTAGTAGCATCACTAGAGAACATGGGTAGGTGACATTTCTGGTTGGTATTAGAATCTGCCAACTCTGCATTACTCTGACAACACGCCCTACATGATTAAAAGAAGACACAAAGCTGAAGAAGTGTCTGTTCTCCATTGGAATGCTGAGTCACTCCAGAGCTTTGTGTCTTCTTTTAATCATGTAGGGTGTGTTGTCAGAGTAATGCAGAGTTGGCAGATTCTAATATCAATCAAGAACCAATGTTAATTTGTCCAGAGCTACAAATGATGTTATCTATCTCTCTCTCTCCTTCCTTTCCAGTTGAATACACTGTAAACACTCTTACTTCCCATCAATGTTATTTGGAGAGATCCACAAAGTCTTTTACCCAGAATAGGAGAATCAAGAACCAGACGTCATACATTTTAAAGTGTGAGGGGAAAGATTTAATAACAACCTGAGGGGCAAATATTTCACACAGAGGATGATGGGTATATGGAATAAGCTGCCAGCCTATGTCTATAATAACATTTAAAAGACATTTAGACAGGTACATGGATATGAATGGTTTAGATTGATATGGGCAAAATGCGACCAAGTTGGACTAGTGTAGATGGGGCATATTGGTCAGCATAAGCAAATTGGGCCGAAGTAACTCGATGACACTGTGGGGCTCTAATTGGGATTCCTCAATTTGCAAAATATCTGCATTCCAGGGAAACACATGTAAAAAATCATGTTGTAAAAGCTTTTCCTACTAGTTTCAAAGTAAAAACTCTGATTGTGTTCTTGAGATTTAAAAAATCACTCATAGAAACCATAAACACCTACAAAAATAGATCAGCACAAGTAATTGAAATAAAATATAATTGTTTAGTGATATTTTGTTAATTTCAGGTAATTGAACACATATTTAATGTACCAATTTGGAGTACACCAAGTATGGGAAGGGAATGGAGGGGGTATGGTCTGAGTGCAGGTAGATGGGACTAGGGGAAAATAAATGGTCGGCACGGACTGGAAACATAGAAACATAGAAAATAGGTGCAGGAGTAGGCCATTCGGCCCTTCGAGCCTGCACCGCCATTCAATGTGATCATGGCTGATCATCCAACTCAGTATCCCGTACCTGCCTTCTCTCCATACCCCCTGATCCCTTTAGCCACAAGTGCCACATCTAACGCCCTCTTAAATATAGCCAATGAACTGGCCTCAACTACCTTCTGTGGCAGAGAATTCCAGAGACTCACCACTCTCTGTGTAAAGAATGTTTTCCTCATTTCGGTCCTAAAGGAATTCCCCCTTATCCTTAGACTGTGACCCCTTGTTCTGGACTCCCCCAACATCGGGAACAATCTTCCAGCATCTAGCTTGTCCAACCCCTTAAGAATTTTGTAGGTTTCTATAAGATCCCCCCTCAATCTTCTAAATTCCATCGAGTACAAACCGAGTCTATCCAATCTTTCCTCATATGAAAGTCCTGACATCCCAGGAATCAGTCTGGTGAATCTTCTCTGTACCCCCTCTATGGCAAGGATGTCTTTCCTCAGATTTGGAGACCAAAACTGTACGCAGTACTCCAGGTGTGGCCTCACCAAAACCCTGTACAACTGCAGTAGAACCTCCCTGCTCCTATACTCAAATCCTTTCGCTATGAATGCTAACATACCATTTGCTTTCTTCACTGCCTGCTGCACCTGCATGCCTACTTTCAATGACTGGTGTACCATGACACCCAGGTCTCGTTGCATCTCCCCCTTACCTAATCTGCCACCATTCAGATAATAGTCTACCCTCATGTTTTTGCCACCAAAGTGGATAACCTCACATTTATCCACATTGTACTGCATCTGCCATGCATCTGCCCATTCACTCAGCCTATCCAAATCACCCTGCAGCCTCCAAGCATCCTCCTCACACCTAACTATACCCCCCAGCTTGGTATCATCTGCAAATTTGGAGATGTTGCATTGAATTCCCTCGTCCAAATCATTAATATATATTGTAAATAGCTGGGGTCCCAGCACTGAGCCTTGCGGCACCCCACTAGTCACTGCAAGGCCTGTTTCCGTGCTGTAATTGTTATATGGTTAAGTGAATCATGTAAGATCCAAAGTGATCTTGTCAGGGTGTGTGAAGAAAGGAAATTTCCTTTTGGTATTGCTACCATGAACCTGGAATTAAGGGGTCACAGTTTTAAAATATGGACTTGTTCATTTAAATCAGAGGTGTAACATTTTTTTCTCCCTCAGAGTGCCATGAATCTTTGGTAATCTCTTCCTCAAAGGCATTTGGCATCTTCTTTAAGACAGGTCTTGACAAACAGACTCAGGAACAGCTTCTTCCCCACTTTCATCAGGTTTCTAAATTGTCCTTCCATAACCTAGGTTAGACCTCATTGCAGACATTGGACTTTATCTATGGAACATTTAACCTAAAAAGTAAATGTCATTATAGTGATAATTCATAAATCAGATGCCTGGACATCAATGAATACTTGCACAGGATCTGGCACGTGTCTTAGCCCTAAAAGTAACACTTCAGGATATTCAAAGAAACTATATATAAACATGAAGTGTTGTATTTTAATCAGAAGATTCCTCTTCTCAATCTAGTCTCCCAAAACACATATTTCCCACTGCCCCAAGTCAGCAAGATGGTGTTTAAGAAGAGTGAGCTCCCTCTCCATCTTTTTGTCGTGCACATGACAACCCCATCAGAGATCCCCTTGAATTCATTACACATGCCTATCTGTAATGAAAATATAAATCTGAGTGGCAGGCAAGGCAGGGATGGCAATTCAAGGAATCATACAGCTTGTATCAGTGATACTTGTTTAAATACACTTGTCAAAGATGCATTTGAGACCTTCCTGGGGCCAAGGTGGTCCCTAATGTCCAGGTTTAGGGTAGCACCCAGTTCCTGTACTCAGGCTGGTCTTTTGTGCTCAGATCCAAGAGGTATTCAGATCCGGGACCCAAGCTATTCCACAGTGATCGTTGATACCTAGCTGCTGGCCATACCCTGGGCTCCGGCCTAGGTTGTCCCTTTGCATTCAAGATCAAGGCCAATCTCTGATGCCCAGGCTCCATTGACCTGATGTCTAGATAGTTACTTGATTGAATAGATTGGCTGGTCCCTAATGATTTGACTCTTCCCTGTCTCTTAGCATAGTCTTATCATTGATCGACACAGGACCTCGTGGGTGTTGTGGGCCGAAGGGGCTGATTTCCAGAGAGCTAGTATGGACATTGTGGGCTGCATGGATTCTTGGGCTGGCAGCTCAGTCACTCAAGCCTGTTGTGCTGGCAGCTCACTCACTCACGACTGATGGGTTGGCAATTGACTCACAGCTATTCCTTGAAATTCCATTTAAAGCAGGGTGCAAGGCCACTAAATTCAAGTGCAGTTTCTTACCACTTCAAGCAGGGTGCAAGGCCATAAAATAGTAAGATTAAATGAGAACTTACCAGTTCGAAGTTTGATCCTTATTTTATGAGGAGTTACGTTGAGGGATTACGTGAAGAAGTCCCGCCAGGCGCATGCGCGTCATACTTCAAAGCAGCGGCGTGGAAACACAGAAAACACATATAGCCAAAGTAACATAGTAAGGCTTTAAGAAGACTAGAACTACCAGATGATCTCTTAGATTATGAGGGTGGGAGCGGAGGGCACGTAATCCCTCAACGTAACTCCTCATAAAATAAGGATCAAACTTCGAACTGGTAACTTCTCGTTTAATCTTACTATTTTACTTCGGAGTCACGTGAGTGACTACGTGAAGATTTCAAAGCTCTGTGTTTACATGCCGTAGATGCACTCCATAAGACAACTGCTTCGGTTGACACAGTAATAACAAATAATATATTGAACATTGCTTCAAATTATTCAATAACTATTTTTAATAATAATAATAACAAAACCCAGTAATAATCTCTCTATCCCAGGAGGAAATTACAAACAATGATATAAACAAAGCAAATGAATTAAATGGAACCCAAAACAGCATGCCCAAACCGTGGCACTGTCTGTACAGGTTTATCATAAAACTGTGAGAAAGTTGCTTCTCTAGACCATCCTGCGTCCGCGAGGATTTGGTATTGTGGCACGTCCTGAGCCTTCGCCGCGGATGTGGAAGCCGCCCTGGTGGAGTGAGATTTAAACACATGAGTGTCGACTCCAGCACAATTGAGAACCTGTTTCAACCAACTAGAAATAGTTTGTACTGACACTCTTTTATATGGCTTTTTGTGACTAATAAGCAGTCCTGTCTCAGAACCCCTGAGACTCCCTGTTAACTCAAAATATCGCCTTAAGTGTTTAACTACACATAACATTTGGTCAACAGGATATGCTTTAAACGTCACCTTGGTTCCTGCCATACCTGGCCTGCTTTGTTTGATTAAATCATAGACATAAAAAATAATGTCATCTACAGACAAATGCATACAATCTATTCGTAACAATTGTAATGTGTGCACACGTTGTGCTGAAACCAGCGCCATAAGCATAACCACTTTCAGAGTTAACCTCTGCAGAGACACCGAAATAATTAGAGCCCATTGCCGAAGCAGTGTGAGAACTACACTGATATCCCAGATTTCTGTATACCTGGGTTTAGGAGGGTTTTTGTTAAAAATTCCTCTCATAAATCGGGATACTAATGGATGAGCCCCGATAGGCTGTTGTCCTGCGGACTGCCTAACTAAGAGGACAAAGCACTCCTAGCACTATTAATAGCACTATAACTCAAATTCTCATCAAATGCTCATCAAATGCTCATCGGTTAGTTTGACTTCAGTGGTGGGCAAATTAATGGAATAGATACTTAGAGATAATATATATAAGCATCTGGATAAACAGGGTCTAATTAGGAACAGTCAACATGGATTTATGCCTGGAAGGTCATGTTTGACTAATCTTCTTGAATTTTTTGAAGAGGTTACTAGGGAAATTGACGAGGGTAAAGCAGTGGATGTTGTCTATATGGACTTTAGTAAGGCCTTTGACAACGTTCCTCATGGAAGGTTGGTTAAGAAGGTTCAACTGTTGGGTATAAATACAGGAATAGCAAGATGGATTCAACAGTGGCTGAATGGGAGAAGCCAGATGGTAATGGTGGATGGCTGCTTGTCGGGTTGGAGGCAGGTGACTAGTAGGGTGCCTCGGGGATCTGTGTTGGGTCCTTTGTTGTTTGTCATGTACATCAATGATCTGGATGAAGGGGTGGAAAATTGGATTAGTAAGTATGCTGATGATACCAAGATAGGGGGCGTTGTGGATAATGAAGAGGATTTCCAAAGTCTACAGAGTGATTTAGGCCAGTTGGAAAAATGGGCTGAAAGATGGCAGATGGAGTTTAATGCAGATAAATGTGAGGTGCTACACCTTGGCAGGACAAATCAAAATAGGACGTACATGGTAAATGGTAGGGAATTGAAGAATACAGTTGAACAGAGGGATCTGGGAATAACCGTGCATAGTTCCTTGAAGGTGGAATCTCATATAGATAGGGTGGTAAAGAAAGCTTTTGGTATGCCAGCCTTTATAAATCAGAGCATTGAGTATAGAAGCTGGGATGTAATGTTAAAATTGTACAAGGCATTGGTGAGACCAAATCTGGAGTATGGTGTACAATTTTGGTCGCCCAATTATAGGAAGGATGTCAACAAAATAGAGAGGGTACAGAGGAGATTTACTAGAATGTTGCCTTGGTTTCAACAGCCAAGTTACAGAGATAGGTTGAATAAGTTAGGTCTTTATTCTCTGGAGCTCAGAAGGTTAAGGTGGGACTTGATAGAGGTCTTTAAAATGATGAGAGGGGTAGACAGAGTTGATGTGGACAAGCTTTTCCCTTTGAGAATAGGGAAGATTCAAACAAGAGGACATGACTTTAGAATTAAGGGACAGAAGTTTAGGGGTAACACGAGGGGGAACTTCTTTACTCAGAGAGTGGTAGCGGTGTGGAATGAGCTTCCAGTGGAAGTGGTGGCGGCAGGTTCGTTGGTATCATTTAATAATAAATTGGATAGGCATATGGATGAGAAGGGCATGGAGGGTTATGGTATGAGTGCAGGCAGGTGGGACTAAGGGAAAAAAGTTGTTCGGCATGGACTTGAAGGGCCGAGATGGCCTGTTTCCGTGCTGTAATTGTTATATGGTTAAAATGCAACTTAGGAAGCACTCCAACACATCACTTATGCTTGCAGTATGATAAGATAAATTTGACTGTACACAAAACATCTCCCATTTCTTTATATGAACCATATATTGTTTTTCAGTACTATTCCTCCAAGCTGCAGTGATAACCTCCATGGTCCTGTCCGACAATCCAAGGCCTTGGAATGGTCTGTTCGGAACCTGCAGACCAACAAATTGATAGTCATGTAATGGGTGACTTTCTCCTGTAACCGGATGCACCAACAAATTACTGCAGCTGGGAACCATCATGAATGGCTGAGTACTCATCATTCTGAGTACCAATGGGAACCATGGTTGTGTTGGCCAATCTGGGTTCACCAAACGCCTGTGGCGGAGTCACGCTCTATTTTGGTTAAACATTTCGTAATCAGACAAAATGGAGGGAAAGCATAAAAGAATGATTGTCCCCAATGTAATGAAAAAGCATCCACAGCTATTGCTCCTGGATCTGGTTCCCATGAAACATATTTAGGCAACTGGTGATTCAGTCTGGATGCAAACAGATCAATATCTGGCAATCCAAATCAAGTGACAATTGTTTGAAAAACTTTAGAATTCAACATCCATTCTATATTATCATTTGGATTTTCGTAACCTTTGGTCTGCCACCACATTGTCTACCCCTGGCAGATAGATGGCCGAAACCCAAATGTTTCTTGAAATACACCAATGCCATATGAGATTAGCCATGCTGTCACATGAAACTGATCTCGCTCCTCCCATATGATTGATATATGCCACTGCCATAGTGTTATCAGTCTGGAGTTGAATGTGTAAATTATTCATTGTGGAGCAATATGCCTTTAACCCATAAAATGCCCCTGGTAATTCCAAATAATTTATTCCTTGTGTGCGAAGAATCAAACTTTCTTGTTCATTCCATCTACCTTCACAACTGGACTCAATGTCCGTAGCCCCCCATCCAAGAGCACTCACATCAGTCTGTAAAATGATTGAAGGTTCCTGCACCAAAATGTTATTGGTAGCTTGACTGACATTAACAATCCACCACTGCAATTCTGCTAGAGCTATGGCTGGTAATTGCATAACCCAATCAAAATTACCTGCATGCTCTTTTAGTGCTTGTTCTCTTGCTCTTTGCAAATGATGATAATGCAAAGGCCCGCACTTTACTGCAGGGAAAGCTGCTACCAATTTCCCAATGACCTTAGCAACTTCTTGGATGGAGGGATTAAGCTTTTGTGTGAGACAAGTACAGACCTCAGCAATATCCACAACCTTGACTGCTGGTAATGTTACTGTCATATGAACTGAATCAATAAGAAATCCCAAATACTGAATATTTTGGGTTGGCTGTAATTTGTACTTGGTTGGATGCACCAAAAACCCTAATGATTCAAACACATTTTTGGTTACGGCAACCGATTCCTCAGGTGACTCTTTAGTGTTGCTGATAATTAGGACATCATTTAAGTAAGCCATGACAATGTGATTACAGGCCCTTAACAGTCCCAGCAGAGGTTTTAGCAATTTAGTAAATAGCCTAGGTGCTGAGCTTAATCCATTAGGCAATGCTTTGTATTGCCACAGCTGTCCCATACAATTAAATTTCAAGTACCTGCGATAATGAGCATGAATTGGTACTGAATAATACGCATCTTGCAAATCAATAGTTGCCATATAACAACCTTGTGAGACCAGCTGTTTTGCAGTAATGAAGGTGTCCATTTTGAAATGTCTATAGAGTACTGAACAATTTAAATGAGTGAGATCCAAAATTACTCTACAACCCCCATCTTCCTTAGGTCTGGGGAAAATATTAGACACAAATTGTTGTGAATGAGTAATGGCTTTTTCAATCACTCCTTTTTTTATACAAATTCTTAATCTCTTCGTTTACCTGTTCAGTTTCTGAGCAGAAAACACCAACATTTTATTTGGCTTGTGCTACTGAGGTGGATCTATCCCAGAGATAAACTCAATGGTAGAAGCTGACACAGTATTTAGTATAAACATATCACATGTAATACAGCACCATTCATTGTAAAACAATTGTAATCTACCTCCAATAGGAGGTTGTGCACCAGAACCTTTAACAAAAGTTCCCTGTATCTCTGCAGTTGGCCTGAAAGCCTGCTGTCTCCTCACATTGGGGTAGAAGCCACTTTGTCTTGGTGAGTAACCTCGTTGCCCCACTGGCCTCCCCCTGCTCGGTCCAGCACCTGGATCCGATCTTCGAAACACAAACCCAGGTTTGCGAAAAGGTGGCCGTGATGTATTTGGCTTCATCAAACCAATTGTTTTCGCCTCGTCATCAATATCTCGTATCTGTTTGACAAGGTCCGTTCCAAACAGGAACTCAGTCGTTTGAATATTCGTTGCCTTACACAATGCAGCAAATTTTTGATTAAGAGTTGGTCTGATGGCGATTTTCCTAATGCAATTAACTTCAAAGTATGCATTGCATAACAGAGCAAACATGTCTTTTTGTGTTTGATTTATCATGGTCCCTTTGACCATAGTGCCAAATGCAGTAATTGTTGCAGCCACCAGTTGGAGGACGTGTTGATGACGAACCTCCTGTCCTCTCATAGCAGGACTCATGGGTGCCCAAGTAGCTGGGTTGACTATAGGCACTTTCAATGCTGCACAATTGACAGGTGTTTTGTACTTGTTGGTAGTCTCTTGCATTATAGCTTGCTGGAGCTGGTGAGACACTAAATAGCTAATGTTGTTTGCAAAGTACTCATCCATTGCCTCACCAGTCCCCTCCGGAATAGCAAAACTCATTGCAATATCCGGGACACCCAGAGCGTGGCTCTTGTGCTCTGGTGTTTGCACTTAAGCAGGGACACCAGACATGGGGTCAGCTGCATCCTGCCCTGCTTCTCCCAAGTCATATATTAGGGAGGCTTCCTTCAGTCCTAAACAAGTCGCAGGAAGGAAATCCCCTTGCTGACATTCCACATATTCCTCTTAATATGGGCCTTGTTGAACAGCTGCCTGGGGAATCACTGGGCCCGTAGCCCTTTGTTTTATCAGAGTTTGGAGCATTTTCTCCATATTCTGCATCCTCCCTCACATTCTTTTATTATCTGGAAGAGAGTCACATTCTTCTTCTTCAGATTCGTCTGATAACACAGGTCAATTAGATTTTCTTTTAGCCTTTCTATGGCTGTCGGTGGCCTCAGCCTCCTGAGTAACTGGAACTGCCGTGGAAAGTTCACTTTCTAATGAAACTGCTGTCGGTAAAATGGAACCCGGTATCGGAACCGACGTTGCCTCACTCATCTCCCGACCCAAACAATTAAGTGAATCTGTGGACCCACGCTTAGAACAAATTCTCCTACCTGACCGCTCCATACCACCAACTCCTACTGACGTCTCGAGCCAGCTTTACGGAGTTAAATACTCGCAGGCAAAGTTTTCGAAACCACTTACCTGTGAGTTGTCTACTTACCACTGGTGGAGCTGGCTCTCCAGTGTGATCAGTGCGACATGCGCGGACGTAATGACGAGCATGCGCCTGGCGGGCCTTCTTCACGTAGTCACTCACATGACTCCGAAGTAAAATTCAAGTGCAGTTTCATACCATTTCAAGCAGGGTACAAGGCCACTAAAGACAGCGAGTCATGACCTCTCCCTCCTCCTTCTTGCAGAGATTGAGCCATGCCCACACTTCTTGGATTTGTAATCCCCTCCCCTCCCACCAGAAGGGGCGTGGCCTTCATGGCATGATTGACAGGATAGAGAATTTCCACATTTTTAAACAATAATAACTTTTTTTTTTCATTGATGGGGAAAATCCTCGGCACCTGATGAGTGGAGGGGAACTCTGAGTCTTTATACTTTGGAGCACAGAAGGTTAAGGGGAGACTTGACTGAGGTCTTTAAAATGATGAAATGGATAGACAGAGTTGACGTGGATAAGCTTTTCCCATTGAGGGTAGGAAAGATTCAAACAAGAGGGCATAAAATGAGAATTAAGGGACAGAAGTTTAGGGGTAACATGAGAGGGAACTTCTTTACTCAGAGAGTGGTGGCTGTGTGGAATGATCTTCCTGCAGAACTGGTGGAGGCAGGATCAATTTTAACATTTAAAAGTAAAGTGGATAGGTATATGGACGGGAAGGGAATGGAGGGGTATGGTCTGAGTGCAGGTAGTTGGGACCAGGGGAAAATAAATGGTCAGCACGGACTGGAAGGGCCGAGAAGGCCTGTTTCCGTGCTGTAATTGTTATATAGTTATATGTTATAATATATGGTTATATGAGTAAGATGGGCAAAAATCACAGCCGTACATGGCAGGGTTTTGTTCCAAAATCAATATAATGTGCAAACCGGAAGTGGTCAAGATTAGACTTTTAATTACATATAGAAGGCAAGGCAACTTTAATTAGGCAAGGCCACTTGAATTAGGCAAGGCAACTTTAATTAGGCAACACAGCTTTAGTTATTCCAAACCAAAGGCAACACAGCTTTAGCATTTCCAAACCAAATGCAACACAGCTTTAGCATTTCATAGAAACATAGAAAATAGGTGCAGAGTAGGCTATTCAGCCCTTCGAGCCTGCACCGCCATTCAATATGACCATGGCTGATAATCCAACTCAGTATCCCATACCTGCATTTTCTCCATACCCCGTGATCCCCTTAGCCACAAGGGCCACATCTAACTCCCTCTTAAATATAGCCAATAAATTGACCTCAACTACCTTCTGTGGAAGCGAATTCCAGAGATTCACCACTCTGTGTGAAAAATGTTTTTCTCATCTTGGTCCTAAAAGATTTCCCCCTTATTCTTAAACTGTGACCCCTTGTTTTGGACTTCCCCAACATCGGGAACAATCTTCCTGCATCTAGCCTGTCCAACCCCTTAAGAATGTTGTAAGTTTCTATAAGATCTCCCCTCAGTCTTCTAAATTCTAGCAAGTACAAGCCAAGTCTATCCAGTCTTTCCTTATATGAAAGTCCTGACATCCCAGGAATCATTCTGGTGAACCTTCTCTGTACCCCCTCTATGGCAAGAATGTCTTTTCTCAGATTTGGAGACCAAAAATGTACGCAATACTCCAGGTGTGGTCTCACCAAAACCCTGTACAACTGCAGTAGAACCTCCCTGCTCATATACACAAACCCTTTCGCAATGAATGCTAACATACCATTTGCTTTCTTCACTGCCTGCTGCACCTGCATGCCTACTTTCAATGATTGGTGTACGATGACACCCAGATCTTGTTGCATCTCCCCTTTTCCTAATTTGCCCCCATTCAGATAATAGTCTACCCTCCTGTTTTTGCCACCAAAGTGGATAACCTCACATTTATCCATATTATACTGCATCTGCCATGCATTTGCCCACTCACCCAACCTATCCAAGTCACCTTGCAGCCTCTCAGCATTCTCCTCACAACTAACACTTGCCACCGCCTGCCATTCTGAAAATGACCAGTTTACGCCTACTCTTTGCTTCCTGTCTGCCAGCCAGTTCTCTATCCACATCAATACCGAACCCCCAATACCATGTGCTTTAAGTTTGTATATTTATCTCTTATGTGGGACCTTGTCGAAAGCCTTCTGAAAGTCCACATATACACATCCAGTGGGTCTCCATTATCCACTCTGCTAGTTACATCATCGAAAAATTCTATCAGATTCGTCAGACATGATTTACCTTTCATAAATCCATGCTGACTTTGTCCAATGATTTCACCACTTTCCAAATGTGCCGCTATTCCATCTTTAATAACTGACTAACAGTTTCCCCACTACCGATTTAGACTAACTGGTCTGTAATTCCCCGTTTTCTCACTCCCTCCCTTTTTAAAATTGGCGTTACATTAGCTACCCTCCAATCCTCAGGAACTACTCCAGAATCTAAACACTAAACACAGTTTTTAAAAATTAACACTAATGCATCCACTATTTCTGGGGCTACTTCCTTAAGTACTCTGGGATGCAGCCTATCTGGCCCTGGGGGTTTACTGTATCGGCCTTTAATCCATCAATTTACCTAACACCATTTCCCGTCTAACCTGAATTACACTCAGTTCCATCTCATTTGACCCCCGGTCCCTTGCTATTTCTGGCAGATTATTTATGTCTTCCTTAGTGACGACAGAACCAACATAGTTATTCAATTGGTCTGCCATGTCCTTGTTCCCCATGATCAATTCACCTGTTTCTGACTGCAAGGGACCTACATTTGTTTTAACTAATCTTTTTCTCTTCACATATCTATAAAAATCTTTACAGTCAGTTTCTATGTTCCTTGCCAGTTTTCTTTCATAATCTATTTTCCCTTTCCTAATTAATCCCTTTGTCTTTCTCTGCTAGACTCTGAATTTCTCCCAGTCCTCTGGTAGGTTGTTTTTTCTGGGTTTTTCCAAACCAAAGGCAACACAGATTTAGCATTTCCAAACCAAAGGCAAGACAGATTTAGCATTTCTAAACCAAAGGCAACACTGCTTTAGCATTTCCAAACCAAAGGCAACGCAGCTTTAGCATTTCCAAACCACATTAAGTGCACTGACAGGTCAGTAAAACCACTCACCGTTTAGTAGACATGTGTTCAGTGTTATTCACAGGTCAGACTGAGAGACGTGACCCTCACGCTCCCCCATCTTGCAGAGACTGACTGAGGCACTCAACACCTCCAGGTGTTATAGTCACTCCGGAAGGGGCGTGACCTTCAGGAGAGAGAATCTCAACCTGTTTTAAACAATAATAACTCTTTTATTTTTCATGGCAGGACTGTCAAATGAGGAAAGATTAAAAAGACTAGGCTAGTATTCACTGGAGTTTAGAAGGATGAGGGGATCTTAAAGAAAAATATAAAATTATAAAAGGACTGGACAAGATAGATGCAGGAAAACTTTTCCCAATGTTTTGCGAGTCCAGAACCAGGGTCCACAGTATTAAAATAAAGAGGAGGTCATTTACGACTGAGGTGAGAGGGGACTTCCAGTGGCGCCAGGGAGTAACAAGAGTCGCAGCATCGAGCTCTGCTCCCATTAGATCCTGGAAAAAGACGTTGTGGAAGACGGGACCAAATTCAAAACACCAATCGGAGCTGTTTGACGCCGCGTAAGTGATGTCGTCAGAAATCGCTGCGAAATAGCAAAAGGATTTGAGTATAGCAAAAGCAAAAGGATATAGCATAGCAAAAGGATTTGAGTATAGGAGCAGGGAGGTTCTACTTCAGTTGTATAGGGTCTTGGTGAGACCACACCTGGAGTATTGCGTACAGTTTTGGTCTCCAAATCTGAGGAAGGACATTATTGCCATAGAGGGAGTGCAGAGAAGGTTCACCAGACTGATTCCTGGGATGTCAGGACTGTCTTATGAACAAAGACTGCATAGACTCAGTTTATGCTCTCTAGAATTTAGGAGATTGAGAGGCGATCTTATAGAAACTTACAAAATTCTTAAGGGGTTGGACAGGCTAGATGCAGGAAGATTGTTCCCGATGTTGGGGAGGTCCAGGACAAGGGGTCACAGCTTCAGGATAAGGGGAAAATCCTTTAGGACCGAGATGAGAAGGACTTTTTTCACACAGAGAGTGGTGGGTCTCTGGAACTCTCTCCCGCAGAAGTAGTTGAGGCCAGTTCATTGGCTATATTTAAGAGGGAGTTAGATGTGGCCCTTGTGGCTAAGGGGATCAGAGGGTATGGAGAGAAGGCAGGTACGGGGTACTGAGTTGGATGATCAGCCATGATCATATTGAATGGCTGTGCAGGCTCGAAGGGCCGAATGGCCTACTCCTGCACCTAATTTCTATGTTTCTATGAAATAACGGAGATTAACGGCAGTTTTAAATGAAAAAAGGGAATCCTCATCAGAAGCCTGCAAGACCTACTGCAATTCCTGCTATAACCATATAACCATATAACAATTACAGCACGGAAACAGGCCTTCTCGGCCCTTCCAGTCCATGCTGACCATTTATTTTCCCCTAGTCCCATCTACCTGCACTCAGACCATACCCCTCCATTCCCTTCTCGTCCATATACCTATGCACTTTACTTTTAAATGTTAAAATCAATCCTGCCTCCACCACTTCTGCTGGAAGATCTTTCCACACAGCCACCACTCTCTGAGTAAAGAAGTTCCCCCTCATGTTACCCCTAAACTTCTGTCCCTTAAATCTCATGTCATGCCCTCTTGTTTGAATCTTCCCTACCCTCAATGGGAAAAGCTTATCCACGTCAACTCTGTCTATCCCTTTCACCATTTTAAAGACATCAATCAAGTCTCCCCTTAACCTTCTCCGCTCCAAAGAATAAAGACCTTACTTGTTCAACCTTTCTCTGTAACTTAGTTGCTGGAACCCAGGAAACATTCTAGTAAATCTCCTCTGTACTCTCTCTATTTTATTGACATCCTTCCTATAATTAGGCGACCAAAATTGTACACCATACTCCAGAATTGGTCTTACCAATGCCTTCTACAATTTTAACATTATTTCCCTACTCCTATATTCAATGCTCTGATTTATGAAGGCCAGCACACCAAAAGCTTTCTTTACCACCCTATCTATATGAGATTCCACCTTCAAGGAACTATGCACGGTTATTCCCAGATCCCTCTGTTCAACTGTATTCTTCAATTCCCTACCATTTACCATGTACGTCCTATTTTGATTTGTCCTGCCAAGGTGTAGCACCTCACATTTATCAGCATTAAACTCCATCTGCCATCTTTCAGCCCACTCTTCCAAATGTCCCAAATCTCTCTGTAGACTTTGAAAATCTACTTAATTATCCACAGCACCACCTATCTTCTGCATACTTACTTATCCAATTTTCCACCCCATCATCTAGATCATTGATGTACATGACAAACAATAGTGGACCCAACACAGATCCCTGAGGCACCCCACTGGTCACCGGCTTCCACCCTGACAAACAGCCATCCACCATTACTCTCTGGCATCTCCCATTCAGCCACTGTTGAATCCATCTTGCTACTTCGCAATTAACACCCAAAGATTGAACCTTCTTAACCAACCTTCCATGGGGAACCTTGTCAAAGGCCTTACTGAAATCCATATAGACAACATCCACTGCTTTACCCTCATCAGTTTCCCTAGTAACCTCTTCAAAAAATTCAAGAAGGTTTGTCAAACATGACCTTCCAGGCACAAATCCATGTTGACTGTTGTTGATCAGACCCTGTTTAACCAGATGCTTATATATATTATCTCTAAGTATCCTTTCCATTAATTTGCCCACCACTGATGTCAAACTAACAGGTCTATAATTGCTAGGTTTATTCTTTGAACCCTTTTTAAACAATGGAACAACATGCGCAGTACGCCAATCCTCCGGCACTATTCCAGTTTCTAATGACAATTGAAATATTTCTGTCATAGCCCCTGCTATTTCTACACTAACTTCCCTCAATGTCCTAGGGAATATCCTGTCAGGACCTGGAGACTTATCCACTTTTATATTTTTCAAAAGTGTCATTACTTCCTCCTCTTTGAATCTCATAGTTTCCATAGCTACTCTAGTTTTTTCCCTTACCTCACAGAGTTCAATATCCTTCTCCTTGGTGAATACTGAAGAAAAGAAATTGTTCAATATCTCCCCCATCTCTTTTGGCTCTGCAGATAGCTGTCCATTCTGGCTCTCTAATGGTCCAATTTTATCCCCCGTTATCCTTTTGCTATTAATATAGCTGTAGAAACCCTTTGGATTTACTTTCACCTTTCTTGCCAAAGCAACCTCATATCTTCTTTTAGCTTTTCTTATTTCTTTCTTAAGATTCTTTTTACATTCTTTATACTCATCTAGCACCTCATTTACTCCATGCCTCATATAATTATTGTAGATATCTCTCTTTTTTCGAACCAAGTGTCCAATTTCCCTTGAAAACCATGGCTCTATCCGATTTTTACCATTTCCTTTCAACCGAACAGGGACATAAAGATTCTGTACTCTTACAATTTCCCCTTTAAATGTCCTCCATTTCTCTTCTACATCCTTCCCATAAAACAAAATGTCCCAATTCACTCATTTTAAATCATTACGCATTCCCTCAAAGTTAGCCTTTCTCCAATCAAAAATCTCAACCCTAGGTCCAGTTCTGACTCTCTCCATAATTATATTGAAACTAATGGTATTGTGATCACTGGTCCTGAAGTGCTCACCAACGCATACCTCCGTCACCTGACCTGCCTCATTTCCTAACAGGAGGTCCAGCACTGCCCCTTCTCTGTCGATACCTCTATGTATTGCTGCAAAAAACCATCCTGCACACATTTAACAAACTCCAAACCATCCAGGCCATTTACAGAATGTGTTTCCCAGTCTATTTTTGGAAAATTGAAATCTCCCACAATCACTACCTAGTGCTTACTACTAATATCTGCTATCTCCTTACAAATTAGTTCTTCCAATTCTCGCTCCCCATTTGGCGGTCTATAACACACCTATAAAAGTGTTGCTACACCGTTCCCACTTCTCAGTTCCACTCAAATAGCCTCCCTAGACGAGCCCTCTAATCTATCCTGCCAAAGCACTGCTGTAATATCTTCTCTGACAGGCAATGCAACCCCTCCACCTCTGGTCCCTCCAATTCTATCACACCTGAAGCAACAAAATCCTGGAATATTTAGTTTCCAATCACAACCCTCCCGCAACCATGTTTCACTGATTGCCACAATATCATATTTCCAGGTGTCAATCCAGGCTCTAAGTTCATCCACCTTTCTTACAATGCTCCTAGTATTAAAATATACACATTTTAGAAACCCACCATCCCTTATTCTCTGTTTATTATCTTTTTCCTCTTTCTCGCCTACATTTTGGGTCCGAGTGCTTACCTTCTCTGCCTCTTGCCCCTCGCCCTGTCCCCTAGCCCCCACTACCTGAGTCCCTCCCCCCGGTCTTTCTAGTTTAAAGCCTCCTTTGCAAATCTCCCTGCCAGGATATTGGTTCCCCTCGGATTCAAGTGCAACCCGTTCTTTTTATACAGATCATGCCTTCCCCAAAAGAGGTCCTAGTGATCAAGAAACTTGAATCCCTGCCAACTGCACCAGTCCTTCAGCCACACATTTATCCTCCACCTCATTCCATTTCTACTCTCACTGTCACGTGGCACAGACAGTAATCCTGAAATTGTTACTCTTTTGGTCCTTCTCCTTAACTTTTCCCCCAACTCCCTAAATTCTCCTTTCAGGACCTCTTCTCTTTTTCTGCCTATGTCATTGGTACCAATGTGTACCACAACATCAGACTCCTCTCCCTCCCTTTTCAGAATCTTTTTGACACGTTCTGACACATCCGAGACCCTGGCACCAGGGAGACAAAGTACCATCCGGGTCTCCCGACTGCATCCACAGAATCGCCAATCTGACCCCCTAAGATCTCACCTGAAAGAAATTGGTAAAACTTTGCTAACATCAGCTGAAGATATTTCTAAATTGATACAAGAAGGGAATGCCGCACTGGAGAAAAGTATCTCTAAAAAAATTAAACACGGTAATGAGGAAGCAATGGAGAAAATTGATAAATTATGAAAATGTGTTGAAGAAATTGAGGAGGTTTTTATTTATTTCAATTGTTTAATTTTTTAATTTTTGTTAGAAATAAATACAGTAATGTAGTACATAAGTGCCTGATTCATACAGACAAACTACAATTCTTGTACAACTTCTTATTTTTAATTTAATAATAAAGGAGCCAGTATGAAAAGCAATAACAGAAAGAAGAAAATAGAAAGTGTCATCGGAAATGGTGTTGGTGCTAGTTCGTGATATAAGAAAAGCCCGAAAAAAAGAGATAAATATACAAGAGAGTAGAAATGAATAACGAGAGAAACAGAAAGAAGAAAAAATAAGCTAAATAAGAAAAAGAAAAATGAAAGGAAAGGAGATTAAAAGAGATATACCTATTTAATATCTTTACCCACACGTCACCTGGTTCTGAACTATTTAATTTCTAAGGTTATGTTACACCATATGCTTGTTAGAAGTCGATAAAAGGAGACCAAATCTTTAACAATTGGTCTGCTTTGCCTAACAGAAGGAATCTCATTTCTTCAAGATGTAGCATTTCCGACGTATTTGAAATCCACATTTTAAATGTTGGCATGGATGCGTTTTTCCAAAATTTAAGTATACTTTTTTTGCTGTTATTAAACCATAATTAAAGAGAGATTCCTGAAACGTAGTTAGCTTACGTCCATCTTCCATTGATCCGAAGATAATCAGTTCTGTATTGGGGTTCAATTTTATAATAAATAGTTTTGTAAAAATTCCAAAAATGTAGTTCCAAAATTTATGAAGTTTTCTACAGGAGACAAAGGAATGTGTTAAGTGGCATTTTGAGATAGACATTTGTCACAAATGGGGGAGACGTTTGGGAACATTTTATTCAGTCAAGTTTTCGAGTAATATAGTCTATGTAAAATGTTTAATTGAATTAAGTTATGCCTTACATTAATCAAACATTGGTGTATATATAATAGGTATTTTTCCCATCTGTCTTTCAGAATTGTTATCAATAATTCTCGTTCCCAGTCCCTTTTAATTTCCTCTGTCATTGGTGTTTCTATATATAAAATTATATTATATAAATATAACCATATAACCATATAACAATTACAGCACGGAAACAGGCCATCTCGGCCCTTCAAGTCCGTGCCGAACAACTTTTTTCCCTTAGTCCCACCTGCCTGCACTCATACCATAACCCTCCATACCCTTCTCATCCATATGCCTATCCAATTTATTTTTAAATGATACCAACGAACCTGCCGCCACCACTTCCACTGGAAGCTCATTCCACACCGCTACCACTCTCTGAGTAAAGAAGTTCCCCCTCATGTTACCCCTAAATCTCTGTCCCTTAGTTCTAAAGTCATGTCCTCTTGTTTGAATCTTCCCTATTCTCAAAGGGAAAAGCTTGTCCACATTAACTCTGTCTATCCCTCTCATCATTTTAAAGACCTCTATCAAGTCACCCCTTAACCTTCTGCGCTCCAGAGAATAAAGACCTAACTTATTCAACCTATCTCTGTAACTTAGCTGTTGAAACCCCGGCAACATTCTAGTAAATCTCCTCTGTACCCTCTCTATTTTGTTGACAAAATATGATATTAAATTGCTTGATTCCACCTTTCTGTTCATTCCTTCATCTAATGAATCCTTGTATATGTTTTTTCAAATAATCTCGAATTTGAAGGTATTTGAAATATTGATTACTTTTCAGATTCTATTTTAGTTGTAGTTGGAATGATAGAAGTTTCCCCATTTCATACATGTCACCAATCATTTGAATTCCTATTCTTTCCCAATGGATAAATGTTTGATCAATATTAGATGGTTTGAATAAGGGATTGTTGACTATTGGGGAAAGAAGTGATAGATTTCTTAATTTTAAAGTTAATTTTATTTGTTTCCAAATTTGTATTATACTGTGAATAATTGGATTCTTCTCATATATTCTATTGTTCAGTTTTACCGGAGAGAGAAGAATCGATCATATATTATAGGGGGAACAATCCTCTTTCTCCATTCTTATCCAGTGTACTTGTTGGGCAAAACTGTCCAACCAGTAAATTATATTTTTGATATTCACTGCCCAATAGTAGTACAGCAAGTTGGGGAGTGTCAGTTCCCCAAATTCTTTAGGTTTACACTGATGTTTTCTTTGGATTCTATGTGATCTATAGTCCCATATGAAATTTGTAATATCAGAGTCTAATTTTTTTAATAATTTTTTTGTTAAGTATATTGGTATTGATTGAAATAGGTACAGTATTTGTGGTAAAAAGATCATTTTTATAGCATTTATTCTGCCTATTAAAGACATCGGCAATGTTTTCCCGAATTTAATCAACACATTCAATTTAGTTAATAAAGGCATGTAGTTTGCGTTAAATAATGATTTATATTTTCTAGTAATTTGGACACCCAAATACTTGAATTTTTCTGTTGCAATTCTAAAAGAGAATTTTAACAGACGTGTTGTATTCCAATTGATTCTATATCCTGAAAAGGAACCAAATTCCTCAATTAAATTGAATATATTTGGTATGCGAATTTGTAATGTATAATAATATGTCGTCTGCGTATACTGACATTTTATTATTTGAGTGTTTGGTATCATCCCCATGAATATTCTGATGTCTTCTTATACTTTCTGCGAGAGACCCTATCACGTGCAAATAGCAAGGGCGATAGTGCCTGCTTATTTCGAAGATAATATATTATTGGTCAGCATTCTAGTATCGGCTTGTCATATAGTAATTTTACCCATAAGATAAAATTCTCTCCCATATTAATTTTTTGCAATACTTTAAACAGATATTGCCATGCTACTTGATCAAATGCTTTTTCTGCATCCAGTGAAATAATTGATAAGTCTTCTTCTTCAGTTTTATGTAAATACATTATATTAAACAGACGTCTCAAATTGTTGAATAAGCATCTCTTGGGTATAAACCCCGTTTGATCCGGGTTTATTAGTTTACTAACATATTTACTCAATCTTCTCACTAGGGTCTTTGCTAATATTTTTATCTGCATTTAAGAGTGCTAGGCCCTATATGAACCTGGTTCTTCTAGATCTTTATCCTTTTACCATTCTTCAATGAATTTATTGCTTCTATTTTTTTAAGTGTAATCTGAGCTCCTAATTCCTCTTGTTCCAATGTGTTAAGTTTTGGAAGATTACAATTGTATAAGAAGTTTGTGATTTTAATATTATCTGCTGAGGTTTTAGATGTATATAGATTTTGATAAAAATTGAGCAATTTTTTTGTTAATGTCTTTAGGTAATGTTAATAATTCGCCTTTATCTGATTTAATTTTAGTAATTGTATTTTCCTTTTCCCATTTTTTCAGTTGACGTGCTAACAGTTTATGTGGTTTATCACCGAATTCGATGTTTTCCTGTTTTGTAATTTGAAATAATCTTATTACTCTTGCCGATAAAATGTTATTTAATTTATATTTCAATGTTGTTATCTTATTATGTTTGTCTATCATTGGTTCTTTGGCATTATCTTTATCTAATTGTCTAATTTGTTGTTCTAGCTTCAATTGTTCAGTGTTGTTTTTTTTATTTTGGAAGGCTTGATATGAAATTATAGTTCCTCTAATGAATGCCTTAAAAGATTCCCATAATAAGGAGGGTGAGATACGTAAGGAGGGGTGTATTGTTTAGTCTCAAATAAGAATTTAATCTGCTGTTTTAAATATGTACAACCTTGTGAGTTGTTTAAAATTTGGGGGTTAAACTTCCAGAACGATTTTTTTTAATCCGACATTCCTTCTAATTTTTAGAAAAAAGTTAACTGGGAGTGATTAGAAATAATACTATTATGATATTTAGAGTTGTATGTGTACGAAATTAATTTCATATCCACTAAAAAATAATCGATATACGTGAATACGTTTTATGTACCGTTGAATAAAATGAGTATTCCCTTCCAACTGGATTAGCGATCCTCCATACATCTGTTATATTTGTGTTTTTTATGTATGTATGTAGGAGTTCACTAGTTTTAGATTTTATGTTAATCCTTTTTTGTTTTGCTGATTTATCCCGATATGGATCTAGAACACAATTGAAGTCTCCCCCTATTATTACGTTTTGAAAGTTAAGCTCTGAAACTATATCCAGAATTTTATTAAAGAATTGAGGGTTATCAAAGTTGGCCGCATAAATGTTTATCATAGTAAGTTGGGTAGAGAGAAAAGACTGAGGTGAGAAAAACAAATTTCACCCAGCAGGGCCCAATGGGGAGGAATCAGTCCAATCGGCTTAAGGCCGGCCCTGACTGCAAGAAGAGGTAGAAGTCGGGCCACCTACATCAGTGTACTAGCTTCGGAATGACACAGTCCTTGGACAGCATTAACAAACTGAGGACTGCCATTAAAGATAAAGTCACACTTCGGGAGATGAAATGGGGCACTGCAAGAAGAGGTTGAGTTAGGGCCACCTTCATCAGTGTATTGCTGAACGACACATGCTTTGGCCGCATTAATAAACTGAGGACTACCATGCTGGATAAACTGGTCTGAGGTGCTATATTCATGGAACCAGGCATGGCATATAGGCTAAAGCCAACAAATGCTCTTGCATTAGTAGAGGTAGTGGTAAATGGCAATATACATTCAGGAGCACCTGAATGATTTTGCACCATCATGCCAGCATGTTGAGTGCTGAATGACAGTGAACTTGGAACTCATTCCAGTCATGGCTCAACAATAGTAACACTGGGTGATTTTTTTAAAAATTGTACTTACCATGCGACTCACCTTTATGCAACATTTACAAGGAGCACCTGAATGATTATGCAGCATCATGCCAGCATGTTTGATTGTTTGGTAAGTTATATAATGAATTGTGAATTTTATGTTATGTTATTATATATTTTTATATGTTATGGAATCAAAATCAAGAATTATATATTCACATTTCAAAAATAGTTTCACAATTCAGTAGTACTGATTTTTCAGTATTCCATACTGATATTTGAGAATACATGAGGTTGCATGCAAAATACTGATTTTCAAAAGTCCAGTTTCTGTGTAGTGCGTTCTATTGCATCCATGTGAGAAATACTGATTTCTCCAACAAAATACTGATTCTTAACCGTCAAAATATGGAAATGCTCTGTGCAACTTGGCAGCTCTGCAATTATTCACAATCACATTATGTGTGAGAATTCAAAATGTGATTTGTGATCTTGTTTATGAGTCATCATGGAACTAGAATTTGTTATAATAATATGAAAGTAAAATAGGTTAGTTTGAAAGTGATCATAGCAATGTAAATGTAGCATTTAGTTTGACTTCAAGTTTCATGATTGGAAATTGAAGTCAAACTAAATGTTGTATTCTCATCACTATTCCATATTGAAATTGATGTGATGTAAAGTTGTTAGGTCAGGATGACCATTAAAGGTGCACTGCACACACTAACACAGTCTAACAGTAAAAGGCAATCAAATCAACACACAAAACATTTTCTAAAAAAAAGTTTTCTTTACTGCAAAAACTTACAGTATTTTATTTGCAGTTTTTGCATGCTTATTTATACAATTTTACATAACATTTTATGACAGTACAACTTGAGTATTAAAACAGGACAACTTCAATGCTTGATTTTAATAAAATGTATACAACAAACGCCCCAATCATCCCATTCCACCCACTCATTACTCTTGACTCAACCAAAACTAATTCTGAAATATTAGTCATAAATGTGGTGCAAAAATGCTCCAAAATAAGGCTCAGAATGCACCAGAGAGCATCTAATACACCAGAGCTCAAGCGGGCCCTGGATCCAGTCCGCAAATGGCTTCGCGTTCATGATGTATGCTGCACACACATTATTTCACATAAAACTTTTGTGATCCTGTCATGCCTTCTCCATTTTTGAAAAGCTTCATACGGGCCTAACAACTGTTACGTTGATAATGCCCACTCCCTCTATATCTCTATCTCGTACCAGGATGGCTTTTGGCCCTTTCATGACCTCCATAAACAAAGGTTTAACCAGCACCTTTCTAGCACCTCTCTTCGTGACTAGGCTGAAATTGTTCTTGCACTGGACGCATTTTATTTTAATTCCCCACACTTTAGCAATGTGAAAGCTATATCTATGGGGATTTGCAAGAACCCAAACTATGCCTGTCTCTTCATTTGAAGTACAAAACAACTCCTTGAATTAGGCCTATTCAAACACCCTTGCTCAGCTTTCTTTTATTAATTTTTTTTTTTTTAAATATCTTTATTTATTAGAGGTACCATAAGTTACATCAGTGTACATCTCTTATATTGTATTACAGTCATTGTACCCCTTAATTTTTTTAAGGCTGAGAAAAGAGAGAGAAATAACAGCAAAGAAAGTAGAAGAGTGAAAAAGAGATGTGAAAGTACAAAAGCGGGACAGAGGGAAAAAAAACCCTTGAAGAGTTAGAGACCGGAGAGATTAAGAGATAGACCCTGGAGAGGAAAAAAAAAGAAAAGGGGAAAGAGAAAGAAAGAAAGAAGAAACACCAGTTACTTTATTATAAACATCTCACAAAAGGAATCTACCAACTCAACAGTTTTTTCTTCCCCCTTTATCAAGAGTCGACACCGGTACTTTTTTGAGGTATTCTTGCACCTTATCCTTCTAGTAGATTTATAAATACAGACCACATCTTATAGAAACAGTCGGATTTTCCTGATAGTCGGAGTCTCATATCTTCCAAGTGCAGAGTTTCGAACATAGTTGAAATCCACATATTAACTGTTGGTATAGGAGCATTTTTCCAGAATTTTAATATTAGCTTTTTTCCAGTTATTAAGCCATATTCAAATAGAGTCTTTTGAAACACATTTAATTCAGGGCTATCTTCTGATATCCCGAAGATAATCCAGTCTGCTTTTGAAGTCAGTTTTATTTTAAATATTTTTGTGAACATTTCAAAAATTTCAGTCCAAACTGTTTGAATTTTTGTACAAAAGACAAATGAGTGCGCTATGTTAGCTTCTTGACATTGACATTTATCACATATAGGTAAGACGTTGGGAAAACGTTTACCTATTTTAGTTTTTGAATAGTATAATCTGTGTAAGATTTTAAATTGTATTAAGGTGTGTCTTACATTCATTGAACATTTATGCACGTTTAATAAATATTCTTCCCACGTCTCTTTGGGAATTTTTATACTTAATTTGTTTTCCCAGTCTCTCCTGATACCATCTGTTGTTGGTATTTCTGCATTTAGAATAATATTATATATATGATATTAGGTTTGCTGATTCTGTCTTTGTATTCATTACTTCTTCCAGTAAGTCTGGAGGCATATTGTGATAATCTTGTGCGTGCTTTTTCAGATAGTTACAGATTTGGAAATATTTAAAATACTGATTGTTTCCCAAATTGTAATTTAGTTGTATTTGTTTAAATGATTAGTTTTCCCAATTCATACACATCTCCGAAGAATTTAATTCCAGCTCTTTCCCATTGTATAAATGCTTTATCTATAGTTGAAGGTTTAAATGAGGGGGGTTTACCGATAGGAGATAAGAGAGATTGTGTTTAATGTGTTTCCAAATTCTAATTGTACTGTATATAATTGGATTATTGTTGTAATTTATATTATTCATTGATGTTGGAGAGAGAAGGATTGCTCCAATATTATAAGGAGAGTAATCCTCTTTCTCCATAATCATCCAATCCGGTTGCTGGGGAGAGTTATCCAGCAATTGGATCATGTTTCTGATATTTACAGACCAGTAGTAATACATAAGGTTGGGGAGTGCTAGTCCCACTACTACTTTGGGTTTATTCAGATGAGCTCTTTGTATTCTGTGGGATATATAATCCCAAATAAAATTTGTGATATCTGAGTCCAGTTTAAAAAAAAACTTTTTGGGTAAGTATATTGGAATAGATTGGAACAAGTATAAAATTTGTGGTAGAAAAATCATTTTTATGGCATTTATTCGGCCTATTAAGACATCGGAAGCCTTTTCCAAAATTTAATCAAGTTATATAGTTTCTTAAGTAGAGGGTTATAATTTTCGTCAAACATATTTTGATATCTTCTAGTAATTTTGATGCCCAAATATTTGTAGATTTACATTTTTCTGTAGCTGTTTTGAAAGGAAACTGTAAAAGATGCGTAGAGTCTTTAGGTTTTATTGACATGATTTCACTTTTATTCCAATTTATTCTATATCCTGAGAATGATCCGGAGTCCTCTATTAATTTTTAAATATTTGGTATAGTAATATGAGGTTTTGTGATGTACAATAGTACATCATCAGCGTATAATGATATTTCATTGTTGGAATATTTTGTTTTATATCCATGGATATTCCGATGAATTCTAATTCTTTCCGCTAGGGGTTCAAATATGGGAGCAAATAACAACGGTGATAATGACAGCTTACAATGGCCTGTTTCCTTTATCATCAATACGTTTTTGCATATCTTTCATTCATTGTTCTTTATCTCTCCACATCACTGTCTATATCTCTCGTTTCCCTGATCCCTGACCAGTCTGAAGAAGGGTCTCGACCTGAAACATCGCCTATCTCCTTCGCTCCTTAGATGCTGCTGCACCAGCTGAGATTCTCCAGCTTTTTGTGTAACCCACGGTGATAATGAACATCCTTGTCTATTACCCCTTGACAATTGAAATTTCGTAGATAAGTTATTGTTAGTTAATATTCTGCCTGTTGGTTTATTATATAGTAATTTAATCCATAGAATAAAATTCTCTCCCAGTTGAAACTCTTGCAATACCCTGACCATACATTCCCATTCGACCTGATCGAATGCTTTCTCTGCATCCATTGATAGTTTTTGATCTTCCATTTGGTGTGGACGCATTATATTGAGCAGACGTCTCAAATTATTAAATGATTGTCTCTTAGGGATAACCCCATTTGACCCGGATGTATTAATTTACTAGCATATTTACTTAGTCTTCCAGCTAGTATTTTCGCTAATTTTTTTTATCTGTGTTTAACAACGCAATAGCTCTGTATGATCCAGTTTCTTCCACATCTTTATCTTCCTTAAGTATTAGTGTGATCGTGGATTTTGCTAGTGTTTCAGGCAGTATTTGTTCTTTGAAGGCATAAGTATACATTTTCTGTAGGCAAGGAGTAAATATGTCATAAAAACGTTTATAGAATTCATTACTAAATCCGTCGGGACCTGGTGTTTTTCCATTTTTTAATGAGATTATAGTTTCTTCTATTTCCTTATTTGAGATTTGTGCTCCCAGTTCCTCTTGTTCCTGCAACTCTAATTTAGGAAGGTTACAATTATCCAAGAACACTGTAACTTTGTTGGTGTCCATTATCGTTTTAGATATATATAAATTCTCGTAAAATAGTGCAAATCTTTTATTAACAAAACTCAGCAAGGTCAATATTTCCCCTTTGTCTGATTTAATTTTTAAAATTGTGTGATCCTTTTCTCATTTTTTTAACTGACGTTCCTGAAGTTTGTGGGGCTTATCCCCAAATTCAAAAGTGTTCCTGTCTTGTAATTTGTAATAATCTTATGACTTTCTCTGATAATTTATTTAATTTGAATTTCAGTATTATTATTCTACTATGTTTATCCGTAGTGGGGTCATTAGCGTTTTCTATGTCCAGTTGTCTAATTTGTTCTTCTAACTGTCTTTGTTCGTTCTTATTTTTCTTATTTTGAAAAGCTTGGTATGAAATTATCATGCCTCGAATAAATGCTTTAAAAGATTCCCATAATAGTGTAGGTGATATGTCTGGCATGTCGTTTATTTTTTTTTTAAAAAGATCCATTTGGCCTTTTAAATATACACTCCCTTGCAAGTCTTTTAAAATTTGAGGATTGTACCTCCAAAACGGTTTATTCTTAGTCATTCCTCCCATTTTTAGAAAAAAGGTTATTGGGGAGTGATCCGAGATCGTATTTTTGTGTGGTATTTTGGATTAGAAGTGTGGGATATTAGTGGGATTTTGTGTGGTATTTTGGATTATACCAGGAAATAATCTATTCGTGACTATGTCTTGTGTACCATGGAATAGAATGAGTAATCCCTGCCGGTCGGATTTGCAATCCTCCAGGCAACTGTTATGTTTGTGTTTTTTATATATGTGTTTAGAAGTTCGCTAGTTTTGGATTTCGTAATACCCCTCTTTTTTATTGGATTTATCTAAGTAAGTGTCTAAAACACAGTTAAAGTCTCCGCCGATTATGACATTTTGGTAGTTATATTCTGCAATTATATTCAAGATTTTATTGTCAAGGTTAGGCGCATATATGTTTACCAAGGTAATTGGGGCAGCATGGATCTCCCCGGTAACTATCAAATATCTCAATTCAATTCAATTCAATTCAATTCAAGTTTAATGTCATTGCACAAATACAAGTATAGGTACAACGAAATGCAGTTTAGCGTCGTTCTTAGTGATAGCGATATAGAAAAATAAATACAGAGTGCAGTGGTAGCAATATGGAAAATAAATAAATACAGGGTACAGACAAGTCTATCAGCTGGGCTCCGAGTTCAGCAGTCGGATGGTGTAGTTGAAGAAGCTGTTCTTCGTCCTACTGGTGCGGGACTTGAGGCTCCTGTACCGCCTCCCTGATGGGAGGAGGGCAAACAGTCCATGATTAGGGTGTGAGGGGTCCTTGATGATCTTCCCGGCCCGCTTCAGGCACCGTTTTCGGTGGAGGGCATCCAAGGCAGGGAGCGGGGCACCGATGATGTACTGGGCGGTTTTCACCACCCGTTGTAGTGCCTTCCTGTCTGCCACGGTGCAACTGCTGTACCATACCGTAAAGCAGGTGGTCAGGATGCTTTCGATGGTGCAGCGGTAGAAGTTCGTCAGGATCTGGGGGGACAGGTGGGCTTTTTTGAGCCTCCTCAGAAAGTAAAGGCGCTGCTGTGCCTTTTTGATTAGCTTTGAGGTGTTGAGGGACCAGGACAGATCCTCCGAGATGTGTACCCCGAGGAATTTGTAGTTGGAGACCCGCTCCACCTCAGTCCCGTTTATATGGATGGGGGTGTGTCTGCCCCCTCTGTTCTTCCGAAAGTCAACAATTATTTCCTTCGTCTTCTGGGAGTTGAGGACGAGGTTATTGTTGGCACACCAGGTAGTCAGGTGCTGGACCTCCTCCCTGTAGGCTGATTCGTCATTATCACTGATCAGTCCTACCACCGTGGTGTCATCGGCAAATTTTATGATGGCGTTGGAGCCATACTTGGGGATGCAGTCATGCGTGAAGAGGGAGTAGAGGAGAGGGCTGAGCACACAGCCCTGTGGCACGCCGGTGTTCAGTGTTATAGTGGAGGAGGTGAGGTTGTTGACCCTAACAGACTGTGGTTATCCTGTCCTTATCTGTTAAGGTAATTTTGGATTTAAATGGAATGCCTTTGCGAATAATACTAGATGTTCCTCTAGATTTCGATGAGTATGACGAGTGAAAAGTTTGTCCTATCCAGTTCGCCCTCAATCTAGCTTGGTCTTGAAGTTTAACATTGGTCTCTTGTAAGAAAGCAATATCTGTGTTGAATGCTTTCAGCTGAGCTAGAATCTTACCCCTTTTAATGCGTTCATTAACACCCCTAACGTTCCAACTACAAAATGAGATTCCTCCCAGTTTATTTTGGTTATCGTCTTGCATTTTGAATAGATTTAATATCTGTGTGTCTTGCGGTGCATTTGTACCTCAGGTCTTAGATATATGGGGATCATTTACCCTACAAAGTTCAGTTAGTAGATTCCCTTTACGATAGCCCTTGAATAAAAAAAAACACACATGTGACTAAATGTGAAAATTATTTAAAAAAACTAATACAAGTGAAAATACAGTGTTCGAGCTTGTCGGCATTGTAACGTGACCCACCTGTAGGTCATTTTATTGACTTCCGTTGTCGATATAAAGCAATAACGATATAAACAAATAGCTCTGCTCCCTCGATTAATCATAACATACCGGAACGGGACCGGTTTCAAAATCAGATGTATAGTACCCATTTACAGTATATATGTCCATTTTCTCAGTATTTCCAGATATAACTATCATTTTTATCTACTAAGTGTTAAGCGCATATTTTACCCTCAGAAATCATCAACTGTTGGTTGAAGGGGTTAACCTATTTCTGGCTCCTGGAACTGAGCCAGGAGCCCGCCTCTGCCCCTCACGCCCCAGTTATAAATCTACTTGAGAATTATTAGGTTAAATTAAAATGTTAATTTGAAAATCCCTATTTCTGCATTTCTGATTAGCATTCATTACTATTTCTATGTTAATATTCTTTGTTAATATTGTTATTCATTAGATCTCATATACAACAGTAATAACTAAGCCCACAGTCTGTTAATGAGCTCTTCTTTTCGGTGGTTACCTTTTTCCAGCTTCTCTTGGAACAGAGTATGTCCTTGAGTTAGCTTTCCGCCAATAAGACGTCTAGACAAAGTTCCTTCTTTGGGCAGTATGCCACCATTCTGGGTGCAATAGTAAATAGAGAGAGTGTCCCAAATGTCCAACTATTCCAGCTAGTCCTTCTGTTCCACGATGGTTAGAGCATATTTGTATGCGTCCTCGGGATTTGTGAATGATTTTTGATGTTCCTTGTAGGTAATGCACATTCTAGCTGGAAAGTAAACACCATATCTGACCTCCTTATATCCTTAGAGAACTGATTTCGCCTTTGCATAATTTCATAAGGATAGTCCCTGAAGATTTTAAAAGAAGTTACACCATACATCAGAGGCACACCATATTTGATATTCCTCATAACCTCTTCCACATCAGCAATGTCCCGGAATTTCACAATGATCTGTCATGTACATTCTAGTCCATCCTGAGATTTGTGTTTGAATCTAGGAACTCGGTGTGCTACTTCAAATTTTGGTAGGTTAAGGAGCTTAAGAGCTTCTTTAATTAATCCCGCAGCGAACTCGCAAATGTTATCTCTCTCGGCTCCCTCTGGTACACCAACTAATCTTAGGTTACGATGTCTCGAACGATCCTCGAGATCCAGACATTTGTCTGAAACTTTAGCCAGCTAAGTCGCCATCCGTCGTGTAGCAAGGTCTTGTTCTGACCTCACCTTCTTCATCTCCTCCACCATTCTTGCCATCTCATCCTCCATCTCGTGCATTGTTAACATACAGGTTGATACAGTGTCCAGCACAGCGCCGAACCTCTTCGTGGTGTCTTCTTCACCCTTATCAATTCTCTTCGATAGTTTATCTCTCACATCGTTAATTTGTTTATTAATAGTGCCAATCGAATCCCTCACAGACTCAATAACATTCTGATTACAAGAAGTCATATTTAGCGTTAGCTTTTCTATCTTTTCCATCATAACTCCCGTCATGTGTTCCATCTTTTTTCCATCCACCTTTACATCTTTCAGTTCACTTAACAAAAGCTTTAATTCTTCAAACTCTTTGTCCTTGGCCAAATCTGTTTTAGATCTTGTAGCTATACCGAAAAGCACCTTTTCTTCAGAAGCCACTTCAAAAATAAGTTCTTCAGGCTTCGTCTGGCTTCCCCAGGAGTGTTTTGTAACTGTTACAAAACACTCAAATAGGGGAGGGACTCAAATAGAGATAGCTAGGAGATGGTGTCTGAGGCAGGAGGCAGAGAAGGGAAGCACTCAGACCCAACATGTACGGGGGAAAGAAGAAAAAAATAATAAACAGAGAATAAGAGGTGGTGGGTGTCTTAAAGGTGTGAGCAGAGAAAAAGAGGGGTATAAAATGACAGTAGAAGCAAGTGGTAGCAAGGTGAAAATTAATAGTGGCTGGCAGACAAATCCAGGAAAAAAAATCAAAAGGAGCCACTTGTCAACATAATTGTATAAAGGGTAAAAGTGTTGTAAAAACAAGCCTGAAGGCTTTGTGTCTCAATGTGAGGAGCATTCGTAATAAGGTGGATGAGTTGAAGGTGCAGATAGCTATTAATGATTATGCTATAGTTGGGATCACGGAGACATGGCTCCAGGGTGACCAAGGTTGGGAGCTGAACATCCAGGGATATCCAATATTCAGGAGGGAAAGACGGAAAGGGAAAGGAGGTGGGGTAGCGTTGCTGTGAGTGAGGAGATTAATGCAATAGAAAGGAAGGACATCATGCTAATGAGGATGTGGAATCGATATGGGTAGAGCTGCAAAACTCTAAGGGGCAGAAAACTCACTGGAATTTAGAAGATTGAGGGAGGATCTTATAGAAACTTACAAATTTCTTAAGGGGTTGGACAAGCTAGTTGCAGGAAGATTGTTCCCGATGTTGGGGGAGTCCAGAACAAGGGGTCACAGTCTAAGGATAAGGGGGAATTCCTTTAGGACCGAGATGAGGAAATCATTCTTTACACAGAGAGTGGTGAGTCTCTAGAATTCTCTGCCACAGAAGGTCGTTGAGGCCAGTTCATTGGCTATATTCAAGAGGGAGTTGGATGTGGCTCTTGTGGCTAAAGGGATCAGGGGGTATGGAGAGAAGGCAGGTACGGGATACTGAGTTGAATGATCAGCCATGATCATATTGATTGGCGGTGCAAGCTCGAAGGGCCGAATGGCCTACTCCTGCACCTAATTTTCTATGATTCTATGTTTCTATGTTCTCTGAGTGCTCTTACCAGGGGAAAATTTTTCATTTAAAGTGCTTTAAGCCTCCGTTAAATTCACAGCGCTTACTGATGATGTCATCAGCATGACGTCCAGAGGCTCCGGTAAGTTTTTTAAATCGGTCCCGACCTGTAGACCCGGTTTTAATGCAAAAAATTGCAAATTTTAGGGAGTGGAGCTATGTGCAGCATTTGTTAAGATAACATGGCGCCACTGGAAGTCTTTTATTAATGTTAATATTAATAAGTGCACTATTGTGGCTTCCTTCATTTATCAATATTATTTACCTTGGTTGCCAATTTTCACCCTGCTGACATGTTTGTAGCAGATTTGTCTCTTCCCTGCTTGGCATCTGTTTATAACATAGAATATGGAACATAGAACACCACAGCACAGGAATAGGCCCTTCAGCCCACAATGTCTGTACCGAAGAGTATACCAAGATCAACTCTTGCACATCTACCTGATCTACCTGCACATAATCCATACCCTCCATTCCCTACAAATTAATCAGCTTATCCAAAAATCCATTCTTCAGGGTTCTGACCCAATATGTCATTTGTCCATTTCCCTCCACAGATGCTCCCTGATCTGCTGAGTTTCTCCAGCAGTTCATTTCTTCGCTCAAGATTCAAGTAACTGTTTCAAGGAGGAGGCACTGGTAGTCCCAACAGTTCAGTCTCACTCCAAACCTGCAAATGGAAACACAACTAGTACAAAGGCACTGCACACTGAGGTGGAACATTGAGGAAAAGGTGGAGGCGCATTGCTCTGAGAATAACTTTGTGAAGGCTGGCGAGAGCTTCTGAAGTCTATGCTGACCATTTGATTTTACAATGTGATACCCAAGAGACCTGCAATGAAGTTTCTCATGATCAAAGATGTTTCTTAAGCAAATGCTCAAGGAGAATCAACATGTAATAAATCTGATGAGGATCAACTCGAAGGGCCAAATGGCCTCCTCCTGCACCTATTTTCTAATGTTCTTCAGTCCAGAGATGAACAATGCTACAGCCATATCTGGTGAATCCACAAGAGCATCAGAGCTATCGCAGGTACCATTGTAAAGATCACAGCAAGTGATTTGAGCTAAATTTGCAAATGTTGTCAGTTTTGTATCAGTGTGTTTTCCTTTCTTACAGAAAAACAGCATGATACAGGTACACATAATATCTGTGAACAGTAATGTTCTTTGTTGATATGCACTTACAGATTATATCACATAATTAACTGCTCTCTGAATTGAGAGAATAAGACCATAAGACATTACAACAGAATTGGGCCATTCAGCCCATCAAATCTACCCCGTCATTCAATCATGGCTGATCATTTTACCCTCTCAACACCATTCTCCTGGTTTCTCTATAATCTTTGATACCCTTCCTAATCAAGAAATTATCGATCTTCGCTTTAAAAATGCCCTATGTATTGGCCACCACAGCCATCTGTGGCAACAAATTCCATAGGTTCACCATCCTCTCGTTAAAGAAATTCCACCTCATCTCCATTTAACGGTATGTCGTTTTATTCCAAATGTGTGCCCTCTGATTCTAGACTTTACATTACTGGAAACATCCTTTACACGTCCACTCTATCTAGTCCATTCATTATCCGGTAGATTTCAATGAGCTCATCCATCTAAACTCCAGTTGAGCTTTCAAATGCTCCCCAGACGTTAACCCAATCATTCCTGAGATCATTCTCATCAAAATTCTCTGGAAGCCCATAACTATTCACAAATTCCAAATGTGGCCTCACCAGTGCCTTATAAAGCCTCAGCATCAAGGGCCTGTCCCACTATACGAGTTTACCCAAGAGCTCTCCAGAGTTAAAAAAAACTCGTGGTACGTACGAGTACGTAGAATGTACATAGCGGGTACGTCGGAACTTGGGATGTCTCGTAGCCCCTCATAACGCTAATGGCAGGTACTCGGGAAGCGCGGTAAGCTCGTGAAGTTTTTTCACATGTTTTTCACATACCCGAGTACCTATGCGCGGCGTGATCTAATCAGGGGAAACACAGGAGAACTCTTGAATTACCTCGTACAGTGGGACAGGCCCTTTACATTCTTGTCTTATATTTTAATCACCTCAAAATGAACGCTAGCATTGCATCTGCCATCCTCACCGCTGACTCAACCTGCAAATTAACCTTTTAGGAATCCTGCACTAACATTCCCAGGTCCCTTTACACCTCCCTTTAGAAAGTAGTCTACACCTTTATTCCTTCCACTAAAGTGCATGACAGTCCACTTTGCTACGCTATATTCCATTTGCCACAAAATATTTCAGAGGGAAATTTCTCTCATTTCAAGAGTTAAAAGAAATCTACGGATTGCACCCAAATAACTTGTTTAGGTATTTACAAATTAGAGATTATGTCAAATCAAATATGCAAGATTATAAAAATAGAGAACAAGGATTATTGGATGAAGTGCTTAACAAGCACCCAAATACAGAAAAATTAATAGCATACATTTATAATACCCTTTTGGATAAGGAAATTCCAACAACAGAATCACTTCGACAAATATGGGAAAATGAAACGGGTTTATCTATATTAAAAGACACCTGGGAAGAAAGTCTACAATGTATACACCGTTGTTTGTTAAATGCCAGACATACCTTGATACAATTCAAAGTGTTACATAGATTATATTATTCAAAAACAAAATTAAATAGAATTTTTCCTAACATATCTCCTACTTGTGATAAATGTCAGTACTCAGAAGCTAATTTAATGCATAGTTTTGTAACATGCACAAAACTTGATAGTTATTGAACTGAAATTTTTAAAATCATCTCTATAGTTCTTAAGATTAAATTGGATCCTGACCCAAAGAAATATTAGGAGTTTCAGACTCAAATCAAATATTTACAGTAAATCAAAGAAATTTTCTTGGTTACTGTTTAATAATTGGAAAAAAATTAATATTAAAATTCTGGAAGGGACCATTATCCCCTACAATTAAAATGTGGACAGTGGAAATGTTGGAGACGTTGCAATTGGAGAGAATAAGGTTTGTCCTAATGGACAAATGTGAACTTTTTGAACAAATATGGTCTCCATTCACTGACTATATGAAGGGGTAGCTGGGCTCAGCATTGTAACTCAATAAGTACCCGGTGGTAGGATCAGATGAAAAGATCTAATCTGAGACTTGTATACACGTCTCTATATATATATATTGATATGTGAAATTGTTCCATTCATTGTTAAGATGTATACTTCAATTTTTCTCTTTTAAGTACAATAATTGTTTGCTAGTATTATTTTTTATTTTTTATTATTTTAATTTTTTTAATTAAAAAAAAAAATTCTTATTGTGTTTGTTGTTTCTTTTTTTAATTGTTTATATTAATTTTTGTATTATTTTTTAAAATTTTCTTTTTCATATATAATCAAAATCATAATCAATATTATGTAATCACACTCCTTTGATTAAACATCTATTACCTCTTTACTCTTTACTCTTTTCACTCTCTAAAAAAAATAGAAGCTTATATATATTATTCTGTAATACTTGTATAACTTTGGAAACATGTAAAATGTGTATTTGAAAAGCTGTTATATCATTAGCAATATGTATGGCTTCTAATAAAAATATGAATCAAAAATATTTCAGAGGCTATGAAGAACTCTGAATAAATTACACATATTTTCTATGAGCTCCTCGTGTCTCATGTTTAGATCATACATTCTGCAATAGGCTTTGTTAGAGGTTGAAAATCCATCGATCTCGCTTGCTTCACAAGTACTGTAACATCTTTTGCCAACAATTTAACCAGCCAAAAAAAAGTGTCATATTTCAATAGATTCTACATCAAGTCTGTTTCCTAAGTAAAGGCCATGGAGATGCATGATTTGCATTCCTCTCTGACTGAGTGTATTAATTGCTATCCTGGTCACAAGCATTGGAAAACTGCCAAAAAAGGATTTTAAAGGCCTTTGTGATTCTCTTTTTGCTCACTATGCCTGAGGGAATCTGACCTGTCTTTGGTATAGGAATGCTCACTTAAACTGCACTTCAGATTCCATTGAGAAGGTAATGAACTGTAAGCATGCCTTAACACCGCAGCATTGGCATTCATTATATAATTACACAAGATTAATGCTCACGGGGATGAAAAGTAATGCTCTATTGTAGATTAAGGGATTAGTTAACGAATATGAATCAAATGCAGATTTTTGAGTAGAGAGAAGAGCCTTCGCTATGCACAATCTATATAAAAATATTTTAGTGGGTATAATGTAGGTATGTTACAAAACTTACCTTGAGCAGCGCTGCAGTTCTGCTGCTCCCCACGTGCATGACTTTGGCGCCTTTCAGAGGGTGGCATGTTTAAAATGCCGTTTTTCTACAGACAGGGCAAATCGATCCATGTCAGGGGATTTCGTTGCTGAAATAAAATCGCTCCAACATTTGATTTATGAAGGTATTTTTAAATTACGCTAGATTATTTATTAGCTAGAGTAATTTAAAAATCATCTTCTAAAGCCGTGAGCGCCGACAACGGGAAGGATTTTACGTAGGGGAGAAAATAAAGTACACAGTTTATTTACATTAAAACGTGCTTCTTAGGAAGCATTTAATCACATTTTCATGTTGCGAAATGGGGACAAAAAATATATATGAACCGGCAGTATTTTACCTGCCGACCACTGCAAACCACAACGTTCTAATCCACCGCATTCCACTAAAACCCACTCGCAAGTTGATTTAAATGGCCATTAATTTACAGGAATTAAACACTAAATTCCTTCCAATTGGCCTATAAATTCATGAAAATGAGATTTAAAAATCAAGTTATATTGTGAATTATTGTGCTAATGTTATTTGGACACTTAGACAATTTAAAAATGTTTATCTTTTCTTAAGAAATGGATTGATGTTTAGATCTAGTAATTGAATTTTGTAATTAGCTACAATTAGGTAACTAACTAATTATATGCTTTATTTCAGGTCATCCAAGTAAGATTGTTTCATATTTGTTTCAGAATGCTTCAATCTATAATAACTGAAAATGTAATTGAGTTCTCTTAATTTGTAAGAAATTTATGGGCCTTTGACTGTCCTAGATCACAGCTTTTGAGTTAAGTCAATGGAAGGGCAATGGGGAACAAGATGACAATATCCGAGTATGAAAATGGCCATAACTTTTTTAATACTGAAGATATGAAAGTAAATTAGGTGTCAAATTAAACTTTTTATGCTTTATCTGATGGGATAAATTGCAGACTTGATTTTTTAAATCTCAAAATGTTGTAACATTGCTATATAATGTATTCAAAGCAAGATAGTACAATGCATCCCTGAAGAGAAGGAATGGGTGACATTTCAATAGACAATAGGTGCAAGAGTAGGCCAATCGGCCCTTTGATCCAGCACCAATATTCAGTGTGATCATGGCTTAAATGCACATTCAGTACCCCGTTCCTGCCATTTCATCATATCCCCTGACTCTGCTATATTTAAGAGCTCTATCTAACTCTCTCTTGAAAGCACCCAGAGCATTGGCCTCCAATGCCTTCTGAGGCAGCAAATTCCACAGATTCACAACTCTCCAAGTGTAGTCTCACAGATTCACAATACTCCAGGTGTAGTCTCACTTGGGCCCTATACAACTGCAGAAGGACCTCTTTGCTCAACTCCTCTTGCTATGAAGGCCAACATGCCATTAGCTTTCTTCAATGCCTGTTGTACCTGCATGCTTACTTTCAGTGAATGATGAACAAGGACCCCCTGATCTATTTGTACTTCCCCTTTTCCCAACTTGACCCCATTCAGATAATAATCTGCCTTCCAGTTTTTGCCACCCTAACATTTATCCACATTAAACTCCATCTGCCAAGCAGCCGCCCACTCACCCAACCTGTCCAATAGTTTTGATAGGACGTACACCCTTGCAATATTCCGTTCCCAGCCATGGTCCTCTTGTAGCCATGTCTCTGTAATTCCCACAACATCATACATGCTAATTTCTAACCCAGCCTCAAGCTCATCCACTTTATTTCTAATACTTTGTGCATTTATATATAATACTTTTAATCCATTACTCCACTCATCCTTCACATCGGTTCCCATTTCACTTGGCCATACTCTCCTATCCCTTCCTGAGCTTTCTGTCCCATTAATTCTGGTGTCTTTCTTAACTTTTCTTATAGGCTCTTTCCCTTTAGAAACATAGAAACATAGAAAATAGGTGCAAGATGAGGCCATTCGGCCCTTCTAGCCAGCACCGCCATTCATTGCAATCATGGCTGATCGACCCCAATCAATAACCCGTGCCTGCCTTCTCCCCATACCCCTTGATTCCACTAGCCCCTAGAGCTCTATCTAACTCTCTCTTGAATCCATCCAGTGATTTGGCCTCCACTGCCCTCCGTGGCAGGGAATTCCACAAATTCACAACTCTCTGGGTGAAAAAGTTTTTTCTCACCTCAGTCTTAAATGGCCTCCCCTTTATTCTAAGACTGCGGCCCTCTGGTTCTGGACTCGCCCAACATATGGAACATTTTCCTGCATCTAGCTTGTCCAGTCCTTTTATAATTGTATCTGTTTCTATAAGATCCCCCCTCATCCTTCTAAACGCCACTGAATACAGGCCTAGTCTTTTCAATCTTTCCTCATATGACAGTCCCGCCATCCCAGGGATCAATCTCATGAACCTACAGTACACTGCCTCAATCACAAGGATGTCCTTCCTCAAGTTAGGGGACCAAAATTGAGCGCAATACTCCAGATGTGGTCTAACCAGAGCCCTATACAACTGCAGAAGAACCTCCAACTCCTGTACTGAAAACCTCTTGTTATGAAGGCCAACATTCCATTAGCTTTCTTCACTGCCTGCTGTATCTGCATGCCAACTTTCAGTAACCGGTGTACAAGGACACCCAGGTCTCGCTGTACCTCCCCCTTACCTAACCTAACCCCATTGAGATAATAATCTGCCCCCTTGTTTTTGCTGCCAAAGTGGATAACCTCACAATTATCTATATTATACTGCATCTGCCATGCATCTGCCCACTCACTCAACCTGTCCAGGTCATCCTGCAACCTCCTAACATCCTCTTCACAGTTCACACTGACACCCAGCTTCATCCGCAAACTTGCTAGTGTTGCTCCTATTTCCCTCTTCCAAATCATTAATATGTATGGTGAACAGTTGCGGCCCCAACACCGAGCCTTGCGGCACTCCACTCGCCACTGCCTGCCATTGTGAAAAGGACCGTTTACTCCTATTCTTTGCTCCCTGTCTGCCAACCAATTTTCTATCCACGTCAACACCGTACCCCCAATACCATGTGCTCTAATTTTAGTTACCAGTCTCCCGTGCGGGACCTTATCAAAGGCTTTTTTAAAGTCTAGATACATTACATCCACTGGCTCCCCTTCATCCATTTTACTTGTCACATCCTCAAAAAATTCCAGAAGAGTAGTCAAGCATGATTTTCCTTTCATAAATCCATGCTGACTTGGAGTAATCCTTTTACGACTATCCAAATGCCCCATTATTACCTCTTTAATAAGTTACTCCAGCATCTTTCCCACCACAAAAGTCAGGCTAACTAGTCTGTAATTCCCTCTTTTCTATCTCACTCCTTTCTTGAAAAGTGGGATAACATTAGCTATTCTCCAATCCACAGGAACTGATCTTGAATCTATTGAACATTGGAAAATGATCACCAATGCGTCCACTATTTCTAGAGCCACCTCGCTGAGGACCCTGGGTTGCAGTCCATCAGGCCCCGGGGATTTATAATCCTTCAGTCCCATTAGCCTGCCCAATACTATTTCTCGCATCATGAAAATGTATTTCAGTTCCTCGACCCCCTTAGATCCTCTGTCCTGTACATCTGGGAGTTTGTTTGTGTCTTCCTGAGTGAAGACAGATCCGAAGTACGTGTTCAACTCTTCTGCCATTTCCTTGTTCTCCATAATAATTTCACTCGGGTTCTGGGTTGAACATGGGTTGAACAGCTCTGTGTGAGCGTGGCTCCTGATTACTGCTCAAGTCTACTGGTTTATCTTTGCTATATTTTTGAGATAACCCGCTATTAAACGCTATGAAGGACTCAAGGCAGTATTAAGCATCTGAAACCGTAAGTAAAATGAGCCGTCAAACTAAAACCGGGGGAAAAGACAGTGAAATCTCAAGCAAGAGTACTGCAGCTTTAGCACCGCTCCCGGAAGCTGGCCTTGAACTACCAGAGGATTTGGAGAGGCTTCGTTCAGCACTCCTTGCTGATATGACACAAGCAATTAACTCTGTCCTAAAAAGAGAACTTGAAGTGGCTTTGTCGCCGGTGTACACCAGTTTGGAGCAAGTTAAATCCTATTGCGAATTGCATGATGAACGCATTCGCGAGGTTGAAGATGGCCTGAATGACCACAGTGACAGACTGGCGAGCACAGAAACTGCTAAAGCTGCATTACAGAGTGAAAACACACTCCTGAAAATGAAGTTAGATGACCTCGAGAAACAGGTCGAGGAGATCCAACCTAAGGGTGGTCTGGATTCCTGAAAAGAAGGAAGGCTCGGACCCTGTTCAATTTATAACTAAGTTTTTTGAAGAAGTGCTGGGGGTGGATTTCTTCCCAAGACCTCTTATGCTTTCGCGTGCCCACCGAATTGGACCTACACCAACAGACGTCCCGAATATCAAGCCATCTAAGCCAAGAGTGTTCCTGGTTCTCTTTCATTACTTCCAGGATAAATATTGTATCATCACCAAACGGAGGCAGGAGCTGTTCTTCCGAGGGCACCGGGTGTTTTTTTATGAGGACTTCAGCATGGAGCTGGGGAGAAAACGTGCAACTTTTAGGGAAATAAAATCCCTGTTTTACAATAAAGGGGTTCGGTTTGGTCTCCAGTATCCTGCCCGGCTCCAGGCCACTCATGAAGGTAAAATGTACTATTTCAATACACCAGAGACTGCCAAAAAGTTTTACTACTCGTGCTGGGGAGGTGACAGCCGTGAAGAATAATGACCTTTAAGGATATCCACGCGGTATTGGCACGGCCTCCTGCGGCGGAGATCTTTGGAAGATTTGTTTATTCTTCAGTTTAATTTGTGGAATTTGATTGAGCTGAACTGCAATGCTACATATTTGGGGTAGTGAGTCGAGGACGTTTAGCCAGCAAAATGTAAATGTCTATGATTACTCTTTGGGATACAATTTTCACTTCCTTCTTTCTCGTAATGCTTTGCTGGTCTGGGGTTATCTTTAGCCTATATATCTTAAAAGTAGAATAAATGACTGTACAACTTTTAAAGAAGGGAGCCACCCACAATTGGATCAAAAATTTTAGTTAGGGAACACTTCGGAAGTTTTTTGTTTTGTAATGCCTGCGATCATCCTCAGTCGGGGAAGAAGATCTAGGTTTTTGGGGGTAAATTTTTTTTGTTGCTGTTATTATAAGGGGATGAGGGAAAGGTTTTGGGGTAATGGTTGGGGTAATGGCAGGTTATTCTTTGATTATTACAAATGCACACGACTTTCTTTTTTTTGGCTTTTTTTCTCTTTTTTTTCTCTCCCCCCCCCCCCCCCCCCCCATTGTGGGCTCTCACATGCAGCCTTCGCATGGTTCTGGATGGCAGACGCTGTATGTATTTTTTTAATCATATTTTGAAATATGGCTAATGGTAATAGTGATGGAGGCAATCCTGTGAGGTTTATATCTTGGAATGTAAAGGGGCTTAATGGTCTGGTTAAAAGAGCTAAAGTTTTTTCTCACCTAACACAACTAAAAACAGATATACTACTTTTACAAGAGATTCACTTAAGACTGCAAGATCATAATAGACTGTGTGAAATGTGGGTTAGTCAGATTTTTCACTCCAGATTTAATAGTAGGTCCAGGGGTGTGGCAATATTAATCAACAAAAGAATACAGCTTACACCGTCTGACGTAGTCAGTGACCCTAATGGTCGGTTTATTATAGTTTCCGGGTGTCTTTTTCAAAAACCTGTCGTTTTAGTGAATGTTTATGCCCCTAATTGGGATGATGTTCACTTTGCAAATAAGGTTCTGTCATTAATACCCGATCTGAACACGCACCAGCTAATTTTTCGGGAGACCTGAACTGTGCTATTAATCCACTGCTTGATAGGTCTAGTCCTAAGGGGACACCTTCTGGTATGGCAAAAACCTTCTCATTGTTTATGCAACAAAATGGTTATGTAGACCCCTGGAGATTTCTGAACCCAACTGCTAGACAATTCTCTTTTTTTTTCTCATGTTCGTCATTCTTTTTCCAGAATAGACTTTTTTTTTAATAGACAGACCCTTCATTCCTAGGGTTAAGAAAATTGAATATACTGCTATGGTAATATCAGATCACTCACCTGTGATACTGGACCTAGGCTTTTCTTTAAATATTAAAGACCAACCTCTTTGGAAACTCAACCCCCTTTTGCTTTCCAATGAAACATTTTGCAGTTTTGTGTCGGCTAACATAGACACATTCCTTGAAATTAATAAAACTGAGTCCGTATCCTGCTTTTTAATTTGGGAAACTTTAAAAGCCTACTTAAGAGGTCAAATCATATCTTATACTTCATACACCAATAAAGAACGCAAGAAGGAAATGGAAACCCTGTTAAAATCCATCTTGACCCTGGATAGGCAATATTCTGAAGCACCCACCAACCAATTATACAAAAGCTGGGCTGATTTACAAACAAAATTCAATCTTTTATCTACTAATCAAACAGAACAACTAATTCTCCGGACTCGTGGTCTTTATTATGAATATGGTGATAAGGCGAGCCGACTTATGGCTCACCAGCTGAAACGTCAATCTGCATCATGGCTTATTCCTCAGATAAGAGCCATACACCAAGACATAACAAGCAATCCAAAAGATATAAACAATACTTTCACAGCCTTCTATTCTTCTCTTTACACCTCAGAATTCCCCTTGGATATTATGAATATGGAAACTTTTTTAGACGATTTGGAAATACCCACTCTGGAATTAGAAGATGCAGAAAATCTAGACCAACCCCTTGGGCAGGAAGAGATTAATAATGCCATTATGATGATGCAGAGTGGTAAAACCCTTGGCCCTGACGGCTACCCATTAGAATTTTATAAGAAATTTAAGGATAAGCTCACACCTGTTCTTTTAGAAATGTTTGGAAAAAGGTTCATTACCCCCCACTCTTTCACAGGCTTCTATTTCACTTCTTCTTAAAAAAGACAAGGATCCGACACAATGTGGGTCATATCCCCCCATCTCACTTTTGAATGTAGATGTACAAATTTTGGCGAAGGCGCTGGCTTGCCATTTAGAATGCAAACTTCACAAAATAATCTCAGAAGATCGAACAGGTTTCATTAAAAATCATCATTCCTTTCCTAATATCCGCCGATTGGCCAGCGTGGGTTATTTGCCCAGTGCTTCTCCGTGCCCAGAGGCTGTTATCTCTTTGGACGCGGAGAAGGCATTCGATCGAGTGGAGTGGCCATATTTGTTCAGAGTCTTGGAGAGATTTGGATTTGGCAAAATATTTGTAGCCTGGGTTAAGCTATTATATCATTCACCCTTAGCTTGTGTACAGACCAATTATTTGTGATCTGATTATTTTCAATTGACACGTGGCACTCGTCAAGGCTGCCCATTGTCTCCACTTCTTTTTGTGATTGCAATTGTGCCTCTCTCTATTACACTTGGATCAACTACATTATTCCAGGGCATTAGGAGAGGAAACAGGGAACATCGTGTGTCTCTATATGCTGATGACCTCCTTCTTTATGTGAGCGACCCTATAGCCAGTAGCCCTGTAATTGTGTCCTTGTTAGATCAGTTTGGGACTTTTTCCGGCTATAAACTAAACCTCCAAAAAAGCAAATGCTTTTCCATCAACTTAACCCTACAGATCCAACAGGAAACCCTGCCCTTTCCCATATCTCAAGAAGGGTTTGTATATTTAGGAATACACATCACCCGCTTTTTCACATCCCTGTTCGCAGCTAACTACATGCCTCAAGTTAGCCAAATGAAGGCTGACATTGAGAGATGGCGTAGTCTGCCACTCACTATGGCTGGGAGAGTGCAGTCAGTGAAGATGACTGTACTTCCCAGATTTCTTTACTTGTTCCAATGTCTGCTGGTTTTCCTACCCAAGTCATTTTTTAACTCAGTTAACCAATCTATAACCTCCTTTATATGGGGTAACAAGGTTCCAAGGGTCAATAAGTGCACTCTCCAAAGAGGTCATGAAGTAGGTGGACTGGGCCTTCCTACCTTTATTAATTATTACTGGGCATCCAATATCCAAAATATATTATTCTGGCTCCACTGACCAGATGCAGACTGGTGTCTGCTTGAATCACAGTCCTGTTACTCCTTGTCTCTCCCAGCTTTAGTATATTCCTCCCTGCCATTGAAACCATCTAGATTTACATCCAACCCTGTCGTACTATCAACCATTAAAATGTTTAACCAATTTTGTTGCCATTATAAGCTTACATCAGCTTCAGTTCTGGGTCCCATTCACAGTAACCATTTATTCCCCCCCTCTGCACTTGACTCAACCTTTCGACAGTGGGGTTTGAATGGTCTTATGTCCATTAAGGATTTATACACTAACAACATATTTGATAGCTTCGACTAGCTACACAAAAAACATGGCCTCCCACATAATTATTTCTTTAAATATCTTCAGGTTCGCCACTTTGTCATGAAAAAAATTCCTTCTTTTCCTGATCTCCCTCCTGTCACAGTGTTAGATAAACTCACTCTTACCTTTGCAAATAAAGGACTGATCTCTGCAGTATATTCTCGATTGATGTATTTAGGAGATCGAAACCTGAACAAAGTTAAAGCTAGGTGGGAGGATGACCTTGGTATGGATCTGTCTGAGGAATGTTGGACAGCAGTGCTGAAAAAAGTCCACTCCTCGTCACCATGTGCTAGATTAGGGCTCATACAATTTAAAATTTTACACAGGGTTCATTTAAGCAAAGCCAGGCTTGCTAACATATATCCAGGGACGGACGCTGGCTGTGACAGGTGCTTGTTCTCTCCAGCCAATCTAGCTCATGCATTCTGGTCTTGCCCTAAACTTGTTAACTACTGGGCAGTGGTTTTTAAAACCATCAGTGAAGTCCTTGGGATGACAGTGAGACCTTGCCCGCTTGTAGCTGTATTTGGTGCAACGGATAATTTCACTCGTGTCTGCCTTCAAGGGACCCATATTTGACTTTGCTACTCTTTTTCCCTTAACATATCTAAAGAAGCTTTTACTGTCCTTCTTTATATTCCTGGCCAGCTTCCCTTCGTACTTCATCTTTTCAGCCCGTATTGCCTGTTTTGTTTCCTTCTGTTGTCCTATGAATGTTTTCCAATCCTCTGGCTTCCGTCTACTCTTTGCTGTGTTATACATCTTTTCTTTTAGTTTTATTCTAACCCTAACTTCTCTTGTCAGCCACGGTTGCCTCCTACTCCCCTTAGAATCTTTCTTCCTTTTTGGAATGAAATGATCCTATGTCTTCCAGATTATGCCCAGAAATTCCTGCTGGTATCCCTTTCCAGTCTACCTTGGCCAGCTCTTTTCCCATGCCTTAAAAATCTCCTTTGTTCAGCTGCATCACTGCCACTTCCGATTTAACCTTCTCCTTCTCAAATTGCAGATTAAAACTAATCATATTATGATCACTACCTCCAAGCAGTTCCTTTACCTCGAGTTCTCTCATCAAATTTGGTTCATTGGACAACACTAAATCCAGAATTGCCTTTTCTCTGGTCGGCTCCATTACAAGCTGCTCTATGAATCTATCTCGGAGACATTCTACAAACTCTCTCTCTTGGGGTCCTGAACCAACCTGATTTTCCCAGTCTACCTGCATATTGAAATCCCCCATCACCACAGTGGCATTACCTTTGTTACATGGCAGTTTTAACTCGTGCTGCAACTAATACCCTACATTGGGGCTACTATTTGGGGTTCTGTAGATAATACCAATTAGTGTCTTCTTGCCTTTGCAATTCCTCAACTCAATCGAAAGTGACTCTACCTCGTCAGTCCCTATGTTTTCCTGAGGGACTGAATTCCATTCCTCACCAGAATAGCTACCCCGCCACCCCCCCCCCCCCCCCCCCGAAGCTGAACAACTTTACTTCTTATACTTCATGCATTCAAATACAGTACTTTCAATTCCTTACGCCTCACCATTCACATCGATCCCTACTACACTTGGTCATACTCTCCTATCCCTTTGTGAGCTTTCTTTCCCATTAAATCTGGGGTCATTAACTATCCCTTTACTCCCTTTCCCTTTAACTCCGTCCTTGACTATCCCATTTGACGCCCCCCCCCCGCCCCCTTACTCCATCCTATATCTCCAGTTTGTCTCCTCCCCCCCCCCCCCCCCCATTATTTAGTTTAAACCCACCCGTGTAGCAGTGGCAAACCTGCCTGCCAGAATGCTGATCCTCCTCCTGTTAAGGTGCAATCTGTCCTTTTTGTACAATTCATCCTTTTCCCCAAAACAGATCCCAGTGGTCTAAGAATCTAAATCCCTGCCCCAGCTCCTCAGCCACACATCAGATCATCTATCTCCCTGTTCCTGTGCTCACCAGTACGAGGAACTGGAAGCAAATCGGAGATAACAGCCCTGGGGGTCCTGCTTTTCACCCTTCTTCTGAGCTCTCTGAAGTCATGCTGCAGAATGTCTTTCCTCTTCTTCCCGACATCATTTGTGCCGACATGCACTACCACTTCCGGTGAGCATCGAGACCCTACCGACTCGCGTTTCGGGTCGAGACCAGAAACATCACCCATTCCTTCTCTCCAGAAATGCTGCCTGTCCCACTGAGTTACTCCAGCATTTTGTGTCTAGCTGCCATTTTAACCATCTTCTACGCAATAAAACTGTTGGAAAATTGGATGAATTCATCAATAAAATCCAGTCATATTTTGCCATGTTTAACACAGGATTCTAAAACACATCATTAGCAGGTGCTTTATTGGCTCTGCCAGCTTCACATCAGTGCTGTACTTTAAGCAGTAAATTTGCAAACCATAAAATACACATTAATGCTGACATCGTCAGATATCACTGGCAAGTAATTCAAAAACTCAGACATCCACATAAAACAATATGTGGATTACAAATGACAAATACAATTGACAGTACCCAGACACATAATTAAGAGAAAATGTTGTTAATCATTTTAACAATGATGAAGACCATTTGCATTGTACCGGAGAACATTAATTAGCAACTCACAAATCAATTTAAATACAAATGAGGGTACTTTATTAATAGCATCCCTGAAACACAATTGGCAATTTAAATAGACTGGCATTCGTTTTTCTTCAAAAGCCAAAAAAAAACGCTCTAAATTCAGATTTCACGTATGGATGTAACATCCAAACATAAATTTGAAAATCTGGATTGTAATTGTGTTAATTACATTAATTAGGAAGAAATCTAATCTTTTGATGATAATTCGGCCCATGAGCAAGAATAAAGAACAAAGTTTGAAATGCATTTTTATAGCATAGGTAAAAGAGTAAAATGATATGGTTTGGTTTTACATTTTCAGTTACAAAAAGTAGGTTAAACAAGCAGTGGTGATCATATTATGAAATATGGACTCCACAGTAAAATTGATCCACTCATGCTAACTCATTAAGATTGGTATTAAACTGAAATAAATTTGTTACAAACTTGCAAAAAAAGCCAGTAAGTCTGAGAATGGGGAGAAATTTTAAAACTCTAAAGAATAGCTAAAAACTGGTAAAAGATAATCTAGAATACGTTAATTATAGGAAGTAGTTAACCGGAAAGATAAAGTGGAGCTGAAGGCTGCATTGTAAAATGTTCAATAAGATGCTACATAAAAGGTTACAGTGCATGATAGTTAGAATTGAGGATAATATATTACTATAGATGGATGATTGATGGATAGAAAACAAAACAATTGAGAGGGCTGCTCTACCATTATTTATAATCTATATTCAGGGTTTAGACATTATACCTGTGGTAATTTATTCACATTGATGTATATATACATCATTGATGTATGATGTATGTATGGCATGATGTATAAGCAATACTATACATATAGGTTAAGTGAGTGACAAAAATGATAGCAACTGAAGAGCAAGTGCACAATTATCCACTTTGGAAGAATAAAAAAGAAAAAAAGCTACTTAAATGGTGAGAGATCGTTAGTCATGACATTCATTTTATTTTAATTCAAGAATATAGATGGGCAAAGCAGATGAGCATATGGTTTGCATAGGTGCGTGCGATTGGGAAGTTGTAGCCATTACGGAAACCTGGTTAAGAAAGGGGCACGACTAGCTGCACAATGTTCCAGGATACAGATGCTTCTGGAGAGACAGAGGTGAGGGTAAAAGAGGAGAGGATATTGCATCATCGGTTAAGGAAGATGCCACAGCAGTGGTCAGAGGTGACATTATAGATCGTTCATCTGGTGAGGCTATATGCGCGGAGCTGAGGAACAAGAAAAGGATGAGCACCTTTTTAGGAGTGTTCTACAGGCCTTAAATAGTCAATGGGAATTAGAAGAGCAAAAATGCTGGGAAATTGTAGGCAGCTATAGTTTGTCGTAACAGGAATGCCATAGTGCAAAATGTGGAATGTGACAAATGTGTTCAGGAGAGTTTCCTCCAGCAATATGTATAGGGCCCCATATGGGAGAGGGCGACATTTGAAGGGGCTATGGATGAGGTCTTGTTGCATGAGCCTTTTGGGACCAACGATGTATTAGATTTAAGCTGGTTATGGATAGAGACAGATTGGGTCCACAAGTTAAAATTCTAAATTGGGGCAAGGCCAACTTTGAAGACAGGAACTCACTGATGTTCATTGGAGCAAGCTGTTTAAAGGAAAAGGAATGTCGGGGAAGTGGGATGTATTTAAAAGTGTACTGAGAAGAGTCCAGGTCACGGAGAACCAGTGGATGTGCTGTATCTGGACTTCCAGAAGGCTTTCGACAAGGTCCCACATAAGCGATTAGTATATAAACTTAAAGCATATGGCATTGGGGGTTCAGTATTGATGTGGATAGAGAACTGGCTGGCAAACAGGAAGCAAAGAGTAGGAGTTAACGGGTCGTTTTCACAATGGCAGGCAGTGACTAGTGGGGTACCGCAAGGCTCAGTGCTGGGACCCCAGCTATTTACAATATACATAAATGATCTGGATGAGGGAATTGAAGGCAATATCTCCAGGTTTGCGGATGACACTAAGCTGGGTGGCAGTGTTAGCTGTGAGGAGGATGCTAGGAGAATGCAAGGTGACTTGGATAGGCTGGGTGAATGGGCAAATGTTTGGCAGATGCAATATAATGTGGATAAATGTGAGGTTATCCACTTTGGTGGCAAAAATAGGAAAACCGACTACTATCTAAATGGTGGCCGATTAGGAAAAGGGGAGATGCAGCGCGACCTGGGTGTCATGGTACACCAGTCATTGAAAGTAGGCATGCAGGTACAGCAGGCAGTGAAGAAAGCCAATGGTATGTTAGCTTTCATAGCAAAAGGATTTGAGTATAGGAGCAGGGGGGTTCTACTTCAGTTGTATAGGGTCTTGGTGAGGCCACACCTGGAGTATTGCGTACAGTTCTGGTCTCCAAATCTGAGGAAGGACATTATTGCCATAGAGGGAGTGCAGCGAAGGTTCACCAGACTGATTCCTGGGATGTCAGGACTGTCTTATGAACAAAGACTGCATAGACTCGGTTTATACTCTCTAGAATTTAGGAGATTGAGAGGGGATCTTATAGAAACTTACAAGATTCTTAAGGGGTTGGACAGGCTAGATGCAGGAAGATTGTTCCCGATGTTGGGGAGGTCCAGGACAAGGGGTCACAGCTAAAGGATAAGGGGGAAATCCTTTAGGACCGAGATGAGAAGGAATTTTTTCACACAGAGAGTGGTGGGTCTCTGGAACTCTCTGCCACAGAGGTAGTTGAGGCCAGTTCATTGGATATATTTAAGAGGGAGTTAGATGTGGCCCTTGTGGCTAAGGGGATTAGAGGGTATGGAGAGAAGGCAGGTACGGGATACTGAGTTGGATGATCAGCCATGATCATATTGAATGGCGGTGCAGGCTTGAAGGGCCGAATGGCCTATTCCTGCACCTAATTTCTATGTTTCTATGCATGTTCCTGTTAGAGTGAAGAGCAAGGCAGGTGAGTGTAAGGAAGCTTGGATGTTAAGGGAAATTGAGGCTTTGGTCAAGAGTAAGAAGGAAGTATTGGGCAGGTGTAGGCAGCTGGGATCAAGTGTAAAGGGCCTGTCCCATGGGCATGCAACAAGCGCGTCCAAACCGGAAGCGGGGGCCGTGCGGAGGTCGGGTGATCCCCGTACAGGGCCGGTCCCATCAGCATGCGCCTGCATGTGGTGAGCGGGACCAAACCAGAAGCGGGGGCTGCGCGGAGGTCGAGTGAGTGACGTGAAGTTCGAGCAAAGTTCGCGAGAAATTTGCGCGTGACGTACGGCGTCAAGACGTATTTTGTTTGCACAATGGAACTTCTGAAGCCTTAAACAAAAACTGGACCATTTTGAAATATTTTTCCCCTATTCTGCTTTCATTTCTGTTTTTGTATTCATTTTCAAGGAAAGAGAAATAACTTAGATGCATCTTGCTCATTGACAATGCAATTTTTATGTACTTGTCAGATGTTCATATCTTTGCAGTCCAAAAGAATATCATTTACAAAGGCATGTTTTTCCACATCACAGTTCGAGCGAAGTCCGCGAGATGTTTTCGTGTGACGTACGGCGTCAAGACGCTGCGTACGATGTCAAGGCGGCTGCGGGCCGACAGGCCGTTGCCTCGCGGAATTTTGAACACTGTCATTTTTTCGGATCCCGTGCGATGTTGCGACCAGCTCCGCACAACTTCTTACGTCTCCGGTGATCGAATTGGGACCGGCCCCACGAGGCTGTACAGCTCAAGCGACCACGTTAGGTCGCGCTCGCTGCATGGAGTCGCATGCCTGTGGGACAGGCCCTTAACTCTGAAGGAGTTTCGGGAACCGAGGAGCACGTTAAAAAAAGACCACCAATGAAAAAAGGGTGCAACAGATAGCTCTGGCAGATAACATTAAGGATAATCCCAAGAGATTTTATTAGTTCATAGAGGGAAAAAGGGTAACCTGAGAGGGAATGGGACCCCACAGGAGTCAAAGCAGTCAATTGTGTGGAGCCACAGGAGATGGACAAGGTATTTCTCTTCTGATTTCATTATGGAAAAAGACATGAGGACTGTGGAATGTGGGACAGTCAATGAACGTGATTTGAGAACAGTCAGTATTATGGTTAAGGAGGTGCTGAAGGTCCTGATGCATATGAAGCTTGAGAAATCAGTTGGGCAAATGGGCTGAGGACTGGTTGATGGAATTTAATACAGAGAAATGTGAGGTGTTGCATTTTGGGAAGTCTAACATGGGCAGAACGTACACAGTAAATGATAGGGGAGTGTTGTAGAGCAGAGTAATCTAGGTGTGCAGGTACATAATTCCTTGAAAGTGGCTTCACAGGTAGATAGGATAGTCAAAAAAGCTTTCGGCACATTGGCCTTCATCAGTTACAGTGATGAATAGATCACTAGTGAGTTTACTATTGAGTATAGATTGTAGTAGCTATTTAGCTTAATTCAGTATGTTATAACTATAACCAATTACCTTTAAATTTTATTTGCTTGTAATTATGTGGGTGAGATTTATTTCATAGTTGGATGCGTGTTTGTGGCTGGGATTCTCGCGCAGATGCTAGTAGTTTGGGGTTTTAGTTTGAAGAAGCATGGGGGAGAGGTCACAGCTTTCGACCATGCATGGGTTCCACCATGCTCGAGTTTGACTATGAGTAAGATCAAAATGTACTTTAACAAGAAAGAGTTTGGATGAATATCTTATGGTTTTTACTAGACAATAAAGAAACTAATTAACAATTTGTAACAATTAATAATTAAGAGACTGTGTTTTGAAGATTTATCTTTGGATGGCATTGAATGTCTCGTGGAGAGCTCGTGGTTGCTTATCTATTCTTATCTCCTTACCCCAGTCTTCAATCATAGTGGTGGGAGGAAAGATTCCTTGAACGATATAATAATCTACCACTACATAGATGATGGGAGGTCATGCTGCGGTTATATAAGACATTGGTGAGGCCACATTTAGAGTATTGTATTCAGTTTTGGTCACCATTATATAGGAAAGATATTGTCAAGCTGGAAGGGGTACAGAGGAGATTTACGAGGATGTTGCCAGGATTCGAGAGCCTGAGCTACAGGGAGAGGTTGATCAGGGTAGGACATTATTCCTATAAGAGCAGGAGGATGAGGGGTGATCGTGAACAGAAGTAGGTGGGACTTGTGTAGATGGGGCTTGTGGTTGGCATAGGCAGGTTGGACAAAACGGGCCTGTTTTCATGCTGTATGACTCTATGACTCTATTAATAGATATCTGCTGGTCCTTGTGGAAAAGAAACACAGAACGTCAGTATGCCTGTACTGGAATAAAATAAGAGAACCAATGGAATGTTGACCTTTAATGTGAGGAAAGCAAAAATAAAGGAAACCGTCGTTCAACTTTATAGACCTTTCAGGCGCCTGCACAAGCAAGACTGTACATTTTAGATTTCCTTATTTATGGGAAGTTGTTCTTGTCTTCAGAGTTCATTAATTGATTCCAGGAACAATGGAATTGTCTATGAAAAAAATTATGGTGAACTCACTGAATAACATGTTTTTGATAGAAATGACAGAATAAGTGCTTAGAAATGTTTTTTCTTCATAGGGGGTGTGTATTTTTGGCTAACTTAGATGAGGTATATTATCTAACATTGGTACATTCAAGGGTGAGACAGATTAATGGTCTGTTGAATGTTGCGAAGGTATTACATTATTGAATAGCAATAGATATTCTATCTATTTGGTCGCTTGACCTACTCCTGGTCCCAATTGACTTGTTCTTGCCATACAATTGCAGGAAGATTAGATCATGGAAGGCCATTGCCTCATCAATGAATGTCTTACATATGTTCAAGTCCATGCCAGTTCTAAGTGGGCAATCCAACTGGACGCAACACCCTATGCTTTCCATATAGCTCAGCAAATCTTTTTTATTTTATATACATTTTGTTCCCTTTTGAATCCCACCATTGAATCTGCCTCTGCTACTCTCAAACAGCAATTTCTGAATGTTAATCGCTTGATACCTAAAACATTTTTGACTCGTATTACTTTTAGCGCTTTTCACCTGACCACCTTCTTAGAGTTAAAAAAACGTAGAGCATTTTAACAAACCCTTCACTCAACTGAGTCCACGTTGAACATCAACCACCATTTACAACTATGTTGTTAATTCCATTTCTTTGTTCTCTGACACCACCTACATTTCACTCTGCCTCAGAAAGGCAGCAAACATAATCAAAGGCTTGTCCCACCCCAGCCATTCCCTCTTCTCACCATTCCATTAGGCCAGAAGATATAGAAGTCTGAAGGCGTGCACCACCAGACTCAAGAAAACTTCTCTCCCTCTGTTATCCGGCTTCTGAATGGTCATTCCATAAGCTGTCCAATTTACCTCCACCCCATTGCAGACATTGTACTTGTCTCTGGAACGAGTGTGCTGCAATGCTGAGAACTGTATTCTGAACACCACCTTTTCCTTTGCTTTACCGGTTGTAATGGAGTTTGATTTGATTGTATTTATGCATAGTGTTATCTGATTTAATTGGATAGCACGGAAAACAAAGTTTGTCACTGTACTGCAGTACTTGTAACAATAATTAAACCTAAACCCGACCCATTTCATCAACTCCTTACAGATAGCACCAATCATCTACAGTACATGCCATGGAGAATTTACAGTGGCCATATAACCTTCCGATTCACAGTCTTTGGGATGGAAGCAATCCAGGGAACTCAGAGGGAACTCAATCCAGGGAACTCAATCCAAGGAACACCATTGTGATACCAGGGAGAACATGCTGACACCACACATCCAGCACTGGATTGAACCTCAATCTCCCTACTAAACAGGTTTACCATTTTGGGTACTGTTGAGGGAGATGGCTCATCAGGGGAATGCTGCAGCAGCCAAGTTCATGGCACCATGGGTGGCTCTGCAGCACATGATGGGGGAAAAAAGAGGGGAAGGGCTATTGTAATAGGGGATTCAATTGTCAGGGGAATAGATAGGCGTTTCTGCGGCCGTAAAAGAGACTCCAGGATGGTATGTTGCCTCCCTGGTGCAAAGGTCAGGGATGTTACTGAACGGCTGCAGAACATTCTGGAGGGGGAGGGTGAACAGCCAGTTGTCGTGGTGCATATTGGCGCCAACGATATAGGGAAAAAAAGGGATGAGGTCCTACAAGATGAATTTAGGGAGCTAGGAGCTAGGAGCTCAAAAATAGGACCTCAAAGGTAATAATCTCTGGATTATTACCAGTACCACGGGCCAGTCAGAGTAGAAATAGGAGGATATTGCAGATGAATACGTGGCTTAAAAAATGGTGCAAGGGGGAGGGATTCAAATTTTTAGGGCACTGGAACCATTTCTGGGGGAGGTGGGACCAGTACAAACAGGACGGTCTGCACCTGGGCTGGAATGGAACCAATGTCCTTGGGGGAGTGTTTGCTAGTGCTGTTGGGGAGGATTTAAACTAATGTGGCAGGGGGATGGGTACAAGAGCAGAGAGGCAGGTGGGTGTAAAACGAGGGTGGAAGCAATAGGGAGCAAGGTGAAAAGTAAAAGTGGCAGGCAGACAAAACCAGGGCAAAAATCAAAAAGGGCCACTTCTCAACAAAATTGTATAAGGCGTAAGAGCGTTGTAAAAACAAGCCTGAAGGCTTTGTGTCTCAATGCAAGGAGCATTCGTAATAAGGTGGATGAGTTGAACGTGCAGATAGCTATTAATGAGTATGATATAATTGGTATCACGGAGACATGGCTCCAGGGTGACCAAGGCTGGGAGCTGAACATCCAGGGATATTCAATATTCAGGAGGGATAGAGAGAAAGGAAAAGGAGGTGGGGTAGCGTTGCTGGTTAGAGAGGAGATTAACGCAATGGAAAGGAAGGACATTAGCTTGGAGCATGTGGAATCGGTATGGGTAGAGCTGCGAAACACTAAGGGGCAGAAAACACTAGTGGGAGTTGTGTACAGGCCAGCTAACAGTAGTAGTGAAGTTGGGGATGGTATAAAACAGGAAATTAGAAATGCGTGCGACAAAGGCAAAACAGTTATAATGGGTGACTTCAATCTACATATAGATTGGGTGAATCAAATTGGCAGGGGCGCTGAGGAAGAGGATTTTTTGGAAAGTATGAGGGATAGTTATCTAAATCAACATGTAGAGGAACCAACGAGAGAGCAGGCTATTTTAGACTGGGTATTGAGTAATGAGGAAGGGTTAGTTAGCAGTCTTATTGTGCATGCCCCCTTGGGCAAGAGTGACCATAATATGGTCGAGTTCTTCATTAGGATGGAGAGTGACATTGTTAATTCAGAAACAATGGTTCTGAACTTAAGGAAAGGTAACTTTGAGGGTATGAGACGTGAATTGGCCAAGATTGACTGGCAATCAATTCTAAAAGGGTTGACGGTGGATACGCAATGGAAGACATTTAAAGACTGCATGGATGAACTACAAAAATTGTTCATCCCAATTTGGCAAAAGAATAGATCAGGGAAGGTAGTGCATCCGTAGATAACAAGGGAAATCAGGGATAGTATCAAAGCAAAGGATGATGCGTACAAAGTAGCCAGAAAAAGCAGCATACCAGAGGACTGGGAGAAATTCAGAGACCAGCAGAGAAGGACAAAGGGCTTGATTATTAGGGAAAAATAGATTATGAAAGAAAACTGGCAGGGAACATAAAAACTGACTGCAAAAGTTTTTATAGATATGTGAAGAGAAATAGATTAGTTAAAACAAATGTAGGTCCCTTGCAGTCAGAAACAGGTGAGTTGATCATGGGGAACAAGGATATGGCAGACCAATTGAATAACTACTTTGGTTCCGTCTTCACTAAGGAAGACATAAATAATTTGCCGGAAATAGCAGGGGACCGCGGGTCAAAGGAGTACTTGAGCAAAATCCAGGTTAGCTGGGAAGTGGTGTTGGGTAAATTGAATGGATTAAAGGCCGATAAATCCCCAGGGCCAGATAGGCTGCATCCCGGAGTACTTAAGGAAGTAGCTCCGGAAATAGTGGATGCATTAGTGATAATTTTTCAAAACTCTTTAAATTTTGGAGTAGTTCCTGAGGATTGGCGGGTAGCAAACGTAACCCCTCTTTTTAAGAAGGGGGGGGAGAGAGAAAACGGGGAATTACAGACCAGTTAGTCTAACATCGGTAGTGGGGAAACTGCTAGAGTCAGTTATTAAAGATGGGATAGCAGCACATTTGGAAAGTGGTGAAATCATTGTACAAAGTCAGCATGGATTTACGAAAGGTAAATCATGTCTGACGAATCTTGTGGAATTTTTCGAGGATGTAACTAGTAGCGTGGATGGGGGAGAACCAGTGGATGTGGTGTATCTGGACTTCCAGAAGGCTTTCAACAAGGTCCCACATAAGAGATTAGTATATAAACTTAAAGCATATGGCATTGGGGGTTCAGTATTGATGTGGATAGAGAACTGGCTGGCAAACAGGAAGCAAAGAGTAGGAGTAAACGGGTCGTTTTCACAATGGCAGGCAGTGACTAGTGGGGTACAGCAAGGCTCAGTGCTGGGACCCCAGCTATTTACAATATACATAAATGATCTGGATGAGGGAATTGAAGGCAACATCTCCAAGTTTGCGGATGACACTAAGCTGGGGGGCAGTGTTAGCTGTGATGAGGATGCTAGGAGACTGCAAGGTGACTTGGATAGGCTGGGTGAGTGGGCAAATGTTTGGCAGATGCAGTATAATGTGGATAAATGTGAGGTTATCCACTTTGGTGGCAAAAATAGGAAAACAGACTATTATCTAAATGGAGGCCGATTAGGAAAAGGGGAGATGCAGCGCGACCTGGGTGTCATGGTACACCAGTCATTGAAAGTAGGCATGCAGGTACAGCAGGCAGTGAAGAAAACGAATGGTATGTTAGCTTTAATAGAAAAAGGATTTGAGTATAGGAGCAGGGAGGTTCTACTTCAGTTGTATAGGGTCTTGGTGAGGCCACACCTGGAGTATTGCGTACAGTTCTGGTCTCCAAATCTGAGGAAGGATATTATTGCCATAGAGGGAGTGCAGCGAAGGTTCACCAGACTGATTCCTGGGATGTCAGGACTGTCTTATGAACAAAGACTGCATAGACTCGGTTTATACTCTCTGGAATTTAGGAGATTGAGAGGGGATCTTATAGAAACTTACAAGATTCTTAAGGGGTTGGACAGGCTAGATGCAGGAAGATTGTTCCCGATGTTGGGGAGTTCCAGGACAAGGGGTCACAGCTTAAGGATAAGTGGGAAATCCTTTAGGACTGAGATGAGAAGGACTTTTTTCACACAGAGAGTGAAACACAGATGAGAAGGACTTTTTTCACACAGAGAGGGTCTCTGGAACTCTCTGCCACAGAGGGTAGTTGAGGCCAGTTCATTGGCTATATTTAAGAGGGAGTTAGATGTGGCCCTTGTGGCTAAGGGGATCAGAGGGTATGGAGAGAAGGCAGGTACGGGATACTGAGTTGGATGATCAGCCATGATCATATTGAATGGCGGTGCAGGCTTGAAGGGCCGAATGGTCTACTCCTGCACCTAATTTCTATGTTTCTATGAGAACATCCCTATCTTGTCCAATCTACCCATGTAATTCATCTCTGGAAATGCTCAAGTAGATTTTCCTTACATTCTGTCTAAGACCTTCACCTCTTTCATAATCTGTGGTGTCCAAAAATAAAATAAATATGTATGCTGTCACTAGAAACAAAAAGGCATCGGTTTTGCCAGTATTAAGCTAAAAGTGATTACCGCTCATCCACTCCCACTCCTTGATAGGATGTGGATTAATAGAAGAGCCAGACAGAACTGCTTTCATCAAGGCAACCGGGCTGAGTACAAGCTCCCAGAATATATTGTAAGACTTAGAAAGCAGCTGATACTGAGGAAAATAAATCATAAAAGATGTGAGCGTGCGAGGAAAGCAGGAGAAACCGCTGCAGGTAAAGTAAAACCACATTCCAAAACTAAGATCACACACGATGGTGAAGTAATTAGTACTCTATTGAATTGGGGCTGTCCATGTGGGTTTCCTCCAGGTTTTCTGGTTTCCTCCCACATTCCAAAAAGCATGTGGATGGTTATTCGCAATGGTAGTCTAGTGTAGGCAAATGGCAAAGGAATGAAATGGGAGTTCAACATCATCATCAATATCGGTGGTCACTCGAAACGAGTATGACTGTCCTCTCATGGAGCATGCCTGTGCGTGACTTTGTTTAACATGGGGAGACTGGTGCACAGACAGCCACCATACAGTCCTTGACAGATCAGGGTCAGAATCCAGTGGCATGGAATCCAAGACAACCAGGGATCTTTTCTGCTGCAGCCTTCATCTGTCTTCCAAGCCATTGTAACACTCCACTAAAATCAGCTATCATCCTCCGCCTGGTCCACCGTTGAGGTCTTGATTGGATTATTCTTTGTCAGAGACCTCCCCTTCGACCTTACCGCCATGGGTGACCCATAGCTCCAGACGGCATCACTCTCAGGATCTCTGGACCACACAAGCTTCTCCACCACGACATGGTGACAATCCACGGAGAAGAATGGGAGTTAATGGACATGTGAGAGAATATAAATTGAAGGTTAGCACATTTATAGGAATTGGTTGGTCCACATTTGGAGTATTGTGCGCCATTCTAATCACCCCATTATAACCATATAACCATATAACAATTACAGCACGGAAACAGGCCATCTCGGCCCTTCAAGTCCGTGCCGAACAACTTTTTTCCCTTAGTCCCACCTGCCTGCACTCATACCATAACCCTCCATACCCTTCTCATCCATATGCCTATCCAATTTATTTTTAAATGAGATTATTTTTAAATTATATGAAAGATGTAAGGAATTTAGAAAGCGTGCAACAGAGGTTTACTAGAATACTATCTGATTTAGAGATTGTTACATAAAAGGAGAGGTTGATCAAAATTGGATTGTTTTTCTCTGGAATGTCACAGTTTGAGGGATATAAGCTTGAGAAGGATATAACATTATAAGGTGAGATGAGCAAAGTTTAAAGGTGATATACAGGGTAAGTTTATTTTTACACAGATAGTGGTGGATGCCTGGAATACGGTGCCGGGGTGATGGTGGAGGCAGATATGATAGCGTCATTTAATAAGGTTTTAGATAGGCATATGGATATGCTGGAAACAAATCACATACAGGCAGAGGAGATTAATTTAACTTGCTGTCTTGTTGATGTCAATGTCGGCACAGACATTGTGGGTCAAAGGGTCTTTTCCTGCGTTATCCTGTATTATGATCGATGTTCTATGAAAGTAGAATGGACTTCAGATGGACTCAATAGGCTGAATAGGCTAAGGTTACTTATCCTTCTATGTGATAATAAGTAACGGGAGTAGAATGTTCCAGAGTAGAATTATCTGCGGATGTTTCCCGGGACTTGTTTTCTCACCAGCTCTTAGAACTGGACTCTGAAGTGACACTGTTGGTGAGACCAATATGGGATCTGAAGACTATCATAGATAGGCCAAAAGATGAATGATATCTATCTACCAGAAATAGAATAAGCGTATTATATTTTTTAGTACTACTTTGTATTTCACTACAATCCAGCACTATTCAGTTGTTTGCACTCTTTGTTGTGTTTATTGCATAGAAGTCCAAAGACCCAAAATGTTCCCTATTCATATTCCCCAGAGATGCTGTCTGACCCATTGAGTTATTCCACTGTTTTATGTTCCATGCACAATGCAGCATCTTCAGATCCTTGTGTCTTACTATTGTAATGCAATTTTTGTATGCAAAAAAGGATTTCACTGTACCTACATGGGACAATAAAGTACCATTGAACCATTGAGTTGCTTCTTCGCTTGCCAGTAAAAACTGTAATTGCAACCTCAGTACTGAGAAATGCTAGTCTAGCTGTGAATGTTTTGATTATCCCTCATCTGGAGGAGTTACACAGGTGAAAGCTCCAGTGCTTCAAGGTGCACTTGTTACGAGTGGGGGGATGAGGAGTGACAGCAGAGCTACGGGATATCCCGTAACAAGGACTGAATCCCCCTTGTCCTCACCTTCCACCCTACCAGCCGTCATATACAACAGATAATCCTCCAACATTTTTTGCCACCTCCAATGGGATCCCACCACTAGCCACATCTTCCCATCTCCTCCCCTTTTGGCTTTCCGCAGAGACCGCTCCCTCCATAACTCCTTGGTCAATTCATCCCTTCCCTCCCACTGGCTCAGCATTTCAACTTCCCCTTCCATTCCGAATCAGATCTTTCTGTCCTGATCCTCCTCCATGGCCAGAGTGAGTCCCACCGCAAATTGGAGGAGCAGCACCTCATATTTTGCTTGGGTAGTTTACACCCGAGCAGTATGAACATTGACTTCCAATTTCAGGTAGTCCTTGCTTTCTCCCTCCTTCCCCTCCCCTTCGCAGCACACCCACAGCCTACTGTCTCCGCCTCTTCGTTTCTTCTTCCCACTCCCCTCCCCCCCACCCCACATCAGCCTGAAGAAGGGTCTTGACCCGAAACGTCACCTGTTCCTTTGCTCCATAGATGCTGCCTCACCCGCTGAGTTTCTCCAGCATTTTTGTCTACCTATCGTTTCCCTTTGGTTAGAATCATAGCTTTCATACTTTCATGTTGCAGATATAGGATATTGAATGTATGAGGGAAGTCAAATTTGAACAAGGTTACCACAATCTATCTCAGTTGAGGATCAAAGGCTTTTGTAAAGTCACCTTTACACCTAAGATTAGATATAGTGCTTAATGCTGCTCTTGACATTTCCCCAAATAACTTTAATTTACATTTTGCTCCTTGATGTTTGGAATCCATTGGGATGTTTTGGATCCATTGTGATGTTGGAAGCAGCTCTTTGATCACTGTGAGGAATCAGCTGAGGTAAAGTCTTATGATGACCCTCCCTGAAGCAGTCAACAATTTGCCGTTCTGTGGTTTCCCCCGATCAGATTTGTCTTCGTTTTTTAAGCCAGTTACAATTACAGGTTTTTGAGATTCACTGTCAGACCATCAGGCATTAGGCATTCCTTTCTACCAAGGTTTGGAATTTTTCTGGGAATACAGGTTGCCTTAATATTTCTGAGAGTTATAGATGAATTCAAATGATAACAATACCACCAAAATGAACCGAGTGCTCACATTGCTGTTGGATTTAATTGTCAAACACATTGAAGACTGCAGAGGTTGAAGAGCATAAGGAAAGACTGCTTCAGGTCCCTGCGAAAATTGTGTCCAGTTGGAAATATCCGCTGGCCATCCTCTGTTCCAGTAAAGATGCGATGGCACAGGAAGGGGCAGACTGTCCCGGTGAGTGATAGGGGAAGAGATTAATCCGCGTGCCTCTGAATGGCAGAAGAGATCGATCCGGGGTTTTTAAGATTTTTTAAAGCTCGCAAACTTTTATGGCATTGAACCAATCAGAACAAAACTTGGTGCAATCGCAGCACAGTAGAACGGTGAGCGAACTGGCGAAAAATTGTAGCGCTATCGCAAACGGTTTTTGCACAAATAGAAAGACCGCACAAATCGGAAGATAACAAGATCAGAGTTTTAGTTATGTATAGATAAATAAGTTTGCTTAAGTAGGTATGTTACAATACTTATTCAGCGGCGCTGCAGTTCTGCCACTGCCCGTGTGCGTGACTTTGGCGCCTTTGAGAGGGGGGGCGGGTTTTCTTCAGACTATTCAAATTGAATTTGAACAGATTGTTTAGTTGCTGAAGAAAAATCGCTTTGACTGCCATTTTATTACGTTTATTAAAATTAGCGCGGGATAATTTAATAGCAGTAGTAAATTAAAAATCTTCTAATGCCGTCAACGCTGACAACGGGTCTGATCTCACGTAGGGGACAAGGCAAGGTACACCGTTTATTTTTTCATATAAACTTGCTTCTTAGGATGCCTTTAATCAAAATTTCACGTTGCGAAAAGGTGAATTAGGACCCATACGAATCGGCAGTGTTTGTCCTCCTGATATGGGGTTTAAATTCATCGCAACTGCAACGTTCCAATTGATCGCGTTCCACAAAAACCCACTCGCAAGATGATTAAAATGGCCATTAATTTATGGGAATTAAACACTAAATTCCTTCCATTTGGCCTATAAATTCATGACAATGAGATTTAAACATCATGTTATATTGTGAATTATTGTGTGAATGTTATTTGGACACTTAGGCTTTTTTTAAAATGTTAACCTTTTCATAAGAAATGGATAGATGTTTAGACCTAGTAATTTAAATTTGTAATTAGCTACAATTAGGTAACTAACTAATTATATGCTTTAATTTCAGGTCATCCAAGTAAGATTGTGTCATATTTGTTTCAGAATGCTTCAATCTATAATAACTGAAAATTTCATTCAGTTCTCTTAATTTTTAAGAAAGTTATGGGCTTTTGATTGTCCTTCATCACAGCTTTTGTGTTAAGTCAATGGAAAAGCAATAGGGAACAGGATGCTAATTTCTGAGTATGAAAATGGCCATAACCTTTTTAATACCGAAGATATGAAAGTGAATTAGGTGTCAAATTAAACTTATTTTTATGCTTTATCTGATGGGATCAATTGCAGACTTGATTTTTAAAATCACAAAATTTTATAACATTGCTAGTTTAAGTAGTGGAAAAAGTGCAAGAAGAGGAAAGGAAGATTGTTTGATAGAGTGATGGGCCTGTCCCACAGTACAAGTTCATCCAAGAGCTCTCCAGAGTTTGCCCTGATTCGAACCCGGAGATTTACGGTAATGGCCGCTCATCGGTACTCGGGGCTCTCCTGGACATTTTTCAACACGTTGAAAAATCTTCACGAGTCTTCCCAAGCTTACCTGCCGTTAGTGAGTCTTCCCGAGTACCTGCTGTTAGCGTTACGAGCCACTAAGAGACGTCCCCGAACTCCAAAATACCCGCTACATTTATTCTCCGTGTTACCACGAGTTTTTTTTTCTCTTTAAAACTCGGGAGAGCTCTTGGCATGAATTCGTACCGTGGGACAGGGAATTAGACTGGATATCCTAATGAGCCAATTATGGGCAGATAAAGCAAAATAATTTGATTAATCATTTTTTAACTATCATACTTTTACACTGTACACCAAGATCTTAGTTTCATACAATTAGAAGCATTATTTCATTATTTATCTGTTCTGTATTTTCAGTTTGTATTGTGATTTTGCAAATGCTCCATCCTTTCTATGTCTCTGTGTAGACAGGATTATTTATGAATACGATATCAATGATATCCTTAACACCCTCAAAGTAAGCCAGTGCTCTGTTTGTGAAAAGGAGAAGAGATTATTCTTCATGGAACGGCATGACTCAGTCAACCAGCACGGATTTAAAAGCAGACTCCAGCAAGGCTAAGCAGTGACTTAGACATAATGGTAGTATAATTTCCAGTAGATCAGTCATATATTTCATCTAGTTAAGCCAATTTAATGAGGCCTATTACAACTTTCTTAAAGTCATTGAATGGTTTTACACGTTTTATTAGTCTTATGAGCATGATGGCAAAAATCCAGGGTTCCTTGTTACATCTACTTTAATTTAGATTTTGTTGATGAAAAGCATCTCACTGTGCCCCATGACTATAAATTATTTGGCAACATTTTTAATTCTGACAATTTTCGACCCAGAAAGCTACAAATAGGGCAGTGAGGGCAACAAGAGTGAAAAAGTAATTACCGGTATTTTAAAAAGACATAAAATTACAATCTGTTACTTATTAAATCTTTAACAATTCACAATCTGAAGATTTGAGATTCCACATGTCTGGCTATTTATATTTCCGGCCAAACGAGTTTGATTGACAATTATTAAGGCCCTGTCCCGCGATGCGACTTTACCCAAGAGCTCTTCCAAGTTAAAAAAATATATCAAACTCGTGGTATTCTACAAACTCCTACGACCTTCCACGAGTATGTTCACAAACTCCTAGGAGCTCCTACAAAAAAAAGAGAGAGAGAGAGAGATTTTCCACACCAGCACCGTGTATGCGTGCTTTAAATTCTGACTGTGACAGGTCAACTTTGCAATGTTGTGCTTTACACTGGGAGAATTAGTGGAGTGTGAGGAAAAGTACTTCACAAACTCTCAACGATGGGCGGGGCCACCCTTCATGTCAAGAGGTGGCATGCATCAGATGCCTCGTTTCTTCTTCTTGACAAACAAAGGAGACAGGTCTTGGCAGTGGAATCGCCCAGTTTTATTGGCTGTTTCCATATCTCCCGTTCCTCCTCGGGCAAAGCAAGACTGAGCAAAAGGCCAGAACCCAGGAGCGTTGTACCGCAGTGTCCTGCCCTGAGCGCAAAAAAATACACCGGAGATGGGGTTTTTTCTGGAAACGTTTCAATCTGAGGTCTTTGCTTTTCTTCTCACCTCAGACACCCTTCCACCACAGCTCCAACCCCACACCCACATCACTTTACGACACACACACATAATGCACATATATATACACACACATTATACATACAGACTCGTACACATACAGACTCATACACAAATTCACATATATACACACATTATACACACAAATACACATATATACACACTCACACATATATATACTCATATATATGCTCACAGACACACACTATATATAAAAATCACTCCCAGGTGACTAGTTTTTATCGGTGCTGACATTAGCTGAATAAGGCATCTGTTCTGTTGTACTCATGGCAACTGGACAGAAAACAACCCTTTCTCCTCAGCATCTGTAGGTCTGAAAGACTAAAGGCAAGTGATTTTTAAATAGGTGAACATTGTCATTTTTCATCTAATTTTAAAAGCGCATTGGGCGGAATTCTTATGTTTTTTTCCTTCTTTGATGGCGAATTATCTACGAATCTACTACGGTCTGCCCACGAAGTAACTAAAAAACATTTAAAAAAACTAAAAGACATTTAAAAAAAAAAAAATGTTTAATGATTTTTTATTAGAAGCATGTACATATAAATAGCAAAACACAATTTGTTTCTTGATTCTTGGCTACTTGGTCCTCCAAAATATTCCAACTGGAATTTAAACTGGAGGTGGTGAAGGGAGGGGTTTAGCCAGAGAGGGTTATTGGGAAGAAAGTGCCACTTTAAATTTAGTTGCATCTGGCTGGGCAACCGTGGCTTGGTGGAGATTATTCCATGCTTTAATAGTGCGTGGGAAGAAAGAATTGCTGTACACATCTGTCTTTGTGGCTGGGACCACAAATTGGATCGAATGCCCTCGTCTGCTCCTAATTGGTTTGGGGTTGGTGTAGGTCTTGTGATCTATGTCTAGCTGACCATTTAACATTTTGTAAAAACAGGTCAAACGGTGAGCTTCACATCTGTCTTGGAGAGGGTTCCACCCCAGAGAATTCAGAAGTTCGGTGACACTCGCTTCTCTCTCGTAGGTGTTAGTAACAAATCGAGCAGCCTGTCTTTGGACACGCTCGATGGATGAAATGTTTTTATCTGTGTATGGGTCCCATGCAACTGTGTAGTCCAGATGAGGTCTAACGAGGGTGAAATACAGCTTCCCCTTGACAGAAGCTGAACAATGATAGAAGTTGTGCCTCAGGAAGTTTAGAACACCTGTTGCTTTCACTGTTGCATGATGAGTCTGACCATTCCACCGTAGATCATTCTGCAATTTGATGCCAAGATACTTGGTTTGTTTGGAATCTTCAAGGGTGACACCAAGTATGGTCACCTGGAATCAAGGTTAAGCTAGGCAATTTGATTTAAAAATGGCTTGGTGGAAGACGATAGTGGAGGAGTTTTATTTAAATTGTATACTTATGGCCAGTGCTACACTGCAGGGATTGGTGCAGGATCCACTGTTGTTTGTCGTCTATATGAACAATTTGGATGACAAAGTTGTTAATATTGTTAAGGGCCTGTCCACTTTCACGACCTAATTCACGACCTCTGCCGAATTTGCCCTTGACTCATACCCGCAACATGGTCGTCACGAGGTCGTAGGAGGTCATAGGAGGTCGTAGGTAGGTCGTGATGCTAGTCGTAGGTACTCGTGGCATCAAGTAGGTCGGGGCGTTTTTTCAACATGATGAAAAATGTCCACGAGTAAAAAAGGTTGTGAATTAGGTCGTGAAAGTGGGACAGGCCCTTTAGCATGTTAGTGGATGTCGCCAAATTAGGTTGTGCAGTGGACAGTGAAGAGGTTTTGTAAGATTACAAAAAGATCTAAATGAACTGGAAAAGTAGGTTGGCAAATGGCAAATGGAATTTAAATCTGACACGAGCTAGGAAGACTTGCACAGTAAATGGTAGAGCTCTGAAATGTGTTTGTGGAACTGGGAGACCGAGGGGATCCTTGAAAGTGGTGACACCAGTAAATGGGTAGGTGAAGATGATATTTGGCAATCATTCATTAGTCAGCACATTGAGTAACTCAGCAGGTCTGGCAGCATCTCCAGAGGATTTAGATAGCTGACATTTTGGGTCAGAGCTCCTCTTCAGATTGGTAGGATGGAATGTTTTGTTATTACTGTACTAGTCATTGATTAGACCACAGTTAGACTACTGTGTGCCGTTGTGGCCATCCAGATATAAGAAGGATAGCTGGGGAGATGCAGAAAAAAATAATGAAGACGTTACTGTGATTGTAGGGCTTGGGTTAAACATAGAGGCTGGATAGGCTAAATCTGTTTTCCGAAGAGCATAGGAGGTTGAGGGTTGTCGAAAACAGGAGGATTTAAGGTGAGAGGGGAAAGATTTAAAAGGAACCTAAGGGGTAACTTTCTCACTCAGAGAATGATGAGTATATAGAACGAGCTGTCAAAGGAAGTTGTAGAGGTGGGTACAATAAGAATTTTCAAAAGACATTCATTCAGGCACATGGAGAGGAAAAGTTAGAGAGATATGAGCTAAATGCAGGCAAATGTGGCTAGCACTTATACCGTTTTGGGCAGCATGAGTGAGTTGGGCTGAAGGGCCTGTTTCTGTGTTATATAACTCAACAATTCTGATGTTATGAACATGTTCTAATTGGATACTCTTTTCCAGATACCCTGCCGCAGATCCCTCCTAGCCTGTTTATTGTCTATCTACATTTAAACCAATTGTTTGTGTGCAGTCACCGACTACAACTATTCCTCAACCTACAAAAACGATCGCTCCTGGAAAACGTAGCAAAGCAAAAATACTGGGCAAAATGTAAGGTGGGTATTTTGGTACAGTATATTCCTATCAATAGAGTGTGGTGTGCTATTTAATAGAGCAAAATATAAATTTGCAAATCGAGGACATAAACCAAGAAGTATGGGCCTAATATTTTTTTTTAAATCAAGGAACACCTGTAATTAGGCTTGGATCTTAAAGAATGGAACTGAGATGAATTATTTACCCAGGTGTTCTTTCTTTTATGATCTATCTCTATCTGCATAAGGATAGAGATCTATGCCTTGATTCTCTACAATGAAGTTGTAGCATTGACATCCCAACTGTTCATTCTTAAAGTAAGCTCCCTGTGGGAACCAGATGCCATTGTTATCTAATGCTCATTCCAAGCAATGATTGTTGCATGACATATTTATATTCTGGACCCCACAAGTGCACTAGAAAGGGCACAAGGTATTGAATAATTTATTTTCATTGAAGAGCAAGGGAAGATTATTCTCTTTTATAGGAAGAATACTAGAGAGGCTGCCAGGTGAGCTTGCAATTCTCTGTGCCCAACTTTCCAAAATATTCTTAATCTGTAACTGTAACAGTCACTGTACGTCATGTTTTTTTCTTGTGGGTGAAGCACCAAGGCAATTTCGTTGTATGTGAATACTTGGCCAATAAACTTACTTACTTACAATTACTTGCTTATCTGGATGATTATTCAATACACTGGTAAAAGGTGGATGTATTATGTTTGTAGATATCAAACTTTTGCTTGCATTAAAACCAAGCCTGATTCTGATATCCAGATGCAGGAGCCGGTGGATAAATGTCAGGAGCAAGAGTAATGGCCGTTGTTTTCTCTTACAACATTGAATGTCAAAGCCAATGGCAGCACTTTGACACATCAGCTAGGATCAAATAATCAAGGACATTCCTGCTTAGCAAAGGTCTGATCAACACTAGCACCAAATACCATACATTCACATACCTAATACTGTTAAATAACCACTGCCCATTCCACAATAATAAGGTAACATGGTGATTACGTAATTCTAATGACCTAGGAACAGATCATAGTGGCCAACATATATCAAAGCTTCACACACTTCTTTAAAGGAAATCAATTGCAAATTCTGACAGCAAAGGCAGGGTTCTAATCACTGGAAGATTGTCTACGCTCTGCCGCAAGTAACAAAGATACAAATCAAGCATGTTCAAGCAACCAAGAAGCTCGGTGCCATAATGAAGAGCATTCTTGAAATATATTAGCAATTTATGCAAGGAACAAGCATGTCATATCTCTTTTAGTGATGCATTACCTCTGGCCCGAATTATTTTAGAAACACAGAAGGTCCTACACATAAACAAGTAATCATAGGAAAAATGTATCACAGTTGCAGTCAGCCACCGTGTTGGCCTCAAACAGTGATTCTGACAGGTGGGTTACAACGGTATTCGATTCGAAGCATCTTTTGTCAGTTATGTAAAAGCAGGACACTTATGACAAATGGCTTTCCCCTTTTGAGAGATGTCTCTAGCATTTTATCACAGCTTTAAGCAGCTCACATCTTTTGTTTCCTTCTGCTTGTTTTCTACTTACAAACATAGAACAGATGAAGAGAGAAACACACTTGCTAATTACATAATTACTAATTATTGATGTTACAAACTTCCATAATGCTGATTTATTATCTGGCTTTATTCATGTAAAACAATGTTACTGAACAAGAAATCAGTGTGTTCTCTAGATTGAAAAATCAAAACAGATAACAAAAATAAATTTGCACCAACCTTTCTGACCCTGGTCTCCTCGATTGCCAGAGTGAGGCCACAAGCAAACTGGAGGAACAGAATTTTATATTCCACTTAGATAACTTATAACTCAACAGTATGATCATTGAATTCTCCAATTTTAAGTAATACTAGACTATGTGGGACCCGTTGGGTCCCAGCATCACACGGGAGGGCTGGTCACCCAACACAATAGTCCACCTCTCCACCAATTCCAATATTGCTCACCAGTGGGGTGGGAGCGGGGGGGGCTTTCTGTTGCGCTAGTATGGGTGTGGTGGGCCGAAGGTACTGGTTTACTGAGGGCTAGTATAGACATTGTGGGCCGAATGGATTCTTGGGCTGGCAGCTCAGTCACTGAGGCCAAGCAGCTCAGTCACTGAGGCCTGGCAGTACAGACACTCAGACGTGCCAGGCTGGCAGCTGAGAAACTGCCAGAAATTCTGCCCAAAACTGGCGGCAGACTGCGAGAGAGAAGGGGGAGAGGGTTGACTGAATGGATTATTGGGCTGGAAGTTCACTTACTCATGGCTCGTGGGCTGGCAGTGCAGTCACTCATGCCTGGTCCCTTCACCACCCCCCCCCCCCCCACTCTGCTCCTTGCCATTCCCCTCCCCCCCACGCATTCAGTGCATCTCCCCAAACCTCCCCCCATGTACTCTTAGTGTCTCTCCCACAGAGCAGCCATTTCTGCCCATTAGGTTCCCATTGTGATGAAGAACACATAGGCATCAAAAGTGCAAAAAGGATGTATTAAAATTTAAAATGTGAATAATTCTTAAAATATAAGAACAATTTAAATGTTAATGATGAGAATTATTAAGTTATTTCTTGTTCTCTTGTTGTGTTCTGTTGGTCACTGCCACTTGATGACTATTTCCTGTTGATAAAAAGAGACAATTTTAATATATAGCGATTCAGCGGTCAAATTTTAAGAAAGAAAATCTGAGAATTTATCTCAGAAGTCATCATTCAACGAAGTACGCGTTTAATGACAACATTCTTGGTCGAAGTTCCATCCTACAGGAAAACTTTGACATTTCCCTTCATCTTTCCTCGGCTAAGAGCCACGTATAGTTGTCCATGCTGAAATACCAGCTTGTTGAGGTAGATCAACACCTTCTGCATTGTTTGGCCTTGTGCTTTATGGATCGTCATAGCAAAACTTGATTAAATGGGGAATTGGGTCCACTGAAGGGGAATGTCTTCACCTTCTGTCAAAATTAGTGCTATCCTAAGAATGAGAAAAATGTCATCTTTGAAGGCTCCCATGTTGATCGATCAGATTATTGTGTAGCTCTTCCACTATCATCCTCATTCCATTGCATAGCTTTGGTGGCTCCATGTTTCTTATTAATATGATTGGAGATCTTTTTTCAACTCCAATTTGTGTGGTGGTAATCCAGAGAGCTCGAGTGAATAGAGGTATTCTGTTTGGAAGTTAATATCAAAGATGAGGGGGGATCTTATAGAAACATATAAAATTATAAAAGGATTGGACAAGCTAAATGCAGGAAAAATGTTCCCAATGTTGGGTGAGTCCAGAACCTGGGGTCACAGTCTTAGAATAAAGGGGAGGTCATTTAAGACTGAGGTGAGAAAAACTTTTTCACCCAGAGAGTTGTGAATTTATGGAATTCCCTGCCACAGAGGGCAGTGGAGGCCAAACCACTGGATGGATTCAAGAGAGAGTTAGATAGAGCTCTAGGGGCTAGTGGAGTCAAGGGATATGGGGAGAAGGCAGGCATGGGTTATTGATAGCGGACGATCAGCCATGATCACAGTGAATGGCGGTGCTGGCTCGAAGGGCCGAATGGCTACCTCCTGCACCTATTTTCTATGTTTCTATGTTTCTGTCATGAGTTCCATCAGTGACAGCATTGAAAGAAAAGTACTCCTTAACGATTCCAGGGAAGCGTCTGATGCATGTAGAATTGATGCTTCTCATGGTATCGCTGTGAGGAACCAAGATACAATTGTTGGAGAATAATTCTGCAGGATTGTCAAATGTGGGATAGATTAAATCAATACAATCCTCCAGTGTTTCTGCTGATAGAAGCATGTCTTGTGGGATTTCAATTTCATCGTCTTCATTCTTTAAAATCTTGTCTTCTCCAACTTTCAACAAAAATTGAGAATAGTTGCCTTCTCCCTCTGTCAATCGCATATTTGTGTGCAATTGAAACTTGGTGAAAAGTCTTCACAAGTAGGATTTCTTGATGCAGGCATTTTCAACATCAGCATCATTTCCCCTTTTCACCACAGCAAGCAGTTGTCCAAAATCACCACAACAAACGATAAGAATGCCGCCAAAAGGCTTGGTGTTGCTGCAAACATCTTGAAGAGTTCTGTCCATCGCTTCAAAGCTTTCTCGCCTAATCATTGGACATTGATCCCAAACAATGACTTTCACATGCTTCATGAAATGTGCCATCTTATAGTTCTTCTCAATGTTGCAGAATGTATCATCGGCCACTTGGATCGGTATCTTGAATCGAGAATGTGCAGTTCTTCCACCAGGCATTAATGTAGCTGCTATCCCAGAGGATGGTACAGACATTGACACATCACCTTCACCCCTAACTTTTGCTGACATGATGTCGAAAAAGCAGCCTAAAGACAATTTCAGTTGTTAAAGAACACTGAAGAATTTGTGCAAAACATTTTTTTGAGGTGGGGGCTGTCAGGGTGGGGTGGGGGGTGGCAAACATCTTGCAGCCAAGAGAGGGGGACAGCTTCAGGTGGGGGCTCTCGTGAGCTGATGAGAAGGGGGGAGGGGGAGCCTCCAGCAGGGGATGTGAGTGGCTTCAGTAGGGGGCAGGAGGGGGCGCATATTATAGCCAGGCAGAGGGCAGCATTTTGAGTTGGGGGATGACAGTGGGGGGGGGGGGGCGGTGAGCGACTTACTCATGGCCTCTGGACTCACTCACAGCCTTGGGATTAACTCATGGCCTTTGGACTGACTGACTGACTCATGGCTTGTGGACTGACTGACGCCCGACGTCTGGAGTCACGTCCGACTTTTGTAAACTGAAAACTGTAACATCCACATTGAGGAACAGCTTCTTCCTGACAGCCATCAGGCTATTAAACATAACAAATAAGCTCTGAACTATGAAAGACTATATTATTTGTACACACACACACACACACACACACACACACACACACACACACACACACACACACACACACACACACACACACACACACACACACACCCACACACCCACACCCACCCCCCCCCCCCCCCCCACCCACACACACACACACCTAATATGCCAAGTAACTTCAGAATGTGTTGAATATACAGTGTGTAAAACAAATCTTTAAAGCCTCCTGTAGAGGCTGCTGGTGCTGAAGCAAAAACGTGCTTTAAATAACATCAAACACACTCACCATAGACAGAGCAGTCAGCTCTCTTGAATTATTCAACTGTGCCTGCACTCGGCACCATCTTGACGTCACCCTCTCGCAGCTTGCCACGAACCGTAAGTGACGCAATCAGCGCTAGCGTGCCGCTAACCGAAGACGACGTGATCAGCGCCATCTTGCACCTAAGCGAAAATCACAGAATGAGCGCCAATTTTGAAATTCTGCTCTAATAAAATGTTTATTCACTTTATCCATCTGAAAACTGTTGCAAGCAAGCCCTTTAAAAGCCAAGCCAATTGGGCCAAAAAACACTTAGCAAGCCAACAAAACACACCCGTTTGCTGAAAGCACTTAAAAAAAAGCCAATTGGGCCAAAAAACACTTAGCAAGCCAACAAAACCCATTTTGATGAAAACCACATCCCAGGGACTCACCGTGGAGTAGAGATGCGTTCAGTGTTATTCGCAGCTCAGAGAGCCGTGACCCTCTCGCTTCCTGAGTCTAGCAGAGAATGAATGAAGCACGACACTTCCGGGTTTTATAGTCCCTCCCACCTGCCGCCAGCAGGGGCAGCAGAGAGAATAGCGAGTTTAAAAAAAAAATAATATCTCTCTGATTTTTCATCGATGGGAAAGCTCCTCTGGCCCAGGAAGGCGGAGGGAGGCTCTGAGCGAGGTGGCCAAAAATGACAATTGTAGGTGGCGGCAATCGTAGGTTTTCTCGGAAATCGCAGCACAGTGAGCGAAAAGCCGTCAAGATCAGACTTTTAGTAATATAGATGTCCCTGCCCCACCGATGTGATCTTCCCCTCCACCAATGTGAATACTGTGTTCCATCCCCCACACCCCCTCCCGCCCCTCACCTAGCTCCTTCCACCTATATCCATTGCTTTGGTCTAACATTTCACTCCTCTTCCCTTCTTAAGGGCCTGTCGCACTGTGGTGACCTGATTTGCGAGTTTAGAAGAGTTTTCCCTCGACTCATATTCGTAGCATGGTCGACACGAGGTCGTAGGAGGTCTTTGTAACTCTCCTTCATGCTCGAGAGTAGTCCCCACGTACTGGAGGCCTCAGCCAGGTTGCGGCATTTTTTTCAACATGCTCCCCCCCCTTCTCCCCCCCCTCCCCCCACATTCTCCCACACCCCTTCCCTGATCCCCCTTTCAACCCCCTCACGCTCTCTAAAGGACTTACCGTACTGTGCCAGGCGTCTTTTACCTTCCTGTTCATCGCGGGTGTGAATTTCAGACAGCACTCCCACGCTTTCCCTGGCCCCTGGAAGTGAAACATAGAAACATACAAACATAGAAAATAGGTGCAGGAGTAGGCCATTCGGCCCTTTGAACCTGCACCGCCATTCAATATGATCATGGCTGATCATCCAACTCAGTATCCTGTACCTGCCTTCTCTCCATACCCCCTGATCCCTTTAGCCACAAGGGCCACATCTAACTCCTACTTAAATATAGCCAATGAACTGGCCTCAACTACCTTCTGTGGCAGAGAATTCCAGAGACTCACCACTCTCTGTGTGAAAAATGTTTTCCTCATCTCGGTCCTAAAGGAATTCCCCCTTATCCTTAAACTGTGACCCCTTGTTCTGGACCGCCCCAACATCAGGAATAATCTTCCTGCATCTAGCCTATCCAACCCCTTAAGAATTTTGTAAGTTTCTATAAGATCCCCCCTCAGTCTTCTAAATTCTAGCGAGTACAAGCTATCCAGTCTTTCCTCACATGAAAGTCCTGACATCCCAGGAATCAGTCTGGTGAGCCTTCTCTGTACCCCCTCTATGGCAAGAATGTCTTTTCTCAGATTTGGTGGCCAAAAATGTACGCAATACTCCAGGTGTGGTCTCACCAAAACCCTGAACAACTGCAGTAGAACCTCCCTGCTCCTATACTCAAAACCTTTCGCTATGAATGCTAACATACCATTTGCTTTCTTCACTGCCTGCTGCACCTGCATGCCTACTTTCAATGATTGGTGTACCATGACACCCAGGTCTCATTGCATCTCCCCTTTTCCTAATTAGCCACCATTTAGATAATAGTCTACCCTCCTGTTTTTGCCACCAAAGTGGATAACCTCTCATTTATCCACATTATACTGCATCTGCCATGCATTTGCCCACTCACCCAGCCTATCCAAGTCAGCTTGCAGCCTCCTAGCATCCTCCTCACACCTAACACTACCCCCCAGCTTAGTGTATTACGCAAACTTGGAGATGTTGCATTCAATTCCCTCGTCCAAATCATTAATAGCTGGGGTCCCAGCACTGAGCCTTGCGGAACCCCACTAGTCACTGCCTGCCATTCTGAAAAGAACCAGTTTACTCCTACCCTTTGCTTCCTGTCTGCCAGCCAGTTCTCTAACGACATCAATACTGATCCTCGAATACCGTGTGCTTTAAGTTTGTATACTAATTTCTTATGTGGGACCTTGTCGAAAGCCTTCTGAAAGTCTAGATATAACACATCCACTGGTTCTCCCTTATCAACTCTGCTAGTTACATCCTCGAAAAATTCTATAAGATTCGTCAGACATGATTTACCTTTCGTAAATCCATGCTGACTTTGTCTAATGATTTCACCACTTTCCAAATGTACTGATATCCCATCTTTAATAACTGACTCTAGCAGTTTCCCCACTACCGATGTTAGACTAACTGGTCTGTAATTCCCCGTTTTCTCTCTCCCTCCTTTTTTAAAAAGTGGGGTTACATTAACTACCCTCCAATCCTCAGGAACTAGTCCAGAATCACAGGGGTTTTGAAAAACTATCACTAACGCATCCACTATTTCTGTGGCTACTTCCTTGAGTACTCTGAGATGCAGACTATCTGGCCCTGGGGATTTACCGGCCTTTAATCCATTCAATTTACGCAACACCACTTCTCGGCTAACCTGGATTTCACTCAGTTCCTCCACCTTATTTGACCGCCGGTCCCCTGCTATTTTCGGCAGATTATTTATGTCTTCCTTAGTGAAGACAGAACCCAAGTAGTTATTCAATTGGTCTGCCATGTCCTTGGTCCCCATGATCAATTCACCTGTTTCTGACTGCAAGGGACCTACATTTGTTTTAACTAATCTCTTTCTCTTCACATATCTATAAAAACGTTTGCAGTCAGTTTTTATGTTCCCTGCCAGTTTTCTTTCATAATCTATTTTCCCTTTCCTAATTAAGCCCTTTGTCCTCCTCTGTTGAACTCTGAATTTCTCCCAGTCCTCTCGTAGGCTGCTTTTTATGGCTAATTTGTATGCTTCATCTTTTGTTTTGATACTAACCCTGATTTCCCTTGTTATCCATGGATGCACTACCTGCCCTGATTTATTATTTTGCCAAACTGGGATGAACAATTGTTGTAGTTCATCCATGCAGTCTTTAAATACCTTCGATTGCACATCCACTGTCAACCCTTTAAGAATCACTTGCCAGTCTCTTGGCCAATTCACCTCTCATACCTTCAATATTACCTTTGCTTAAGTTCAGAACCTTTGTTTCTGACTTAGTTATGTCACTCTCCATCCTAATGAAGAACTCAACCATATTATGGTCACTCTTGCCCAAGGGGCCCCGCACAATAAGACTGCTAACTAACCCTTCCTCATTACTCAATACCCAGTCTAGAATAGCCTGCTCTCTCGTTGGTTCCTCTACATGTTGGTTTAGAAAACTATCCCGCATAAATTCCAAGAAATCCTCTTCCTCAGCACTCCTGCCCATTTGATTCACCCAATCTATATGTAGATTGACGTCACCCATTATAACTGTTTTACCCTTGTTGCACGCATTTCTAATTTCCTGTTTGATACCATCCCCAACTCCACTACTACTGTTAGGTGGCCTGTACACAACTCCGACTAGCGTTTTCTGCCCCTTAGAGTTTCGCAGCTCTACCCATATCGATTCCACATCCTCGAAGCTAATGTCCTTCCTTTCTATTGCATTAATCTCCTCTCTCATCAGCAACACTACCCCACCTTGAAAAGACGGACAGCTGCAGGACAGGCAGCCACAGAGGACGGCACCCCCTAGGTTCGATATAGGATAAAGGGTACAATATTCAGTGAAAGATATAACTTTGAAGTCCAATGAAGTCCAATTAAAGATTGTTCAAATGTCCCCATTGAGGTCGGTGGGAGGTCAGGACTGCACTCTACCTTGTGAGAAAACCATTCAGTTGCCTGATAACAGCTGGGAAGAAACTGTTGCTAAATCTGGAGGTATGCATTTCCAAACTTCTGTACCTTTTGCCTGATGGGAGAGAGGAAAAGAGGGAGTGAGACTGTGCCTTGATTTTGCAGGCAGCCTTGCCAAGGCAGTGTGAAGTGCAGATGAATTCAATGGAAGACAGGCTGGTTTGTGTAATGGTCTGGGCTGCATCCACAACTCCCTGCAATATCTTGCGGGCTTGGATGGAGCTGTTCCCAAACCAGGCTGTATTGCATCCCAATATATAGCAATGTTACAAAATTTTGAGATTTAAAAAATCAAGTCTGCAATTTATCCCATCAGATAAAGCATAAAAAGAAGTTTAATTTGACACCTAATTTACTTTCATATCTTCAGTATTAAGAAAGTTATGACCATTTTCATACTCGGAAATTAGCATCTTGCTCCCCATTGCCTTTCAATTGACTTAACTCAAAAGCTGTGATCTGGAACAGTTAAAAGCCCATAACTTTCTTAAAAATTAAGAGAACTCAATGAAATTTTCAGTTATTATAGATTGAAGTATTCTGAAACAAATATGAAACAATCTTACTTGGATGACCTGAAATTAAAGCATATAATTAGTTAGTTATCTAATTGTAGCTAATTACAAAATTCAATGAGTAGATCTAAACATCTATCCATTTCTTAAGAAAAGATAAACTTTTTTAAAATTGCCTAAGTTGTCCAAATAATATTCACACAATAATCCACAATATAACATAATTTTTTAATCTAATTTTCATGAATTTCTGGGCCAAATGGAAGGAATTTAGTGTTTGATTCCTGTAAATTAATGGCCATTTAAATCAACTAGCGAGTGGGTTTTAGTGGAATGCGGTGGATTGGAACGTTGCGGTTAGCGGTGAAGTCGGGAGGAAAAATATTTTTTGTTCGTACATTTTTTGGGACCCCATTTCGCAACATAAAAATATTATTAAAGCCTCCCGAAAAACCAACTTTTAATATAAAAATAAACTATTTACCTTTTTTTCTCCCCTACGCAAAATCCTTCCGGTTGTCGGTGCTCACGGCTTTTGAAGGTGATTTTTAAATTACTCTAGTTAATAAATAATTTGGAGTAATTTAAAAATACCTTCATTGATGAAATGTCGGAGCGATTTTTTTTCCGCAACGAAATCGCCCGACATTGATCGATTTTCCAGGTCTGTTGAAAAACGGCACTTTAAGCCCGCCCCCCTCTGAAAGGCGCCAAAGTCGTGCACACGGGGAGCGGCAGAACTGCAGCGCTGCTCAAGGTAAGTTTTGCAACATACCTACAATATATGGCAGTTGTAAAAAAAAAATTGTAATACTATACTTAGATATTATGTGCATTTCTGGTCAACACACCACCAGAAGGATGTGGTAGTGATGGAGAGATTGCAGAAGATACTTACCAGGATGTTGCCAGAAATGGAGGCCCATGGTTATAAGGATAGACTGGACAGACTGCATTTATTTCCACTGAAATGCAGGAGGCTGAGGGGGTAACTCAGATGTTGATGGCAATCTAAGACCAATAAAGGCAACAAAGACTAAAACCCCTGTCTCACGGTGCGAGTTGGCCCACGAGTGACCCCGAGTTTTCATTCGTGGTGATCACGTACAGCCGACGTAGCGGGAACGTCGGAACTCGCGCGATCAACTTGTCCACTCGTGACGCTAACGGCAGGTACCTGTGAAACTTGTGAACTTGTGAAAAAGTCAAACATGTTTGACTTTTTCCACGAGTCAAATTTCGTGGTCAAGTTTAAAATTGAAACATTTAAACTCAGAGTTATATCGTAGTGGCCCGTGCGTTAAGTTTAGTGATTTGTGCGTCTACCGTGGGAACTCTTTAATAGACACAAAATGCTGGAGTAACTCAGCGGACCAGGCAGCATCTCTGGAGAGAAGGAATGGAGTCGAGACCTTCTTCAGACTTACCTAAAACGCCACCCATTCCTTCTCTACAGATATGCGGCCTGTCCCGCCGAGTTACGCAAGCATTTTGTGTCTATCTATACTTTAGTTTCAGATATGATCAAGTGTAAGCAACGCAAACCAGACTACCTTCACATCAGAGAATCCTAATGTTCCTAATTTGGCCGAGGCACTTCACTGTCCGTGTGTAGGAAGGAACTGCAGATGCTGGTTTACACCGACGATAGACACAAACATGCTGGAGTAACTCAGCGGGACAGGCATCGCATCTGGAGAGAAGGAATGGGTGATGTTTCGGGTCGGGACCCTTCTTCAGACTCCCCGCTCATTCTTCCCTCGTCGATGTGAACTTGTGGGGGTGCGAGGAATCGGGCGTCGCTGGGTAAGGGGAAGAGAGGTTTTACTGCTGAATTATGCGCAACAGAAGCATGAAGTGGGGGTAAGGTCCGTTTAAACTATCTTGTCGTCGTCTCCCCCCCCCCCCCCCCCAATGTTGGGAGAGAGAGGGAAGAGAGTTGTGCAAACAAACCACGAGAGACTGCATCTTTGGAGGGAAATCATAAAATGTATAGGGATGTTTCGGGCCGGGACCCTAAAGGTTGACTACCCGTTTCGCAGATGCCGTTCCTAGCCCCCCATCTCACTCCTCCCCACCCATAGTCTTTGCCTTCTCCCAATTCCACCATCCCTCACCCCCCCCCAAACCTGTCCTCGCCTGAACTGCTGAAGATAACCGAGTGCTTTAAATGCGAATCCCGGACTGCAGCAACAACACACACCCTGAGCGGGAGAGGAACTTGGTAACTCAAGAGCAAACGGGAGGGGAACTTGGTAACTCTGGAGACGATCTCGGAACATCGCAGATTACCATACACGTGGGAACTCGCCTCAAACACTTGCACATCAACTTGGAATATCGTACACAACCACGAGTCTGTCACTCTGGGTCACTCGTGTGTCAACTCGCACCGTGAGACAGGGCCTTAATAAAGGAGTATCGTGATGGAAAGGAGGCTGCATGGCAGACTATAATGGGCCAATGATGTCTGATTGTATGCAGTCAGTGTGCCAATCCTATGAAATGGGCTGAGACCTTATTGTGTATCAAGAGCCCCAGAGCAGGTGGTAGAGTCTTATGGGCCTGTCCCACTTAGGCGTTTTTCAGCAGGCTGCCAGCGACTGTCAAGTTGCCAGCAGTCGCCTGAAAAACCGGGAACTAGAACAGCGACTGTCAGAGTGGAACACACACAAACACATCTCAAAAGCGGGGGCCAGGGCAAGCGGGGGAGCGCTGTCTGAAATTCACACGGTACAAAGCCATGGTGATACAGACACACACCGCGAAGAACAGGTAGGTTGGCACTGTAATTAAGACGGCTAGCACAGTGTATGATACATCCTTTAAAAGAGGGGAGAAGAGAGGAGAGGGGGGGAGAAGGGTGTAGAAGGAGTGGAGACAATTTTTAAGAAGCCAGACAACTTTTAATAAGCCAAAGGTGCATAACTGTGAAGTTCGGCGGACATTTAACGTTACCGGTCGGTTATCTTTGGTTCTGAAAACTCCTGCTTATGTTTTTTTCCCCAATGAGCCAATGAAAATGACCAATCAGCAAAGGCACTTAGCTAAAACTATCTACGACTACCTCGACTACCCATAAGTACATGGCGACCCCACTACAACTGTACCTACGACTACAGGATTATCGATTTTCTCCATGGTGACCAATTTTTGGTCGCAGAAAATGTTTCAACATGTTGATAAATTTGCGGCAAACATACTGAGGCCACAGCTAGTTCTCAGAATGCAGGAACTCCTCACGACCATGAAGAAGACTCACCAGAAACCATCAGTGAACATGTGGCGACCATGTGGCGACCATGTGGCGAGTCTTCGTCCTAAAAAGTCACCAAGTGGGACAGGCCCAATAGAGTCATAGATTGATACATTGTGGAAACAGACACTTCGGCCGAACTTGGCCTCATTGGCCAACATGTCCTAGTTACACTAGTCCCATCTGCTTGCATTTGGCCCATAACCTTCCAAACCTCTCCTATCCATGTAAGTGTCTCACTGTTTCTTAAATGTTGGAATAGTCCCAGCCTCAACTGCCACCTCTGGCAGCTTCTTCCATACCAGCACCCTTTATGTGATAAAGTTACCCATCGGTTTCTTATTAAATCTTTTCACCTTCACCTTAAACCAATGCCCTCTGCTCCTCAATTCACCTACTCTGGGCAAGAGGCTCTGTGCATCTACCTGCTCGACTCCTCTCATGATTTTATACATAATTCCACTCATGATTTTAGACACTGATTTTAGCTGGTAGGCAGTTTTTTGGGGCAAAACAGGAGAGCAGTGACAAAGTCCATGTTTAATTGGGCCAATAAACTCTCTGAATGGGGAAAACAGAAGAAGAAAAAGAAATCTATTAAAAATGTAATTTCAAATTGGGCTGCTGTTGTAATGTAAGGAAGTGTTCAGTATAAAGATGCAGTGAGAGAAACAGCTCAGTGGAGGTGCCAGTGCCCTGCGGCAGCTATCAGCAGACATAACAGAAAGGAAAATCAGGGGAAGTATATCTCAGGTGGCTCGTCTGAGGCTGCTGGGTTTTCATTCCGTCAAATAAAAAACTTACTCCCTTGATCAAAAGTGCTCACACAAGGCAAAGCGAAAGCAAAACAGTTAAATACACTGGAAATCCAAGACTGCAGCCGAGCTGACAAGTGTAACGTACACTGCATATCAATGTCTACACTGACAAGATGGATGTTGTTATACTTGTCATTTCTGACAACTCCAACAAGATGCCACCAGCAATCACATCTGCTCCTCCCCTTACAGCATTGGGAATGAGCCACAGATACCATGAGCAGTGGGTGAACCAAGAAGTGCAAGTAAATTTCTGGAAATCTCTGGTTCATGTCCTCATCTCCACCAACGCTCCTCCCTTTCCCACAAGTCTGTCTTGTGCAACCAAACTAGACCTAACACCCAGTGGAGAAACAAGGAACTGCAGATCCTGACCATAGGTGGGAAATCATGGTTTGTGTCCAGCTGGTATACGAACTCAGTCCGAATAGCTAAGTAATTATATATATATTCTCCAGCTTTGAAAATAACATCCATTAAATCAACTTAAAACTTTTGACTATTTAGCAGAATCTTCTGTTCCTTTGAAGATCTGTTTATTGTCAGCCACATTAAAAAAGCAACAAGACACACAACTACATAAAAGTTAACATAAACATCCACCACAGCGGATTCCCCACATTCCTCACTGTGATGGAAGTAGGTATGTTACAAAATTTACCTTTAGCGGCGCTGCAGTTCTGCCACTGCCCGTGTGCACGACTTTGGCGCCTTTGAGAGGGGGGGCGGGTTTAAAATGCCGTTTACTCCAGACCATTCAAATCGATTAATCTCAGGGGTTATAAAGGGGCTGAAGAGAAATCACTCCGACATTTGATTTATGGAGGTACTTTTAAACTGTGCTGAATAATTTAATTGCTAGAGTGAATTAAAAATTATCTTCTAAAGCCGAGAACACTGACAACGGGACAGATCTTACGTAGGGGACAAAAGAAGGTACACATTTATTTTATTTTTACATAAAAACATGCTTCTTAGGATGCCTTTAATCAAGATTTCATGTTGCGAAAAGGTGACAAAAAATATATGAACCGGCAGTATTTTTCCTGCCGACTGGGTGTTAAATTCACCACAAACCGCAAAGTTCCAAACGATCGTGTTGCACAAAAACCCACTCGCAAGATGGTTTAAATAACCATTAATTTACGGAAATTAAACACTAAATTCCTTCAATTTGGCCTATAAATTCATGACAATGAGATTTTAAAATCATGTTATATTGTGAATTCTTGTGTGAATGTTATTTGGACACTTAGGCTTTTTAAAAATGTTAACCTTTTCTTAAGAAATGGATAGATGTTTAGATCTAGTAATTGAATTTTGTAATTAGCTACAATTAGGTGACTAACTAATTATATGCTTTAATTTCAGGTCATCCAAGGAAGATTGTTTCATATTTGTTTCAGAATGCTTCAATCTATTATAACTGAAAATGTCATTGAGTTCTCTTAATTTTTAAGAAAGTTATGGGCTTTTGGCTGTCCTAGATCACAGCTTTTGAGTTCAGTCAATGGAAAGGCAATGGGAAACAAGGTGCTAATTTCTGAGTATGAAAATGGCCATAACTTTTTTAATACTGAAGATGTGAAAGTGAATTAGGTGTCAAATTAAATTTCTTTTTATGCTTTATCTGATGGGATAAATTGCAGACTTGATTTTTTAAATCTCAAAATTATGTGACATTGCTAATGGAAGGCAATAAAGTCTAATCTTCTTCCTCTTTATTCTCCCGAGGTTGGGGCAGTCAAAACATCCGTAGTCGGGGTGATTGAAGCTCCTGCATGGGGCGGTCGAAGCTCCTGCAGCTTGAATCTCCCAAACTCTTACCAGGGACCACTAGCTCCACGATGTTAAAGTACTTAGGCTCCTGCTGTTGGAGCTCCGAGGTTGATCCCTGACAGGGATTGCCAGATCCACCATGTTAAGTCCGCAGGCTCCCGCAGTTGGAGCTCCCAAAATTGATCTCCAGCAAAGGCCGCCAACTCCACGATGTTAGGCCGCAGTGCAGACGGAAATTTGATCCGGAAAAAAATCGCAAAAAAAGCTTCCTCCAACCTCACCCCCCACATAAAACAAGCTAAAGAACACTAAAACATACATTTTTTAAAGAGCACTAAAATATACATTAAAACATACAAACCAAAGAAGGAAGGGATGAGACAGACTGTTGGCGAGGCAAAGAGCAGTGCATGAAATAGAAGGAAGAGTAAATCCAGATATCAAATATATATGAGGAAATATATGAGGAAATATATTTTATATGAGGAAAGATTGGATAGACTCGGCTTGTACTCGCTGGAATTTAGAAGATTGAGGGGGGATCTTATAGAAACTTACAAAATTCTTAAGGGGTTGGACAAGCTAGATGCTGGAAGATTGTTCCCGATGTTGGGGAAGTCCAGAACAAGGGGTCACAGTTTAAGGATAAGGGGGAATTCCTTTAGGACCGAAATGAGGAAAACATTCTTTACACAGAGAGTGGTGAGTCTCTGGAATTCTCTGCCACAGAAGGTAGTTGAGGCCAGTTTATTGGCTATATTTAAGAGGGCGTTAGATGTGGCACTTGTGGCTAAAGGGATCAGGGGGCATGGAGAGAAGGCAGGTACGGGATACTGAGTTGGATGATCAGCCATGATCACATTGAATGGCGGTGCAGGTTCGAAGGGCCGAATGGCCTACTCCTGCACCTATTTTCTATGTTTCTATGTTTCTATATCCTTATTTTTTTATATTTTAACTGGAAACGTTTCCACAAAACTTGATCTCGTCATGGCAGACAAGATTCAGTACAATTGAGGTGAAGGCTGGTTACCTACCCAGACTGAAACAGAATATTTAATGTTAATGCCTGGTTATTCAACCGCATGTGCTAGTTTACAAGGAGGAAATAGCTCAGTGGGTCAGGCAGCAATCTGATACATATTGCATGGGAAACGTGGATGGGTGGCCCTTCTTCAGACCCACAAAGTGCTGGAGTAGCTCAGTGTTTCAGGCAGCATCTCGATAGCAAAAGTGCTGGCGTCGCTCAGCAGGTCAGGCAGCATCTCTACAGCACAAGGTGCTGGAGTCTGAAGAAGGGCCCAACCCATATTATCGCCTGTCTGTGGTTTACAGAGATGCAGCCTGACCCGGAGAGTTACTCCAGCTCCTTGTGTTACTCCATCTCCTCATATTGAGCTTAATTCAAGGTTTATTGCTGGAGTACAAGAAGTGTGAGAATAGAAAATGTCTCGGGTGCAAAAAACTGGAACACTTATTATTTATTTTAATTATTTTTAAACATGTTAACGATATGTGCATTTGTTTGTAATACGTTAAACATGCATATTTAGATCCCCCTCAATGGATCCCACACACTTCTATTATTTCACCGTTACTCTTCTACATTCACAAATGTACAAGCCATGTTTGCAAAAACCCTTTCAGCATATTCTGATGGATCTGCTTTCATGACCAAACTATCTTGTCTCTGCAGGGTACAGGATGGTCTCACCAGAACTTTGGTTAACTATAAGAAGACTACTACCCAGGAATTTACAAAATAATTTGGACGGCACAGTGACACAGTGGTAGAGTTGCTGCCTTACAGAATCAGGACCCAGGTTCGATCCTGACTACGGTTACTGTCTGTACGGGGTTTGCACATTCTCCCTGTGACAGCATGGGTTTTCTCTGGGTGTTCTGGTTCCCTCCCTCATTTCAAAGAAGTGCAGGATTGTAGGTTAATTGGCTTCTGTAAATTGCTAGAACTAGTGGATGGGTGATCACTGGTAGCTGCAGACTCAGTGGGCCGAAGGACCATTTTCCACACTGTATCTCTGAAAAACTATTGCGGATGCTGTACATACATTTGATAAATTAGTTTTATGCCAAATGCAGAAGTGGTTGTATTAGAATGGAAAACAGAATTCAATTACCTAATATCTTTGATCTGTTGCACAAAAATAGAACACTGTATTTTATAAGAAATAATTCCAACTGTTAAATATGCCTTTGTCACCATTATGTGCTTGTGTGTTTGTGTGTGTGCCTGTGCGTGTGTGCTTGTGTGCGCGTGTGTGCCTGTGCATGTACATATTATCTGTGGTGCGAACAGTATTGTGATCATTATAAATTTTAACCACCTCATCAAGAGCCAAAAAATATTATTAACACACATCTCCAATACTTTGGAAACTGTGGTAACCTGATGCAGGTAATTGAACTCCAGCTAGAAGGATTAGGTGAGCAGTCACATTTTTTTGGGGAGACTTTTTTTAGGGAAAAAAGTTGTTCGGCACGGACTTGAAGGGCCGAGATGGCCTGTTTCCGTGCTGTAATTGTTATATGGTTATATGGTTATATGAGACGTATGGCTTGAAGTTATTGGCAATAACATCAAGATGTCGTGGGAAGATGAAGCATAGATTATTTAAGGTGAAAATAAATCCTGCTGGGCAGCCTCAGTGATGATGCAGTGCAGCTGGGTCCATTTGATCCAAGCGAGAGATTGGAACAGTTACTCTTTCAAAGGTAAGCATTAGGTTTTTGATGTTCCAACTGCACATATGATGTGAAGATACACTAATGAGGCAGATTTTACTTAAAAAGGAAAGGCTTCCAAAAGAAATAGTCCGTTATTAATGCACAATTCAGAAACACTTAGCAAGAGTTATCTCAAAAAGTGCTAAGCATTATACGCTGCTAATTAGAGAATCCACTGTGAACTTTGTAAAGTAGGCATCTATACTATTAAGATCTCCATGATTTTCATGGTTGTTATATTTGCATTTGAATGTCCCATTATCTACGTGCAAAAAAAGGGCAAAGGTTACTCTACATTTACCTGAATGTGTGCAGCCCCAACAATCATTACTGTAAATATGCTTTGCCATCATCACCAACGCACAGTAGCTGCACCAACGGCAAATTGCAATGCAGTTACTGCTTAGGCTAGTCCCCCTCCCCCAAGTCATTGCCTATTTCTGTCAAAAGGACAAAGACAGAGAAAAGATGACTGATGCCAGATTTCATAGAACATAGAAACTAAAAAATACAGCTCAGGTATAGTTCCTTTGGACAACAATGTCTGTGCAGAACATAGTGTCATGATAAACCAATCTCTACTGCTTGGACGTGATCCATATCCATCCTTTCCCTGCATATCCACGAGTCCATCTAAAAGCCTCATCTGCCTCTACCACCAATCCCGGTAGCGCTTTCCCGGCACCCAAACCCTCTGTGTAAACAACTTGCCCCACACTTCTCCTTCAAATGTTGCAACCTTTCTCCTTAAAGCTATGCCTCTACTCTTTGACATTTCCACTCTGGGAAAATTGATTCTGACTGCTCTATCTATGCCTCCCTTACTTTTATATACTTCTACTTATGTTGTACACCATCCAGACAATTTGATAAAGAGTACTGTAAAATTAAACTGTGGTCACTTAAGCTGTAGTTGGAAAGAAGTTCCAAAAACATCTGTAGTTGGAAAGTTACTAGCGAGTATACTGAGTGATAGGTTATACAGGCATTTGCACGGGCAAGGGCTGATTAGGGATAGTCAGCATGGTTTTGTATGTGGGAGGTTGTGTCTCACAAATACGATTGATTTTTTTGATGACGTAACCAAAAAGGTCGATGAGGGCAGAGCTGCAGATGTTGTATACATGGATTTCAGTAAGGCATTCGACAAGGTTCTGCATGGTAGGCTGCTCAGGAAGGGTAGATCCAAGGAGAGATAGCAAATTGGCTCCATGGAAGGAAGCAGTGAGTGATGATGGAAGGTTGCTTCTCAGACTGGAGGCCTGTGACTAGTGGTGTGCCTCAGGGTTTGATGCTGGGCACATTACTGTTTGTCTTCTAGATCAATGATTTGGATGAGAACTTATAGGTCAAGATTAGCAAGTTTGCTGATGATACAAAATGGGTGGTTTTGCAGATAGTGAAGATTTATTGTGAAAGATTACAGCAGGACCTGAATCGATTGGCCAGGTAGGCGGAGAAATGGTTGATGGAATTTAATACAGAGAAGTGTGAGGTGTTGAATTTTGGGACGTCTAACAAGGGCAGGACCTACACAGTAAATGGTAGGCCTCTGGGTAGTGTTGTAGAGCAGAGGGATCTAGGAGTTCAGGTGCACAGTTCCTTGAAGGTCGAGTCGCAGGTAGATAAGGTAGTCAAAAAGGCTTTTGGAAATTTGGCATTCATCAGTCAGAGTATTGAGTATAGAAGTTTGCAGGTCATGTTGCAGTTGTATAAGACATTGGTGAGACTGCATTTAGAATATTGTGTTCAGTTCTGGACACCATGTTATAGGAAAGATATTATCAAGCTTAAAAAGATTCAGTGAAGATTTACGAGGATATTGCCAGGATTAGAGGGTGTGAGCTATAGGGTGAGGTTGAGTAGGCTGGGTCTTTATTCCTTGGAGCGCAGCAGGATGAGGGTGATCTTATGGAGGTGTATAAAATCATGATAGGAATAGGTCGGGTAGATGCACAGAGTCCCTTGCACTGAGTATGGCAATGGAGGACCAGAGGACATAGGTGAAGGGGAAAAGATTTGATAGGAATCTGAGGGGTAACTCTTTCACACAAAGGTTGGTGGGTGTATGGAACAAGCTGCAAGATGAGGTAGTTGAGTCTGGGACTATCCCAATATTTAAGAAACAGTTAGACAGATGCATGGATAGGGCAGGTTAGGATGGATATTGAGCAGACAGATGGGACTAGTGTAGCTGGGACATGTTGGCCAGTGTGGGCAAGTTGGGCCGAAAGCCCTGTTTCCACACTGTATCATTCTGTGACTCTATGACGCTAACCTACATGCACATGTATGATAGCAGTAATATATATTTGAAGGAGGCGACTATGGACGTACTAGATTTGCTTGAGTTGCATCAGCCAAAATTCCATATTCGAAAACAACTGCAGATTGGAAAGTACGTGTTCCCTCATCTTTCCTTAGTTTAAGTCCTTATCCAGAATTTGAAAGAAAGTGTTAAGAGACATCCTTCATCAAGCGGACCTGCTGTTTAAGAAGGTGGCTCATCCTTACTTTTTCATGATGGTATACTGAAAAATAATGAAATTATGTTTTCCGTATACAGCAATGAAAGTGATAGCATCACAACATTTTGCCACAAAATTGTTGAGGATATGTTTACTTTCAAAACTCCAGTAAGGAGTTTCTGATCTGAGTTCCATGGTTGAATGAGAACTATTAAGTAAAGATTGAAGAATTATTTTTTCTTCACTACTACTTTTTGTGTAAACTGCTGAAGTGGATTACAGCTTTCTTACAGAACCCACCTGATTTTCAATTCAACAGTTGTGAAGATTAGGCAACACTCATTAGCTTAGCACCTTGGAGAATAATTGTTCCCTCCCATCATAGAAAACATCGTCATAGAAGATAGGTGCAGGAGGAGGCCAATCGGTCCTTCGAGCCAGCACCACCATTCATTCTGATCACGGATGATCGTCCCCAATCAATAACCCGTGCCTGCTTTCTCCCCATATTTCTTGATTCCACCAGCCCCTAGAGCTCTATCTAACTCTCTCTTAAATCCATCCAGTGATTTATCTTCCTCTGCCCTCTGTGGCAGGGAATTCCACAAATTCACAACTGGAAGAAAAGGTATTTTTCTCATCTCAGTCTTAAATGGCCTCCCCTTTATTCTAAGACTGTGACCTGTGGTTCTGGGTCACAAGTAGGCATATACCTAATTATGAAACAGAAGGAGGTCATTTGGTGCCACGAGTAGGAACATATCAGATGCCATCAAAGCAATTATTTCAGTCCCATTCTTTCATTCTTTTTGCCACTAAGAGTTAATCACAGAAGCCAATCAACCTATCAGTACAAATTTGGGATTTGGGAGGAAGCCAGAGCACCAAACAGGAATCTCCATGGTCGGAGTGAGAACGTGCAAACCACACACAGAGAGCACTTATGATCAGTTCACTCAGTTTTCTAGTGTTATGAGGCAACAGCACTAATGATAGTCCCATTATAAATTAGGCAATTTCAGAAACGAATTTTACCTCAATTACTTTTGCACACAACCTCAACAGCCATGCACAGTGGCACAGTGGTGGAGCTGCCGCATCACAGTACCAGAGACCCAGATTCGATCCTGCACTCAGCTGCTGTCTGTGTGTGTTTGCACGTTCTCTCTATGACCACATGGGTTTCCTCTGGGTGCTCTGGTTTCCTCCCATATCCCGAAGACATGCTGGTTTGTAGATTAATTGACCTCTGTAGTCTGTGGAATTCTCTGCCTCAGAGGGCGGTGGAGGCAGGTTCTCTGGATGCTTTCAAGAGAGAGCCAGATAGGGCTCTTAAAAATAGCGGAGTCAGGGGATAGGGGGTAAGGCAGAAACGGGGTACTGAATGGGGATGATCAGCCATGATCACATTGAATGGCGGTGCTGGCTCGAAGGGCCGAATGGCCTACTCCTGCACCTATTGTCTATTGTCTATTGCCTGTAAATTGACCCAAGAGTGTAGACATAGAAACATAGAAAAAAGGTGCAGGAGTAGGCCATTCGGCCCTTCGAGCCTGCACCGCCATTCAATATGATCATGGCTGATTGTAGTAGGATAACTAGTGTAAATGGGTGGTCAATGGTCGGCATGGATGCGGTAGTCTGAAGGATCTATTTCCATGCTGTATCTCTAACCTAAAACTCGATACTAAACCAATTATGAATGGCAATACTTTTTTACTGGAAACATTTTAAGGATTTGTACAATTGAACAGAATTGTCACTGGTATGTGTTAGGCAAGAAAAAGCAGGTTGGATAAAGTAGTTCAAGAAATTATTTTAAAAATCTATATCTCAAAAATACTTGAAACCCATGTAATAGTTGGTTGCTGTGGTGTTGTACACACTGCAGAAGTAATCTTGAGTCATAAATGGAGTTGTAATCACACTAGACAGGGCAGCATAATTTTACGATCAATAAATAATGGGAAAAAATAAGTGGTCAGTTTGTTTTTATTATGGCAAACCAAGCAAATAGGTGAAGTAAAGATTTTTGGTAGATTCTATGAGTTAGACCTTTGAAAAATATAAAAGGCTATGGAGTGGGACCACTGATTAGAACTTAGTTTTTAGGCTTAGGTTTATTATTGTCACCTGGCACAGTGGAAAGCTTTGGTGTGCATGCTATCCAAACAGACCAGATAAACCATACATAAATATAATCAGTTCAAACTCAAATGCAAGAGCTAGAACAAAGGTGAAGGGGAAGATCATGAAGAGGAATTTTCATGACACGTTACAATAAAGCTTGGCAACATATTATTAAAGTTGATGCACAGGCTGTCAACTATCGAAGATGAACATGATCAGTAAGTGATCTATCTTTTATTATATAACCTGCCTAATTGTCCATTCCATTGATTTCCTTTCCTCCTAAAACTGTGCAAATAATATTCAATGGGAAACAATGATCAAACAAATCATTTACTAACATTTTAACAATTGCTGTAAACTAATCAATAACATTGCTTGTTGAAGAATCTTTCCATCAAGTCATTAAAGTATCAATGGCTTTAAGTATTAAATACAAATCTCTCAAGGTATCTTAGCTCTATATAAACACGGTATTTTATATAATCAAGACTTTCCAGTCAATAATTAAGGAAGCTTACATTTCAAAGACATCTTGAGCCTAGATAGACAATGCTTGCTGCTTCTCATATTACATTAGTTGATATAAATAAACTAAATGTTCTTAAGACTGGATATGATACGTTACTTCTGGTTTCCTGGCTTACACATGGTTATCCATGTTATGCATCGTCTTCTTTATGAGAAGGCAAGTGGCAATTTTTGGTCTTTGCAAGATCAGTTCGCCCTTGCTCATAAACCAAAAATGCAACCATTTGGCCCTTCAAATGTAAGTAATCAATTATGGCTGATATATGCATCCATTGTGCTTACTGAACTGTCTTCTCTAATATCTGAATATTCTCAACATAAAAATCAAACGATTGTGAATCTGGAAATGTTTATCTTCCAATGTACTACTTGGGATGTGTGCTTGGCCATTACCCTTATGCCATTTCATCAGTCTTCCTTCTTCATCAATTGCTTTAATTTTATCACTAGGTCAGAACTTGAACCTGCATGTTGCTGACTGCATAATGTTCAATTATATTTATCACTCCTCAGCAGCTTGTGGTACACCCAAATCATCGATAAAACTCTAATAAGGGCTGATATTGCCAAGTTAGCTACATATCACAGAAGTGTTAGATAATGATTATCTCCAATAATGGAGAGGGTAGCCACCAACCATAGACATTTGATAACATGGGCCTCGGAACCGGGGGGGGGGGGGAGCTGGGGGGGCCACAGCCCCCCCCCCCCCCCAACGATTTTGTCTAGACATGTTTCAATGTCTCCGGCTTTGGACGAGGTGCTGCTGAGCAGCCTGGCCGTGGGTGTTGGAGAGCCAGGGCGGAGTGAGCGATGAAAGCGCAAGCAGTGGCGGGGGCAGATGCGGACGGGGAGCCGGGCCTGGCGAGTGTTTGCTGGGCTGGCGAGTCGCTCACTGCAGCTCTGGCCATGGAGCAGCCTCAGTGCAAGATTTCCGGGCCGTCTGAGGCATCGGAAGCATTGTGCTGCTGCCATGAGAGTCTCTGCGCTGAATTTGCCCTGGTGATTGGCATGGACCAGGCTGCGGCTCAGTACATCCTGGATGACAACCAGTGGCTTCTGGAAGCAGGTACGAAGCACTGGGTTGAAGCGGTGGAAGATAGTGGCCTTCAAATGGGGGTGGTAGGAGAAAGCATCCTACTTGCCTGCTAGATTTTCACCTACTGTAACTGCAGGAAAAATGTTCCCGATGTTGGTGGAGTCGAGAACCAGAGAGTTTCTTCACCCAGAGAGTTGTGAATCTGTGGAATTCTCTGCCACAGAAGGCAGTATATGGCAATAAAATCCGACCACATTATTCTGAAGCATTCATGCATGGTGGAGGTGCAATATAGTCATAGAGTGATACAGTGTGAAAACAGGCCCTTCCGCCCAACTTGCCCTCACCCGTCAACATGTCCCAGATACACTATCTGATTTTGGTCCATATCTCTCTAAACCTGTCCTAACCATGTATCAGTCATAAGGGCCTGTCCCACATAGGCGGTTTTTCAGCGATTTTTCCCCAATGAGCCAATAAATGACCGGTCAGCAAAGCGTTTAACTAAAACTACCTACGACTACCTCGACTACCTATAACTACATGGCGACCCCACTACAACTGCACCTACGACATGATTTTCCCCATGGCGACCTATTTCTGGTCGCAGAAAAATGTTCAACATGTTGAAAAATTCGTGGTGACCATACTGGGGCTGCTACTAGTTCCCAGAATGTGGGAACTCCTCGCGACCATGAAAGAGACTCACCAGAGTCCACCAGCGAACAGGTGGCGACCATGTGGCGATCATGTGGCGAGGGCAGAGTCTCCTGCACTCGCCTAAAAAGTCGCCTAAGTGGGACAGGCCCTTAACTGTTTCTTAAATATTGGGATAGTCCCTGCCTCAACTACCTCCTCTGGCAGTTTGTTCCATACACCCACCACCCTTTGTGTGGAAAAAGTTACCCCTCAGATTCCTGTGAAATATTTTCCCCTTCACCTTAAATCTGTCCTCTGGGCCTCGATTCACCTACTCTGGGCAAGAGACTCAGAGCATTGCAATGTATATTTCTAATGCATTTTAGATTTATCGTAAGACTTACTTTTAAAAAAAGTAAAGGAATGGGGTATATATCCCTCCACTTTGTGAAATGGGGGATGGGGTGAATTGCTATCCACCATTTTATGGAGGTCGAGCAATAACAATCACCTGTTCCTATCTCTCATGTCCTAGGCCCTACATTATCTTTAAAAAAACTCAAACAAAAAGCATTGAAATCATACTGCTACAATACACTAAAACATGATTTTAATACATCAAATTATTAAAAAGTCCCTCCCCCCCCCCCCCCCCCCGCCTTCGGCCGCTCCACTCCATTGCCAGGTGTTCCCAAGGCCAGTGATCAGTGATCGCACAGCCCCCCCCCCCACTTTCAAAAATGCTCCGAGGCCCCTTGGATAATACTATTATCTTTGACTGTTGGTGATTGGATGGTGGGGGCGCTGCGAGACGGCTGCCCTGTCAGCAGCGTGTCATTTCTACTTTTTGGGGTTTTTTTTAGTATGTCCAAATGTGTGTTTTAATGTCTCTTGGTGTGTCTGGTGTGGGGGGTGCTGAGGGGGGAAAGGGGGGAACTGCTTTTGGTCGCCTACTCCACTGAGAGGCGACTTTTTCCATATTGCCTCTTTCACGGCCTAACACCATGGATTGGTGCGCATTTCCTGGAGTCCGGCCTGGAGCTTCAGCAGCAGGCGCAGCATGAACTTTTTTCATTGAGGAGCGAGGCAAACCCATGCCGGGGTTGCCAGAAGGTAGTGCTCCGATCGCTGGCCCACGGACTGTTACAGCCTGAAGTCGCAGTCTGCGGAGCTTCTAGCTGCGGGCACGGCGTCCCGAGCCTGGGATCCCTCATTGGGGATCCCTGGAGGAGAAGTGCTCCGACTGCAGGCCCGCAGTCTTCAACATCTTGAAACCGTGGTCTGCGGAGCTTCTAGCCGTAGGCGCGGCGTCCGGAGCCTGGGATCCCTTGTTGGGGATCTCCAGAGGAGAAGAGCTCCAACCACTGGCCCTCAGCCTACAACATCTTGAAGCCACGGTCTCCGGTAGGGAAGCACTGATTCGGGACTTATAACCATATAACCATATAACAATTACAGCACGGAAACAGGCCATCTCGGCCCTTCAAGTCCGTGCCGAACAACTTTTTTCCCTTAGTCCCACCTGCCTGCACTCATACCATAACCCTCCATACCCTTCTCATCCATATGCCTATCCACTTTATTTTTAAATGATACCAACGAACCTGCCGCCACCACTTCCACTGGAAGCTCATTCCACACCGCTACCACTCTCTGAGTAAAGAAGTTCCCCCTCATGTTACCCCTAAACCTCTGTCCCTTAATTCTAAAGTCATGTCCTCGTGTTTGAATCCTCCCTATTCTCAAAGGGAAAAGCTTGTCCACATTAACTCTGTCTATCCCTCTCATCATTTTAAAGACCTCTATCAAGTCCCCCCTTAATCTTCTGCGCTCCAGAGAATAAAGACCTAACTTATTTAACCTATCTCTGTAACTTAGCTGTTGAAACCCAGGCAACATTCTAGTAAATCTCCTCTGTACCCTCTCTATTTTGTTGACATCCTTCCTATAATTGGGCGACCAATTCCAGACTTACCTTCCAGACGAGAGGGCCAATACATCTGGCCGCCCGCAGTGGTGACTGCAGAGGTTTATGGCTCCTACCGAGGGGGAACAATGGAAGAGGACTGACTGTACTTTGTGGCTTCCACCACAGTGAATAATGCTGTGGTGGATGTTTGTGTTAATTTTGTATTGTGTATTGTGTATTCTTTTTGATTGTACTGCTGCTGGCAAGTTCATTTCACTGCACTTTATTGTGTATGTGATGAATAAATCCGATTGATTGATTGATTGATTGATTGACTGACTGACTCAGGGAGAGTTTTTCACAGACAGCTTCTTACACAGCAAGTGGAGGTGCACAGTGGTAGAGTTGCTGCCTTACAGTGCCAGAGACTCAGTTTTCATCCTGACCTTGGATGCTGTCTGTACAGAATCTGTATGTACTCCCTGTGACCAGGTGGGGTTTCTTTGGGTGCTCTGTGTTTCTCCCACAGTCCAAAGAGATACAGGTTAGAACGGTTAATTGGCTTCAGTAAAATTGTCCCCTGTGTGCAGGATAGTGTTGACATACGGGGTGATCGCTGGTCAGCATGGACTCGGTTGGCTGAATGTTCTGTTTCCGCGCAGTATCTGTATCTCTAAAGTCTAAAGTCGAGTGGGTTTGGAATGCACTGTCAGGAGTTGTGGTGGATGAACATGTGATAATTGCATGTAAGAAGTTTTTAGATAGGCACTTCACTATGCTGGGAATAGAGGGATATGGATACTTTGCATGCAGAGATGAATAGTTTAATATGGCGTTATGCTTGGCAAGAACATTGTGGGCCGAAGGGTCTGTTCCTGTGCTATATTCGTCCATGTTCTATCTTCTATTATAATTGTTGAATTTCCTATCATCAACAAACTTGGGACCATCCTGGATCAGTAGCTTAACTGGATCAGCAATATCATTATTGTGGATAACAGAGCAGGACAGAGACTGTGTATCATCCAATTAATGTCCCTAATCTTATACTTTGATGCCTTTTACAATCTGCACGGCACAAAAGTAATGGAATATTTTCCATTTGAGTTGATGGGAGGGAAGTTTCAAGTCCAGGACAAAACAACTCACTTGATGGGTATAGACACAAAATGCTGGAGTAACACAGCGGGACAGGCAGCATCTCTGGATAGAAGGAATGGGTGACATTTTGGGTCGATGCCCTTCTTCTGAAGAAGGGTCCCGACCCAAAACTTCACCCATTCCTTCTATCCAGAGATGCTGCCCATCCCGTTGAGTTACTCCAGCATTTTGTGTCAATCTTCAGTGCAAACCAGCATCTGCAGTTCCTTCCGACTCACAAGATTGGTGCCCCATCTACCACCATGAACATTTATTCGCTGCATCACCCATGGCTGAAAAGTGTGTAAACTACAATATGCACTGCACTTACTCACCTCGGCTACTCAAATTACACCTGCCAAAGCCTTTGCTTCTAATACCAAGAAAGTCAAAGACAGCAGGTACAATGCAACACTGCCACCTGCAGGCTTTGCTCCAAGTCAAACACCAAGTCAATCCTCCCTCAGAAATATATATTTATCCCTTAATTGGCACTGTATCGATAACCCGGAGCTTCCTACCTCAGAGCATTGCAGTGGTATATTTATGCAAAGAACTACTGCAGTACAAGAGAGTGGGATGGCTGATAAATGCTGAACTTTCCTGTAATGCTCAGGTCCCAAAAAAAGAATCATTGCAATTAATGTTCTTTGTCTCTTTTGTGAAAAGGATTTTTGCTTGTCATTCTTAAATTGTTTTGCTCTAAATTTGAGATCTTGTTGAATCGATTGCTTTTCCAAATAAATAATTTCTCTATATGTTCACATCTCCATTCCATCAGCTAAGCATTCTTGATGAGACCATGACTAGCGAACTTTACATGAGGAACTATGATTCACCTACTTTTGTTTAGCAGATACCAAATATCCACCCACCCAGTTTTGTCCCCCACCCAGAATTTTCATCAGCTGTACTCAACCATCTGTTGCAGTTATATGGGAATTCTATTGGTTTAAGGGTGTCTATGATATTCAGTCTTAAACAAATTGTAGTAATTAACATTACTTTTAAGTATTTAAAAATGAAACATACTTAAAAGTTAACAAACTCATTCACAAAAAGCACCTGTAGATTGGCTATAGCATGTTAGCCAATTAGAATACTTAGTAATGTTAACCCCGCCTAATTAAAACATTCATAGTGTAAGTTCCTACCCACTGTCTACCAGTACGAGTAGCAGTGTGAACGTGTGATGACCTGCTTAGTAGTTAATGACCTGAACAATAAAGATGCTTGTGTTTCAACCTGTTTGAGTTTGAGCTCTTTACAGCACCTAACCTAATACATAATTAAAATATAAGGTAATGTCAAATTACATTCGTAATTTGACAGAGGTCAGATTCTCTCCCCTTTACCTTAAAATTTCTTCCGAAACCAATGGGGACTCGGATTTTGCACATTATCTCACACACCATAGGACTCAAGGGGTGATAAACCAGCATGACTGCAGAATGTGAACAGGGCTAAACTCTACCCCTGGACCACACTTGGGACCCAGTAGCACAGCAGACCGACAGGAGTCCATTGCCTGGATCTGTAAGTCAAGTCAGTGTGAAAATCTGGGAGTTGCTTCATTTAAACAGTTGAACTCTAACGGGGGTTCTAGTCAAGGTTGCTCAGAAGATCCACCTAAACAATTTTTAAGCCTCAAGAAAATATTCAAATGGGTTGCTCGGCTGACGTTGTCTACTTGTCCAATGCACAACAGATCCAGTCCACAGGGGAGTTAATGGCTCATTCAGTAGAGCTGCTGCCTCACAGCTTCAACAGTTTAGGTTCAATTCTGATCTCGGGTGCTGACGCTGCATATTCTGCACGTTCTTCCAGTGTCCGTGTGAGTTTCTTCCGGGTGCTCTGATTTCCTCCCATGTCCCAAAAATGTGTGGTTTAGCAGACTAGCTGGCCACCGTAAATTGGAAGGGGCGATTAGTAGAATCTGGAACAATGTGGCAAGAATAAAATGGGATTAGTGCATCATTAGTATAAGTAGATGCTAAATGATTAGCTGAGATTCAGTTGACTATAAAGCCGGCTTCCTCATTGTATGTCTCCATGTCTATGTCTCCGTGAATTATATGGACATTGGTTTCTCCAGAAGTGAATCCCTCTCTGTCGCAAGGCAACATAAGGTCATAAGGTCAGAAGGAATAAGAGTAGAATTAGGCCATTGAGTCCATCAAGTCTACTCCACCATTCAATCATGGCTGATCTATCTCTCCATCCTAACCCCATTATCCTGCCTTCACCCCATAAACTCTGACACATGTACTAATCAAGAATCTATCTACCTCTGCCATATCTATCTATCTCTGCCTCTCCACTGACTTGGCCTCCACAGCCTTTTGTTTGAAATAATTCCACAGATTCACCACCCTCTGACTAAAGTAATTTCCCCTCATCTCCTTCCTAAACGAATGTCCTTTAATTCTGAAGCTATGACCTCTAGTCCTAGACTCTCCCACTAAAAGGCCTGTCCCACCAGCATGCAACTCTATGCGATGAACGCGATCAAACCGGCAGCGGGGGCCGCGCGGAGGTCGGGTGATCCCCTGTACAGGGCCGTTCCCACCAGCATGCGGCAAGCACAACCAAACCGGCAGCAGGGGCCGCGCGGAGGTTGGGTGAGTGGCGCAACGCGGCGCAAAGTGAGGCGAACTTGGAGCAAGTCCAAGGTAAGTTCGCCAGGACTTAGAGGGGCACACAGAGAGGGGCACCGAGGCACACACACACAGAGGGCCACGGAGCCACACACATAGAGGGTCACGGAGGCACTTACAAATAGGTTCACGGAGGCACGATGTCCGGGCTGTGTGTAAATGTCGAGGCGACTGCGAGCCAACAAGCCGTTGCCATGCGGAATTTTTGGACATAGTCGGTTTTTCGGAGCCCCGCGCGGTGTCGGGACGAACTCGGGATGAACTCCGCACAATTCCGCAAGGCTCCGGCGATCGAAGTGGGACCGGCCCCGCGACGCCGGACGGCTCATGTTAAGTCGCGCTAATCGCATAGAGTTGCATGCTGGTGGGACAGGCCCTTTATGCAAACATTCTCTTTACATCCACTCTATCGAAGCTTTTCACTATTCTGCATGTTTGAATTAGGTCCGCCCTCATTCTTCTAAACTCCAGCGAGTACAGGCCCAGTGCTGACAAACGCTCATCATAGGTTAAACTACTCATTCCAGGGTTCATTCTTGTAAACCTCCTCTGGACCCTCCCCAGAGCCAGCACATCGTTCCTCAGATATGGTGCCCAAAATTGCTCACAATATTTCAAATGCGGGCTGACCAGCGCCTTATACAGCCTAAGCATTACATCCCTATTTTTGTAAACAAGCCCTCTTGAAATAAATGCTAGCATTGGGTTTGCTTTCTTTACTACTGATTTGACTTGCAGATTAACTTTTTGGGAATCCTGCACCAGCATTCCCAAGTCCCTCTGCACCTCCGATTTCTGGAGTCTCACCCGATTTAGAAAATAGTCTACACCTTTATTCCTACTACCAGAATGCATGACTCCACACTTTGCTACACTATATTCCATCTGCCACTTCTCTGCCCACTCTCCCAACCACTTCCCTGTTTCTAATCTTGAAACCTTCCATGGCATTCAGGGTAATTCAGTAGCAAGGAGATCTTAATGTTTACAGATAAAATCAAACATGTGAACATGTTTATTGTGTGTTAGACACAAGAGACTGCAGATGCTACAATCTTGAGCAAAAAAACAAATTCGACCTGAAATGTCATCTGTCCATTTCCCCTCCACGGATACAGCCTCTCAAGTCAAATTATTCCAGCAGCCTTTTTTAATTCTTTGATACATGTTCCTGTTAATTAGAATGAACATCAACGTGATTTGTAACCACTGAGTCCTCCTCCCTAAACTAACTTTGGAAAGTGTCCAGTGATATTGCATTTCTGTTTGTGTGGAATAAAAGATACTTGCAGATGTTAATGCAACATTAATCTCATTTAATCATATTCACTAATGTCATAAAACATTATTTGAACATCAAAACTAGATTACAACCTCAGTGTTACTTTATTGCACATGTCAACTGGTATGAAGTATGGTATAGTTATTAGAAATTTTTTATTCTAAATTGGGTCCTTGCAGGTTTGATGTTGGCAGTTATGATTGATGTTCCTGTTCTTAACTTACTTGCCTTTGACATGCAATACTCACAATGAAAGATTAATGATAAGAATGTAATCAATGCAGGTTCATGGAGCAATACTGATTTCCAGGATAGTGCATTATCAATAAGTCGTATACATGTAACTAGACGTTGACAAGGATAATTAATGGCAGTTTAATATCTATTCTTTCCCACCTGTGTGAGGATAGCCTGCAGCAAACACAACACCTTACATCAAGGGGACAACTATTACCAATTGTAAGCCGGAGAATGAAAAATAATTAGAAAGTCACAAATAAACTAAGCAGAAATGATGATCAAAATAATACAACGAGCCATAATACATTATTGAAAAGATTGCTAATACTACTCAAGATTAATTCTCAGTGATTTAAACTGTCACCTAATTTTCTTGATAAGATTGTTATTTTTGCAATCCTTTCTTCTTTGTGTTGTGATTTAATGATGTTGATCTACATACCTGCAGTCAAGTTGTGAATGTTTCTCGAGACTTGTTCCTTGCTGAATGTGTTCAGACATTGGTCAAGGAGCTTTAATTGCACAGAGAGAATCTCTCTCAACTCAAAGTGGATTTAAAAATTATTACACATAAGGTATTTTCTTTTATGTTTTGGGTGGTGATATTTTCTGCTAATCAAAAGGAAAAGGATTTGCACAAGGGACTGGTGCTGTCAGCAGCAAATATTTGCAGGTTATAAATAACTGCAGAGCAAGGTATTTGAGTCCACACTGTTTCTAGTCTGATCCAATCACGTAGCTCAGTGTGATTTTCAAAAGCGCACCTGCACTGCATCAATGTGACATTTCCATTTTCCACACTGTTGTGAATGAGATTACCAATGCAATGTTACTCTATCCCAAATTACAAGCTACTTACAGCTCTGAGATCATGCCCATGAGCAAGCACTCGGCCCTGCATGAACTCATCACACAGGGAAGCCTCCCCGTTAATGGAGAAGCAAGAATTTGACCTCATCATTCTGGGCTGACAGGACGTTATAAAAATGCCACTACGTTACTCGCTCCTCCTCAAGAGTATTTCGAAAATCATTCTTCAGTTTTAGAGATCAGCATAGAACAATAGGAACTGAGAGTTTCCATGGTAACGCGGCGCTATATTGCTGAAATTTTACAGTAACAAGCATTTTTAGCTCATTTTAGCACATTGCCCCGTGTCATAAATAAGTGGTGCTGAGTGGTTGCAGGTGCTCTGATCATTTATTAAAAACGTTAATTGTAATCTTATTTGTTTTTAAGCTTCACAGTCATTGTATGATGGAAATTAAGCAGAGCACTTTTGAGAATATGACTCGTTCAAAGTCTAGACATAAGCTGACGTGCACAACATCATGTAGGATTGGGAGTCATATCATTGTGAGCAATAGACTTGACAAGCAGCACAAAGCCATGAGTAAATCCGCTACATGTCAACTGTTGTCTGATTAGCAATTGGAATTACATGATATGCATGAATGAACATTGATCTATGGAATGCAAGTGAAGATTAGTTCAGAAAAAAAACTTATAAAGACAATCTCCCACTCCCTGAGTTCACATGGGCCTTTCCCACAGCGACTGTCTGAATGGAACACACACACACATTCCACTTCCTTGACCAGCCCCTTATGCAGGCAGGGGACAGGGCAAGCAGGGGGAACGCTGTCTGAGTGAAATTCACATGGTGCAAAGCCAATTTGATACAGACACACACCACGATGAACAGGAAGGTTGGCGCTGTAATTAAGACAGTGAAAGCACAGTGTACGGGAAGGGTCACATAAGTCCTTTAAAAGAGGGGGGGAGGGGGGAGAAGGGCGAGAAGGAGTGGAGACAACTTTTAAGAAGCCAGAGATACACGGTTGTGAAGCTCGGCAGATGTTAATGTTACCACTTACACATTCTTCATGTTTTCGCAGAATTTTTGCTTTCTACCCCTATCCTAAAGACATGCTGGTAGGTAGGTTAACTGGTTATGATTGTAAATTGCCCATAGTTTAGGTGGGTGATTGGAGAATAAAGATGAGTTAACCATCACATACAATGGTATAACAAGGAAATAGGAAAGAGGGAAGGGGAATGATGGGTTTCCTCTGTGAATCTGCACAGATTTTGTTGGCCAAATTACCTCTTATGTTGTATGGATGTATAAATATACAAACATCTTGCTCAAAATATGAGTTCATCCATTTCAAGTAAGAAATTGCAGTGAAATGTTGAATAGAACCAAAATTACACAATAAGCAAATGTATTCAATGTTAATCAAAAAGTCATAAATGTGCAAGAGTGCAAAATGAGATAGTTTAATATTAACGTTATCACAATTATATTAACGCAATTGCTTTGAAGCGGATGAGGTTTGCTTCCTGCCACACTTGCCAGAATTCAGAATAGTAATGACCTGGGTTCTCTTTTTGCTGCAGTAATGGAATAAGTAGTAATATTGATCTATGATTTGCATGACTCTCATAGAATCATAGAGCATGGAAACAGGCCTTCCAGCCCAACTTGCCCACAGTGACCAACATGCCCTGCTAACACTAGTCCCACCTGCCTGCGTTGGCCTATATCACTCTAAGCCTATCCTATCCATGTACTTGTGTAAATGTTTCTTAAAAGTTGCGATAGTACCTGTCTCAACTATCTCCTCCGGCAACTCATTCCATACACCCATCACCCTTTGTAAAAATGTTACCCCTCAGGTTCCTCTTAAATCTTTCCCCCTTCACGTTAAACGTATGTTCTCTGGCTCTCAATTCCCCTACAATGGGCAAGAGACTCTGTGTATTAACCCGATCTATTCCTCTCAATATATTATACACCTCTATAAGATCACCCCTCATCATCCTGCACTCCAAGGAATAGTCCTAGCCTGCTTAATCTCTCCCTTTAGCTCAGGTCTTCGAGTTCTGGCAACATCCTCATAAATCTTCTCTACATCTTTCCAGCTTGTCACCATCTTTCTTATAACGGGATGCTCAAAACCGAACACAATATTCTAAATGTGGCCTCACCAATGTCTTATAAAACTGCAACTGGACCCCCCAACTTCTATACTCAACACTCTGATTGATGAAGGTCAATGTGCTGAAAGCTGTCTTGACCATCCAGCCTCAATGACAAGCTGTTGCATGACTGAGTGATTACTACACCTTCAGTGTTACTTGAATGCTGAGATTCAACAGAGTTACTTTAGTAACATATTTATGGATGGTGTGTAGTTTCTCAGTAAACAAAAGATGACTCTGAGTCACCGAATTCCACAAGAAAAATCGAGCCATAATATGATTCAGAATCTCCAACTGCTTTCATAGTATTTGACCTGGGTGCAAACCAACATCGTACTGATTATTTCTTTAGCCATTTCTTTCCTTTTAGGAAACGGCAAGAATGAAGATTTGCAATGCTGTTTATGATATAATATTATCTTATACATTTGGATGATTTTAAGGTGCCTTATTTCCTGGCTCACTTTGAGAAGAATTTTCACATTAAACAATTTGAACTGCAAGCAATGGTGCATTAGAAATTGACCAGGTAAGTCATGAATAAGCTCTATTGTGCTGGTTAATGGCCTTCATCACTATTATTGTAGGCCTTCTCAATAATGTACTCAACTGGATATTGCTCTCAAGAGAACTATTTCCTTCAGGATTTAAATTACCAGTTCACTGTGACTAACACTGCACTCTTCCAAAAGCTCACTGATTTCCAAACAGTATAGTTCTCATTTTTCAAAGGATATGTAGTATCTTACTTTGGTTCACTCAGTAGGGTGATAAAGGATAATTGGGTTTTGAATTAACAATAAAGGTCTTATAATAGGAATAGATAAGGTAAATACACAACCCCATAGGTAGGCAGATTCCCAACGCGTATACAGACGGAGATTGGCTGGAATGTACTATCTTTAACAGGGTTGCTTATAATATCACAGGCAGTATTGATTACATGATGCTTAAAAGTGGCGCCAACCCAATTTTAAATATGTAATTTATGTCATCTTCCCCCTTTAATGGAGAAAACCAAAAGAAAAAGACAAACATACAAAGTATACATCTAAGTCGGACAAAAAAAATGCTGGAGTAACTCAGTGAATCAGACAGCATCTCTGGAGAGAAGGACTAGGTGACGTACCGGATCGGAACCCTTCTTCAGACTGAACGATAGAGGTGGGGTGGGTTGGACTTAAAGCAAGAAAAGACAGGAACAAATCTGGACTGGCAGCAGATGACCTTAGGAATGGTGGAATCAATAATGCCTCATTGTTCGCTAGAGACGTGCTTACGAGAGGAATACAGAGATGCAAGCAGTGGAACTAGTAGGACGAGTAGGGTGGGGGAGGAGGGAATCAGAAGTTACTTGAAATTAGAGAAATCAACATCTTTCCCACTGTAAAAATAACTTTCTAGTCTCTACATGTGTTAAGTTGGACAAAGTCATTAATGTAAGGCATAACTTAATTCAATTGAAAATTTTACATAGATTATATTACTCGAAAACCAGATTGAATAAAATATTTCCAAATGTTTCCCCCATTTGTGACAAATGTCTAACTCAAAATGCTACGACAGCACATTCCTTTGTCTCCTGTACAAACCTTCATAGATTTTGGAATTAAATCTTCGGATCTTTTACAAAACTATTCAACACAAAACTGAACCCCAATACAGAACTGATTAACTTCAGATCAATGGAAGAGGGACGTAAATTAACTACGTCCCAAGAAGCTCTCTTTAATTATGGTTTGATAACAGCAAAAAAATGTATACATTTTGGAAAAACGCATCCACGCCAACGTTCAAAATGTGGATTTCAAATATGTCGGAAATGCTACATCTTGAAGAAATGAGATTCCTCCTACTAGGCAAAGTAGACCAATTCTTAAAGATTTGGTCTCCTTTTTACAAGCATATGGTGCAACATAACATAACCTTAGAAATTAAATGGTTCAGAACCGGGTGACGGATGGGTAAAGATATTAAATAGGTATATCTCTCCTAATTTCTTCTCTTTCTATTTTATCTTTTTTTTTCAATCTCCTTAGCTTCTTATCTCTGCTCTTTGTCTCTCTCGCTATCTGTTTCTACTCTGTCTATCTATCTCGACACTCTTTATTTTCCTTTTTCTATCTGCTCTTTTATTATTAAATTAAAAATAAGAAGTTGTACAAGAATGGTAACGTGTATATATGTATGTATGTATGTATCAGGTACTTAGGTACCACACTACTGTACTTACTTCTAGCCAAAAAATAAATAAATAAATAAATAAATGAAGATTAAAAAAAGTTGTACAAAGTCTTCCAGATACAGGGTTTAATGGGCAAACCTTTCCAATTTGGTCATAACAGGTTGCAGTTTGCTTGGTCCAGATTGCTGGACTATGGTATTCTTGCTTTGCATAGCTCATGATTGTCTTGCTATATCCATATTTGTTCCTGTCAAACAAGCTACCTTGGGGGGCATCCTCACGCTCGTTGCCATGTCTCATAGCACCTGATGTGGTTTTCCTTAGCTCTCATTGTGGTGTCAGGTCTTGGGCATTTCTGTTGTGGAAGTCTGCCTCTGTTCTTTGACTTCGTTCAATTGTTTTTTTATACCATTTTAACTTTCTGATTATCTTGTGCCATGAATAACACTTATATGCATGGTGGCGCAGCCGTAGAGTTGCTGCCTTACAGTGCCAGAAACCAGGATTTGACCCTGACTGCGGATGCTTGTTTGTACGGAATTTGTGCATTCTCCCCTTGACCTGCATGGGTTTTCTCTGGGATCTTCCGTTTCCTCCCACACTCCAAAGACATACAGGTGTGTAGGTTACTTAGGTTGATAGAATTGTTAATTGTCCATAGTGTGTGTAAAATAGTGTTAATGTGCGGGGATTGCTGCACTCGGTACCCGAGTATGGACTCGGTTGACCAATCTTCATGATCCTGACTTGGTGTACCTTTATGAATCTTAGCTGCTAGTAGCTGCTGTTCTGTACTACTTCAAGTGTTGATGTGACTTCTTTCTGGTCTACTGTCATGACATCCATATCAAACCTTTCCTAATTCTTTGTGTTCACCAATCCCAGAGATCATCGTCAAGCAGGCTTTAGTGTAATCTTTTTGTACATCGCACTGCAACTGCCCCTCCTCTAAATCATTGACTTGGTTTGGAAGAGTGTAATACAATGCTACCAATTCAAAATGAGAGAGATGGTACTAGTTGCTCCTGTGTCAATAATACCTCAGTTACGCCAATCATGCGACCACCAGGGGCACCGCATGATTGGCAGCCCCGCCAAACATCTGTTGTTTTTTCGTCTTTTTTTTAATTTTTGGTGTGTGTTCAAAGTCTGTGTGAATGTTCTCCAGTTTGTATTATGTAGGGGGAGGGGGAGGGGGAGGGGGTAACTTTTTTTTCAGTTTCTTACTTTACCGGAGATGCGATTAATTTTCGGATCGCATTCTCCGATCGCTCTGCAGCCTACCATCGATGGAGCTGGAGGCCTCCTTGGAATGTCCTAGGGCCCCAGTGCGGAGGCATGGACCTAACATCAAAGTCGATCCATTGCCTGGGATCACTCCAATCACGGCATACAGACTTTACATCGGGAGCTCTCAGTCTCAGGAGAGGCCATGGATGTCGGGAGTTCCAATGTCGCGGAAGGTTTGACCAGCTCTGATGCGGGGTTCGATCGTCCGGCACAAGGGAGCTGTCATCCCCCCGATGCAGGAGCTGATCACCTTGATATGGACGGCTACGGGAGTCAAGATCATCCCGTTAATGGAGAGCACGAGATCCCCGACCGCGAGAGAGCAAAGGGAGATACTGAACTTTTTTCACCTTCCATCACAGTGAGAAATGTGGAGGAGTCACGGTGATGGATGTTTATGTTAAAATGTGTTTTGTGTGTTCCGTTATGACTGACTTGGCAAATTAAATTCCTCGTATGTTGAAAAACATACTTGGCTAATAAAGTATTATTGTGATTGTGTTTGTGATTGTGATTGGGATTGTTGAACTACAAAACACACTGATATATGTTTCCTTGTTATCTCATTTCTGAAAGATCATGGCCAGTCTCTGGTATTTGAATTCAGGCACAGGGATCAAATTGCTCCAGTAATTCTGATCTCAGTATCTTTCTTTCCAAGATATTGGAGGATAGCTAACAATATGAATCACCTATGTAGAGACAGGGAGTCAAGAGTCAAGTGTTTTTATTGTCATACTCGACCAAGTGGGACCCGTTGTGTCCCTGCCACACGGGAGGTAAGGTCCCCCAACATAACCCGTTCCCCCTACGCAATATTGGACCACTCACCCATAACCCCCATGGGAGGCCTGGTACCCTAATGCAAATCGTTCGCCAACGTACGATTTCACCACTCAACCGTTTCCCCAACGCAACCCTTTCCCCAATGCAATATTCCCCCACTCACCCGAAGACCCCAACTATGCAGGTCGGCTCATTTTTTCAACCTCCCTCATTTTAAACTTTAAAAAAATGCAATTGCACTAACATTTTGTTATTCTTTAATGTGATGTACAGTAGGTGCCACCGACAAGGCCATTAAACTTTGAGGTGGCTTTGCAATCAAATATGTTCTGGGCTGACAGATTCTTCCCCTGAGGGACATTTGCTGTCAAGGACTCAATGTCCTGGGTTAGCAACATTGAATTGTGACATCATAGCTGGTAACTGCCAGTTCAGATTTTAGGAAATCCTTCTCAAAGTGGGGTTTTGTACATCTTTAAATGTCAATAACTTGTGAAATATAACAACAATCTGAACAAAACTTGACACAAACGACCGCAGGACAATGGTGGGTAAGGTGGTGCAAAAATGGTAGCGCTATTTAATACCATTTTGGCATAGGTGCAGGATCACAATTACAGACACGCGTGCATGCATAGAAACAAGATGAGAGTTCTAGTAATATACTAAACTAAGTGCGACCCATTGGGTCCCAGGTTCACACAGGAGGGCTGATCCCCCAATGCAATATTCCACCTCTCCACCAATTCCAAGATTGGTGGGGGGTTGGTTGGTTCTGGAGCGCTAGCATGGGTGTTGTGGGTCAAGTCAAGTCAAGCAAAGTGAGTGTTGGGCCAACAATCCATTTCAATCCATTTCATATCAAGTCAATCCATTTCAAGTCATCAAGTCAAGCACAGGGCAGGCGGGGCCAGCCAACAATACAATCCATTTGCTTTAATTTCTGGTGAGATCAAGCAAAGCAAAGGCAAAGCAAAAGCAAAAGCACAGGGCAGGCGGGGCCAGCCACCAATACAATCCATTTGCTTTCATTTCGGGTGAGCTCAAGCAAAACAAAGGCAAAGCAAAAGCAAAAGCACAGGGCAGGCCAAACAACTCATTTCATTTAATTTCCATTTCCATTTCAATTTCAAGCACAGGGTAGGCCAAATAACTCATTTCATTTCATTACATTTCGTTCAGACCGAAAGGTCTGAATGACAATAAAGGCTATTCATTCATTCATATTCATTAAGGGCTAACAAATCATTTATTGCAAGCACATTAAGGGTTAACAAATCATCATTCATTGCAAGCATATTGCTGGCTAACAAATTATTTATTGCAAGCACATAAAGGGTTAACCATATAAAGTACATAACCACATGAATGGTTTTGAATAGGGGGCGCCGTTCCGTATGGTATGGCTGCCCAGCCTGCAGCTGTATGTTTTTCACCCTTTTCTTTATTTTAGTGTGTTAAAGTGTTTTGTTTTTGGAGCCTATTCTTTTTTATGTGGGGGGTGAGGGGAGGGGGGGGGGGGGGGGAAACTGCTTTTCCTGGTCCCTACCTGGTCGGAGAGGCAGTTTTTCTCCGGGCTGCACTTTCGACCCGTCCTCGCGGCCTACCAGCGGGCCTGGAGTGGCGTTTCCTGAGGGGACCGCCCAGAACCTCAGCTTCGGCAGCGGCGGAGCGCTGGAGCGCCATCGCGGGGCGGAGCGGGCGATGCCTTGCCTGGGTCGCCGCGCTGGAACTCTGGTGAGCTGAGACCGCCGAGACAAACATCGCGGAGCCGCGGGTCTGTGGAGCGGCCGGCTGCGGGCGGCGGCGCTGAACTTTAACATCGGGAGCCAGTGGGGGAGCTCCATTCAGCGCGGCCTTGTCAGCTTCGGAAGCCACGGACTCCAGTAGGAAGCGGCCGTTCCGGGTGTCCCAAGCCACTGAGAGGATTCTCCCAACGCCGGAGCACCATCACCCGGCGAGAACGGCCTGGAACATCGGGCCTCCGTGAAGGCGACTGCGGAGGCCTCAATAGGCCCGACTATGGGTGGACATGGGATGGGGACTGGACTTTGTGCCTTCCCTCATAATGGGAACCATTGTGGGGGGAGGTTTTTTATGTTTAAACCTCTTTATTGTTGTTATGTCTGTATTCTTTATTTTATGTGCTGCATGGCAAGTAGCATTTCACTACACCAATTGGTGTATGTGACAAATAAACTAACGTTGAACCTTGAACCTTGAACATAACCCACTTAACCACATATACCACATAAAGCACATAAAGGGTAGACTCACAGTTCAGTAGACACACAGCAGAATCACAGATGTGGCCTCTCCCTCGCGATCTTCCAGAGTGACTGACTCATATCCAGGCATCTGAGGTTTTATAGTCCTGCCCCCCTGGAATGGCGTTACCTTCATCATGGTGATTGACAGGCGAGAGGACCAATCAGCTGATCTCAAGATTTTTAAAACATTCATAACTTTTCTATTTTCCATCGATCGGAAAAATCCTTGGGACTGCCTCAGCGGAGGAGGACTCTGAGTAAGATGGCCAAAAATCATAGCAATATATGGTAGCCTTTTTTTCTAAAATCAACATAGAGTGCAGACAGGAAGTGGTCAAGATGAGACTTTTAGTTATATAGATAGATAGATGTCCGAAAAGAAAACAAAGCAGCAGTACAACAGATAATCAGAACCATATTCTCAGTGTGGCTATGTGAACACCAAAGGACTTAGCTTTAAGGTGAGAGTGGAGCATTTTAAAGGAGATGTGTGGGACAACTACTTGCCGCAGCACAACAACATTGTGTAAACATTGAAGATACTGTATTTAGGACTATGATGGCAATGGGGATGAAACTATTTCTAAGTCTGGACAGCTAGGCTTTCAAGCTCCTGTATCTTCCACCAGAAAGTGAAAGAAAGAAAAGGGAATGATCAAGGTCACAGGCACCTTTGATAATACTTCCAGCCTTTTTGATGCAACAGACCATGAAGATGAACTGGATGGAAACAAGTGATGAGCCTGTGACGAACTGGGTTGTTTTCACCACTCTTGGCTGGTTGAGTCAGTCAAGAGCAGAGCACTTGTCATACCAAGCTGACATGCATCCCATCAGAATACTTCCTGTAGTGCATCTGTAGATGTTTGAAGGAATTCTCATGGGGCTCCAAATCTTCTCAGATGCTAAAGAAAGTAAATACAAAGATATGTTTTTTTGATCAGTGCATCTGTGTGAAAGGACCATGTTATGTTGCTGGTGATAGAAATGCCTAGGAACTTGAAACAGTTGACCATCTCCACAGCAGTTTTGTTGATGAATCATTGCATCTTAAATGCCACAATAATATCTGTTTCCATTGCCACTCCTGGCAGCATGTTCCAGAATCCTATCACCCTCTGTGTAAATTACTTGTCCCTTACATCTCCTTTAAAATGATCTGCTCTCACCTTAAAGCTATGCCCTTTGGTTATGGCATATGCACACTGAGTAAAAGGATCTGACTATCTATCTTGTCTATGTCTCTCATAATTTTCTACACTTTTATCATGTCCTCCCTCAGCCTTTGACTCTCCAAAGACAATAATGCAAATTTGTCCAACGTCAACTTATAGATGATATGTTCTAACTCTGGCAGCAACCTTTTCTGGACACTCTCCATAGCCTCCACATACTTAATGTAATGGGGTGACCAGAACAGGACACAATACTCCAAACGTAGCCTAGCCAAAGTTTTAGGAAACTACAACATGATTCTTATAATTAAAAAAAAAACAGGGTTCTGTTCACCCCTCCGCCTTTTTAGATCAGCAATTAACTCTCATCTTCTAACACATTTATAATGTGAGATGAAGGGATCTAGACCCCATCCTCTCCCACCCTAACACATTCACAAAATAACATCGTGGAACTCGATGTGCCAATATACATTTCCTATGAATACAGAGCAGTTATGATAATTTGTCAAACAACTAATCTGACTGGATCAGGGAAAGGGTTGAATTACTGCATCGTCCTATTGATTCCCTGAAAAAAAGCAAACAAAGTTATTCTGTAGACTGGTCACTCTTGGGCATTAAGAATATAAGATGGATCTTCCAATAAAGATAATAACATGTCCACAATGCTGATTCTATTAATATGCAAAAAGGCAATAAGTAGAGAGAACAAAAATATATATATCTTGAGTTATTTATCACCACAACCTGCTGGTATAATTATACTGCCTTGTTGCACAAACTAACATCATCCAGCCCTTGGCCTCCCTATTTTGTTTAAGAACCTACAGACTTATACATAAATGTCCCATTAATCTCACACCAGAAAGCTAAACCATGAATAATAAGACAAAATGTGCCCTTTCAAAAAATCTGGTAATTGTTAATGCTATAGCAATTAACCTCTTTGACCCAGAAAGGGAACCAACATGAAATCTTATTCCTTGAGTCATTATTTGTTCTCAGAGAATTAAACCAAAATGAAGTTTAGAATTTTTGTCAGTTTTTTAATCTCCCTTTTACTCTCTTTCCTGGTTTTTGGAGTTTCACTTCTATTTGCTTTCTCAAATTCACCCTGTTTCTGCTCCCTTACTCTCTATCTCGCTCAGTCAATATATTCCAATAGTTATGAAATTACAGTATTTGTCCCATTATTCACAAATGTTCTTGCGGTCCCATTTTCTTCATTCTATTTTTACCAGCACATGTTTCCATTCAATTAATTTGCAAACGTTTTTAAGACGGAATTGATAAGTTCTTGATTTGGAAGGGTGTTATAGGTTACAGTGCAAAGACAGGAGAACGGAGTTGAGAGGGAAAGGAGATCAGCCATGATTAAATGAAGGAGTAGACTTAATGGGTTAAATGGCCTAATTCTGCTTCTATGTCTTATCTTATTTTAAAAAATTGGGGCTGAAGCTACAACAAAAGTTCACGAGGTTGTGTCATGAGATTGTCTGCCCCAACAAGACCCTAACATCCCTATGCTCTGCAACTCTTTCAATTGATTTAATGTCGGGAGATCAAATGGGCAATGTCTATTAAAACAAACTTCTCCCACATTTTTGGCTGCAGCACCCAAAGTTAAGATTCTCATTCTTACATTCAACATTTCTTTATTTCCATATCTTCTTAGTCCTGCATCCTGCCCTCCAATTCAGGGCTCTTGTTCAGGAGCCTTGGCAAAAACCTTTATTGTTCTCTCCAGCCACAGGTGTAGTCCAAGCAAATTTGAGAGTGGCCAGTTATAGGATGGTGGGCTGCACATCAGAGGTAGGGAAGCTATTGGAGTGTAGGAGACAGGCAACATATTCAGTGTAGTCATGTGGACCGAAGAGCCTGTTTTGGTGCTGAACTGTTCTATGTTCTATATGGTAAAGGGGATCTCCAAGAGAGATATCTGGGAAGATATGGACAAGAACTTGCTGAGGATAATTAAAGCACAATACCTCTAAGGCCACTAGTAAAAAATCAAGGCTGCAATAACATCGACTAGTCAACCTCATTTTTGATTTGGCTACTTCAATTAGTATTTCAGCTTGTCAGCACAAGAGTAGTTTTCTTTTGATTTTGAGTCATAGATTCATACAGCACAGATTCTGGCACTTCAGCATAACTTGTACATGGTGATCAAGATGTCCATCTGTGCTAAACCCACTGACCAGTGTTTGACTCATAAACCTTTGCAATCCATGTTTCTGCCCAAATGCCTTTTACGTCTGAGGTTTCGGCCCGAAACGTTGCCTATTTCCTTCGCTCAATAGATGCTGCCGCACCCGCTGAGTTTCTCCAGCACTTTTGTCTGCCTTTTATATGTGTTATTGTACCTGCCTCCATCACTTTGGACAGGGAGCTTGTTCTATATTATGCATTACCCTTTGTATGAATACGTTGCTTCTCAGTTCTCGACAAGATGGCCGCACCATCTCCTACACTCGAAGGAATAAAGTCCTAGCTTGCACAAGCTACGATTGGTATTGCTTTACTGCTAGCACATGTACCAAATTACAGTGATAAACTTAGTTTCTGTATTATCCAGTTAAATTATACTATACATGAGTAAGATCAGGCCATATATAAGTACAACAGATAATGCATATTTTCCTATAACTCTCTCAAATCCTGGCAATATCCCAGTGAATCTGGCTTAATATCACCTTTTCACTTTTTCTGGCTTAATATCATCTGTCGTTTAGCAGAGTGACCAAAACTGAACACATTGCTACAAGTGCAGCCTCACCAACGTCTTGTACATCTGTAACATAATTTCACAATTTGGCTTGACAACACAATTGGCTGGATTGAGTCCCAACAGCATCCTCGGGACCAGTGCAGGCTAGTTGACATAGATATTCACAGATGTTTTTAACCTTTCACCAATCTAATCTGATGACCACATCTGCTCTAAGTGCCAAATAAAAATAAGGTAGCATGCTTTAGTGATCAGCATTAGTGACTCTGATATCCAGTATCATGAAGTGCTTCAAGAGACTGGTGATGGTATATATTAACTCCAGCCTCCCAGATAGATTTGATCCACTGCAGCTTGCTTACTGTTGCAATAGGCCCACCACAAATGCCATCTCACTAACCCTAAACTCATCTCCGGAACACCAAAACAAGGACACCTATGTTAAATTCCTATTTATCGACTATATCATGGCCTTTAACATCACAATTCCATTCCAATTCATCTCCAAACCCCTGGACCAAAGGAGTTGCCTTCTGCCACAGGATCCTTGACTTTCTGGCCCACAGACCACAAATCAGTGAGAATAAGGAAAACACATCCTCCACAATAATTCTCAATGTCGGTGCCCTGCAAGGATGCATTCTCGGACCTCTATTATATACCGTTTACACTTATGAGTGTATGTCCATATATGGCTCGAACTCCATCCACAAGTTTGCAGGTGATAGCAATGTGGTGGATGGATCCTAAACAAGTATTAGAAGGATTACTGGAAGTAGATAGAGAACGTAGTAACATGGTGTCAGGACAACAACCTCAGGAAGCATGGAAACATAGAAACATAGGAAATAGGTGAAGGGGTCTTCGAGCCTGCACCGCCATTCAATATGACCATGACTGATCATCCAACTCAGTATCCTGTATCTGCCTTCTCTCCATACCCCCTGATCCTTTTAGCCACAAGGGCAACATCTAACTCCTTCTTAAATATAGCCAATGAACTGGCCTCAACTACCTTCTGTGGCAGAGAATTCCAGAGACTCACCACTCTCTGTGTGAAAAATGTTTTCCTCATCTCGGTCCTAAAGGAATTCCCCCTTATCCTTAGACCCTTGTTCTGGACCTCCCCAACATTGGGAGCAATCTTCCTGCATCTAGCCTGTCCAACCCCTTAAGTGTTGGTGGAGGACATGCCCCAGTCAATGCCAATGGTGCTAAATGTGTTGAGAGCTTCAGGTTTCTTGGCATAAATATTGCTGATGATCCGTTAGATGCAACGTGGAAATAAAACTGTTGTGCTGCACCACTGCTTGGTTTGGGAACAGCTCTGCCCAAGGCCACAAGAGATTGCACAGTTGTGAATGTAGCCCAGTCCATCACATTAACCACAATCCCCACCAAAGACTCCACCAGTACTTAACACTGCCTTGAAAAAGCACCCAACATAAACAAAGACTTGACCAACTCGACCATTCTTTCTTCTTCCTGCTTCCATTGGTCAGAAGATACAGAGGCTTGAAAGTGTGCACCACCAAACACCAGCAACTTCTTGCCCTCCATTATCAAGCTTCTGAATGATGCTTTCATTAGCTGGGGTAATGCCTGATTCACCTCTAGCCCATTGTAGACATTGGACTATGTCTCTGGAACAGATGCACTAAAATGCTGAGAACTATATTCTGCATTCTGTATTTTTTTCCTTTGCTCTACCTATTGTACTTGAGTTTGACTTGATTTTATTTATATACTAGACTAAGTATGCCCCGTTGGGTCCGATTGGGAGGGCTGGTCTCCCAATGCACTATTCCACCACTCACCCATAGCCCCCAACTGCGTAGGCACGGTTGACTCATGGCTTTCAGGACTCATTCTGACTCACAGCTTTTGGGACTCATTCACGGCTTTCTGGACTCACGGCTTTCTGAACTCACTCACGGCTTTCTGGACTCACTCACAGCTTTCTGGACTGACTCACGGCTTTCTGAACTAGCTCACGGCTTTCTGAACTCGCTTACGGCTTTCTGAACTCGCTCACGACTTTCTGAACTCGCTCACGACTTTCTGGACTCACTCACGGCTTTCTGGACACTCACTCACTGACTCACGGCTTCCTGGATACTCACTGTCTGACTGGCTGACTAATGGCTTTCTGGACACTCTGTTGCTGACTCACGGCTTTCTGGACTCACTGGCCAGCTCACGGCTTTCTGGACTCACTGGCCGACTCAGGCTTTCAGGACTCACTGACCATCTCCGGCTTTCTGCACTGGCTCACGGCATTCTGCACTCACTTCCGGCTTGTGCACTCACTCCCGGGCTCTGGGGCTTTATTCTCCGCGTCCCGGTGATTGGCAGTGGGTGCCGGGAGGGGCATTGCTACCTGGTAACGATTTTTTAAACCTTCACAACTTTTGTATGTTTCCAATGATCGGAACAAAACTTGATTGGCTTGGAGCACAGGAAAACGGTGAGTAATGTGGCAAAAAATGGTAGTGCTATCAGGTACCGTTTTGCACAAATTTAAGAACAACACAAACCGGAAGAGGACAAGATGAGAGTTTTACTGATTGCATAGATAGATGGTACTATTGATTTCATTAAATAGCTGCAAAACAAAGCATTTCACCGTGCCGCAGTACACATTATAATAATAAAGCTAAACCTACGGTTACATTTCTGTTCTCAGTGTGCTGACTGTTGAAGGGCACTATGCCAAAAGAATTCTTCACCAGCCTGTCTACCTGTGGTGCCATTTTCAGGCACTCCCCTCATCTCAATTATTCACTGTGAAAGTCCAACCCAGGATTGACTTCCCAAAACGCACCCCTGCCCACTTATCTGAATTAATATCCATCTGCCATTCATTGACTCACTTACCCAGCTCATCAAGATCCCATTCCAATTCTTGAAAACTTACTTTACTGTCTATGATACCACCCATGTTAGTGTCATTTGAAGATTTACTAAACACGGTGTGTACCTTCTCAACAAGTTCATTGTTATAGATGATAAATAACAATGTACCTAGTAATGACCCCTGAGGCACATTATTTGTCATGGATCTACAATCTGAAAAAAATAAGCTTTAACCTGCAGCCTCTGATTCCTAGTATCAAGCCAATTATGTGTCCTTGACTTTCTTCACTGAAGTCAAACAGGGAGAGATTGGCCTGCTTTGGCCATTTCTCAACACTTATTGAAGCAGCAAAGAAACAAATGTAGAAACAAAGAACTGCAAATAATGGTTTATACCAAAGATAGACACAAAATATTGAAGTAACTCAGTAAGCGTAGACAAAAATGCTGGAGAAACTCAGCAGGTGAGGCACCATCTATGGAGCGAAGGAAATAGGCAATGTTTTGGGTCGAGACCCTTCTTCAGACTGATGTGAGGGTGGGAGGGGTGGGAAGAAGAAAGGAAGAGGTGGAGACAGTGGGCTGAGGGAGAGCTGAGAAGGGGAGGAGAAAATAGGGAGTACCTGAAGTTAGGGAAGTCAATGTTCATACCACTGGGGTACAAACTGCCCAAGCGAAATATGAGCTGCTGCTCCTCCAATTTACAGTGGTCCTCACTCTGGCCATGCAGGAGGCCCAGGACAGAAAGGTCAGATTCAGAATGGGAGGAGCAGTTGAAGTGCTGAGCCACCGGGAGATCAGGTTATTTATTGCGAACCGAGCGGAGGTGTTCGGCGATGTAGAGCAGCTGACGTCTAGCGCAGCGGTTGCAATAGATGAGGTTGTGGAGGTGCAGGTGAACCTCTGCCGCACCTGGAAAGATTGCTTGGGTCCTTGAATGGAGTCAATGGGGGAGGAAAAGAGACAAGTGTAGCATTTCCTGCTATTGCAAGGGAAAGTGCCCAGAGAGGGGCTGGTTCGGATGGGATGGGACGAATTGACCAGGGAGTTATGGAGGGAGCGGTCTCTGCAGAAAGCAGACGGGGGGGGAGATAGGAAGATGTGCCAAGTGGTTGGATCACGTTGGAGGTGGCGAAAATGTCGGAGGACTATTTGTTGTATGTGACAGCTGGTAGGGTGGAAGGTGAGGACAAGGGGAACTCTGCCCTTGTTATGAGTGGGGGGACAGGGAGTGAGAGCAGAGTCACGGGATATAGAGGAGACCCTGGTGAGAGCCTCATCTATAGTAGAAGAGGGGAACCCACGTTCCCTGAAGAATGAAGACATCTTCGATGCCCTGGTGAAGTACACCTCTTCCTGGGTGCAGATGCGGCATAGTCCTTACACAAAGCAGGGTGGGAAGAAGTGTAATCCAGATAGCCATGGGAGTCGGTGGGTTTATAATGGATGTCGGTCAGTAGTCTTCTTCTTCTTCTTCCGTGTGGCATGCACAGCCTAAAGTTGTTGGACAACTTGTTCTATTTGATCTTCCATTTGTGCACGTTGAGTTGATTGCATTAGTCGAAACAGGGCGGACCACGTGAAGGTTGCAATCTTCCACCCCTGTCAGTCGTCTATCACCTGTGATGGAGATAGTGAGATCAAGAAATGGTAGGGAAATGTCAGAAGTTTTCCAGGTGTATTTGAGTGCCGGATGGAAGTTAGTGGTGAAATGGATGAAGTCAGTGAGTTGTGTGTGGGTGCAGGAGGTAGCACCAATGCAGTCGTCGATGTAGCGGAAGTAGAGTTCGGGGATACGGCCACGGTACGCCTCGAACAAGGATTGTTCAATGTACCCTACAAAGAAGCATGCATAGCTAGGGCCCAGGAGCATGCCCATAGCTACACCTTGTATTTGGAGGAAATGGGAGCAGTCAAACGAAAACATTAAGGGTAAGGACCAGCGCCCCTAGGCGGAGGAGAGTATTAGTAGACGGGGATTGGTTGGTTCTGCGGTCAAGTAACTCAGCAGGTCAGGCAGCATCTGTGGAGAAAAAGGATGATGTTTTAGGTCGGGACCCTTCTTCTAGTTCTGAAGTCTGACAAAGGGTTGCAACCCGCAACGTCACTCATCCTTTTTCGCCAGAGATGCTGCCTGACCCATTGAGTTACTCCAGCACTTTGTATCTATCTTCAGCAAAGAACAGAATTGTGAGCCCAATTACTCATGTTTCTGATCCTAGTTCCAGCGTCACGCCTCTACAAATTCCTAAATCCCAGTATTCCTGACCCCAAACTTATCCCTGACCCTAGCTCCAGCTGCAAAAAAACCCTTTCTCCAAACCCCATTAAGGCAACCCCTATATTTCTGGCTGAACATCCTTTGACATGAGGTTCCCTAGTTCAGACAAAGATTCTTTAACCTGAAATGTTAACACAGTTTATGTTCCCACAGAAGCTGCCTGACCTATTGAATGTTCCCAGCATTTTCTGTTCCAAGTTATATTTCAGGTTCCCCATATCTGCAGTTTTCTTGATTTTCATTTGCAGGGTTTAGTCCAGTAGGGAAGGGGAAAAAGAAAGGAACAAAATAAACAAATGAACAAATAGTCTGGATTACTGAGACAAAATAATTTATGAACCCTTGTATTTGTTGGCAGTGAAGAAGGTAGCAGAGGTTCAGAAGGAGTTCAGTGATAGGAAACAGCAGCCAGGGATTAGCTTTCCATTATCACATTTGAATAGTAATCAATTCTAACGGTACTTAATATAGCCTAGCCATACCTAGAAATGGATGGTTAGTCCTTCAAATCTACGACCCTTGTATCTAATAATGTGAAATTGAGCAGTATGTCATGAGTGAGAAAGCATGATGGTCTTGGTAAATACAAAGCTAACAACGTTTATTCGAGGAAGATGGTGGCACAAGAGGTGTTTTCGGTCGAGACCCTTCATCTAGGTTGGACTATTTCTCTCCATCTAACCCATTGAAATCCATGCGTGAGGAATGAGAGACACTTTTTGATTTAGCAGATAACAGCTGTAGGAATGTTCTAATGAATTTGCAGAGACTTGAAAATTGAGAATTTGGAAAATGCAGATGTAAAGGGTTTGAGTGCTACTGAAGGCTGGCGCTGAATTTTACATCTGTGTCTGACGAAGGGTCTCTTCCCAAAATGTCACCCATTCCTTCTCTCCAGAGATGCTGCCTGTCCCACTGAGTTATTCCAGATTTTTGTGTCTATCTTCAGGGGAAAAGATAATATGAGTTTAGAACTAGCCAAGGATATAACCAGAGATTGAAGTGACAGACTTGAGGGGGTGGCAATTGTTTTTTTGTTGAAATCAGTAGGATAAGAAACATAATGGCTACTGTTAAAGATTGGCTATTGTTAAAGAGGTGTGATTCATCAGCAGTAATTTTGGTACATTTCGTGAAACTATTTCATCCCATTAATTGCCATACCAAATGAATCAGCCACCTCAACATTACTCTTTCTTTGATACCTCATCACCTTTAATACAAAGAAGGTCACTAAACACAATTGAGAACTATTGTAGTTAATTTTGCAATGATCTATATTTAATATTCCCATGAGAATGGAACTAACTAAACAGCAACATACTTACACGTCTCATACTAGAGAAGGTTCACGGTCAAGGCAGAAGCACCGGGAATCAATCCATATCATTCAGAAAGGAACAAAGAGTCTCAGGTCAGCTTCACAGAGTTTGGTGCTTGAGCATAGTTTATTAGTATGTTTTCAATGTTTGGTAACAATAATGGCAGAAACTGTGAACAGTTAAGTAAGTATCCACTCATTCATTTGAACAAGGATACAAGGCTTTTATGTCCTTTGGCATGCTGGAATTTATACATTTCCTATGGACGGCAATGTGGTGCAGCAAGAAAAGTTGTTGCCTCACCATTCCAGTGATTCAGATTCAATCCTGACCTCTGGTGCTGTCTGTGTGGAGCTTGCACATTCACCCTGTGATTATGCAGGTTTCCTCCTGCATCTCAAAAATGATCAGCTTGGTAGGTTCATTGGCCGTTGTAAATTGCTTCTGGTGAATAGATGAGTGGTAGAATCTGGAGGCAGGGTGGGGAGGGAGGGGGAGAGCAATTCATGGGAATGTGGTGAAAATAAAATGGTTTAGGTTGGAATTAGTGTAAAAACAGGTACAGCATGGTTGGACCTTAATGGACTGAATGACCTATTTCATTGCTGTATTTCTCCATGACCTATTCTCCTAAGAGATTTCAAATCAGAGTCATCCATTTTATTTTTTTTTGTGAAATAAATCAACGTATGGCTGCACGTCATCCTTAACATTTTCAGCTAATTAAGAATAGACAATACAGTATGTAGCAGCATAGTATCCCACACACAAAACAAAATTGAGGTATGATGTTATTACATTGCCCGGGTTCACATGCTCTCCAGTGCAGAGGAGACATGGACTCTGGACTCTGCTAATGGAAGCTCGAGTGACTAGCTCTGCTAGGTTCAGCACACACACATTTATCATTGCAATAAAATTCACAATTCCACTCACACCACTCGATGTATGTTTTTTTCAATCAATCGACTGTAGAACCCTCGAATTTCAAATATGACATTATTTAAATTCAGATCAAACGATAATTTATTTAATCATTATGAACAACTCAACACTATTTGACAAGATATGTAATTTCAAACCCCTGCCTGGTATATATTTTAGGAGTGCCCTTTTGAGATTATCAAAACGTATTCAAGGATGTGAATTATGGCATGATAATATTAAAAAATACATTAATTGTAACAGATAGCCATTCTTTGCAAGGTAAGGAGGTGGTGAAATAGAAGCGATTACAGGCTTTTCCACATTAAACTGGAGGCAGGGAGGAAATTGCAGCAGGCCTGTTGCTTCTGAGGTGCAGCCTCTGAGATTGGTCTTCTTCCTGGCACTTCCAACATTTAAAATCTGACTAATGAGAGAATTAAATTTAATAGTGAGTCCAAGATTCTCCAGCATCATGCACTGATCACCATTGGGATCATATAATTCGGATCGGTTACTTTGTCGGGGTGAAGAGGCTTGCATGACCCTATGATTCCAAGAGCGATGCCGTCGGAAGCACCAGCTTCCGGTAAGGGCCACCCATGGCGGTAAGGTCGACGATGAGGGTCCAGAGTAAGAACGATCCAACCCTACAAGACCTCAACGGCAGACCAGGCGGATGAAGTTATCTTGAACTCAACGTCTCTGAAGGCGGATGAAGGCTGCAACAGATCTATCAGCACCAATCATCTTGGTTCCCTTGCCATTGGAATTAGTTGATTGATTTGTGAAGGACCATGTGCAACATCAAGTACACATTAAACTAACACATGCATAGGCGTCTTCATTCTGTGAGCTGCAAAGCCAGGATTGAACTTATAAGCCACCTGAGAGTCCATAAAAACAACATAACATAGAACATCATCCTCAACCTCAAGGGATAGCCACGACAAATCTTACCTGCCTTTACACTGTCCCCATCATTCACACAATAAAGAATAGTCGAACAGAGGAACTGGTCCTTTTGCCCACAATATCTTCACCAAACAAGATGCCAAGTTAAACAAATCTCCTCTGCCTGCATGTGATCAATATCCCTCCATTCCCTGCATACCCACATGCCCATCTAAAATGCTCTTAAATACCAAATGAGGGATGGAGTGCAGACTTAAAGGAACGCTAAGGTTACAATTCCAATTAACCATTCCATGAATATAGTAACTTCTACATAAATTTCAGGTTGTATGTTTCACTTTGGCAAAATGCTCCCACCTACAAATTTGACCCCCGACCCCAACTCTGACCCTAACCACACATGGGATGGCACAGTGGCGTAGCGGTAAAGTTGCAGCCTTACAGAGGCCCAAGTTCAATCCTGACTCTGGGTGTGGTGTTTACGGAGTAAGCACGCTCTCCCTGCTACCGAGTGGGTTTTTCCGAGACTCCCATTTCCTCCCACATTCCAAAGACATGCAGATTTGTAGGTTAATTGGCTTCTGTAAATTGTCCTTTGAGTGTAGGATAGAACTAGCGTATGGGTGATCACCAGTCAGTGTGGGCAGAAGGGCCTGTTTCCATGCTGTATCTCTAAACTAAACTAAATCCAGCCTGTACTCCAGATCTTGGCTTTGGTTGCACCCAGTCCACATTCTTGCCCCTGGCTCTGACTGCAAACCAAGACACATTTCTGACCCCCAATTGTGACCTCCGCCCTCGCACAGACTTGGCCCATATTCTAAACCTCAATTTTGGCTGAAAAACTACCCAGATGTTCCCGACACTGACCTCAGCTCCAGCCACATGCTAATCACGAAGATTTCATACGTTATTAAATACCGTCCAGCTCAAGACAAACAGGATTCACAGGACACCACAGGAGAAGAATTTGGAGGAACACACAATGTTAACCTGCACTCATAGTCACATATATATGACTTCATAAATAAGTGGATCTGTGGTAGCAACTCAGTAGATAACAATAACATTGTGTAGTTTAACTTGTAATAATATCAATACTTCACCAAAGTAATTGGTTCGATCATTCTGTGGGACTGGAACGTAGTGGCTCAGAGTTGCCCTATTTTGGCTGGTAAGAAACAGGAGAGGATAGAATGAGGCTTGCTACAGGAATGAACAGATTGAGCTACAAAGCATAGAAATTACTGCCATCAGCAAATTTCTGTATTTGCCTCTCACCTATACTTGCTCAGTTACTTTTAATCTTTGTTTGTTGATGTTTTCGGGAAAAATTGTTCAACTACCATTCTGAAATTAAAGAGTCGGCAGCCTTATTCACAAAGTCAGGACCAAGGCCAGAGAATCTGTCAAGATAAATCCAGCACTGCAGATGTGCACCTTCTTCTGGTTGTTTACAAGATTGGCATCGACACTGACCATGAAGCAGTTCATGACCGTGGCAGCCTCATCTGCTCAATCAAAACAAGGACAGTACTAATAGGCAGCAGTCCAAATCCAACAGGAAAAAAGGAGAGTAGAATGTAGAGCAACTGACACATACTCAAAGTAAAGATCCAACAGGTTCTGGGGAAGAAAGTGTGTCAGTCATTCGGTTAAACAGTCCAGGAACATCTGTATACGGGATCGTGGGTTGTGGTTCCTTCACTGGTAGAAGGTGCTGACGGTTTCGCCGGTAGGTCCCTCCATTCGAATCGACCATGTACAAACGTGGTTCTGGTGCAGGGCTGCGGATTAAACCAAGACGACCGTGGCCCTTGTCAGTCTGAAGTCATACAACTTGACCACTCGCCAGAGGCTTGAGTGGCCTGCTTGTTTTATTGTAAGATTTCTGGATCTCACGCTTGTGCTGAAGCTGTGCTTGAATTACCGATGGCTTGCGAACTTGTGGCTACAGTAGTTGCTTGGGTACGGGCAGCGTGGTACGGGTCTGCCTTGACATGGGACGTTGGGCAGGAGACCCTAGCACTGGGACCCGCGGGAAATGTTTCTTAAGTTGAGCAAGACCAGGAAAACATCGGATTTTGCCAAATGTGACTTTCCATCACCTGTTTGGCACTCCGGACCGCCCACTCGGCCAGCCCGTTCGATTGAGGGAACTCCGGACTGCTGGTAATGTGATGAAAGTCCAATTGTTGGGCAAGATTCTTGAAACACTGGCTGGTGAACTACCTTCTGTTGTAGGTCAGGTGTTTGGAGGGCAGCCCGTTAACTGAAAATTGGAGTGCTAGCTTTTGAACCACTACCGCTGAAATGGGGCTGGGAAGCAGGACAATCTCAAACCAGCCCGAGTATGAGTCAACAAGAACCAGGTATTGCTTACCACGCCATTTGAAAATGTCAGTTGCTACTGTGGACCATGGCAAGGCAGGAACTGGGTGGGAGAGAAGCGGCTGCTTGGGTTGTTGGGGCACCAGGCTGTTGTAGACCGCACAAGCTTCCACCTTCTCCTGTATGAACTTGGTCATACCGGGCCAGAGAAAAAAGCTCTTGGCTCAAAGAATGGTTGCCCCGATGCAGGGATGTCCCCCATGGACAGAGTCAAAGTATTTGACCTGTAAGGCGATTGGAATGACCGCCTTGTGTCCCTTGATAATCACACTATCCTGGAGCACAAGCTTATCGTGGACCGGAAGAACAGGTGAATAACAACTGGTACCCTGTGTTGCTTACCCGGCCAGCCATGCCAGATAATCGAAGACAGGGACTGTAGCGCATCATTGACTGCTGTCTGTGCATTATCACTCCGTGATAATATAATTCCGGTGGCAAGGGAAAACCGCATTTTAACCCTACCCCCCCCCCCCCCCCCAAATGCGCCAAAGTCACGCACACGGCCAGTCACAGAACTGCAGCATCGCTAAAGGTAAGTTTTGTAACATACCTAGCATATGCAATAGGTCAGCTGTCACCCTCACTTGTACTCTGATGACAGGCAGCACCCAATCCGTACTGGAAGGCATCGCAGGTTAGTGTTACAGGCAATTTCACATCGAAGTAAGCCAGAGTTGGGATACAGGACAGCTGCTGTTTTAGGGTGTCAAAAGCTCTCTGGTGTTGTGTATACCTGGACCAGGTTGCGTCCTTGTGTGTTAGCTGCCGCAGTGGGGATGACAGTTCGCTGAAGCTCAGAATAAACTTACCCAGGTAGTTCACCATGCCAAGGAATCTCTGTAGACTGGTTACGTCTGTGGGACGGACGTTCATTGATAGCAATGGTCTTGGAAGGATCTGGTTTGAGTCCATCATGAGTTAAAATGTATTCCACATACTTCACTTCCTTAATACGAAATCTGCATTTTAGGGGGTTGAGCTTGAGATTATATTCCTTGGCACGATCCAGTACTTTCTTTAAATTGGCATCATGCTCTGATATATCACGGCCAGCAATGAGGATCTCATCGGCAATAATGGCACAAGGGTAACCTGCAAACAGCTATTCCATCGTGCGCTGGAAAACTTCACTAGCGGAGTTGATGTCAAAGGGCATTCGCAGAAACTTGTAGCGGCCGATAGATGTGTCAAAAGTGGTCAGTTCAGACAATTGGTAGTCTAATGGGATTTGCCAGAATGAAATTTTGGCATCTAAAACAGAGAACACAGTCGCTTTGTCCAAGTGTGCTGCTACCTCTTCTACTGTGCACATCGGATAATGCGGATGCTTAATTACAGTATTCAAATCTCTGGGGTTAATACAGATTCATATTTTGTCTTTGTTTTTCTTGGTAGCCGCTTCCATGGTTGAGACCCAGTCCGACGGGTCAGTAACTGCAGCGATGATGCCCAGCGATTCCATTCTATGAAGTTTGTTCTGTATGCGGTCATGCATGGCATGCGGAATTCTATGAGGGGCTCAAACAACAGGCAATACATTGGGGTCAGTTCCAATAAAATACTTGTGGTGTAATTTGCCAAGTTTGTTGTCAAAAGGTTCCTTGTACGGAGAGAAAAACTATTTGGTAGTATCTTGGGAAGTGGAAAGTTGGTGTACCTCTTCTCCAAAGCTTACCAATCCCAAGTCCTGGCAGGCATTGATGCCAAGTAGAATTGTCACTTTTCCTGGGACAATTAATAAGTTCAGCTTATGCACACATGTCGTTAGCTGGCACTGCAGGTCAACCCTTCCAACTGCATGAATCTCTGCCCCTCCAAAGGGAATTAACAAAGCTTTGGTGTTTACAACAGCTTCTGCATTCCTGACCGTGGAGAACTCAGATAAGGACATGACATTACAATGAACTCCAGTGTCGATTTTTTTCCACAGCAGTAATGTTGTTCATCCGAAAAGTGATCTTGGGATTGTGAAGTTTACATGAAATTTCAGACAGAGAATGTATGTTTAGACTGGAAGTGTCAGGTTCAGAAAGATTGTGAAGTTTACATGAAATTTCAGACAGAGAATGTATGTTTAGACTGGAAATGTCAGGTTCAGAAAGATTCCCACAGGGAGACGGTACAGCTAAGGCTATGCTGCGGGAACCATCTTGCTGGAGCAGGGGCACTGACTGCTTGGGTTCTGTATGATCTCTGCGGACATGACAGCACCGAATAAAGTGATTTCTTTGTTTACAATAGTGGCAAACTTTCCCATAGGCAGGGCATTGCTCGCAGACAGCGGAGTGTGAACCACCACAATTATTACATTTATCGAGAAACCTGCCAGGCTGCTTCACTTCTGGTGGTAGACGTTGAGCATGGGAGAACAGGTTGGCAGCATTCACATGGTACAATGAATGCGGACCCGGCCCGGCGAGGCGGGTATGAGTGTCTATTGATCAATATGAGCAGATATACATAGAAACACTTGAATGGTGACATATTTTGAAGGCCAGTCTGTTGAATCATAAATCATGTTACAATACTGTTTTAATCAAATACTCTGATTTTATTAATTTCTTTTTTGATTAAATGTTTCTGTTATATTCAACTGCTATTTCACCATGCCAACTGTACAGATTCACAAATCCAGAATTTTAAGGATTGTTCTGCAGTTAAATGTTTTTTAATATTTTCTGTCAATTATATACAGTGGTTTAAGTGTCAAGAATGTTTAATTGTCATATTACCACCAACAGAACAATGACATTCCTACTTGCTGCAGCTTTGCAGGCCCATTGACATAATAACACACAAATAAATATAAAATAATTAATAATGCAATAAATTAATAATCAGTATTACAAGGTAACCAGACCACAATGGTGGAAAACATAAGTATGTAGCATAAGCAAAATGATGTCCATAGTAGATCATTGTTGCTGAGGTAAGATTGTGGTTAGTGTCGTGCAGTGCTCAAGAGTCTGAAGATTTCAGGGAAGAAGCTGTTATTGATCATAGAGGTTACAGTTCTCAGGCTCCTCTACTTTATTCCTGATTGTAGAAGCGGGATGAGAGCATGACCAGGCTGGTGTGGGTCTTAGACAATATTAACTCCTTTTTTGAGACAGCACCTTCTGTAGATCCCTTCGATTTTGGAGAGGTCAGGGCCCATAATGGACCGTACAATGTCTAACACTTTCTGCAGCCACTTTCATTCCTGGGCATCTGGGTTACCAAACCAAGCAACAACGTATCCAGCTGGTATGCTCTCCAGTGTACACCTGTAGAAATGTGATATAATGTTCACTTTCATACCAAATCTCCTAAATATTCTAAGGAAGTAGAGGAATTGATGAGCTTTGTGATTGCATTAATGTGCTGGGCTCATGACTTTCAGAAATATACATGCCCAGGAACATGAAGCTATTGACTCTCTCCACCACCATTGCATCAATGAAGACAAGTTCTTGGAGTCTTAGCTTTCTCTACCTGGTCAAGAATTAGCTTGATCTTGCTAATGTTGAGAGTAAGAATCTTGTTCTGGCATGACTCAACCAGATTACTGAGTATCCTGTACTCTGATTCATCATTTATTTTAACCTTCCTACTTTTTTACTTATTATAGAATTCAAAAAGAATAACCTGCATTGTGTATATTCCTTATATTCCTTTTTTTTAAATTGTGGCAAAACCTTCACATGAGTTATATTTTCCTTCATTTTACATTCAGGTTACATTTATTCCTACATTCTAAGCAGGTCACTCCGTTCCAAAAGCTTGAAATATTAGTATAACAGCACATTCACAGATAGTCCGAGAGAGTTATAGTAAAACTGTTAGACAGATGTCTAAGGTGTTTGATGACAGATGTTAGACAGAGAAAGAGATTAGTTAAAACAAATGTAGGTCCCTTGCAGTCAGAAACAGGTGAGTTGATCATGGGAAACAAGGATATGGCGGACCCATTAAATAACTACTTTGGTTCCGTCTTCACTAAGGAAGACATAAATAATCTGGCGGAAATAGCAGGGGACCGCGGGTTAAAGGAGGACTTGAGTGAAATCCAGGTGTCGGGAAGTGGTGTTGGGTAAATTGAATGGATTAAAGGCCGATAAATCCCCAGGGCCAGATAGGCTGCATCCCAGAGTACTTAAGGAAGTAGCTCCGGAAATAGTGGATGCATTAGTGATAATCTTTCAAAATTCTTTAGATTCTGGAATCGTTTCTGAGGGATGGCGGGTAGCAAATGTAACCCCTCTTTTTAAGCAGGGAGGGAGAGAGAAAACGGGGAATTACAGACCAGTTAGTCTAACATTGGTAGTGGGGAAACTGCTAGAGTCAGTTATTAAAGATGGGATAGCAGCACATTTGGAAAGTGGTGAAATCATTGGACAAAGTCAGCATGGATTTACGAAAGGTAAATCATGTCTGACGAATCTTGTGGAATTTTTCGAGGATGTAACTAGTAGCGTGGGTAGGGGAGAACCAGTGGATGTGGTGTATCTGGACTTCCAGAAGGCTTTTGACAAGGTCCCACATAAGAGATTAGTATACAAACTTAAAGCATACGGCATTGGGGGTTCAGTATTATGTGGATAGAGAACTGGCTGGCAAAAAGGAAGCAAAGAGTAGGAGTAAACGGGTGTGTTTCACAATGGCAGGCAGTGACTAGTGGGGTTCCGCAAGGCTCAGTGCTGGGACCCCAGCTATTTACAATATACATTCATGATCTGGATGAGGGAATTGAAGGCAATATCTCCAAGTTTGCGGATGACACTAAGCTGGGGGGCAGTGTTAGCTGGGAGGAGGATGCTAGGAGACTGCAAGCTGATTTGGATAGGCTGGGTAAGTGGGCAAATGTTTGGCAGATGCAGTATAATGTGGATAAATGTGAGGTTATCCACTTTGGTGGCAAAAACAGGAAAGCAGACTATTATCTAAATGGTGGCCGATTAGGAAAAGGGGAGATGCAGCGCGACCTGGGTGTCATGGTACACCAGTCATTGAAAGTAGGCATGCAGGTGCAGCAGGCAGTGAAGAAAGCGAATGGTATGTTAGCTTTCATAGCAAAAGGATTTGAGTATAGGAACAGGGAGGTTCTACTTCAGTTGTATAGGGTCTTGGTGAGACCACACCTGGAGTATTGCGTACAGTTCTGGTCTCCAAATCTGGGGAAGGACATTATTAGATAGAGGGAGTGCAGAGAAGGTTCACCAGATTGATTCCTGGGATGTCAGGACTGTCTTATGAAGAAAGACTGGATAGACTCAGTTTATACGCTCTAGAATTTAGGAGATTGAGAGGGGATCTTATAGAAACTTACAAAATTCTTAAGGAGTTGGACAGGCTAGATGCAGGAAGATTGTTCCTGATGTTGGGGAGGTCCAGGACAAGAGGTCACAGCTTAAGGATAAGGGGGAAATCCTTTAGGACCGAGATGAGAAGGACTTTTTTCACACAGAGAGTTGTGGGTCTCTGGAACTCTCTGCCACAGAGGGTAGTTGAGGCCAGTTCATTGGCTATATTTAAGAGGGAGTTAGATGTGGCCCTTGTGGCTAAGGGGATCAGAGGGTATGGAGAGAAGGCAGGTACGGGATACTGAGTTGGATGATCAGCCATGATCATATTGAATGGTGGTGCAGGCTCGAAGGGCCGAATGGCCTACTCCTGCACCTAATTTCTATGTTTCTATGTTTCTATGTTTCTATGTAAAAATGAAATATGAATAAATGATAAATTCTATTTTGAACATTGTTATAGAAGCAAATAATATTTAATTGGTTGAGAATGTACAAGGCATGATTAGTATGTTTGCAGAGCACACTAAAGGTGGTATAGTAGACAATGATGATAGTTATCAAGAGTTATAGTGAGAGCTTGATTAGCCAGGCAAGTGGGCTGAAGAATGGCTAAAGGAGTTTAATTCAAAAAGACAATTTGGGAAGCCAAACCAGGGCAATATCTTCATGTGAAGACCCAGGGAGTGTTGTAAAGCAGAAGGATCAAGGAGTAAAAGTGGTTACAAGTTCACTGGGTAAAGATGGCTTTTGGTAGCAAAATAAATATAATGACAATTATGTGCAGATGCTATGCCAAAGATAGACTTAAAATGCTGTAGTAACTCAGCTGGTCAGGCACCATCTCTGGAGAAAATGGACAGGTGACATTTCAGGCCGAGACCCTTCTTTGGACTGATTGTAGGAGAGAGAGTAGGACAGGAACTGAAGAAAAAACAGGACAAATTGGGGCTGGCAACAGATGACCTCAGGAAAGGAGGTGCCCTGATAGGTTGACTGTTGGCTAGACAGGTGTGAGCCCAAGAGGGTGCTAACTGTGGAACTAGTTAACTGACTGTTAGTGAAGGAAAGGGGGGGGCGGGAGGGATTGAAGGAGGGTGGAGAGCGAGGGAAGTGGTGAAGATTGGCCTTCAACTGTCAGGAAATTTAGTATAGAAATTGTGCAAGATGTTGATGAGGCTACATTTGGAGTATTATGTTCAGTTTTGGTCACCTTGCTGCCAAACAGATGTAATTAAGCTGGAAATGGTGCAGAGAAGATTTATGAGGATGTTGCCAAGAGTCGGGGGCTTGAGCTATAGGGAGAGGGATTGGACAGGCTAGGACTTCATTCCTTGGAATGCATGGCTGAGGGTTGATGTTATGGATGTGATATCATATCTGTCATGGGAAGAAGCCTCCTTGAAGAAATGTAACATCCTCACCGACTCCTGGGAATCTCTTTCCCATTACCATTCAAAGTGGAGAACTGGCATTAAGTGCAAGTTGCAAGAGCATAGAAACGTAGAAACATAGAAACATAGAAATTAGGTGCAGGAGGAGGCCATTCGGCCCTTCGAGCCAGCACCGCCATTCAATATGATCATGGCTGATCGTCTGCTATCAATAACCCGTGCCTGCCTTCTCCCCATATCCCTTGACTCCACTAGCCCCTAGAGCTCTATCCAACTCTCTCTTAAATCCATCCAGTGGTTTGGCCTCTACTGCCCTCTGTGGCAGGGAATTCCACAAAGAAGCCTGGACGTGATCGGCAGAAGAGCAGCCCTCCTCACAAACTACACCAACCAACTAATCCCTTCGTCACTATTTAACTCATCTATGGAAATCTATGGAAGGGTTTGTAGTTTGCATATTTGCCACCTTATCAGTCATTTCAGAACCCTCAAAGCCAGTGTGAAGGTAAGCCACCCTGCATCCCAAAGTACTCCTTAGGAAGAAGTAAGTTTACATGAGGGTTTACTGGGAGACACACAAGCACCCTCTCCTTGTTCTAGACTGTAGGGCCCTTTTTATTGCACCGATTGAGATTCTTTCAATCCAACTCCTATTTTAGGGTATAACAGGTCAGAGCATACATGGTGCATAATCTGTAAAAGAAGGAACTGCAGATGCTGGAGAATCGAGGGTTACACAAAAAGCTGGAGAAACTCAGCGGGTGCAGCAGCATCTAAGGAGCGAAGGAGATAGGCGACGTTTCGGGTCGAGACCCTTCTTCAGACTCGTCGCCTATCTCCTTCGCTCCTTAGATGCTGCTGCACCCGCTGAGTTTCTCCAGCTTTTTGTGTAACCACCGTGCATAATCTGTAAATGGTTTATGGTGGGCAACGATTTAAATTAGAGAAATATGGAAGAAGTAAGTTTGAAATTATTCTAGTAGGAGTGCTCTCCCTATCCTCGCACCAATAACCTGGGCACCACCATGTAGTTAACAACTCTTTCCTTGTACTGCCAGGCTGACGGTCAGGTCACCGTAATATTGGTCTTCTGGCACCCAAAACTATGGCCAGTGTTATTCTCCAGTTGCTTGCTCTGTCCATAGCAAACCAGACAGAGGGAGGCAGTTTGACATGTAACTAGTGACGTGAATACAATATGTACATAACTATTGCAAAGATCTAGTTAAGGTAGCATGCTGCTTCATCAGGTTTACACTCATTTTCAGTTTAGGTGGGAGAATTGGTCAATTAGGTCAGCAATTCTTTATCACCTCTATATTGCAAAACAGGGGTGATAAAGTTGCAGACAAAATTGACATTTATAAACCAGCAACTGTTTTGTAGAAAAAAATAGATAATCATGCTAGTGCAGTCATTTCTAATCCCACTGGGATTTTTTTTTCAGATTAGCATTTAGTCACGTGACAGACGGGATCTGGTAAAAGTTTCTTTTTTTTAATAGATTAGAGCAACATCTAAATATCTAAGAACATTCAAATATATATTTCTAGCAAATAAGTTTAATGCAGAGCAGGAAGTTTGTATATTTGAATATATTAATCCAATTTTATGCGTACCATTTGCCACATTTTACAGCCTCTAATAAAATGGATAAGATGGGTTGTATAACATATCGGAGCAGATTAGAATTAAAAAACTGTCATGCAGTACATATTAAATTACAAATAAAGTGATTATGTACACTGATCTGAGACTTGGTATTTACATTTGTATATAATTAGCACTATCTCCCTGACTCATAATTAGAACTGCATCTCTTGAGAAATAAAGTAATTGCTCATTTTGAACGCTTGGCACTTTTTAGATTGAGGAGTGATTAATATATTAATATTGCAAAGCTTGTTCCAGTCAATCATATTATCAAACTAATTCACCATAATTTGTTGCAAATCAACAGTCACATGGTTAGTTTTATTGCACTGTAAGCACCACAAATTGAGGCATCTAATGATAACATTGTGAACATTATAGCAGCTGAGCAATCTGGGTGCACAGATATGATTTACCTGCAAAATTCATCAATATGATTCAAAGTATTGCAAGATATTCTGTCAGCTGACGGCAAAAAATGCAAATTAAAATGTATATTTATAAGACATAGATTGGCCATTTAATAAAACAAGAGTTGCATCATTTATTACTTCAAGTTATATTTAGGAACATGTAAATCATGGGTATTGGTGAAGCTGCAGAGCTGCAGGAAACATCATATTGGTTATAAGATTATAAGTTTATTTAATCTTTTAAGAAACATTTGTACCAGCAGGTAAAGAACTATCGATAACGACAATCAATAATTTCCCATGAACAAACTCAATTTATTTGAAATTGTTCAGGTTGCAGCTCGTGCCCAGAACAATTGGCCCTCCCTTACCATTTATGGCAGATCGCTTATTCACAGGTTTCTCTCTCCCACCCATTTGCTTGTATCATTTATATGTACCACAGGTGGTCTGGCAGCACCACAAATGAAAAGTGCTCATAAGTTTGATACTTCCCCAGGCAGTCCATTAATCCACTTAGGCAACATCTGTGGAAAGAGAAACAATGTCAGCATTTCAGATCGATGACATTCGGTCTGACAAGGCCTTTATTTTCTGTTTCCTGGGATGTTGCCTCTCCTGCTGAGTGTTCCCCGAATTTTCTTTGTCCTTACTTCAGATTTCTCGCATCTGCTAATTTAGTATTTGATTTTTCATCCTCCAATCCACTTTTTGACAGAGAAGTGCAAAAATCTGATTCCAGAGACAGCAAAGATAGAAGTAGCCCACAACCAGTGACATTTCCAAGTCGTCAAATTTATCGGCATTTGCAAAAGTTAGGTGCGGTACTGGTACAATGAAAAGTTTGCTTGCAGCAGCATCACAATTTTAGGCAGAACACACAAACCATTAATTTTATTTCGGAGTCACATGAGTGACTACGTGAAGACCCCGTCCAGCACGCATGCGCGACATTAGCGTTCATGCAGTGCACCCGCGACGAACGGGAGTCCAAAGCGCTCCCGCTACAATTTGAAAGTCGGGCCGACAGGTAAGTGTTTTACCGTGACTGTGTGTATTTTCTCTGTGGTCTGCTTTGTGTTCCAGAAAGAATGAGCAAGACCAGGAGAAAGAAATTTGTAGCTCGCCCCCGTTCGTCTCCCGTTGAGGAGGGGGGGGTGAGAGGCGGCAGGATTGACTACCGAGCCGAGCCCAGCACCGCTAGTGCAGCCTGAGCAGCGGGCTGGAGGTACCTGCAGCCAGAACCGGGCGGTAGTATCCGACGATTCGGATGAAGATGCCTCACCGCTGAGAGAACAGCAGCAGACTCGCCAAGGGAGCTCAGGCACTCCCGCAATGCCCTTTACGGCACTGGCCATTGCTTCACCTTCTATTGAAGGCAGCATTGGCGACCAGATCTGGGCTGGTCTCGAAGAGGGGTTGCTGGCTGAAGATGTCCGGAGTACGCAGGGTGTACAGGATCAGCAAGAGCTGCTGGGTGTGGTCAACCGCTACATGGCCACTCCACGAGCGGGTCGGCCTTTAGAGCCGAAACCTGCAGCCAGCATTGACCACCTGTCCTCAAAACCCCTACAAGAATGGGTGGTCAATGAAGCTCTTGAATTATATTCAGCCCCAGAAAATTGTACATCACTGAATGTACCAGCTGTAAACAGCCAAATTTGTGGACATTTGTGGCAGAATATCAGGAACCTGGAGTTGAAGCTCCAGAAAACCCTAAAACTCCTGACAGCAGGAATAACTTCATATGCTTGGTCCATAGATGGTGTGGACATTACCACAATTCAGCAAGATATATTAGCTCTGCTGTGCACCACTCAATTCGAGATTAACAATTTACAGAAGGAAATCATCAAGCCTGCCCTCAACCCTAAGTTTGCAGGACTTTGCAAAACACCGGGTTCAGAACCTCCAATTCTGCTCTTTGGAAAGGACTTTCCAAAAAAGGTGTAAGACCTGGAGGAAGAGTCCAAGACCTTTGGTCTCATGAGGGCAGATTTTGGGACCAAGCAGACCTAACAAACCCAGGCAGCCGTACCCCACGGCGTCCACCAGTCACTGACTACCATATGGGACTGGTGAAAGCTCGGGGTCCGCAACCATTCCCCGTAAGCCTTTTTTAGGCCAGGGCCCAGAGCGGACCCCATGGAAAATGCGCCACCCCCAACATCAACATCAACATCAACAGCAACATCAACAGCAGCCCTCTACAGCCCAGCAGACACATCATCATCCAGCAAAGAGGCAGAAGAAGCACCAGTAACCATGGAGGTAGGTGGGTCTGGTTCCGCTCAGCATATGAGCAGTAGGGGCTCTATACTAACAGGAGGGAGATTACACTTGTTTTTGGATGCATGGGAGTCTATCACTAATGACAAATATATACTCAGCAGCATTCATGGATATAAAATTGACTTTGTTCATGAAAACATGCTGCCAGTTCAGCATATACCCCAAAGGGTATTCACCCTCTCAGTCAAAGAGAAACAAGAGGGTCAAGCTGAACTGATGAGGCTACTAGCAAAAGGTGTAATTGAAAGAACAAAACATGAACCTTTGGAATTTGTGTCTAATATTTTCACTAAAACTAAAAAAGATGGTGGATGTTGCATCATCGTTGACTTAACTTCTTTAAACAAACCTGTTAAGTATATATATTTCAAGATGGAAACTTTTGAAACAGCCAGACAATTGATTTCTAGAGGGTACATTCTGGCAAGCATTGATTTAAAAGACGCCTACTACTCAGTACCCATACACAAGGAGCATCGTAAATACCTAAAGTTTATCTGGATGAAACAGCTATGGCAATTTAAAGCCTTACCAAATGGGCTAACCTCAGCTGCAAGGTTGTTCACAAAAATCTTAAAACCTGCCTTGGCATTATTGAGGAAACAAAAGCATATAGTCATGGCGTACATAGACGGCATTTTAATAGTAGGGAAAACCTTGGAGACAGCCATTTCGGCAGTAGCAGCCACCATACGTTTGTTTGAAACTTTGGGGTTTGTCATAAATCCAGATAAATCCAATTTGACACCATCCACAACCAATGCAATCCAGCACAGGAGGCAGATGGACTCATTTTGAATCATCTTGCCTACAATCATGGGGTATTAACTACTTAGAAATGTTGGGTGCATTTTATGGTTTAAAAGCATATTCATCTAATATGCATCACGCACATGTCCGGTTGCAATTAGATAATACCACGGTGGTGGCTTATATATACCACATGGGTGGTGTAAAGTCGATATCATTAGATAATTTGGTCAACCTAATCTGGCAATGGTGTGTCGAAAGACATATTTGGTTATCAGCAACTTACCTACCAGGTAAGCAAAATACAGTGGCAGACACCAGGTCACGCAAATTTAACGATAACATCGATTGGATGTTAGATCTCAAAGAATTTGCTGAAATTACAAAGCAATATGGCACACCAGATATCGATCTATTTGCATCTGGGCTGAATCACCAGGTACCAACGTATGTCGCTTGGGAACCAGACCCTGAGGCAGCAGCAGTCGATGCACTCACGCTGCATTGGGGGAAAATGTTCTTCTATGCTTTCCCTCCCTTCTGCCTCATCAGTTGGGTATTACGCAAGATTCAATTGGATTCCACTTCAGGAATCTTGATAATACCCGACTGGCCTACACAGCTTTGGTTCCCAGTGGCCCTCGACATGGCTGTCGAAACACCATTGGAATTCCCCAGCAGTCCAGTATTATTAATCCACCCAGTGTCAGGCATTAGTCACCCGTGCCATGACAGAGCAATCTCCTGGCTTGAAGATTCTAAAAAGACATCTATTGGGCCTGGAACTGTCTGAGGACGCCATCAACATGATGACCGCATCCCACCAGGAGTCCACCAGGAGACAATACCTGACCAACATAAGGAAATGGGAACAGCATTGCTCCAAAACAAGAACTACCTACTCATCAGCAAAAGCTACCAGTGTTGTGGAGTTCCTGCTTGGATTACAACGGGATGGACTCAGCTACAGTGCCATCAATACAGCCAGGAGTGAGTTGTCAGCTTATTTGGTTCCAGCAGCAGGACAACAGGCTTTGGGGTCCCATCCACTGGTGGTCAAACTCATGAGGGGTATTTTTAACACTAATTCCCCCAGACCAAGGAACACTCAGATCTGGGATATCAGCATTGTGCTGACGTACCTTAGGGGATGGCCACCATCCAGGTCACTCACGCTGGAACAACTTACCCTGAAATCAGTCATGCTCATGGCACTAGTGTCAGCACAAAGGGTACAGTCCCTCCACCTTCTGAGGCTGGACAGCATGACAGAGTCTTGGGACTGTGTCGCATTCCATATGATGCATATGACCCAACGCTTTCATTTACGCAGCATATTGAGACGATTACTAAAAAACTCAGCTGTAATCTAGCTATTCTTTACCGCCATATAAATTGTTTCACCTTTCAGATGAGAAAAATAATTGTCTCCCAACTACTACTACCAACACTGGATTATGCTGATATTGTCTATCAGAATACATTTGATACACATCTTCAACCCCTCAATGTAGTTTATAATAGTTTCTTCAGATTTATTTTAAGGTGTTCATATCTAACTCACCACGGTTCTATGTACGAAACTCTAAACTGGTTATCCCCCCACGCTCGAAGATGCTACCACTGGTTCCAGTTCATCTTTAAATGCATCCATCTCAATTACCCTTCTTATTTAAAACAAGACCTATTATCATACACACCCTCATATTCACTAAGACATATTCAGCAACCCTTCTTTTTCATTCCAAGAACTAACAAAGAAATTGGGAGACGTGCATTTAAATTCAAAGCTCCTTCTGACTGGAACACTCTGCCTAGTACCATAAGAACTATTAGCTCATTTTGTCTATTTAAAAATACACTTTTACCCTTACTTATAAAACCATGTACCTGTTTCTAGTATTAGAGTCTTTGAGCTCCTTTATCTAGCTTGCTCTGTGTGTGATTATTTGGCATAGCTATTGTATATGCATGGCCATTACACTTATGTATTATTGTATTGCATAGTGTAACAAGGTCTTATATTGTATTATGAAATAATATATCATGTAATAATGTTGATAGTATGTATTAACGTATGATGTATGATAGGTAGTATATGGTATTATGCATCAACATTATGCTGTAACACATAACTTATTATTATTGGATATGTAAAGTCAATTAACAATTGTTATAAACTATAACAAGTGGGGATGGAGGGGTTTGGGGATTGGTGTGTGGGTAGGTGGGTCAATGAGAGCCTCTATGTATGTTATGTCTTGTGCTGTGTGTTCTATGTTGGACCCCCTCGAAAACGAGATGACTGTCCATCTCAAGGGGTTATCCATGAATAAACATTAAACATTAAACATATTCAGGGTCTGGTCAAACAAACTAGACCAGGAACCACGCCTCCAGTTATGGAGTTGCGGGCACATTCATCTGACCCACAGCTGTGTGCCAGGGCCCATCTAGCCATTTACATAGACACAACATACAACTTAAGAGGGAGAGAAAAAGCCTTATGGATAAGCCACAAGAAGCCCCATGGTCAGGTGACGAGCCAAACCATTTCAAGGTGGCTCAAGCAGGTTCTTAAGTCCGCGGGAATCAACACTAATGTTTACAAATCTCACTCCACCAGGGCAGCATCCACGTCAGCGGCTAGGCGAATGGATGTGCCTATGGACCATATTCTGGCCAGAGCAGAATGGTCCTCGGAAAGAACTTTCCAAAGGTTTTATAATAAGCCGCTGGCAGAACCTGCTCCATTTGCAGACAAAATTTTAGAGTCTGCAGATAATATTTAATTTAAGCCCGGGGGAGCTCTCTGTTTTTTGTTGTTATTAATAAACCGTTTTTGTTCACAAACGAGTTATTGTTGATTGTGATAACATACTTCCTCCCTCAAAGGTCTTCAGACAGTGAGTGAAGCATGAGCTGGCACACGGTTCGGAATCACAGAGCTTTGAAGTCTTCAAGTAGTCACTCACGTGACTCCGAAATAAAATAGTAAGATTAAATGAGAACTTACCAGTTAGAAGTTTGATCTGTATTTTATGAGGAGTTACGATGAGGGATTACGTGCCCTGCGCTCCCACCCTCTATTATACAGGTCAACTGGTAATTACTTTTCTTTTTCTATATTCTTACTTTTTCTTTACTATATTTGTTTCAATCGTTGTGTTTTTTCTGTGAATCCACACCGCTGCTTTGAAGAATGTCGCGCATGCGTGCTAGACGGGGTCCTCACGTAATCCCTCATCGTAACTCCTCATAAAATACAGATCAAACTTCGAACTGGTAAGTTCTCATTTAATTTTACTATTATACATAAAATCTACAAGTCAGTTTGAAAGATTGTTCAAAAGTAAGACAAGACATTAGTGCAAAACACAATTAGAAAACAAGTCCATGTCAATACAAGGTAGTGCTGAGATAGGATAAGGGTTGTGCAGGTCAGTTCAAGAACCTGACTGTTGTAGGACTTTAAGTGTTCTTGAAGTGTTGTCATCTTGAAGTGAGCCATTCTGCCTTCCCTTGGTCATCGTCCACTTTGATTTGTTGTTTTCTGACCTTACCCTTCCATATCTCCAGTCCCTCTCCCCTGACGGTCTGAAGAAGGGTCTCGACTCGAAACATCACCCATTCCTTCTCTCCAGAGATGTTGCCTGTCCCGCTGAGTTACTCCAGCATTTTGGGTCTATCTTCTCTGTATGTGTTCCTGAACTTGATGATGTGGGACTTCAGGCTCTGTACCTCCTACTCGACAGCAGCAGTGGAAAGATTATGGTGATCTTTAATGTTAGATATCCATCAGTGAATGTAAGGAAGAACAAGAAAAAAAAGAATTATGTGGAAAAGGATATGAAGCAATGTTGCATGTGGGAACAGTGAGTGCTGTGTACAATTTTGGTCTTCATATTTGGGAGAGGATGTGTTTGCCCTAGAGGCAGCATAGAAAAAGTTCACTGGGTTGATTCCTGGGCTGATCAATGAAGAAAGTTGGGCAGTTTGGGCCTAAACCTATTATAGTATACAAAAAATAAGAAATAATTTCAGTGAAACATTAAGATTCTGAGTTGATTAATAGGATGAATGCTGAGAGGATAAATTGGAGTGGATTGTGCAGAACTAGGAGACAATATTTCAGATAAAGGGGCAATCATTGTAAATGGGGGTGAGGTATTCCTTCTTTCAGAGACTGAAGAATCTTTTGAAATCTCAACCTAGAGAGCTGTGAAGGTAAGTAAATTATTGAATGTCTGCTAGGCAGAGATTGACAATCATTTAAACTACAAGGAACCCTCGGGATATGCGGAGAGTCCAAGAAAGTGGTGTCAGGATCAAGATTGGATCAACTATGAACCTGCTTCTTACATTTATATGAGATAAAGATTTTGAAGTTAGTGTTTTTTTGTAGCTGTAGCGTTACTAGGAGTAACATAAAAAACCCAAGCAACACTTTGCAGTTAGTGGATGTCTGAAATAAAAACAGAGAGTGCTGGAAATACTCAGCAAGTGAGGCAGCACCTGTGAAGAGAAAGCCAAGTCAAATCAAGTCTAATTTATTGTCATATTATCATATGCACAAGTGATGTAGAGGTACAAAGAAAATCTTGCTTTCATCAACATCACAGGACAACCAAAACCATAAATTATATATAAGTTATACATGCCTGTGAAAAGGAAAATATTATGCAAAAACAAGATAGCTGTAAATATTCATATGTTGGCTGTTGAGATTTCTTGCTTAAATTTCTGCTGGAGTTTTTTCCATTCCCGGGATAGACAGCACAAGATGGAAACATTCACTACAATGATGCACCATCACTACAATCATGTTGAACATATGCCAACTCAGTAACTCAAAGCTTAGGGAATCAATTTAATGAAGAAGAGGAGATTATGGGTGGCACAGCAGTGCAGCAAGTGGTGCTGTTGCCTCACAGCTCCAGAAACCTGTGTTTGATGTGGAAATTGCACATTTTCCAAGTGACCACATTGATTATTTGGTAAATGAAGATTTCCCCCAGTGTAGATGGATGGTAGGAAAATCAGACTGGAGTTGATGGGTATCTGAGAGAAAATATGCTGCAGGGAGAGAGTTATGGGAGTGGAACTTGTGGGCCTGGTCTGTGGATTAGTATGGAATCTGGCCTGGGACCTCCATCTGTGTCATAGAGAAATTTGAGATTCTGGGAGTAGTGGGATTTCACACTGAAGGGGCTGGAATATTAGGTGCTGTTTTGCTGGAGTTGGATGAAGATACTGCAGCCATTGAAGAACAGGCTACTTCCAAGCAAACATATTTTTAATAAGCAGGATGCTGAGAGCCAGCCCTGTCACACAGTGCAAACTGACCGAGAGACTGCAAGAATCCATCTCCAGCATAATCTTGGAAGTATCTGTGATGATGCTTTTATCCATGGAAGAGTGACCAGATGAGTTAACATGGCAAGCATATGTATGCATGCAGGCCCTTCATTGCCTCATGTTTCAACAGAAAATTGCTCAATATCCCACTGCTTGCAGGACACCATGGAGCTGACATTGGAGGGATGAGGTGGAGGCAACATGAAATTGGAAGTCTGTTCAATCCATTTGAATCCATTCCTTCCCACTCTCATCATCCTACATGCTGCTTTAAGGCCTGATGACACTTTTACAGGTGACAGTCTACTATGGAGGCTTCCTAGTCCCCAAAGGGCAGGACCAAGACAAAGATAATTTGGCCCTTACCTCTGCTCAAATCACAAGGATTGCAAAATGGAGAAATTCTTGGAAAAAGTGCAATGATTTCTGGCTGCTCTTGAGTGTTTTGGCAAACGCTTAGAGTCGATAACACTCTGCATCTTAGGGGTGCCTGGCAGATCCTCCAAGTGTCCATTCATTTTGACCTCCCTCAGTTTAAGCATTTTTTAAATAATTGCCCGTCCTGGCAAACATGCTATCATTTACCAACCCTGTGCACACATGCACAACAGACATGCAATTTTGACTATGCCCTTAAATGGATCAGAGTCCTAGACATTGAGGGATGGTTGTCACTTTGACAGTCTTTGGTAAAGTGTAGCTTTCAAAGTGACCCTCCATGACTGCTGTCAATCCAAGACTGAATGCCTCTCATGGGATATCTCCCACAATGTATGCAAATCTGTCATGTATTATAAATATTTCTAGACTGTTGGTATGCAGAGCTGCAAATATTAAAGATAAATTATAAATTCTGGAATACATTAGGCACTCTCATGAAAATGCTGTGAAATGCCAAGATGCTTAAGCATGGGTTAATGCATGAGTAAAATATATGCACAGGCACAAGCAATTACTGAAATCCCTCTAGCTGCATGAACCTTTGGGGGATACAGACTGCAGCCAAAACGGAATGTGTGTAACCTCCGGTGCTGATAGATGAATGGGGAAAACAGATAATGTGGAAAAACTTAGCAGGGGTGAAAAGCATTAAGCACGTCCAATAAGAATTAGCATTCCTTGTAAATTTAAGCTCAATTTGAGGCTTTAAAGTGTGAATGAGAACAGTGTCAATATTTATGGAACTATTGGAACCCGAAACTGACTGCAAGGACCCAAACTTGAAAAATAGCCAAATCCATAGTGACTACTGCGACTATATATGCACTATATTTCTCCTTCAGTAATTAATGGATTTTAATGAACCATCCCAAATATTGTACAAACAAATTAAATTGTGTGATGCAGCGCTGCTGGCAAATCCGGATGTAAGCACTTAAGTTTAATTACATTTTCACCAAGCGTTCCTGTTTGTTAAATATGATGATATCTTCCTTTTACAAATTGCAGACATACTGAAGAGATCTTCAAGGAAGAAGCACTTTTCATGGTTTCTTACTTGCGAGCAGCCAGCAGCAGTGTGTGTTAAAAACAAAGGTGATCTCAGCACCTCTCCCATGATTTATTCAGGATGTCCAGGGTGGGTGGTGTGGGGAATGGAGCTCTAGCTGGAATTTATTATATTGTGATATGTTTCATCAGATTTAATTAGGTTAACAGAAACGATCCCATTTTATAAATTGCTCCAGCTTGCCTGCAGTTTTAGAACAGAAAGATGACTTGAATTTCAAACTCATTCAATCAACTTCTATGGTTCCATTCTGCCATATTCCTTTACAATCCAAAGTGCAATATCCAACAATAAAGACACTGTTCACACACTGAAAAATAATTTCACTTGACAAAGACTACAGCCAGTAATACAATTATTCTGGTAATTATTTCCTGCTTTAGCAGAACAGCACTGTCTTTGATGGTTGCTGAGTCTCACCTTTCCTTATAGGCACTTCTAAGATTATAAAGAATGGTTGAATCTGGTGTTAGTTACATATATTTTCCATATAATACAACTTCATTTCACCTCTATTGGGTATATGGTCAGTATTTATTCTTTATTTTCCCAAATAGCTGGCTGATCATTGACTAAATGACTGCCTTCGACTGCTGACTCTGCACTGAGTACTCTGCGGTGTACAAGACTGGTAAACTAACAGTTTGAGAAGCTGTCTTTCGAAACGGCCTCCTGGCACATGTTGCCACATAATTACACTGAATGAGTCTTCATGCTTTTGAGGCAATGTGTCTCCGTTGTTATTGTACCTTATGAACTAATGCTGTAATTTTCCAGTAGTACATGAGAACACTTTATTAAATTAGCTCTGGGCACTTCTAAGGAAAGAAACTAATCTGACTGGAAGTTGTGATATTGCACATTTATTATGTTCAGCAGACTCAAGAACTGAAGAAGGAATCAGACAATGCCTACTAATTATCTTTCTACACATGTCAATATACATTATTGAGTCCCTGCATTTGGGACATTGTATTTTTATTTGCATGGATACTTGGTAATTTTGTAAAAGATAAAAGCTAGGATGTTAGGCAAGCTGATTAAAGTATACTTCAAGGTCTATCTCTCCATGTTGTGTTTGCTGTCTGAAGTATACAACTGAAACTATGTGAAACTTTGTCTTTGTTATCTATGTTCCCCGTTGCTTCTATTTCATGGTATGTACCTTTATCTCCATATCTATGCTCATGTATGGCTGTTTTGGCATGTTAAGGTTGAAGTTTGTCTTCAGCTGTGGTTCACATTAAGTGACAAAGAATTAGCTTCCTGATACAAACATTTCCCTAATTCCCTGTCCATGATTTAAGCATCAAAGGGTGGAATTATAACATGCTGTCATTCATTTTCACTCACCCCACAGTTGGATATTTAAAATCTCCATTAGCTACAAAGAGCAGTTTAGAAACAATGCTGCTTTGTTTCACTTGCCATCCTTCGGGATATGAGACATTGATTCAAAATTCTGTCCATCCTGCCGAGATAATGTGAATGATTCATGTGCATGAAGCCCACTGAGAGTTTCCTGGGTTACAGTCAGGCACCTCCCAGTAGTTATTTGTCAGGAAGATTCCCTGTAAAGGTGTGAGTGCAGTCTCCGAATTCCTTGTTGATCCTATTGATGGATATCCACTGATGAACTGAGCAAGAATATGCTAAACCGAGGTTCAGTACAACTAAAGATAGACACAAAAATCTGGAATAACTCAGCGGGACATGCAGCATCTCTGGAGACAATATCTCTTAACACAAATCAGCTATCACAGAACGCCTGTTGTGGACGGGGAATGTGTATAAACTTCCAGTAAACTATCGGTGGAGATGGAATTAATCAAGGAGCGTGGTGTACCCGTTGATCTAGTGTAAAACTGGATGGGGGGGGTGGGGGGGGGGGCTGCATATCGCATAGATTTACCTGTTGTTCTTGAGTGGGGGGGGGGGGGAGGGGAGAGTATGTATTTAGCATTTTACTGAATACGTTGTTGGTTATATCAGCCCATGAAATGCTGATGATCACTGAATCAGTTTTGTGCAGCATGTAGTGGGCACTGCACTGCTAGCAACCTCTGCCTGTAACCTGTCCGTTTTTTCCTATCTTTTTTAAAATTTTAGTTTGGTTAAACAGTATGTTTTAGGGATTCTTTAGTTTTTCTACGTGGGGGAGGGGGGTAGGGTAAGGGGGGAACCGTTTCCCAGTCGCTTCCTGGTGGTTGTGCGACTATTTCTCCGAGTCGCATCCTCGCCCCCCTTCCTCATGGCCTACCACTGGATCAGAGCGGCCTTTCCTACCGGAGATCGGGGACCGGACCAGAGGTTTGGCAGTGGCGGCGCGGCACTGGATTCACCGCTGAGCGGGCGATACCTACCTGGATCGCCGTTTGGAGCTCAGGAGCATTGGGCCCACTGCTTTAACATCGCAAAACTCTGGTTTGCAGAGCTCCCAACGCGGGCGGCGCTGACTCCAACATCGCGGAGTCCCTGGGGACCTTTGCCGAGGGCCGCCAGCGTTGAATCTGCGCCCAATGCCTGGGGACGTCGGGAGCCACGGTCTCCGGTGGGAAGCTGCTGATTCGGAGGTCCAAGCCGCTGAGGTAGGCCTCCCGTTCCGACGCCGGAGTTCCATCATCACGGCGAGTGAGCCACAGCGGCGGGCTGCCCGTAGCGGCGACTGCGGCAGGCTCCGGAGGCCCCGAGCACGGGTGAACTTCAGGAACATCAGAGAAAGATGACTGACTTTGGTGCCTTCCCTCACAGTGGGAAACTTTTCGATTCTGCTGATATGTTTTATGTTGGACTCTATTTTGTGTTGTGTTCTTTATTTTACTGTATGGTTGTATGCAAAAACAAATTTCAGACCTCAGTCTGACAATAAAATGCCATCGTAACGTATCGTATCTTACAACTTGCAAGACGTTAAAGGAACCCTAATGGATGTATGGTCTGGTTTGTTGGACTGTTTGTGATTTGGGATCTTGTTTATGAGTCATGGAACTAGAATTTGTTATAATAGTATGACAGTAAAATAGGTTAGTTTGAAAGCAATCATAGTAATGTAATGCACAATTTCATGGAAATTGAAGTAGAACTAAATGTCGTATGTGATGTGAAGTTGTTAGGTCAGGAGGACCATTAAAAGTGCACTGCACACACTAACATAGTCTAACAGAAACAGGCAATCAAATCAACACACAAAACATTTTCTAAAAAAGGTTTTCTTTACTACATAACTTACAGTATTTTATTTGCAGTTTTTGCATGCTCCTTTATAACATTTTACATAACATTTTACAAAAGTACAACTTGATTATTGAAACAAGGACAACTTTAATTCCTGGTTTCTTTTTTTAAGTTATACAACAAAGACCCCAATCATCCTATTCCCCCCACTCGTTACTCTTGAATCAACCAAAATTATTCTGAAATATTGGTCATAAATTTGGTGTACAAATGCTCCAAAATAAGGCTCTGAATGCACCAGAGAGCATCTAAAACCCCTTAAGCAGGCCCTAGACCCCAGCTGCGAGGGGTTTCGCGCTCATGATGTGCGTTGTGCGCACATTATTTCACATAAAATTGTTGTAATCCTGTCATGCCACCCCTCTTTTTGAAAAGCTTCATACAGTAGGTATGTTACAAAACTTACCTTTAGCGGTGCTGCAGTTCTGTCACTGGCCGTGTGCGCAACTTTGGCGCCTTAAAGGGGGGGGGCGGGGTTAAAGTGCGGCTTTCCCCTTGCTATCTGGAGCTTTATTTTCTCGGAGTGCGATCTATTTCTGGAGATTCATTCCGACTGCCGGTAAGTTAATTTTTTTTAATAAATAGCCCAACTATTTCAGCGCTGGAGTAAAATAAAAATTAGCTCTTAATGCCGTGAACGCCGACAACAGGGACTGATTTTACGTAGGGGACAGGTAAGTGAAAGCTGTTTAATTTTTCATGTAAACTTGCTTTTTTAGATGACCTTAATCAACATTTCATGTTGCGAAACAGTGATTTAGTCCGCATATGAACCGGCAGAATTTTTCCTGCTGATATGGGGTTTAAATTCACCGCAACCGCAACTTTCTAATCCATTGTGTTCCAGAAAATCCCACTTGCAAGCTGTTTAAAGTGCCCATTAATTTATGGGCATTAAGCACTAAATTCCTTCAATTTGGCCTATATATTAAACATAGAAACATAGAAACATAGAAACATAGAAATTAGGTGCAGGAATAGGCCATTCGGCCCTTCGAGCCTGCACCGCCATTCAATATGATCATGGCTGATCATCCAACTCAGTATCCCGTACCTGCTTTCTCTCCATACCCTCTGATCCCCTTAGCCACAAGGGCCACATCTAACTCCCTCTTAAATATATCCAATGAACTGGCCTCAACTACCCTCTGTGGCAGAGAATTCCAGAGACCCACCACTCTCTGTGTGAAAAAATTCCTTCTCATCTCGGTCCTAAAGGATTTCCCCCTTATCCTTAAGCTGTGACCCCTTGTCCTGGACGTCCCCAACATCGGGAACAATCTTCCTGCATCTAGCCTGTCCAACCCCTTAAGAATCTTGTAAGTTTCTATAAGATCCCCTCTCAATCTCCTAAATTCTAGAGAGTATAAACCGAGTCTATGCAGTCTTTGTTCATAAGACAGTCCTGACATCCCAGGAATCAGTCTGGTGAACCTTCGCTGCACTCCCTCTATGGCAATAATGTCCTTCCTCAGATTTGGAGACCAGAACTGTACGCAATACTCCAGGTGTGGCCTCACCAAGACCCTATACAACTGAAGTAGAACCTCCCTGCTCCTATACTCAAATCCTTTTGCTATGAAAGCTAACATACCATTGGCTTTCTTCACTGCCTGTTGTACCTGCATGCCTACTTTCAATGACTGGTGTACCATGACACCCAGGTCGCGCTGCATCTCCCCTTTTCCTAATCGGCCACCATTTAGATAGTAGTCGGTTTTCCTATTTTTGCCACCAAAGTGGATAACCTCACATTTATCCACATTATACTGCATCTGCCAAACATTTGCCCACTCACCCAGCCTATCCAAGTCACCTTGCATTCTCCTAGCATCCTCCTCACAGCTAACACTGCCCCCCAGCTTAGTGTCATCCGCAAACTTGGAGATATTGCCTTCAATTCCCTCATCCAGATCATTTATGTATATTGTAAATAGCTGGGGTCCCAGCACTGAGCCTTGCGGTACCCCACTAGTCACTGCCTGCCATTGTGAAAACGACCCGTTAACTCCTACTCTTTGCTTCCTGTTTGCCAGCCAGTTCTCTATCCACATCAATACTGAACCCCCAATGCCATATGCTTTAAGTTTATATACTAATCGCTTATGTGGGACCTTGTCGAAAGCCTTCTGGAAGTCCAGATACACCACATCCACTGGTTCTCCCCCATCCACGCTACTAGTTACATCCTCGAAAAATTCCACAAGATTAATGACAACTAGATTTAAAAATCATGTTATATTGTGAATTATTGTGTGAATGTTAATAGGACCCTTAGGCTTTACATTTTTTTTTTAATGTCTTAAAAAATGGATAGATGTTTAGATCTAGTAATTGAATTTTGTAATTAGCTACAATTGGGTAACTTATAATTATATGCTTTAATTTCAGGTCATCCAAGTAAGATTGTTTCATATTTGTTTCAGAATACTTCAATCTATGATAACTGAAAATTTCTTTCAGTTCTCTTAAATTTTAAGAAAGTTATGGGCTTTTGACCGTCCTCGATCACAATTTTTGGGTTAAGTCAATAAAAAAGCAATAGGAAACAAGTTGCTAATTTCCGAGTATGAAAATGGCCATAACTTTTTTAATACTGAAGATATGAAAGTGAATTATGTGTCAAATTAAACTTATTTTTATGCTTTATCTGATGGGGTAAATTGCAGACTTGATTTTTAAAATCTCAAAATTTTGCTACATACAGGCCTGGAATGGGTAACGTTTTGGGTCACGACCCTTCTTCAGATTGGTTAGGGATAAATTAAATGAGAGATATAAACTATGACGTGGAGAGTAAAGGGCCTGTCCAACTTACGTGTCCTTGGCACGCAAATTACGTGACCTCGTGGTCGCGATGAGCCGCGATGGTCCGGCAAAGTTCGGGCACAATTACATGCATATGCACACCCATCTGGTGTGCGTGACGTCATTTGAAGATGGCGTAACTCAGCCAGACCGGCAGCATCTCTGGAGAGAAGGAATGGGTGATGTTTCGTGTCGAGACTCTCCTTCAGTCTGAAAAGATGGGTCTTGACCCGAAACGTCACCCATTGCTTCTATCCAGAGATGCTGCCGGTCCCGCTGAGTTACACCTGCATTTCGTGTCTATCTTCAATTTTCTTGGCCCCGCTCTGGGAGTAGAAGTGGGGGCGGAACCGGACCGCATCGGCAATGATCCCCAGGCCGAGTTCAGCGATCGTTTGCCTGCTTCTGCTGCTGTTGAAGGTGAGACGCTGCGTTGTGCCAGGGTCTTGGGCTTGTCCCACTTTGGCCGTCAGTTGCGTGACAGGCCTTTGGCGCGCGAAGACTACTAACATTTTGGAGCCCCGCGTGATGTCATGCACAACTACATACCCCTCCGCGCTTCTAAGTGGGACCGGCCCCGCATGGCCATACGATGCCCGTACGCCTCAACGAGGTCACGTAATTTGCGTGCCAAGGACATGTAAGTGGGACAGGCCCCTAAGGAACAATGTGTAAAAGATATGCAAAAAGTAACGATTATAAACAAAACAGACAACAGCCAGAGGATTGGGAAACTTTCATAGGACAACAGAAGGAAACAAAACGGGCAATACGAGATGAAAAGATGAAGTATGAAGGGAAGCTGGCCAGGAATATAAAGAAGGACAGTAAAAGCTTCTTTAGATATGTTAAGGGAAAAAGAGTAGCAAAGTCAAATGTGGGTCCCTTGAAGGCAGACAAAGGTGAAAATATTATGGGCAACAAGGAAATGGCAGAAGAGTTGAATAGGTACTTCGGATCTGTCTTCACTAAGGAAGACACAAACAATCTCCCAGATGTACTGGAGGACAGAGGATCTAAGGAGGTAGAGGAACTGAAATAAATTTTTATTAGGCGAGAAATAGTATTGGTTAGGCTAATGGGACTAAAGGAGGATAAATCCCCTGGGCCTGATGGTCTGCATCCCAGGGTCCTCAGGAAGGTGGCTCTCGAAATAGTGGATGCATTGGTGATCATTTTCCAATGTTCAATAGATTCAGGATCAGTTCCTGTGGTTTGGAGGATAGCTAATGTTATCCCACTTTTCAAGAAAGGAGCGAGAGAAAGAACGGGGAATTACAGACCAGTTAGCCTGACTTCGGTGGTGGGAAAGATGCTGGAGTAAATTATTAAAGAGGTAATAATGGAGCATTTGGATAGCAGTAAAAGGATTAGTCCAAGTCAACATGGATTTATGAAAGGGAAATCATGCTTGACTAATCTTCTGGAGCTTTTTGAGGATGTGACAAGTAAAATGGATGAAGGGGTGCCAGTGGATGTAGTGTATCTAGACTTTCAGAAAGCCTTTGATAAGGTCCCGCACGGGAGACTGGTGACTAAAAGGGTGTTGACATGGATAGAAAATTTGTTGGCAGACCGGTAGCAAAGAGTAGGAGTGAACGGGTCCTTTTCAGAATGGCAGGCAGTGGCGAGTGGAGTGCCGCAAGGCTCGGTGTTGGGGCCGCAACTGTTTACCATACATATTAATGATTTGGAAGAGGGAATTAGGAGCAACTGTGAAGAGGGAAAATGTGGCTAGTGGTGGTATCCCATTGAAATTTTGGAGGATTATGTGTTATATACGACGGCTGATGGGGTGGAAGGTAAGGACTTGGGGGACTCTCTCTCTGTTGCGACCAAGGGGGAGGGGAAGGGGGTGTAAGGATGAAGCTGCGGGATACCAAGGAAACACATGTCAAGGCCTCATCTATGATGGGAGTGGGGAACCCCGTTCCCCTAAGAATGAGGACATCTTAGATGACCTGGTATGGAACAACTCATCTTGGGTGCAGATGCGGCGCAGATGGAGGAATTGGGAGTAGGGATAGAGTCTTTGCCGGAAGCAGGTTGGGAAGAAGTGTAGTCGAGATAGTTGTGGGAGTCAGTGGGTTTGTAATAGACGTCAGTCTATTTTCCTGTGATGGAGACTGTGAAATCAAGAAAGGGGACAGAGGTGTCAGAGATAGTCCAATTTGAGTGCAGGATGAAAATTGGTGGTGAAGTTGATGAAGTCCATGAGTTCTGCATGGGTGCAGGAGGTAGCACTGATGCAGTCATCAATGTAATTGAGATAGAGTGTAGGGATAGGGCCAGTGTATGCCTGGAATAAGGATTATTCAACGTACCCACAAAGAGGCAGGCATAATTGGGGCCCATAGCTATGCCTTGGAGGAAGTGGGAGGTGTCCATTGTTGAGAGATGGACCAGCTCCGTTAGGCGGAGTTGAGTGTTAGTGGAGGGAAATTGGATGGTTCTGTGTTCGAGGAAGAAACAAAGGGCTTTAAGGCCTTCCTGGTGGGGGATGGAGGTGTAGTGTGACTGAACGTCCACAGTAAATATGAGCGAGTGGGGGCTCAGAAAGCAGAGATTGTTGAAGAGACAAAGGGCATGTGCGGTATCTTGGACATAAGTCGGGAGAGATTGGACCAGGGGAGATAGGATGGAGTTGAAGTACGTGGAAATCATTTTCGTGGGACAGGAGCGGGCAGAAACTCTGGGTCTGCCAGGGCAGTTGTGCTAGTGGATTTTGGAGAGAAGGTTGTACGGGGCTGGGAAACGATAAGGTTGGAGGCTATGGAAGACAGACAGCCAGAAGTGATGAAATCAGAAATGGTGTGTGAAGTTAATGCCCGGTACTCGTCTGTGGGTTCATGGTCCAAGAATAAGTAAGAGGTGGTGTGTGAGAGTTGTCGCCTGGCCCCAGCCTGGTAGAGATCAGCGAGCCAGCCTACCACGGCACCTCTCTTGTCAGCGGGTTTGATTGTAATGTCAGGGTTGCTGCAGAGTGAGCGGAGGGCTGTACATTGAGAGGGGATGAGGTCTGAATACTAAAGGGCCTGTCCCACCAGCATGCAACTCTGTGCGTTGAGTTCGACCTAACGTGGTCACTTGAGCCGTCTGGCGTCGCGGGGCCGGTCCCACTTCGATCGCCGGAGCCGTGCGGAATTGTGCGGAGTTCGTCCCGACATCGCGCGGGGCTCCGAAAAACTGACCATGTTCAAAAATTCCGCGTGGCAACGGCTTGTCGGCTCGCAGTCGCCTCGACGCATTAAACACCGCCTCGACGTCGTGCCTCCGTGACCCTCTCTGTAGGTGCCTCCGTGACCCTCTTTGTGTGTGGCTCCGTGGCCCTCTCTGTGTGTGCCTCTGTGCCCCTCTCTGTGTGTCCCTCTCTGTCCTGGCAAACTTACCTTTAAGACTTCGCTCCAAGTTCGCCTCACTTTGCGCCGCGTTGCGCCACTCACCCGACCTCTGCGCGGCCCTCGCTGCCGGTTTGGTCGCGCTCTTCACATGCAGGCGCATTCTGTCGGGAATGGCCCTGTACAGGGATCACCCGACCTCCGCGTAGCCCCCGCTTCTAGTTTGATCGCACTCATCGCATGGAGTCGGATGCTGGTAGGACAGGCACTTAAGGGGTGGAAAAGTTGAGACGGTTGATGTCACGCCGGCCGTTAGAAATAAAGTCTAGAGAGGGTAGAAGGCTGTTCTGGGAAGTCCAAGAGAAGGTGGACTGGTGGAGGCGGGAGAAGGGGTCATCACTGGGTGGTGAGGACTCCTTCATAGCAAAAGGCACAGAGATGGAGGCGTGGAAGAAATGCTCAATGTCATGGCGGACCACGAACTCGTGATGTGGGGGCGGAGGGGAACGAAAGTGAGGCCTCTGATGAGGACAGACCGTTCAGTATCGTTAAGGGAGAGGTCAGGGGAGATGATGAAGACACGACAAGGTTGGGGTTTGAGGTCAGGGAGTGGACAAAGGCCGAGGCAAGGTCTGGTGGGAGGATGATTGGTGTTCTGAGAGGAGGGGGCATGAGGACTATTGCATTGGTGGGGTGTGGTCAGGGTAACCTGGTTAAACGAGGGGGAAGGAGAAGACCCATCACTACTGCGATGGCTGCCCTGCCGGCAGTCTGTTCGTCTTTTCATTTGTTTTGTTATTTTTTAGTTTGTTCAAAGTTTTTGTTTTAATGTTCTTCGGTTTGTTTTATGTGGGGGGAGGTGATAGGGGATCGGGGAAACTTTTTTTCAGGTTTTTACCTTCCCGGAGATGTGATCAATTTTCGGATCACATTCTCCGGGTTCTGCGGTCTTCTATCGATGGAGTTGGAAGCCTCCTTGGACTGTTGTGAACACCACCGCGGGTAGTGGACTTAACATCGGAGCTGATCCCTTGCCTGGGATTGCTCCCACCGCAACCACCGTGGACTTTAACATCAAGGGCTCGCAGTCTTCAGGTGAGGCTAGTCGGGAAGCTCCAACGTTGCGGAAGGTTCGACCAGCACTGACGCGAGGTTCGATCGCCTGGCGCGGGGAGCTGACATCCCCCTGATGCAGGAGCAGATAGCCTCGACGCGGAGGGCCCGAACGTCGCCGGCTACGGGAGTCAAGATCATCCGTCAATGGGGGCTCGAGGCCAATGACCGAGGAAGAACTAAGAACTAAGGACTTGAACTTTATTTCATCTTCCATCACAGGAATGTGTAGGAGTCACTGTGGTGGTCGTTCATGTTAAAATGTGTTTTTCAGTGATCTGTTACTTTTAATTTTACTTCGGAGTCACGTGAGTGACTACGTGAAGAACCCCGTACAGCCGTTCGTGCGTCATTGCGTCAGACGTTTTTCGTGCAGACAGCTGTGGAGCAGCGCAGCTCCTCCATGGTAAGTCTAAAAAAGTTGCAGGTAAGTGCTATTTTTCTTACCTGTTCTAGGTCTCTGCAGGAACCTCCGGGGTTTCTGCAGTGGATGTTCGCGATAGCCGACAAGGGAACCAGCCGAGGGCTTTGGGGGGGGAAACCCTGGTCCGACCGCGGAAGCGGAGAGCTGGGAAAGTCGGGTTCGCGATCGGAGTCACTGATAACGCGGTCAGTGACTCCACAGGTTGGGTTCCCGGGTAGGGGAAACCCGAGAATAGTGCGGTTTTAGACCGCAGTAGTCCCTAGGGGATGGGGCTTAACGGACCTGAACGGTCTGCCTGGGTTCCCGGTGGAGGGGAAACCCGAGGATAAGTGCGGTTTTAGACCGCAGTAGTCCCCAGGGGATGGGGCTTAGCGGACCTGAACGGTCAGCCTGGGTTCCCGGGGAGGGGAAACCCAAGCATATGCGGTTCTAGACCGCAGTAGTCCCCAGCACATGGGGTTAAAACTAACCTAAACGGTTAAGCTGGGTTCCCGGTGCAGGGGAAACCCAGGTATATGTGTGGTTCCCAGACCACAGTAGTCCCTAGGTAATGGGGTTAATTCACATAAATCATTAGCCTGCGTGCCATGAGGGTACCGTGAGTATCTATTTATATATATATATTATATTTATATGGATTCCTGGTGAGGGGAAATTCACCTATGGGGTTCTCAAGCTACAGTAATCCCCAGGATATGGGGACAACTGACAAAATAGTCAGTACAATTGGGAAAGTTGGGAGATTTCACCTCTAGGAATTAATTTAGAGAGCAGCACTTTTGGGTAGGGCTGCTTCATGGGAATGTCAAGTTATGGCAGTGCCAGCCTATGGGAAAGGCTGTGTCAGCAGTACCTTTGTTTAGGACTGCTAATGGGGATGCCAAGCTATGGTAGGCTCGCCTGATGGAGAGGCTGTGCCAGCAGTACCTTTGCTCAGGACTGCTCATGGGGATGCCAAGCTATGGCAGGCTAGCCTATTGGAGAGGCTGTGCCAGCAGCACCTTTGCTCAGGGCTGCTCATGGGGATACCAAACTATGGCAGGCTAGCCTATTGCAGAGGCGGTGCCAGCAGTACCTTTGCTCAGGACTGCTCTAAGGGAATGCCAAGTTATGGTAGGCTAGCCTATTGGAGAGGTTATGCCAGCAGCACCTTTGCTCAGGGCTGCTTGATGAGAATGCCAAATCTATGGCAAATACTGGGCTATGGGAAAGTCCGGGCCAGCAGCTACTTTGTTCAGGGCTGCTTCATGGGCACTAGGGGTACCTTGTTAGGGCTGCTTTATGGGGATAGCAGTTTAGTAGGGTATTCCCATTCACAGTGATCATGGGGGATGAGGAGGCATTGTTAGGATAAGGCAATATAACAGAATGATGACAAAAGTATTCAAAGAAAACTATACACAGTTTAAACGTGCTTGTGCTAAAATCCGCTGTCTAGTCTCAAACTATATTTGAGAAATTGGGCTCCTCTATCCAGTTAGATTAAGTCCTATCAAATAGATTTGTAGGATGTTGGGATTTGCTTTTAGGTATTCAATTGGCCATGATGCCGGCCTGGGCAACAGATTGCAGTCAATAAGACTTTGGTAACAGTTGTTGGTATAAAACAGTTCTAGTCGTTGGACTAATTGTTAAGTGCATAGATGCAATTCAGGTGTGTAAGTAGTGCAACAATTATTTTGTTAAATGGTTGATTAGTAAGTGCCATCTAGGTCATTGTTAACACCAGCTGAAATTAATAATGTCACGATGATGGACAAACAGTGTTCATTACTGCTCTAGTAGTTGTTAGGTAAACCTTTTATTCTATTGCAAATTGGTGCTAATGGCCTAAATGGGAAATGGTGTCAGCAGAGCTGTGTAGCAGGCCTGCTTTATGGCTCCCTCATGTAAGAGGTGAGCATGTGGGATTGGTATAGTTTAACGCCGAGTCTGAGGGTATAGCCATAGAGCATGCCCAAGAGATCGGGGCATGTGCCAGAGGTCTATGCCTGACAAGAAAGTTACCATCCCAAACACAATATGCAGTGAACACCGCTCTCAGGGGGACATTACATTTGGCTGCCGAATCCTCTATTCAGGTAAGACTTTTCCATAGGTGTAACCTGGAGGGTGAAGCACAAGCTATTGGAACAAGCAAGGTTTCATAGTTCTGGCAGCAATGCATCCCATGTCTTTTTTGGCAGTAGCGGTTCACTGAAGTTGCTGGCAGCATGAAAGCTGGCCAGAGGTTCCATGCACTGGACTTGTGCTACTCTACAATTAAGGGACCACTTGCAGTTTGGTAAGGTGTATACTTAGTTATACAGTACAAATGATTGAGACATTATCAGCTACTTTGAACGGTAAATGTAAAATGTACAATATTGGGTTTCAAGCAGGTTAGAATTGCACAGGTTCAGTATAAGGACCAAGATTGTCTTGTTAGACTGGCTCGGAAATCGGGCCACAGTTGCTATTTAAGGTAGTTACCAAGTAGCTGAAAGATCATCTCGAGTTTGGAGATGGAACAGATTTGCATGACTTGCCCAAAAAGTTCTGTTATTAGTATCAACTATTTATAGACTCTACGGGCATTGTATGGGCTATAGAGTGATTGGACAAATAAGCATATTGTCATGCTCATGTTCAGGTTGATGCATTGTGATGATGGCATATGTTAGTCACGAGGGTGCAATCGGTTAAAGAATCACTGGAATGGTTACATAATTTTGTTGCCACAGGAGAATCATCAAGTGTGGGTAATGGCAACACAGAGTTGGTGTTGAATCGCACTGTATTATGAAATTCTGGTTCAATGGAACACCTAATATGAATATATGTGTATACATATGTATGTTGGTTTCATGTTTATTTCACTGGTTGCAAAATAGTTGGCATAGCAGTGGCAAAAGATACATTCTCGCCAAAAAGGAGCAGGTGGGTCTTTTATGGCTACCTCCATTTTGTCTCATCACTCGAGGTTTCAAATAAAGTCATTAAGAGGCTTTAAGTTCTTATTGTGTGATTATGCAAATTGATTCCCGATTTGTTGCAAATAATTATATAACCTTATTGGTTATTTTAAACTTGAATTTGCTTGTTCAGCCTGAGGCTTCGGAAATCAGATGTTTCATGATAAACTCAAATTTATGTTCTGCAGGTCTAACAAACTGTCCTAAGGTTTGGGTTGTTACATCTATCCTTCTATGTGTTCAAAGAGTTTGCATAGCACCAAACGGCTATATTTTCTTTTCCAGGAGATGAAAGAGTTTGTTATGCTAATGTTCCATGAAAAATGGTATTGATTGCTAATGTTTCGAGTTCATGCTAAATGATTGTCTGTTAATTATAGAGTAATACGGCCATTAATTGGCTCAATGAGCTTCCTCATTGAATTGGCTGTAACGAACAAGACTCGCTGTCGGGTCCACACCGGTTATCAAGGGGTAGGATAGTTTCAACATAGGTCCCAGGACCAGTATAATGCCATATGCGATGTTGATATCTGTGAACACTATTTCACCAGGAGGCAGCAACTATATCCTTAAATTTGGCTGGAGTTTATTAGGTAGTTATCCTTCTGGCACTGGTTTAGTGCAGCAGGTTGTCGCAAAATAATTGTGATGGTACAGGATGATAATGTCTGTAAATTATAATATATAATATGTTATAAATACTTGAGCAGACCAGAAGGGGGTCAGGTCTCAAAATAGTCACAGGCATACCAGGGGACCTTTGATAAGGTAAGCACACATGTATACAACAATATGTCAAGGTCATCAGGAGCCTTGGAGTTCTGAACTAGCAATGTTGTTAGTCACAAAGAATTTGGGAGAACGTATTGTTCATGGCATTCCAGATGAGGAAAACGGAGTTGTGTTATGCACTAATGGATTCTGTTTCCAGATCTCATTCCACCAGGGCTGCTACAACATCAGCAGCAAGGGTATTTATGTTCCGCTGGGTCGCATTGTTGCGGCTGGAGTATGGTCCATCGAATGAATCTCCACACATCTGTAATGACCCATTGGTGAACCAGGAGTATTGTTAACTCTATTTATGTTCTGGTTATATGTTCCATCTGGGTGAGAGATGGAAATATTATTGTTTCATTTAAACAGCATCGGCATGTTTTACATCTATGTTATGACTGTATGCATTATGAATGTTTTCCCTTCATTTGTCAATGAAGCAGCTGTGGTTGTGTATCCTCGTTTCACACGGCATGAAATCACAGAGCTTTGAAGTCTTCACGTAGTCACTCACGTGACTCCGAAGTAAAATAGTAAGATTAAACGAGAACTTACCAGTTTGAAGTTTGATCTTTATTTTATGAGGAGTCGAGTTGAGGGACTACGTGCCCTCCGCTCCCAGCCCTCATAGATTTCATCTGGTAGTTCTAGTCTTTATCTTACACTATACTTCGGTTTGCTGTGATTTCACACCGTTGCTTTGAAGATTGACGCACGAACGGCTGTACGGGGTTCTTCACGTAGTCCCTCAACTCGACTCCTCATAAAATAAAGATCAAACTTCAAACTGGTAAGTTCTCGTTTAATCTTACTATTATATGACTGACCAATGAAATTTCTAGTATTTTGCAAAACATACTTGGCGAATAAAGTGTGATTCTGATTCTCATTCTCATTCTGATATGAAATTCACTGTAGGAGAGGGGAGCAGTAGGACCCAGCAGAGTCAGACCACGTGCTGTTGGAGTCTGCATCATGGAGGTTGTGGGCCTGGTGCTGAGCCTGGAACTCAGGTGAGGCCTGCTGGTGGACGGCGGAAACATAGAAACATAGAAAGTAGGTGCAGGAGTAGGCCATTCGGCCCTTCAAACCTGCACCGCCATTCAATATGATCATGGCTGATCATCCAACTCAGTATCCAGTACCTGCCTTCTCTCCATACCACCTGATCCCTTTAGCCACAAGGGCCATATCTAACTCCCTCTTAAATATAACCAATGAACTGGCCTCAACTACCTTCTGTGGAAGAGAATTCCACAGATTCACCACCCTCTTTGTGTGAAAAATAATGTTCTCATCTTGGTCCTAAAAGACTTCCCCCTTATTCTTAAACTGTGACCCCCTGTTCTGGACTTCCCCAACATCGGGAACAATCTTCCTGCATCTAGCCTGTCCAACTCCTTAAGAATTTTGTAAGTTTCTATAAGATCCCCCCTCAATTCTAGCGAGTACAAGCTGAGTCTATCCAGTCTTTCTTCATATGCAAGTCCTGCCATCCTGGGAATCAGTCTGGTGAGCCTTCTCTGTACTCCCTCTATGGCAAGAATGTCTTTCCTCAGATTAGGAGACCAAAACTGTACGCAATACTCCAGGTGTGGCCTCACCAAGACCCTGTCCAACTGCAGTAGAACCTCCCTACTCCTATACTCAAATCCTTTTCCTATGAATGCTAACATAACATTCACTTTCTTCACTGCCTGCTGCACCTGCATGACTACTTTCAATGACTGGTGTACCATGACACCCAGGTCTCGTTGCATCTCCCCTTTTCCTAATCGGCCACCATTCAGATAACAGTCTACTTTCCTGTTTTTGCCACCAAAGTGGAAAACCTCACATTTATCCACATTATACTGCATCTGTCATTTGCCCACTCACCCAACCTATCCAAGTCACCTTGCAGCCTCCTAGCATCCTCCTCACAGCTAACACTGACCCCCAGCTTCATGTCATCCGCAAACTTGGAGATGTTGCATTCAATTCCGTCGTCCAAATCATTAATATAGATTGTAAATAGCTGGGGTCCCAGAACTGAGCCTAGCGGTATCTCACTAGTTACTGCGTGCCATTCTGAAATGGACCCGTTCACTCCTACCCTTTGCTTCGTGTCTGCCAGCCAGTTCTCTATCCACATCAATATGGAACCCCCAAAACCGTGTGCTTTAAGTTTGTATACTAATCTCTTATGTGGGACCTTGTCGAAAGCCTTCTGAAAGTCCAGATATAACACATCCACTGGTTCTCCCTTATCCACTCTACTAGTTACATCCTCGAAAAATTTTATAAGATTCGTCAGACATGGTTTACCTTTCATAATTCCATGCTGACTTTGTCCAATGATTTCACCACTTCCCAAATGTGCTGCTATTCCATCTTTAATAAGTGACTCTAGCATTTTCCCCACTACCGATGTTAGACTAACTGGTCTGTAATTCCCCATTTTCTCTCTCCCTCCCTTTTCAATACACATTGGAATACAACTAAACCTTTATTAGCACTCGAGTTATTTAAACATGCATGCATACCTCTGACTTGTATTTCATTCAGTTTTCTAACTGGCCATCAAAATTGTAAAAACTCATGACTTTGACTCTAGTATTGCCCATGTGAAATGAGATTGATTCATGCCAATTTGATTTGAATGATAAAATAATTTCTCTGATTTCTGAACTCCGGATCTTCGTTTCGTAATGGTTGTTTTCAGGGTTGTCACGACTGATGCCCCTGACAGTATTGTTTGATATTCTAGAGAGTTTGTTGCCGCACCCCTGCCTAAGACCCTCATGACTCAGAGATAATATATTCTTAGCAAACATAACACATTTGTTCCCTGTTTCTTTTCCGCCTTTCACTTAGAGCTGAGCACCCATCAGACTTTATCATCCATCACAATTAACATCTAGGACAGTGGAAGTGAAACACATTTGTTTTCTTATCAAACCCAAGGATTTGCCTATGAAAGGCATAGATAGTGGAGTGGATGTGGTAAGGTTATTTCCACTGGTGGGGGAGTCTAGGCTTAGAGGTCATAGCCACAGAATTAAAGGGTGTTCTTTTGGAAAGGAGGTGAGGAGAGACTTATTTTGTCAGAGGATAATTAATCTGTGGAATTTATTGCCACAGAGGGCTGTGGAGGCCATCAGTGCATATTTTTAAGGCAGAGAGACAAATTCTTGATTATAATGAGTGTCAATGGTTATGGGGAGAAGCCAAGAAAATAGGATTAGGAGGCAGAGATCAGCCATGATTGAATGGTAGAGTAGACTCGATCAGCCAAATGGCCTAATTCTACTTTATAACCTGTGAATTGTGATTCTTTAATTGTAATAGTACCTGCCTCAACTACCTCCTCCAGCAGCTCGTTCCATATATCTAGCACCCTTTATGTAAAAATGTTGTCCCTCACCTTAAACCAATATCCTCTGGTTCTTAATTCCACATCTCTTGGTAAAATACTATGTGCATTTGACTTATCTATTCCTCTCATGATCTTATACACCTCTATAAGATCACCCCTGATCCTTCTACGCCTGAATGAATAAAGACCAAGCCTGCTCAACCTCTCCCTTTCGCCCAGGCCCTCAAGTCCTGGCACCATCCTCATACATCTGAGGTATTCATTCTTTCAGAAACCTATGAATCTGGAGAATTCTCAACCTAGGTGTGAAGGTAAATTATTGACTGTATGCCAGGCAGAAATTAACAAATATTTAAACTACATGGGAGTCTCAGGATGTGTGGATATTTAGATGTGATTTGAAATTCATCAAATCGTTTCTTCCATAAATTGTCAGGTTCCAAAAATTTCCCATTTGCTTTTGATGTTCTTCAGGTGGCTCATGGTGGATAGAATAGTTTAAAATGGCATTCCAGAGAGTTGCGTCGGCACAATTCTACTCCCTCAGATTGAAACTGATAGTCCTTCACTTTACCTCTTTCTTGATGGTTCCCAGCATCTCTTTCGAATCAGGGCATCCTTCTAAAATGTGATGGGATACTTGACATCTCTTCTCATGCTACATCCCTTACAGTGGGGAAGCTTGCAAAGCAGGGAGATGTGCTTGCTCCTGTGAGCTCAAAGAAAAGTAGATAGTTTCTCTCCCTCAATACACAACAACAAGCAACAAGCTGTGAGATAAACGCAAAGTGCTGGAGAAACTTAATGGGTCAGGCAGCATCTGCCGAGGGAATGGATAGGCGATGGTTTGGGCCAGGACTCTGAAGAGATATGACAGACCTCGGCAATAACCTTGACACTGGGCAGCTAAGTGTAACCATGGCTCTGAGCTCTGTGGGAAAAACAGTTACAGTGCAAGTGAGGTTGTGTATGCCATAGGTTTGAGGCAGAGAATGCAATTTGACTTTTTTTCATTTTAATTAACACAAGGCAGGAGGAAATGGCTAACAAAACCTGGATGTAATGTCAGTAAATAAGGACTGTTTCACACCAGTGTGGTTGGAAAACCTACTACAGATACATGTTGCTTGCTGCTCTCTTGTTCTAGACAAATATTACAATTTTATGGTCTGCAGAAGGGTCTCGACCAAAAACATCACACATCCATGTTCTCCAGGGATGCTGTGGGATCCTCCAGCATTTTGTGTCTTTCTTTTGTAAACCAATATCTGCAATTCCTAGTTTCTACACTCTGTTTTACATTTTTGTTTCTTTTGGTATCCCTTTGCTAGTAACATAATTGTCAGGCATATTTTTGACATATTTTTCCATATTCTCTTTTATAACCCATTGTCTATTTTGTTTCAGTACTTCCACTTTGAAAACTTCTCTTGGGTTTCTGATGTATTGAGCTCTCATCTGACAGAATTACTACCACGTGTACTTCTATGTAGGGTCTTTCACAACCACAAGACATTCAAAATTGTCTTGCACCCAATGAAATGAAATTGAAATGTATTTTCTATTTCAGTATATGCATTTTTATTATCCTTGAAATTTTCTGTAGTAGCTGCAACTTGGAAAGTGAAATGCTCTTGAGTTGCTAGCAGGTTTTATTTGCCACTTTCTCCTGTGCGACAGCAGGAACTGTGATATCGACAGCCTTGAGAGATATGTTGATAATGTGGCTGTCACGGTTCAATAGCTGCCACCGCAAGTTTGATGTCAATTGCAAGTGTGACATTTCCTTGTGCCCTCTGAGTGCGCGAGGCCAAGGTAAATAATATCACAAGGAATCTGTTGTACCAAAAATAGGTCAGTGGAGGAGGGGAACTCTTGTGACAGTTGTGACAGTGAAAATAAGTAAATTGAACAGCCTTCTTAATTTGACAACCTGGTAAATTACCAAATTCCGTCTAGGAACTGGATACATTGCTCCTAGGTTTCAACTCTTTTGCAACTCCTCCCACTGTCTGCGTGTCAGATGGCTTCTTTCTATATGATGGATAGTGAAATTCCTCCCTCATTCCCATTCCTTACATGCAAGGAATCCTCTGCAGAGCATTGTTCAGCTAACTTCTTGCTGCTGCACTGAAGTGGGAACAGCAAGATTCTGCACAGGGAAAAGCACAGGTGAGCAGGATGCGGACACTTTAATAAATAGGAGCATAGCTTTGTCGTGTGCTGCTGCCAATGCTACCATGAAGTAGGGGTTAATTGCCTACGGCATTCACAGTGCATGATAGGCTCTGTGTGTTTTCTCATGCTCTCAGTGCCCGTGTGACTCTATGCCAGTTCCTGTGTGAATGCAGTGCTGATTTTGGCATTTTCATAACCAATATGACTCTCATTCAGCTATCCGTTAAGGTAACTAATTATTTGCTGCACTTTCTCTGGCTCAGCAGAAGCTCAAATACATGATGAAAGCACAAATGAGGGAGTTAATAAAATTTCTCAGCCTTCTCTCGAACCAAAAAAAAACAAACCTCTGCTTTCTTGGGAAATTAAGTAGGTTTTGTGCAAACCAGGCAAAATCTTTTTCCCTTCATTGAATTATAGCTCAATTTGCAATAGCTTCTTCCTGCCATGGAACTGTGTTTATGAAACACTGCAGGATGTCTTTCCGTTATCTACTGCTGGGTAAAAACTGTCTAGATTGTCAGAAATTGCTGCAGAACAAATGAATAAATCTATATTGCTTTGCACATTCTGTAAAATAGAGGATAAAGCCAATTGCAGCCTAACCAACCCCTTCCATTCTCTTTTCTCAGAAGCAGAAGGGATGAAAACTGTTGGGATTGCAGTTCATTTGAAGAAAAAATCTGATCCATTCAACTGATGATCTGCTAATTGAAACAATGAGAAAATTATAAGGGTGTATTTAAAGAAAGTGAACTGAAATTTGGGGAATGGGTGTACAAGTTCATTAAATGCTTGGCTGATAAGACATGTTTTTTTAGACAAAACGGCAGCATTTAGCAAAGTGTCATATCAAGGTGCCCTGTAAAATCTAACAGTCACTCTCACCTCATCTCTGTAATTCTGCTGAAGATTGACACAAAAAGCTGGAGTATCTCAACAAGACAGGCAACATCTCCGGAGAGAGAGAATGGGTGATGTTTTGGGTGGTTCTGCTGTAATTCTGCTATTTGGTCTATCTTTGGATTAAGCCTGTGATGTGGTCTAGAGTCGAGGGGTCCCAGCTAAACCAAAACAGGGAATTGGAGAACTCAGGCAGCTCATTACATTCTCAAGCCAGGGAGGATGACCATCTGCATTGTTCCAGTGACATTTCTGGGGAAATCTTCCATGTCTCTCTAAGCATTCAGTAGATCTTTGTAAATAAACAAATAGAAGGAATTGTCAGTCTAAGTTATGTCAATGAGTTGTCAATTCCATGGGAGGACACGTGTTATGCCCCTGTCCCACTTAGGAAACCTGAACGGAAACCTCTGGAGACTTTGCGCCCCACCCAAGGTTTTTGTCCTCCGGTAACCACCTTCAACTAGCATCACAACCGGCTTCAACTAAAAAATTGCCAAATTTTAAAACGGAAACCACTTTCGACCATTAGGGAGACAGACAAAAACCTCCGGGAACGTCCGGGAACCGCACGGAAACTTTGGGTGGGGCACAAAGTCTCCAGAGGTTTCTGTTCAGGTTTCCTGAGTGGGACAGGGGCATTAGTCTATTTGGCTCAAACCACGTTTGTGACAAACCAAGTTACTCAGGATATGGATTCAATTGCACACATTCAATTGCACATTTTTGGTGGCATCGTACCACGTGTTGGCATTACTGAGTTGTCCAAAGAAATATTGCATACGTCACAAATCATAGTCAGTCCCTGATTACAGTTGCCAATTTACTTTTTCCATAAGAGTTTAACTCAAGTTATCTGCTTAAACATTGCAACACTTGATGGAATTTCTAATCCACTGTTTTTTTTAATGTTCTGTTGAAAACAGTTGCATTTGTTATTAAATGTGTAAAATTAGTATTTGAAAGAAAATGTTGAATGGTTTCTGGATTCAGGGGAGCAACATAACTAGAGTAACTTTTTAATTACCATTCCCATTAGGTCATTGTACTAGCTATACATGTATGGGAGTAACAACTAGCAGCCACAGAGTTGCAAGCAACTTTAATGCTTCCGACATTCCTACTGCTCATTCAGTCGTATTTTTACATATGGATGATATGCACCCAAATTAAACAAAACATGCAGCCATGATGTCAATTGCCAAGCAAGTTACAAATAGAAACAGTAAAATGGGAGCAGGAGCTGGCCGTTGAGCCCTTCAAAACTGTTGTGCCATTTAATGTGATTTAATATGGCTGATTGTCCAGATTCAATACTGAGTTCCAACTTTCTATCCATGAACCTTGATCCCTTCAGACACAATTGTTCCTGAATATATTCAATGATTTTGTTCCAATTGTTTTCTCCAAATCGAAATCCACCACTCCTCATCTTAGTCTTAAATTACTTACTCATCCTTAGTTTGTGATCCGGCTTTTAAATTCAGCGACTGAAGCAGAAGAACACATAGGTCTCACCATACCTCCCATTTTCAAAATTATCAACACTCAGATAACAACCTTACTTCCTAGTTCTTGCCACCAAAGTGAATAATCTAGCCTATATTCATACCATTTTGCATCTATCATATAGCTGTCCATTCCCTCAGCTATTCCAACCAAATCACAAATTCCCCATCCGATTCATAAATATAGAACATGTTTAGTCCAGTTCCAACACAATCCCTGTGGTTCCCCAGATGCTTAATATTCACAAACTGATCCACTTATTCCTCCTATTTGTTTCTTGTCAGCCATCTATTTCACTACCCATATCAGCACCTCAGCATCAATCCCATGTGCTTTAATTTTGCATGCAATCCTCTTGTCGGATCTTATCAAAAGCTTTCTGAAAGTGTTTTCCTATTTATTAAAACAATTTGATTGCCTTACACAGTGTATCCTAAACAGTGTGATTCACTTACTGTACGGACTCTTGTGTTCAAATATCATGAGTTGATCTTGAGTCCATAAACTAAATTGAATCAAAGACAGGATTTGTTTTACTGAGGCACAGATAACAGTATATGATGTTACTCGGTAGAAGCTTTAACATCATGGCTTCATCTGTCTGGATTTTATAAGGATTTTTGATTTTTAGAGCACCTGGAAAACATCTGAAGTAGTACCTGATTCTGAAGAAGAAGTATTTTGAACAAAATGCAATACAACGACAGTCTGTGTGTTAAGGAGATAATGGAAGCCTGCCATTAACATGGGTCATATAAAGGATTGTCAGGTCTCGCATTTGATCTAGTTTCTGTTCTTATCGGTTTTTAGTATTTGAGTTTGCATTCTTGTTTTATGTTGGTGTCTCACATCTCCTCTTGTTTCAGGTCCCATTTCCTGTCAGGTCATTTACCCTCATGTGATTGTTGGCCCCACCCTGATGTGTTTCACCTGTGTCTCGTTTTCCCCTGTTACGTCTGTATTTAAGCCCTTTGTGGTTTAGTTCTCATTGCCAGTTTGTTGTGTATGCTACTTGGTATCACCTTGTTCCAGCTCTAGAAATATTGTGACTTTGTGAACTCAACCATGGCCTGTTTTTCGACTGCTGTTTTTGCCTGCTCCTAGATTATACTGTTGCTTCTGTGCTTGCTTACCTGTGTATTGACTTGGACCGATTAAACTCTGAATACAGATCTGCCCTGTGTCTGAGCTTGTATTTGTGTCCTCCTCGTTCAGATCTGACAAGGATGTCACTAAGTAATCCGTTTCTAGGTGATTGGGGGGTGAAATTACAATTCAAATATTCAAAGCAGGCTAGGTTGAACCCTCTTTTTCACAATTTTTCATCTATTTAAACGGCCGTCATAAAGATTATTTGTGGCTTCTACTACATTAAAGAAAACCTACAAAATCCAAACATTCAATTTTTCAAACCATATGGTCAGACAATGTAATTTGTGTTATCTTTTATTTCATAACATCTACACAGTCCACAGGATAATTAGCAACATAAATGAAAAGCGATATTTCACAGCAAAGTCACTGGGTTCACTTTGTGATTTATTTGTTAATTTGGTTCCCATTTAAAATTGAAATTTAAATCCAATCTTCATGATTTTAGATAGGAGGCACCTCCCAAATGTGTGGTATAAACACTTCCCAAAGAAAAACTGCAGGTAGTGATTTAGATCTTATTTTGATACTTGGCATGTTATCAGGTCAACATCTTCATGGCTTATAAATCATGCACTGGAAAGCAAAGGATGCGGTTACAGTCACCTCACCTTTCCCGTTGATGCTGTGCAATGCTGACCCCTGCTGGAGTTTACTGGGCTGCTCATGCCTACTTAATTTGAAAGACCCATGGCATCTCTTTCCCCTGAAGCTGAGGTAACATCTCAGGGAAGGTAGAGACTGCTCAGATTCTATCTCCCCACTACCCCACAACCTTACTCAACACTCACATACGCATTTGGAGTTCTGGCCTTTGTTAGTGCTCTTTAACTGTAGGCTACCTGCTGGTTCCTTGCATGGGCTGAGATTATTCAGCATTCCTTCATGCTATTTTCATTGATGTCCTAATTGTGCTTGCAGGAACATTTGAAATTATCTGCATTTTATCAAACTTGATCATCAAATAATCACTGAAAGACTTACAGGAGTGTATAGTGACAGAGATAGTTAAGCTGCTACTTCACAGCATTAGAGATCCAGGTTGAGCCCTGATCTTTCATGTTGTCTGGGTGGAATTTGCACATTCTCCCTGTGACCCCTTGGATTTACTAGGGTGCTCCAGTTTCCTCCCATGTTTCAAAGATGTGCTTGTTGAATGGGTAATTGGTCACTGTAAATCGCCTCAACCATATAGGTGAATGGTGGAATATGGAGAGAATTGACATGAATGTAGGGAGAATAAATATAATAGGACTGTCATAGATGGGTTGTTGGTGGTCAATGTGGATACAGTAGGCTGAAGAGTCTGTTTCTAATCTGCATCCTTGATTTCCTAACTGTGCATCTCCCCACAAATTCTGACATTTTAGGATTGAAATCTGGAACCCTCGATATACATTTGCACAATGCACCAAATTAGACATTTTTCTTTTCATAGTCACAGTCAGACATGATGGATTAAGGCTTTTCATCCTAACTCATCCACGCAGACAAAAATGCCCCAACCAAGCTAGTCCTATTTATCCATTTATGCCCCTGCTGTTCGATACGGGCATACTGGAATAGTCCACCAAGGCTGCCAGGGAGCTGAGATAACGGCCAGGAAAGTCGGCCTCGGAAGTCGGTGAGGGGAACTAATCCAACGGCAGCAGTCACAATGAGGTTGAGGTGCCACAGTTTTGGGGAGACATCGGGGGAGAATTTCAAGTGTGCTCTCATAATTTTATCTGGATTAAAGGAGATCTCAGACCAACAGTTGCCGGAAAATCAGTGGTAGACCTGTAGTGAGAAGGTAAATGTAAATGCTAAAATGATGGAAATATTACCTTCTATCTTATTTACTTCCACTTAGATGTTTCCTTGATAATTTTTTTTTTTGTTTAGCAAAGCAAGTGTGCCAATGAATCATAACTTTACAAAGAAGCTTTGAGAGGGTTCAAAATTTGATTAAACTGAAACAATTGTGATGGCAATGTTTGGTGCAATCTATATTACTAAAATTCTGATCTTGACCACTTCCTGTTGTTCTGTATATTGATTTTAGAAAAAACGCTGCGACTTACAGCTGCGATTTTTGGCTATCTTACTCAGAGTTCCCCTCCGCTGCGCAGGATAAGAGGATTTTTCCCAAGAGTTATTAGTGTTTAAAAAATGCTGAGATTCTCTCTCCTGAAGGCCACATCCCTTCCTGAGGGACTATAAAACCCGGAAGTGTTGAGTGCCTCAGTCTGTCTCTGAAAGATGGGGGGAGCGAGAGGGTCACGTCTCTCAGTCTGAGCTGTGAATAACACTGAACACATGTCCACTAACCTGTGAGTGTGGTTTTACTGACCTTGAGTGCCCTTAATGTGATTGGTTTGAAAAAGCATAGCAAATGGTTGTTGGTGGTTGGTTTGAAATAAAGCACAGCAAATGGTTGGTGGTGGTTGGTTTGAAATGAAGCACAGCAAATGGTTGGTGGTGGTTGGTTTGAAATGAAGCACAGCAAATGGTTGGTGGTTGAAACTGCACTTGAATTTGGTGGCCTTGCACCCTGCTTGAAATGGTAGGAAACTGCATTTGAATTTGATAGCCTTGCACCCCGCTTGAAATGGAATTTCAAGGAATAGCCGTGAGCCAATTGCCAGCCCCCAGCCGTGAGTAAGCTGCCAGCACATCAGGCTTGAGTAACTGAGTTGCCACCTCAAGAATCCATTTGGCCCACAATGTCCATACTAGCCCTCTGGAAACCAGTCGCTTCAGCCCACAACACCTATACTGGCGCGTCAGAAAGCCCCCACCCCCCCTCCCTCGCCCCACTGGCCACCAATATTGGAATTGGTGGAGAAGTGGAATATTGCGTTAGGGGACCAGCCCTCCTGTGTGAACATGGGACCCAACGGGTCCCACTTAGTCTAGTAAGTTATATATTTTCACATGAAGAACATGACGATGCACTTTTTCAATGTTTCCAGTCAGCCGTTGTCGTTTTACTGCCATTGATGAATAGGAGCGAATTATATTGAATCATGTCTCATGCTTTTTATTTTAGTCAACTCTTATGAATTAGGAGAATATTATCTTCTCCTATAAATAAAATAATTTGTGCCCATTGTCTTCTGAATATCAGTGCAATGCATCCCTACTGACGATGAATACAAAAGACTCATAACTGACACAGAGAACTCAACGAAGAGCACTCAGTTATCGTAAAATTCCAGTGTCCATTAAAAAAAAAATTAACTTGTTTCTTCAGGTTCTTCTCTATAATTTGAATAAATGGGAAATACATTCTGCTTGAGTCTATGTGCCTCAATGTTTTGCACAGAAAATTTGTTCGCCCAGGTATAAAGTATGAAGAATTTATATACCGATATGTGGTATTACCATCAGTAACCACAATCTCGATCTTTCTCATTCCAAGCACTGGCACTGCAGAAGACTATGGTTTTCTGCCACTGAATTCCTCATTTTTGGGTCTTCCTTTTCACTCAGACTTTTGCAAAAAGTAAATGTCAATGTCACTTTGCATGAGACAAATGCAACAGTTCTACCTGAGGAAACACATCCTCTGCTTTAAATAATTTAAGACAGCAGCATATGGAGTGTATGACCAGGTACCAAGAAATGATGCAAGAGGGTTAATTACTCATATTAGTGCTCATTCTGTGGAATATGCCCTATCTGAAGCACAAAATTAGGCAATTTACCCAAAGTGTTTTTCACAATGTATAGAAATATTTAAAGTTTTGGCTGCGAACGTTCTCATCTGTACTGCAAGCTGGATGTGGGTTTATACAAAGCAGCTGATGTCCAGCTGTTCCCAGTTATTATCATAAAACAGGTATTACAGTAGTTCTATGCTGCTCTATTTTGGAGTTGGAGGCCAATGTGCAAATACCACTGCATGGCATATTTATTAGAACCGACTAGGGATGAAGTTCAAGGCACATACTCACATACCCTGTTTTAATAAAACAGGGTATGTGAGTACAGTGGTTGTGCCAATTGCCCAGTAGTCCAAATGATACACACAAAAAGCTGGATTAACTCAATGGGACAAGCAGCATTTCTTTCTCCAGATTTGCTGTCTGACCTGCTGAGTTACTCTAGCTTTTTGTGTCCATCTTCGGATTAAACCAGCATCTGCAGTCCCTTCCTATACAGTAATCCAAAGGATGTGGATTTACCTCTCACCATAGCAATTTGAGAATTTAAATTCAATTTTAGAAATCAATAATGCATAGGCACTGGTGAAGGTGAGCATGGACCAGAGAATCTCTGCTCTCCTTACCCAATCTAGATTATATATGACTCCATACCATGTCGGTATAGATGAGCTGGGCCAAAGGGTCTGGTTCCATGCTATATGATTTTATTTCAATGTGGCCAACTGTTCCTTCAAGTTATCTGGCAAACATTCCTAATGTATCAGATTGCATCCTATTGTATCAGATTATCCGAGTACCACTTGAATCAAAGTAGTTCCTAGAAGAAGCCTCTCTTAACCTTCACTCTAGCACATTGTCAAAGCAACTAACATTTATAAAATTTATCAGCCTGCCAGTTGTTACCTGTGCCACCAGATTGAATAAATAAGTCCCCAGGACAGAAACTGTTGCACAGCTAAAATGCAAGAGTATTGGATTCTGGAATCACTTTTCATGCATCTTATTGGAAAGGTTAGTCAAGAATGAAAAGGTGTTGTGTGAAATACACCATAGCATTGTTACCAGTAATTAGGGATGGGTAGTTGAGCTGTTGTCTCTTGCTTCCAAAGACCTGGATTTAATCCAGACCTTGGGTGCTCTCTGTGACTTTTGCACATCCTCTCTCTGACCACGTGGGTATCCTTTGTGTGCTTCATTTTCCACCCACATCCTAAAATGTGTGAGTTGGTAGGTTAATTGTCCATTGTAAATTGTATTTACTTTGTTGATGAGTGGTCAAATCTGTAAGAGAGTTAATGTGAAATGGGAGAAAAAATAAAAATGGTATAAGTATTGGATAATTGATGGTTGGCATGGACATGTTGGGTCAAAGGGCCTCTATCCATGGTTACACAAAAAGCTGGAGAAACTCAGCGGGTGCAGCAGCATCTAAGGAGCGAAGGAGATAGGCGACGTTTCGGGTCGAGACCCTTCTTCAGACTCTATCCATGCTGTACAACTCTAAGCAGCGTAAGATAAATATTAGCATTAATTTTCTGGCAAAAAGTAACGACAGTTACCATTGATGATTTCAAAAAACAGAAGACCAATGTATGGATTGGAAAGGTGGCTGAGAGTTTGATAAATGAATACACATCACATTGATGATCTTCATAGAGTGTAGAGGGTCCTTGTTGACTGCCACACAGACACCCTAACACCATGGAAGATGTAAATATCAAAATACTTTTAACCTTGTTGGTCCCTGGTAAATTATATTCAGAGAATCAGTGAATCATACAAAAATGAAAAAGACCCTTCGGCCAACTGTGTCTCCACTGACCATTAAGTTCCTGTTAATACCAAGACCATTTTCTGACACTTAGCCCATAGTCTTCTAAACCTTGATGAATCATGGACTTTTCTAAATACTTTTCAAATGTTGTGAGAGTCTCCACTTCCACCACGTCCTCAAACAATGTTCCAAACATCCTCTAGGTGAAGCAATTGCCCTCAGATTCCCAGTTTACCTGCTACCTATTGCTTTAAACCTATGCTCTTTGTTTTAGGTGCATCTATGTTTACTGTCCATTTTACCTATGGCTCTCTTAATATTGTAAACCTTCTCAGTCAACTTCTCAGTAAGCCGCCTCAGCTCCCCTTTGCTCCAAGGAAAACAAGCTAGGCCTATCCAGTCTCTTCTCTTAATTGAAAAACTCCATCCCATGTGATATCCAAATGAATCTTCTCTGAAAGAATGTGCAGCCAGCCATCCTTTTGTGCATCATAAAGTGTCCATTCTTCTCCTTCATTTGTTTCCGAATGCTGCATCCACTGTGAACACTATAAATTGGTGAATTTACTTCGGAGTCATGTGAGTGACTATGTGAAGAAGCCCCGACAGGTGCATGCTCGGCATTACGTCGATGCATGTGGCACCGATAGGGTGGAGACCACAGCTCCCACCAGCGGTAAGTTTAACCTGCAGGTAAGTCAGTGTTGAATTTTCTTGCGAGTGTTTTTAAACTCTGTAAGTCTGCAGAGTCAGCTAGAGTGTTCATGTATTTTGAATTTTAAAAAAAACTCTGTAAATCTGGCTCGAAAAACGGAGTCAGCTAGAGTAAAGTATTTTTAAACTGCGGTAATTGAAAGGAACGCGCTGGAACCACAGTTTCCGATTTAGATCGGATCGGGAGATAAGGGCTGTTTTAAAAGCTGGTTCCCGCTATTTAACGCTATTTAGATCGGGTTTGGAGATAACGGCTGCGCTAAATGCCGGCTCCAAATACCCAGAATTTGTAAAATAAAGTCTGCTCTGAGTATATGTTACCAGATGCAGTTTTCTTTATGGAAATGCATATAACCCTGTGTAATACTGAGGTTAATACAAATATTCTGCAAGCAGAATGTGACTGTCAGAATTACAATTTTAAACATATATGGTTTATGCACAAATACAAAACAGTAAAGAAAGTAACTCTCCTCCAAGGGAGGACAAGAATGTGGGGGAGGCTGAAAATGGAGAAAATGCTCCACACTTGACTTAGTCAAGGGTTCTAAGACCCATGTATGTCTTCCTGTAAGGCAAGCTCCAACGGAGTTTACATACGCTGAGTATGGTGCCTATGAAAATGAGATTCTGATTCTCCAGTACCTTGGTTAGGTCTGGATGAGGTCCCTAGAGCAAGATAAAATGCTCCAAAATCTAATCAGTCAAGGGTTCTAAAGACCCATGAGATTCTAAGGCAGGCTCCGAAGGAGTTTCCATACAATGAGTATGGTACCTATAAAGAATGAAAATCTCATTCACCAGTGCCTTGCATAGGTCTGGATGAAGTCTCCCTAGACTCGGGAGTAGCAGGGCAGGATGAAACTGACCCTGAAGCTGGTGTCCCTGCTTATGTGTATACACCAGAGCACAATAGAAATGCTCTGGGTGTTCCCAATGTAGCACCAGGTTTGCTATATCGGTATGGACTGGTGAGGCTATGGATGAACCTGGCGGCCAACATTATTTGGTTTCTCACCTACTCCAAGAAACTGTTATGACTGAAACAGTAAAAAATATATAAATATATATAAAACACCCGTCTATTGTGCCTTGCTCAAGGTGCCAACAGTAATTGGGCACTCATGAGTGTAACGATCAGAGGACAGGAAATGTGTTCCAGCATGTCCTCTAGCTGATATTCAGTTGGCATCACTGCATTTGGGGAAGACATACATGGGTCGATAATGTTCAATACTTTTAAGACATGCTTACGTTACTCTGCAATGCATATTCAAACCCAATTGTATGATGAAAATTACCATTTGGCTAACATTATACCCAAAAAATGCAGGATTATGTGGGCAAGCTATAACCATATTTATGATTGATGAATACGAACCCCTATACTAAGAGAAGAAGATCTTCTGGTTCATTTACGGAAGTACAGAAACGTCATTCCATTACACATGGATTTTCTGGGGAAACAACGTCTGGTTGGTTAGGATTACAATTGTTTTGTAATTCTGCATTAAATCTGATCGGCTTGGTGTTTGAATGTACCAGGAAATCGTCAGGTAGAGATAATATATCCCAGACATAAGTATGGGGGTTGCAGAGTCATTCTGGGACTCACAAACTTAAATTTATAGTTGAGTTTAAGCATTTAAAAAAGTACACTTCAGCACTGTAACGAAGTTGTTATCACAAGGCTGCTATGTGGCTATTTTTAGACTAAAAAAATATGTCAACAAAATAGAGAGGGTACAGAGGAGATTTACTAGAATGTTGCCTGGGTTTCAACAGCTAAGTTACAGAGAGAGGTTGAATAAGTTAGGTCTTTATTCTCTGGAGCGCAGAAGGTTAAGGGGGGACTTGATAGAGATCTTTAAAATGATGAGAGGGATAGACAGAGTTGATGTGGACAAGCTTTTCCCTTTGAGAATAGGGAAGATTCAAACAAGAGGACATGACTTTAGAATTAAGGGACAGAAGTTTAGGGGTAACATGAGGGGGAACTTCTTTACTCAGAGAGTGGTAGCGGTGTGGATTGAGCTTCCAGTGGAAGTGGTGGCGGCAGGTTCGTTGGTATCATTTAAAAATAAATTGGATAGGCATATGGATGAGAAGGGTATGGAGGGTTATGGTATGAGTGCAGGCAGGTGGGACTAAGGGAAAAAAGTTGTTCGGCACGGACTTGAAGGGCCGAGGTGGCCTGTTTCCGTGCTGTAATTGTTATATGGTTATATGGTTATATGCCTTATTATTCAGGTGCTTCAATTAATTGGATGGGTCAGCTGAAGGAATTACCTACTGGGTTAAATTCAGCACTCAGATTGCTCACACAATTATTGAAATCAGCACTGGTGTTAATGAGGGCTCAGAATCACATTGTAATGACTTATCTAGAGGACATGTTAATTGTAAATGGGAGACAGCTGAAGAACTGGGTTCAGCAACCATAAGCCTATTGAAAGGCTAAGGTTCTGTACATCCAAACAACATGCAAGTTACAGGTGTCCTAAACAATTGATTATTTGGGGTTTGTCTTTAATACAGTTGATATGTCAGTAACTTTATCAACAATTAAGGTTGGGGATGTTACAAATGCCTGTATTTGTCTTGGTAAAAAACATTATCCCACCATCCAAGAAGTAGCTACAGTTACTGGTAAAGTGATAGCAGCATTGATGCTGTCGAATTGGGACCTCTGCATGATCAAAGTCTGCAAGGACCAGAGTAAAAAGCATGCAGTTTATTGATTAGGTCCATGTAGTTATCAACTAAAAAGGTTGAGCTGAATTCAATGATGGATTCTCAATATTGCACAAGTTACTAGAAGTAAAAATGTGCTTGTTCAGCAGTCTTCAGTATTATTACAGACTGATGAGAGTGCTCTCGGATGGGGAGCTAAGGACAGTGACACCAGTTGTGGTGGTCGATGGATTGCCCAAGACGATTTAATTCTCCAAATACATGGTATGAATTATTTGGAGGTATTGGGGACGTTTTATGCATTGATAGCTGTTGTCCTGCAATAAAGAACTTACATGTTCAATTACGAGTAGACAATACCACAACTGTGGGAGAGGACAATATTGTGGTAAGACAAAAGATCACGAAAGTTCAATGACAATAAAGAATGAATGTTAAAATTCAAAAAGTTTAAAAAAGATTGTCAGACAGTATGAGTACCAAATGTTGATCTGTTGTGTCTGGATTAAATCTCCAGTGGTCTAAATGTCTCGTGGGAGTCAGACCCAGGAGCATTAGCTGTGGATGCATTCTCGCTACATTGGGGAAGTATAGTCTTTTATGTTTTCCCCATTTTGCCTGATTAGGCAATGTGTCACCAAAATAGAGCAAGTCTCCGCCGCAGGCGTTTGGTGGTTCCAAACTGGTATTGCTTCTCAGCCTTATGGCTAAGATCAAGTGTAGTATCTGTTCTTATCAGTTAATATCTGATACGTCCCTTATCTAGGGACCATTACTACACAGCCATTGTTCCCATTGGTGCTCAGAATGATGATTCAGACATTCATGACTATTCCTAGGTGCAGTAATTGTTGGTACATCCAGTAACAGCAGAAGTCATCCTTTACATGACCGTATAAATTGTTAATCTGCAGGTTCTGATGGAATGTCGGATAGGACCATGGATGTCATAACTACAGCTTGGAGAGATAGCACTAAGAAACAATATATGTTTCATATAAGGAATGGGAAATCTTTTGTATACAGTCAGATATATTTTATCATACTGCCAACATATCAGATGTATTGGAGTTCCTTGCTATGTTGCATCTGAGATAGTACCATTAATGGAGCTTGGAGTGTTTTGTCCTCCTATTTAGGACAATTTCATATTACAATTATCGGGTCTCATCTGTTAATATCCCGATTTATGAGAGGAATTTTAATAAAATCCTACCAAACCCAGATATATAGAAATCTGGGATGTCAGTATAGCTCTCACATTGCTTTGGCAATGGATTCCAATTACATCACTGTCTTTTCAGAAGTTAATATTTAAAGTTGTTATGCTCATACCATTTATATCAGCACAATGAGTACATTACAAATATTGTGGTTAGATTGTATGCAGTTGTCTGTGGAAAAAATAACATTTTATGTCAATGATCTAAGCAAGTAAAGCAAGCCAAGAAAGGCTGGAACCAATGTAATATTTAAGACATACTCTGTCAACTAAACATTGTGTGCGGTTAAGCATCTGAATTAATATATATTGAATTAAGAGTCTCCGAGATTGTGAGACACCGATGTTGATTACCCACAAGAAACATATAAAAAGTGACAGTACAAACTATTGCTAGATGGATAAACAGGTTCTGGATTAACTGGAGTAGACACTCATGTGTTTAAATCTCACTCCACAAGGGCGGTATCAATGTCCGCGGCAAAGGTGCAGGACGTGCCGCTCGACCAAATTCTGGAGACCGCAGGAAGGTCTAAAGAAGAAACGTTGCTAGATTTATGATAAACCTGTTGTTACAGTGCCAGGGTTGCACATGCTGTGTTGGGGTCTGTTCAAAATTGTTTGCTTTGTTGCATATCATTTGTTGTTATTTCCCCTGGGATAGAGGGGTTATTACTTTTATTTTTATTATTATTAAAATATTTATTGCATAATTTCAAGCAATATATATTATTTACTCACTACTGTGTAAACTGAAGCAGTGTGTCGTATGGAATGATCTACGGCATGAAAATCACAGAGCTTTAAAATCTTCACATAGTCACTCGCGTTACTCTGAAGTAAAATAGTAAGATTAAACGAGAACTTACCTGTTCGAAGTTTGATCTTTATTTTATGAGGAGTTACGATGAGGGATTACGTGCCCTCCGCTCCCAACCCTCATAATATAAATGATCATCTGGTAGTTCTAATCTATGTGAGCCTTCCTATCTTACTCCAGCTATTGGTTCTGTGTTTTTCACGCCGCTGCTTTGAAGTATGCCAAGCATGCGCCTGGCGGGGCTTCTTCACGTAATCCCTCATCCTAACTCCTCATAAAATAAAGATCAAACTTCGAACAGGTAAGTTCTCGTTTAATCTTTCTATTATCCACTGCTGCCTCAGGAACACTGTTGCTCTTCGAAGATTCTAGCAGAGAGGAAAGCTTCTTTATAGTCACTGTAAGCAATAAATTGTCCACTTCCTCATCTATTAAATGGAGATAAGGGGCAGTTCATCTCTGCTACTGGCCCAAAGCTTGTATTCTGTGATTCCACATTGCATTTCTCTTCTTTTGACTTTGTCCACCAGATGTATCTAAACCCCTTTCCCTGATAATAACATGGGTTGTAAATTGGAGTATTTTAAGCTTTTCTGTCCTCTGTTCACAGTAAATTATTCTTAAGTACTTGCTTCCTTTTGCATTACAGTTATAGCTGTTTAACGATTGCATGCTTTGGGCTAGTTGTCTTGATCATTCATTATGATTTCTATCCAAGGCCTGAGCTGTGCAAAGAAAACATATACTTTTTTTAAAAATTAGCTGTACTGCCAAACACAATTCCCCATTCCAGCCACGTTAGCGCACAGATATACTTAGCAATCCTGGGGTTATTTTTCTTGGGAACATGAAACCATCCGAATGCTGTGTCACAATATTCAGGAGGACAACATTCCACACATAATGCACTAGATGAAAGAATTGTGTCCATATATGACCTTGAGGGCTAAGAATTATAGGTATCAATATTAGCCAGCAAATACTTATTACGCTGTCAGTTGGTCCAGACGCTGTGTAAATTTTGTGAACTAAAATGAAAACAGAACCAGGAAGGTCATATGAATGTGTTAGCATTTACAGATTAAAAATACTAATGCGCAGTAAAAGGATTTTAAAAAAATCATTTCCAGTATTTGAACAATAATTATTCTATTTTAATTTCTGGTCAAATTCAAAACAAAAATAATCAAGTGTTGAAGTGTATAATACTATTTTCTAGATATAATACTATTTTTTTTAATATAATACCTGCTATATTCATGATACTCCTCCATTTATTTTCCTTTCATCAATGACCTTGGATGGCTATGGTGTGTTTGCTATGCTGTTACCTTACAATTATTCATTTCAGCCCTCTAGGGAGAACAACATAACTCACCAATCGAATTGGAATAAAGATGATAATTATATATATATCAGATGTAATAATGCTCAATAATATTTAATTATTTCCTAATTCTGAACATACGAATTATATTGTTGGGCCAACAGCCATAAATAAGCAACTGGACTATATTCCCACAGGATTAAGAATCAATAGAAAGAAACCCAAAGGTGGCAAAAAAAAGGGTTATGAATTGATAAAGCTGTTTCACAGCATTCAGTTTATTTCCCCTTTGAATAGACCACAGATCCAGAATCTGTCATATCTAATTATTCAACCTAAACAGTTTACCCACAACAGCTTTTGTTGCAGAATCATTGCTTAAATCCCATGAAAACTGCCTGAATCAGATTGCTTTTCAGCCAGTGGTGATGGGATACCCTATTTAACCATTTCAGATCATGCAGCAAGAGTGCTCTCAGATTTGTGTTGGGGAGGGCATTCCACTGCAGTCCAAGCTAAATGATCATAGAAGAAACAAAGCGGACCAAAGCTAGTAGATGGTGGTGGGCAAATAAGCAAGCATGAGGAGGAAATGTGATTCAATGAACAGCCTCATCCCAGGATGCCTGTGCAAGTACAAAGTTGAAAGACTCAAAAATATTTCAGGAAATCTATATGGATAATCTATTATGGCCTCATGTATGGAAACCAATCTTCAGCCTATTCAGATCGAGAAACTACTGAAACAACAAAATCTGTGGACAAAAACAATATTTAATCTAGCATTCCGTAGAAAATAATTTCCATTTAAGAGTGAGGGTTTAATGCAAAATGTGTTCAAACTTACATTCCAGCAAATAAATGGATTGGGATTTCAATAGTGGTGAACCCCAAGAAATTGTGAAGAATTAGTGCTATTTCCCAGATTGAATTTCCAAATATTTTTTAAATCAATAGATATCAGAAGCAATGCAGTTACCAAAATGGCCATGTCTGGCACAATATGATAGGTTACTCCACCCAAAATGCATTTAATCCAAAAATGTAATTTAAAAGTCAATTTAAAATTACCATTTGTATTTTCTACATATCGTTGCCCCAACACATTGAAGATGACCAAGTCCATTGGATTTTCAAGGGAAAATCTGTTGCTGTTTATTTTAAGGGCCTGTCCCACTTGCGTGATTTTTTTCAGCGACTGTTGGCACCCGTCATAGTTGCAGCAGGTCGCCGAAAATTTTGCGTGGTAACATCTGTTTGGTCGTGAGTTAGTCACCCAAAGATTTGTACCTTTTTCTGGTCGCCGCTGGATTTTCAACATTTCCAAATTTTTTTAGCAACCTGCTGCGACTATGATGGGTGCCAGCAGTCACCGAAAAAATTGCGTAAGTGGGACAGGCCCTCAAGTCTGCACCTGAATTCTTAGTATATTCTTTCCAACCAAGAAAAGAGAAACTTTTAAACTATATCTGTGTTTTGTGTCAATTGAAGTTATTTTTCCTCTTGACCCAGAACGTATAAACCATATGGATTGTAGACTATGACATGAAATTACTAGACAAAGGAGTGGATACTCTTTTTTATAATTCATAATGAAACACTGTTTTTCATTTACCTAGCTTTCACTTAACTTCCAATGTCTGATTTTTTCCATTAGTCTATTTCTTCTACTTGGCCTAATGCAATTTAATATATTCTAATCATTTAAATGACTGAGTGAATGGTCAAGTTAATGTGCACGCAAGGATCAACCAAAACCCACCTCATTATTAATTGAAAAAGATGAGCAAAAAAGAATAATGTTGACACAACTGAATAAGATGTTACTCCTTTTGGGATTGTGGAGTAACTTTCCACAGAAAGAACACAAATAATTATATTTAGTAATGAGGTTTCAGAGCAAAGTATGAGGCATATCCTACTATTAAAACTAATTAATCTGAATTTCAGAAATGGCATGGAATTAGCTGGCCTCATGAAATGTTGAAAATGGGTGAGTTTAGTATTACTTCTTGGGAATGAACTTCCAGGCCTTTGATAAAGCATTGTTGAAGAGTGGTTGAAGCGCAAAGTATGGCCTTGCAGTTTTATATCTCCTGGCAGGTTAGAGTGAACAAAGTAGCCAGCAGTTATTTTTATGTTCAAGCCAGATATTCAATTGATAAGGGGAGGTTCAGAAAATTCATAATAATTAAACAAACCTGTGCTTCATTGAATGTATTACAGTAGCCCAGGCATAGATGATGCTTTGTATGTTTACTTCCTGTTAGTGAAATAAGTCAATTTAACAGTTCATAATCAGCATTATGTCGACAGACATCATCTGAAAGACTGGAGAGATGCATGAAATTATACAAAAAAAGGTGTGTGAAGAGGCAAATTTAAAAACATTTTTTTAATTTACTCAGCGTCAAGCCATGTTGTTCGCTTGACTAACCATTTTAATTTATTAAAAAATGGATGTTCTTCCAATATTATGCTAGATGTCAACTATGACAATCCAGCTGGGAACTCCTAATGTAGAACAGTTCCACAATTACTGAATGTGCCTGCTTTGTACGAGTTGGATGTGGGTCAGTCATAAAAGAGAATGTCATAATATCCTGGAAAATATCAAGACCATGCAGCTTGGAAGCTGGAAAACAAAGCCAATTCTAACCACCATTGTTATATCCCTAAATTCCACTATCGTATTGGCATGTGTTAGACATTATAAGTAGGATCCTAAACTTACACTAGAATGCCAGTCTTGCAAACAGTGATCTACCCATGAGAATATTGAAGAAAGATTGCAATACTAATATATTTTAAACTATTGTAAGTCATCAAGACCCATGGAATAATTTGGAGGGTAGAGTCAACAAAGATTTATGAAATAATATCTTGTTTGATTAAACAATTGAAAAGTATTGAGGTCTTGGAGGATGTATCTCATAGAGTTGATGAGGAGGGAATCAATGGACCAGATGTGTTTGGATTTTCAGAAGGTTTTCAATGCAAGAGGTTGCAAAACAAGCTATTGAAATTTAGTGTAATATTTTAGTTTATAGTTTAACAAATATAAAATAAAGTGTAATAACAAATATACGATCTTCTTAGATTGGCAAGGTAGGACAAGTGTAGACTGTCCCAAGGTTAGCAGAGAGTTCCATTCCCGAGAAATGTTCACAAACATAATTCTCTGTAAGTCAGAAATGAACAAAAACAGTATACCGGAGAGGATCACAAAATCAGCTGTGATTGAGGCAGGCATGGGAAGAGCAGCATCTCTGACTCGGCAAGTGAGTCCGTTCAGTGCTCCCAGCTCTGCTTGAGTCAACTCTGCTCACAGGTTTTGCAGCTGGTTCATACATATGGGTGTCCATAACTCATATGTAATGTGGGTAGGACTTTGACGATGCCGCAAAGATTCATAATTTGAACAAGGTGGCTGAGGTAATCAAAAGTAACTTACTCAATTTGTTGTAGGAAGGAACTGCAGATGCTGGTTTAAACTGAAGACACAAAATGCTGGAGTAACACGGTGGAATAGGCAGCATATCTGGATGGGTGACGTTCAATTTGTTGTTGATACAAAACCAAGTGTTAACGTTGGGGAGTGAAGAAAAGAGCCTTCAAGATTCAGATTCAGTTTCAGATTCAAACTTTATTGTCATTGTGCAGTGTACAAGTACAGAGAAAACAAAATGCAGTTAACATCTCACCCAGAAGTGCGAACACAGAATAATGGAACAGTAAAATGTATGCAAGAGCGGAAATCGCTATCAAACATAGAGGGGACGGGAAACACAATTTTTTGGTGGGCACACGCGCATGCGCACCATCACCCACACATGCACGAGGCTTCGGAGGCTCAATCCAGCGCTAAATGCAGCTCAACTCTGCCAGTCTCGCCGGGTTAACTACAGCCCTGTCTGGACAGACGGGATACCAGCGCTGCTTCTCCGTGCTGCCCATATTTCCCGCAAGCCCAGGCAGGTTCACTTAGCGGGACAGGCATAGTGAGCTGGGTTTAGCGCTGGCTGTGGGCCTGGAGCGTCGCACCCGTCTGGTCCCGGCCTCTCTGGCCACCCATGGGGGGGGGGGGGGGGGGGCACTCGGGTGGCGACGGGACAGCGCCAGAGACCCCGCCGGGATCGATCCTGGCTGTGGATGAGGCGCAGGTCTGTGCCACGTCTCCCTCCTCCAATCACCGCACTCTATCCTCAGTCCCAACCCCCCCCTCTCCTCCCTCCTCCAGTCATCGAGCTGAATCATCATGTTGCGCCCCCATTGCCTGCTGACCGACATCTCTCTCGTCCAATCGGCACCCTTGATCAGCAGTCCCAACTCCACTGTGTCGCGAAAAGTGGAGATTTAAAATCTGGATCACAAAAATTTGGGAGGATGTCCCCACCTCTCAAAACATGGAGGGGACGTGTCCCCTCTGGCCCCCCCCCTGGGTTTTCCGCCCCTGAATATATGTGTTTATACAGTAGCCGTAGTGCACGTTTCGGGAGGGGTGAGGTGGGAGATTAGTCACTTCGGGAAGGAGTGTCCAGTGGGGGGGGGGGGGGGGGGGAAGGGGGTGTGTGATTGGATGCGTTGGCCAGTTTTCACCACCCTCTGCAGTGCTTTCCGGTCGGAGACAGAGCAGTTGCCATACCATACTGTGATACAGTTGGTAAGGATGCTCTCGATGGTGCAGCGGTAGAAGTTCACCACAATCTGAGGAGACAGATGGACCTTCTTTAGTCCCCTCGGGAAGAAGAGACGCTGGTGAGCCTTCTTGACCAGTGTAGAGGTATTGTGGGTCCAAAAGAGGTCATCAGAGATGTTGACCCCCAGAAACCTGAAGCTGAAAACACGCTCCACCTCCATCCTGTTAATATGGTTGAGGGTGTGCGTGCCACCCGTAGACCTTCTGTAGTACACAATGAGCTCCTTGGTCTTCTTGGTGTTAAGGGCCAGGTTGTTGTCAGTGCACCATGCTGCTAGGAGCTGGACCTCCTCCCTATAGGCCGACTCATCGTTGTCGCTGATGAGGCCTATCATCGTTGTATCATCTGCATATTTGATGATGGTGTTAGTACCATGTACAGGTGTGCAGTCGTAGGTGAAGAGGGAGTAGAGGAGGGGGCTCAGCGCACCGCCCTGTGGAACACCAGTGTTCAGCGTGAGGGTTGAAGAGGTGTGGTTGTCTAACCTAACAGACTGGAGTCTGTTGGTTAGAAAGTCTAGTATCCAGTTGCAGAGTTAGGGGTCGATGCCCAGGTCGATGAGTTTCGTGTGCAGTTTGGAGGGGATAATGGTGTTAAATGCTGAGCTAAAGTCGATGAACAGCATTCTCACATGGGTGTCCCTTTATTTGAGGTGATAGAGGGCGGAGTGGAGTGCCGTTGAGATGGCATCCTCCGTACTCCTGTTCTTCCGGTAGGCAAACTGATAGGGGTCCAGTGTGGGAGGTAGGCAGCCTTTGAGGTGTGCCAGGACCAGCCTCTCGAAGCACTTGGTGATGATGGGAGTAAGTACAACTGGGCGGAAGTCGTTGAGGCTCGCCGCAGTGGAGTGTTTTGGCACCGGCACGATGGAGGTGGTTTTAAGGCACGTGGGGATAACTGCTTGGGCAAGTGACAGATTGAAGATTTCAGTCCAGACGTCTGTCAGCTGCGCAGCACAGGCCCTGAGGACGCGCCCGGGGATGACATCAGGGCCAGCAGCCTTACGTGCATTAATCCTACTTAGTGCTAGATACACATCGATGGGGGTGAGTGTGAGGGGCTGGTGATCAGCAGGGAGCACAGCCTTGATGGCCATCTGTTGATTGTCCTTGTCAAAGCAGCCATAAAAGTGGTTAAGCTCCTCAAGGAAGGAGGCAACACTGGATGTGGGGGTGGTGTTGGTGGATTTATAGTCCGTCATGGCCTGGATGCCTTGCCACACGCATCGGGGCTCAGAGGTGTTCTTGAAGTGCTCCTCAATCCTTAGCTTGTAGCTGTGCTTGGCCTTCTTGATGCCCTTCTTCAGGTTAGCCCTGGATGAACTGTAGACCCGAGCATCGCCTGACCTGAAAGCAGCGTCACTTGCCTTCAGCAGTAGCCTGACCTCTCTGTTCATCCATGGCTTCTGATTCGAGAATGTGGTAATCCGTTTGAGGGAGGTGACGCTGTTAATGGTGGAGTTGATAAAGTCCAAAACGGAGGAGGTATAAGAGTCAATGTCTGTGTGGGAGTCAAGGGTGGCCTGAGCTGCAAACACATTCCAGTCAGTGTTTCCAAAATGCTGCTGAAGTGTGGAGTCGCTCCCTCTGACCAAACTTTAACAGTCCTCACTGTGGATGTATGAATTAGTTAAAGTCAAAAGTCAAAAGTCAAAGTCAAAAGAGGTTTTTCAGGACAATGAAATTCTTTCTTTGCATAGCACAAAAAGAACATAGTAGGCATTGACTACAATTATATACGTAAATACACACATGAATGAATAAATTGATAAAATGCAAATAACAGATGGAGGGGTATTAATGTTCATAGTTTTGTCCAAGCCAAGTTTAATAGCCTGATGGCTGTCGGGAAGTAGCTATTCCTGAACCGGGTCATTGCAGTCCTCGGGCTCCTGTACCTTCTACCCAAAGGTAGCAGGGAGATGAGTGTGTGGCCAGGGTGGTGTGGGTCCTTGATGATGCGGCCAGCCTTTTTGAGGCATGGAAAAGTGATTGTGATTAATTGATTGTGTTGGTAGCATGGCAGACAGATTATAGATAGAAAAATATGAGATTATTCACTTTGGTAGAAGGTGCTGAATTTGTTTTTAAGATAGTGAGAGATTGCGAGATAGTGATGTTCAAATAAACTAGAGCATTCTTGCAGATTAAGCGTTAAGAATACTTAATTTACGTAGGAAAGTTAAAAAGCAAGTTCAATGTGCACAGTTTTAGCATTTTGGCCTTTTTTTACAAATTATTTGTATGCAGCAGTAAGGATGTCTTTGCAATGTAATATATTGGGCATTGCTCAGACCATAATTGTATTTGTGTGTACAATTTTGGTATCCTTACCCAAGGAAGGATGTACGGTATAGAAGGAGCGCAGAGAAGATTCATTGAATAGGTCCTTGGAAGGGTGAATCTGTCGTATGCAGAGGTTGAGTAAGGCTTTTACTCCACTCCCAATCTTCCACAGGAGTGAATCAAATATCATTAGAGATACAGTACAAATTGTTGTTTTACTGTAATTTATCATTATATGAGTGATGTCACCATTAGTTTTTTTTGCTGCTTTGATTTTAAAACGTGCTCTTCACTTAAACTTAAAATGAAATTTGAAATTGTGATGCTTTATTGCTTAATGCAGTTAGGAGAGATCTTATAAAAGCAAAGTATAGCCCCAAGTGTGAAAATGATATACAATATCAATAGCATTTTTCAGTGTAGTGCTATTGAAAGCTTATCTAGATACCAGCACTATTGCAAATCCCCTCAAAGGCATAGAGTTGAAAGAAACCCAAAAGAATTATCTAAAATCAAAGCGAGCAGGACAGTAAATATTCAGAAATATAACTAAATCTTTCCATAAGGCCATAAGAGAATCTTAATGTAATAACTATTTGACACTAAATCACAGTTCTCTCCACGCATTTGTTCTGTGTGAGGAAAGGTGACACTGTGTCTTTAATTATTTATCCTTTGAGTGCTGTGTAAGGTTACTAAAAGGCCATTTTATCATGCCTGCTGCATTTAGTTGTTGATGTTGCTGTTACTGTTACTTCCACTGAGCTCTTCTGCCTTCTTATCTCATTTTAATTTCGTAACGGTGCAATATTAATGACTTCTACATGACTCCAAAGCTCTTATAAATCATGGCCTTTTCACCATCTCAAACAGGTTAGACTCAGACTATCTACTTAAGCTATTTTCAATGTTAACAAAATCTGACAAAAAGAGAAAAGCGGAGAGGTAGGTTTTTTCTGGACACACGTGGTGCGATATTTCATAAGACAAAACTCAAGGCTTTGAAAACTAAAGCATAGAAATTGGTTCATGCTGCCCTACAAAATGGATACAGAGGATAAGTTGGGCCATGTCTACTGGAAACACTAATTTAGTTTAGTTAGTGAAACAGCATGGAAAAAACCTTGCGGCCCACTGAGTCCACATTGACCTGCAATCAACATACACTAGTTCTATACTACACACTAGGAACAATTTACAGAAGCCAATTAACTTACAACCATGAACGTCTTTGGAACCAGAGCACCCAGAGAAAACCTACGCAGTCACAGGGAAAACGTGCAAACACAATGCAGACAGCACCCGAGGTCAGGATCGAACCCAGTTCTCTGGCATTGTAAGGCAGCAACTCTACCACTGTGCCACAGTATCGTCCCAACATTGTTCAAGAGTCCTAACCAACAAAAATGATCTCGATTGCAGGCAACAGTTCATGGGCAGAGAGCCTGGGGTATATGTTGCAACTGAGCAGGCAATTTAGTTCAAACCCAATACCCCTTGCTTTCCCTCTCTATCCTCCTTCCCAGTTCTCCCATCAGTCTTACAGTCTCTGACTACATTCTATCTTTGTCCCGCCCACTTACCCTAACATCAGTCTGAAGAAGGGTCCTGACCTGAAACGCCACCCATTCCTTCTCTCCAGAGATGCTGCCTGTCCCGCTGATTATTTCAGCATTTTGTGTCTAAGGTAATTTAGTTTAATTTAGAGACACAGTGCGGAAACAGGCCTTTCGGCCCACTGGGTCCGTGCCAACCAGTGATCCCCACATATTATCACTATCCTACAATTGGAGCTGATGAGAGAGTTAACAGTTTAGAGGGTTCATAAGGTGGGAACTGGAAGTGTAAGGGAGTCAGATGGTGGAAGGGATGCTGGAAATGGTTTAGTTTAGTTTATTCTAGTTTAGTTTAGAGATACAGTGCGGAAACAGGCTCTTTGGCCCATCGAGAACTCGCCGCCCAGCAATCCCAGCAAATTAACACTATCCTACACATGCAAGGGACAATCTACACTTATACTGAGCCAATTGACCTACAAACCTGTACATCTTTGGAGTGTGGAAGGAAACGAAAGATTTCAGAGAAAACCCACGTGGTTACGGGGAGAACGTACAAACTACGAAACACAGCACCCGTAGTCGAAATCGAACATGGGTCTCTGGCGCTACAAGCGCTGTAAAGCAGCAACTCTACCGCTATGCCATTATGCCACCATTTGGTGATCTGTTTGCATACGGGACAGAAGAGATTCAAAACATCCCAGGACCATATTTATTTTGAAGCTAAGGTTTCTGATAGGAATATGCCATGGTTTCTTTATAGACCACCAGTTAGGCCATATAAAGATATATCTGAACATACCTGCTCCAAACTCGGCAAAACTCGATCCAAAAGGGACATCGAGTAAGAATGAGACCTAAACTTTTTTTATGCATGTAAAATGACCTTCATCATGTTTGTAGGCCAGATGCCATAAAAAATTAACACAGTATAAATCATTGGTTCCAAGTCCTCTGAATAATTTGATATAAAAACATGTTACCTCATTTAGCTATATGAGACTGTTATAAATCTAGGGAGGAGAAAGAGCGATTTATGTTTCAATGCTCTAAACTATGAGACTCAAATGCCTTAAAATCAGATTCACATCCAGTTCCAGTCAGAATCCGTAAAAGAAATATCAATAAACCTTACTTCCTGCACCTTTTTGTGACATTATCCACAGCTGTTATTTTTTACAAAGACAGGTATATGACTGGTTGATATAGATTTAATCACACATAAGGAAATAAAGACTTCTGCAACATCAATTGTCAAGTAATGCATGATATAATAGTTATGTTTAGTAGACTGGCCATGAGAACTGCAGGGAGTTGAACAGTGTGAAAAGATTTAATTGAAAACCGAGCTGAACTTTTATTGCTGGTAATAGCAATTACAACAAAATACAGTTGACCAGTAAATGCCATCCACACCCATTCAATTTTATCAGCTATTTCAGCTGCACTCTCAATGCTTCCCTTCATGGTTTTATGCAACTGCATTCAGGATTACATGATCAAAATTATGCCCTGTCCGAAAATCATATTGATTTTTCTTTTGCTCAGTGCAAATCTTTATTTTTAAAGTAAGAGTAAATCTCATTGAAAGTTAATTTGAAATAATATGGGCTGTATTTCTTATACCTTGTTGGGCTAGTCAATACCTCATTTATTGTGCTGGTATATGACTGCTTCTTCATTAATGAGGTTTTCTAGAAAATATCATCTTTTGTAAGATGCCATTTAACAAAACCTAGCTGCTGCTTTCCATTCTGTTATATTCATAACTGATTAATGCTGGTGATCTATTAAAAACTAGGGTAGCAGGAAAGTCTGTGCTGTTGCTATTGGGTGCTGCCAAATTAGTTGGCAACTGGTCCCCTCTTACATATTTATGTAGTTAGCAGTACCTTACCAAAATCTATGTATTAGGATGGTTGCCATCCAAAAGCAACTTCTCACTTGATCCTTCCATCAAATTGAGAGAAGAGTGTTTTGTATATATACATTTTCCGGATCTGGGTATTGTTGGCAAAATCAGCATTTATTGCCCAAATCTCATGCTCCGAAGAAGCTGATGGTCAGGTATATTTTTTAAATTACTTTAATCCTTCTGGTGGAATTCCCCTAGTGTGGTTATGCGGGAGTGGGCTAGCAGGAGAACCTAAAAGTGTGGTGGGCTAGCAGGAGAACCTAAAAGTGATGGTGTTCCCATGTGGTTGCTCCTTTTCTGCTTCTTGGTGGTAGAGGGGAACAGGTGTCCTCAAATGGTATAAGCAAGTAATTGCTGTGCATTTTGTAGATAAGACCATAAGTCACAGCAGCAGAATTATGCCATTAGCAATTAGAATCTGATCAACCATTTGATCATGGCAGATCTATTTTTCCCTACCAGCCCTTCATAAGGTCAGAGGGTCATAAGTGATAGGAGCAGAATTAGGCCTTTCGGCCCATCAAGTCTACTCCATCGTTAAATCATGGCTGATCCATCATTCCCTCATAACCCCATTCTCCATCATTCATGTTAAATTCTATTGTGTATTGTGTTCTTTTTATTCGTATGGCTGTATGGTAATTCAAAATCTCACTGTACCAATTGGTGCATGGGATAATAAATGTCTCTTGAACTCTTGTACTCTTGAACTCCTGCCTTTTCACCATAACCCATGACACTTGGACTAATCAATAATCTATCTATCTCTGCCTTAAAAATATCCACTGACTTGGTCTCCACAGCCTTCTGTGGCAAAGAATTCCACAGATTCACCACCCTCTGACTAAAAAAGTCCTTGGGGGCACCCCAAACTTAAATGATCCCTCAGTCCCATTTCTATTGACTGAATATTTATTCCCTGATCCCAAAGGAATCCCCAGTTGTTTTCACATACAGAAGGAAATTTAGTAAATAGTCTCAGAAGAATCCCATATTCCCTGATGCTAAAGGAATCCTCCTCAAATAATTGACTGGCTTAGAACATCTCATCTTACCAACAGATAAGGGCTTCTCAAACAACCACTGAGCTGCTGTTTCTCACTGTTAAAACCAGGCAAAGCCCATTAGCCAGCTAATGAACCTGTATATACAATCAGTAGAACAGCAGAATTTTTGTTTAATCAAGGGCTTGTTATTAAGATAAGCAAGTGACCCAGCATAATCCCAAATTCCAATGATCTTCCGAACATCATTCACACCACTGTAAAAAACTAGACCTCAGTGATCCATTCCCAAGATTATTATGCCAGGACACACTGCAAAATTATGTTTTTATTCTGTTCCATATGTTATTGTATTGTCTACTGCTCATATATGTACAGTATTTTTCAAAAATGTAAACATTGCTTCATTTATTTCTATAAACCATTCTTGAACTGAAAAAGTCAAACTTTCACCAGTATATGGTTCAAAGGTTTCAAGGACTTTTATTGTCACATATACTAATTAAGGTACAATGATAGGTGAATTACCATACAGCCATACGAAAAAAAAACCAACAAGACACAGAAATACATGTTAACATAATTAACCATCACAGTGGATTCCCCACATTCTTCACTGTGACGGAAGGCAAAAAAGTCCAATCTTCTCCCTCTTTATTTCTCCCGTGGTCGGGCAGTTGAACCATCCATTAAGGTGAACAAAGCTCCTGCAGCCGGCGGTCAAATCTCCTGCATTGGGGTGATCGAAACTTTCGCATCGGCACGGTCGAAACACCCGCGGCTTGGATGTTGGTCTCTGACCGGAGACCGCAGGCTCCGTGATGTTATGTCCATGAGCACCCATGGTTGGAGCTCCAAGGTTGATTCCTGGCAAAGGGATCGCAGGCTCCATGATGCTAAAGTCCCGTAGGCACTCGTTGTGGAGCTCTCAAAAGTCGGTCTCCAGCAAAGGCCACCAACTCCTCGAGGCTAGGTAGCAGCGTGGGCAGAGATACGACACAGTAAAAAATTGCATCTCCGTCAAGGTAGAGATTAGGAAAAGTTTCCCCCAACCCCCACATAAAACAAGCTAAAGAACATACACTTCACACATACTATTTAAACACAAAGAAGGGAAGGACAGACAGACTGTTAGCGAGGCAGCCATTGCTGGTGCCACCTGGTGGTTCCAGACAATCAAGGTAAATATTACTAACAAATTAATAACCTTTCCTTTCTCAGTTGAAGTATTAATCCTTTAAAGAATTCATTATCCAATATTGAGGCAGGTCAGTGTTTTCATAATCATTAACACATGCAACTATTTCATTTCACACCGATCAATATTTTTAATTGAATCATCCAAGTGTCATATATAATATTTGGAAAGTGTTTACTCACATATACATGTGCAAAATTGTATTGACTCACAAAGTGCATGAAGCCTTTGTAGCTTCTGATTTCATGGTGTCTGGGCAATAATTGCATTAATGCATATGCTGTAGGTTTATTCAACATGAAGGTGCTTCCACCAGAAGTAATGGCACTATCTATCAGAGGGTATGGAGAGAAGGCAAGTACGGGATACTGAGTTGAATGATCAGCCATGATCATATTGAATGGTGGTGCAGGCTCGACGGGCCGAATGGCCTACTCCTGCACCTAATTTCTATGTTTCTATGGATACAGACATCTTAATTTGTCTTTTTGATTACATATACTACAAAATGTAAAGGCAGACGAACAGGATAACGATGTGGCCTTTCATGGCTATCTATTATTGCCTAGATTACTTACTTTTTAAAAACAAAGTAAGGATTTTTGTCATTACTTTTAAAAACAAAGCTGATAATTTTGGTAGCACAGTGGGGTACTTATTTTGCAAAATGGCAGCAGATTTATGGATTTATTGCACAAGAAATACATTTCTCATTAATTCAACAACTTTTTTTTAAGTCGTGAACTGAGGCGAAGTATACTGAGAGGAGGTATGCTGCAATGAAAGCATCTAAAAGCACAAAATCTAAGCATCTTATTGCCAAATAACATCCTCTGTCAGGTGGGACTCTCTAATCGGATTGTATTCCTTTATCTCATTGGTGCCTATATAAGAAAACTGTGTCTAAACAGTATTACTCATCACCTTGACAAATTGTCTCTGAAATGCAGGGTTTTACTGTGCTATTATTTCTAACTTGCAAACAAGTTCTCCAATTCATGTTTATTAATGATTGTGGAAAACTAAGATAAAAAATGTCTCATATGTGGCTAATATCCAATGATTCTTGTACTTTTTTTTTACTGCCACCTTCTTTGCTAAAATAAATTTTAGACAATGACACAAAAAGTAGGATTAATACCAGCTAAACTTATTCTTAATAAATAACTTATTTAATTATGTATTATTATGGGTTATTCAAAATGGAAACATATCCTTTTGCTGCAGCTAGAATAGATATTTCATCCCCACTGGCATTTTAAATAAGTGAACAGTTACAGATCCATGTTATGCTAGAAGAATAACTACAAATGATCTGGAAACAATCTGAAAAAGGTAAGGCTGTTCTATAGCACACATTAAATTTGACATCACTGGCATTAATGTTCATCCCTAACTTTCCTCAGTAAGGTGATAATGAAGCATTTTAGGATAGTATAATTGCACAGTTAGTACAGCTGCTGCCTTACCATGGCAAAAAAGGGTTAATTCATGGCCTTGGAGTCTGTGTGGTGTGTGCATGCTTTCCTTATGACCATGTGGGTTTACTTCAGGTGTTCCAGTTTCCTCTCATATCCCAAAGGCTTGCAGGTTGGTAGGTTAATTGTCATCTGTAAATTTACTTAGGTAAGTAGATGAGTGACAGAATCTAGGGAGGGTTGATGAGAATTTGGGGAGAATAAAAAAATCTGATTGTTAAAATGGAAGAAAATGGGTGGTTTATGATTGGTGGAGACTAGGTAGACCGAAGGATCTATTTCCATACTATATCTCTCTATGACAATAGAACTTTTGATGACTCATTTTCTGGAATATTTACAGTCCAGGTGGTCTAAATTCAAGAAATAGTCCCAGCCTTCCTAACTGCTCTCTGTAGCTCAGGACCACAAGTCCTAGCAACACCCTTATAAATCGTCCATGCACTCTTGCCAGCTTCATGGCATCTTTCCCATTCCAGTTTGTTATATGAATTAGTAGGAAATTTGCAGGAAGAGGCATTTCCATCGGTATGTTGTCTGCTTCTCAGTAACTGGTAGAACTGGTAACTCACACGGTTGGCAAGTTAATCAATGCAGCCTTGAATTGCAACCACAGTAGTGCATAATTCAATTATTTTTTCATGATTATAATGTTCCTGGTTTATTAGCTTGTGATCACGCTTAAACATTTTTTTGGCCATGGCTACCAGAAGCAATTTGGATACATTTGATTTTGGATTATGGTGTAAAATTGATGAAATTTAACATCTGGAAGGCAGATTAATGGACAGCTGAATCGTTATTGCTGATTTTATAATCCAAGCAAAATCAAAATTACCTTCAATGGTCTTTTTTTTGGAGCCCAATATTGAAATGTCAGAAGAAAAGCGATGATTCTCCACAAAATCACAAATGGTCTGTTTCCCGTACCACCAATAGCAAGTCAATCCAATATGGAGGAACATCTTAACTTTGCATGGTCCTAGCCAGTGATGTGCACTCATGGTCTAATTTACCTATGACTCTATGATTTTACCAGGTGACTGGGAAAAAAAAATCCAATTCTATTTCCTTTTTTTGTAGAATATTTAATATTAAACAATTTATATTTAAAACAAATGTAAAGGCACGTTCCACCCAACAGCTTCTCAACTCAAAAATACAATATTATGTGGTATAATCCTTCTCCAACAAAACACAACCTTCCAACAGTATCTAGTACTTTTGATGGTTGCATGTATTAGATATTTTGCATGCAAACACAGGCAAAGCAAAACATTTAAATAGCAACCCAGAACCTTATTTTTAATAGTGAAAAATGAACTACTGCTCTTGAAATTTTACTTCAGAGTCATGTGAGTGATTCCGTGAAGAAGCCCTGCCAGTGCGCATGCGCATCATTTACGTCAGACGCATGGCGCACCGATGGGCTGGAGAGCGCAGCTCCACCAGCGGTAAGTCATAATCCTGCAGATAAGTGCTGTAAAGCTTTACTGTGGTTTACTTAGGTTCTGCAAGGCTGATTGCAGGAACGATTTTCGCAAAAAAAACCCCAAAAAATGGAAATAGTAACAAAAAGTAAGGCGGGGGATGCCACTGTTAAAAGTAAAAACCTTACCAGCGGGATCGCGGTCAGCAACCATACGCTGGCTTCAGAGACGCCGGCTCCAGAGACGCCAACTTCAGAGGCACCGGCAGTTCAGCCAGCGGCAGCAACTCCAGTGCTTCAGAGCACTGTGGCCACTCCTGTCGGGAGGAAGGCCAAGAGGAAAACGTCCAGGCCTGTCGACTCGGATGAGTCAGGCCAGGAAGACTCCCCTCCTTCCAATAAAAAGGTTTGGGGACATCTGGACAAGATGGAATCCCTCATAGAAAAAATGCTTAACCATGAGGTGTTCCAGCCGGGGTTTCATACCCCCAGCAGCTCTGAGGTGGTTTCATACCCCCAGCAGCTCTCAGAGGTGCGTATAGCAAAGAGCTGTACAGGCAGGAAGAACAATATGCCTACGAGTCTGCATGGGGGCCCATAACATATTTAGGGCAAGGGTTGGGACCACACTCAGTCGGATCTCAACGCTCAAAGTGGTCATGCTCATGGCGCTAGTGTCAGCGCAACGGGTCCAGACATTGCAAAAGCTACGGCTGGACAGCATGCGCTCTTCTGTAGATAATATTATGTTTTATGTATATGATGTAATTAAACAAAGCAGGCCAGGGATGACAGGAAGCAAAATAAGCTTGAAAGCCATACCCCATTGACCTGAGGCTATGTGTAGTTATGCACCTGAGTCAATATATCGAGGTCACCAAGAGTCTCAGAGGCTCTGAAACAGTGATGCTCATCAGCCACAAAAAACCTCATAGAAATGTGTCAGTAAAAACTATTTCTAGGTGGCTGAAACAGGTTTTGGATTGTGCTGAAGTAGACACTGATGTGTTTAAATCTCACTCCACCAGGGTGGCATCAACATCCGCAGCAAAGGCGCAGGACGTGCCTTTAGACCAAATCCTCGGGGCCGCAGGATGGTCCAGTAAAGGAACCTTTTCACAATTTTATGATAAACTGGTCCTCGCAGTGGAAGGATTTGAGCATGCTGTTTTGGGTTCTGAGTTCTTCTTTGTAATTTCTCCCTGGGAGAGAGGGGTTATTACTGTTCTTTTATTATTAATAAATGTTCATTGTATAATTTAAACAATGTTCAATACATTATTTGTTTATCGGGTGTCAACCGAAGCAGTGTGTCGTATGGAACTGGATCTATGGCATGAAATCACAGAGCTTTGAAATCTTCACAGAATCACTCACTCCGAAGTAAAATAGTAAGATTAAATGAGAACTTACCAGTTTGAAGTTTGATCTTTATTTTATGAGTAGTTATGGTGAGTGATTACGTGCCCTCCGTTCCCGGCCCTCATAATCGCAAAGATCATCTGGTAGTTCGAGTCTTCTGGGTCTTACTATATCACTTCGACTGTAGTTACTGCTTTGAGGATTGACGCGCATGCGCACTGGCAGGGCTTCTTCACGTAATCGCTCACTGTAATTCCTCATAAAATAAAGATCAAACTTCAAACTGGTAAGTTCTCGTTTAATCTTACTATTATATTCCACAGTTCTGCCATTCGAAAATATGTGTGATTTTTATTCCTTCTCTAAGAGCAGTGTGCAACTAAATAGTTCCACTTCATGCAGAGATAATTGTATTTCAGACGGTAAGGCAGAGAGCACATTTGCAGTATCATTGTTCAATCCTCTGCTTCTTTGCAGATAAGGATGCAGATAACAAAAGACGGCAGAAAGGCAAAGAAGAAATGCTTATAGCTACATGACATTGAGATCATTGGGCATCATAGATCAGAGTGTTTGGAAAGCTTTCTTATTTTTCCTTCACTTAGCAACATCTATTGAGTCCAATAATGTACCTGAAATGTTAATCATATGTATTACCAGCATTCTATGGGGTACATAAAAGATCACATCACACCATTTTGAAGAAAGATGGAGAGGGGTGTTGCATTTTACCCATAGCTTGTTCGGCAATATCTATCCCTTAGTCAACATTATTAAACATAGCATTGTCATTAATATATTGTGCTCAACATCCAGTGCAGACTTGCCTGCTTCTGGTGTTCTGTATTTGAAATCTAGTCTCTTTTGGCTTCAAAGCTCCTGGTTTTAAATCATTCCATCAAATAAAAATGTTCTTTTTGCTGCTATAGCACTAGGGCTCGCAATTCTGTCCCTCAGTCTCTTTGCTTCTCTTCCTCACTTTCTTCCTTGAAGATTTTTCTTAAATCTACCACTTTAAAAGACCTTTTGATTATTCCTTTATGTGGTCAGTGGCAAACTGTTAGACTACATTCCTGTGAAACACTGAAACATGTCATGACCTTAAATGTAAATATGTGTACTCATATACAGGTTGTTGTTACATAAACATGAAAGGAGGGGTTAGTAGCATTACACTAGAATCAGCAATACTATGCTTTTATCCAATCAGACTCAAGCCACTCCTATTGCAAAGTGTCCATTCAAAACTTTTGTCATAAGTGTAGATCAGTCATTGTGTTTACAGTCTATGTTGAGCTATTGCCGACACCGTACCTGGAGGAGGTTATCCTGCGCATGCAGGGGTTACCCAGGGTGTTGGAGCGTTAACAGGAGTTTTCAGTGACTGCGGCTTTATCTGTAATGTTGCATCCTGGATAGTTATTTAACCAGGCTTGAAAGTAAATAATTTGACATTATTTATGAAACCACAAAGATGTTTTAGAAGTTTTATTCCAGAACTCTCAAGAACATTTCTACCAGAATTTATTTTTTTCAAGCAAGAACAACTAACTAAGTCTGCTAAATGGCGCAGCTAGCAGCTAAACAGTCAACGTGGCAAATGGATACCGAAGGCCAGACCCATTTGTATAGTAACATCGGCGTAAACTGGCAGATTTTTGAACAAGAATATGACATTTTCATCACGGCGGCACACTCTGACAAGCCAGCCCACACTCAAGCATACATTCTCCTCAATCTAGCGGGACCAGAGGCCATTGAATGTCAATGGTCTTTTGTTTACTCAGGGGAAGTGAGGGAGCCCGGTGAGGGAGGAGACACCCTCGTCCCCGCGGAATCCAAAGAGGATCCTGAATGCTTCAAGAAGACATTTCAGGAGAAATGCAACCCTCAAGCCAATGTTGCTATGGAAATACACAAGTTCAATACATGGAATCAAAAGGCTGGAGAGACAATTGAATCATATGTCAGTGATTTCTGGATTAAAGCAAAAAGCTGCAAATTTGGAGATATATATGAGGAGCTTATTAGAAACAGACTAGTCTGTGGTATCGATAATGACAATTTGAGAAAGGTGCTACTACGTGATAGTAATTTGACATTAGTTCAAGCTGTCTCCATCTATCAAATTCATGAGATGACTGAAGAGCACAATCTATGCCAGTGCAGATTTTCACTGGATATCCCTGTGCGATCATAGTTGACGACATAATCATTGGAGATAAAAACATAAAAGAACCGTGCGAGAGAGCTGAACTTGAGGCTCAAGTGCAGGTTCAAGTGCAGGTTCCGGCTGAACCAGGTCAGCTATGTTGGACACTTGTTCACAAGTGAAGGCCTCAAAGCCAAGCCTTCCAAAAGAAAAGCAATCAGTGAAATGCCAGTGCCAGCAGATGTCCAATCAATGCAAAGATTTCTGGGGATGGTCGATTAACTTGAAAAATCATTCCAAACCACAGTCAGCTGACAGCTCCACTGCGACAACTCACACACAAAGACTCTGAATGGACTTGGCATGAACACCAGCAAAATGCTTTTGAGGCACTAAAGCAGCATATGTCCTGCACACCAGTTCTGTCGTACTATGACATCAGCAAGCTGGTGGCACTTGCCTGTGATGCTTCACAGTATGGACTCAGTGCAGCATGTTTGCAGGAAGAAAAAGCCTGTAGCATATGCTTCACGGACACTAACCAACAACGAAACCAGATATGCTCAAATTGAAAAAGAGCTGTTGGCGGTGGTTTTTGCGTGTTCCAAATTCAATGATTATATCTATGGCAAGCCAGTGACCATGGAAACGGACCGCCAGCCCATAGTCACCATACTGAAAAGCCCATACATGCAGCACCGGCAACACTTCAAAGGATGATGTTAAGACTTGTAAAATACAGCATCACCCTCGTCTACAAAAGTGGAAAACAAATGCACCTGGCTGACACTCTGTCATGAGCTCCCAGGAGTTCCACAGTTCAGCATGCTGATTAGAAGGACAGTTTTGATGTCATGACGGTCAACTACATATCCTCTTCTTGCTTTGAGGTGTTAGGGACACACAGCAGATGACACAACCCTGCAGACACTCAGCACTATCATCAGACATGATTGGACAACAAACAGCACAATCTTCCACATGCTGTTCGCCCTTATGGGCCTGTCCCACTTAAGCGATTTTTACTACTTAGGCTACATTTACTACTTAACAAGATATGTTGTCATTATATGTAGCAGGAGCTGAGGAAAGGTGATGTAAATCAGTCACTGTGTTTACAGTCTATGTGTACCTGGATGAAGTTATCCTGCGCATGCGGGGATTACCCAGGGTGTGGGAGTGTTAACAGGGGTTTTCAGTGACTGGGCCTTTACCTGAAACCATAAATAATGTCCTTTTCTAATACCTAAATAGCAGGTCTGGTGGTGATCTAATAATTAAACACTAAATTAATAAACCAAAGACTTCAAGTCATATAATCATTAAATCATATACCATGGATTCAAACCTTTTAGCCAACTCATCCATGCTGAGCAAGATGCGCATCTAAGTTAGTCTGATTTGCCTGTGTTTGACCAGTATCTCTCTAAACCTTTCCTATCAATATACAATTTTATAGAACAATGTTATCAGTGATAATGCAAAAACCTGTTCAAATCCCACCAGAGCAGCAAATGTCCCAAAATAGATAACAATTCAATACAAAACATAAGCACAAACCATACACATAACCCATTTACAACCCATTATCTCTGCTGCCTCTTTGATCTATACCTTAAGCATAGTCTTAAATGTCTTCAAAGTCATTGTTCCCTAACAATGACTGTACCTTGTTAGAAGGGAGTTCAACGCACTCATGCGCTAAATTATGAAATGGTCCAGAACTCTTTGCAATGTCCAATTACTTTTGTCAGTACTCTTCCAGCAATCTTCCAGCATCTAGCTTGTTCAACCCCTTAAGAATTTTGTAAGTTTCTATAAGATCCCCCCTCAATCTTCTAAATTCCAGCGAGTACAAGCCAAGTCTATCCAGTCTTTCTTCATATGAAAGTCTTGACATCCCAGGAATAAGTCTGCTGAATCTTCTCTGTACCCACTCTATGGCAAGAATGTCTTTCCTCAGATTTGGAGACCAAAACTGTACGCAATACTCCAGGTGTGGCCTCACCAAAACCCTATACAACTGCAGTAGAACCTCCCTGCTCCTATACTCAAATCCTTCCGCTATGAATGCTAACATACCATTTTCTTTCTTCACTGCCTGATGCACCTACATGCCTACTTTCAATGACTGGTGTACCATGACACCCAGGTCTCCTTGCAGCCTGCAAGCATCCTCCTCACACCTAACTATACCCCCCAGCTTGGTGTCATCTGCAAATTTGGAGATGTTGCATTGAATTCCCTCGTCCAAATCATTAATATGTATTGTAAATAGCTGGGGTCCCAGCACTGAGCCTTGCGGTACCCCACTAGTCACTGCCTGCCATTCTGAAAAGGACACGTTTACTCCTACCCTTTGCTTCCTGTCTGCTAGCCAGTTCTCTATTCACATCAATACTGAACCCCCAATACTGTGTGTTTTAAGTGCTTTTCCATATCATTGAGGGGGAAGATGTAAGAGCTTGATGTGCTATGATAGTGGTGGCATCTGTAACCTGTTCCAAGAATGCTTCCATAGCTGGAATGTCATTTAGGTTCATGGGAGACACTCTTAAGGGGTTGGACAGGGTAGATGCAGGAATATTGTTCCCGATGTTAGGGAAGTCAAGGACAAGGGGTCACAGTTTAAGGATAAGGGGGAAATCTTTTAGGATCGAGATGACAAAAACATTTTTCACACAGAGAGTGGTGAATCTCTAGAATTTCATTTCGGAGTCACGTGAGTGACTTCGTGAAGAGCCCGCCGGCACGCATGCGCGACATATCGTCGCAACGCATTGCTGCCGACAGCTGGCGGTGGGGCGCGCTCCTCGCCAGCCCTTCAAAAGGAGCCGCTTAGGTAAGTTAAACTAACCTTAAGTTGGTTGGCCCTTGCTGTCGGTTTTGTCTTTCAGCAAGGGTGCGGTTTGGAGTGTTTGGAAATGTCTGGACGAAGTTGTCGTTTGACCGGCCCGGCGCCCTCATCGGTTACACCTGGGGCCGGGAAGAGAGCGGGGAAATCATTGCCATCTGCTGCTGCAGGTCGGGACCCGCTGAGTCGCCACAGCTCTGAGGAGGAGTGCGTGGAGGAGGACGTCGGGGTGCCTCCTGAAAGGGTGGACCCTGCCACAAGTTCGCCTTTGGCGACAACGGGGAAGGGGTCTCGTGCTGCGGCCCGACCCCCCTCCGCTAGCCCTTCATTAAAAGGCAGCAGAGGAGCCCGTAAGCCTAACCCGGTTCGGGCCAAGGCTCCACCAGCCGCCATGGAGCGGTCTGGTGCAACGGCGGGACCTGGGTCGTTAAGGTCTGCTATCCAACTCCCAACCCCCGCTGCCGGGACGGGGGGCTTGGGTACGGTCCCGCCTCGGTCGCCGAGTCCCCCATGGATGGGTGGACGAGACCATGCGTCGGCACCGTCCAAATTGTGGACAGCCGGCAAGCCCGCGCGGGCGTCGCTCCATGCTTCTGCTGGAGTCGACCCCAAGCCGTCAGGGCCCTTTGTGGCAACGGCTTCTACTCCTGCCAAGAAGAGGCGGTTGGACACCTTGCCCGCGCGTGACTCGCACGGTTTCGCTGCGGCGGCCGAAAGCGATCCATTCCGGCACCGAGATCACTTCTCTGAGGTGCGGGCCGATGATAGGAGCCCCGGCATGTTTTCTGAGCCGGAGGACTCCGACCATCCGAGTGTTCAGGATGGGGGGCGTATTGACCGCATCGAGCGGCTGCTGGAGCTGGTACTCCATAATCAACAGCAGTACGCACCCACGGATATCGTCAGGCACAGGGCCACCTCGCCGGTTTCCCTCATCAGCGAGCCACAAGGGGAAGAAGGGTTTGACCCCACCCCAACACCGTCGGAGCCACCGACAGCTGAGTTACTGGACGTGGCAGCCAAATTTGCTGCACCAATTACAACTGGACTTCCGCTCCAGCCAAAGCTGGCAGCAACAGTGGACCTTCTCACGAATCATCGGTTGCAGGAGGAAGTACTCTCACAGGCCACTCAGCGCCACAAGGCCCCGTCCAACTGTAATGCCCTCAACGTGCCACTGGTCAATACGCCCATATGGGGCAACATCGGCGTGGCTGTCCGCCATCAGGAGGTTAAACTCCAGCGGATCCTCAAACTCCTCACGGCCGGTATTACCGCCTTTGCGCGGTCGGTCGATGGAACGGACCTGTCATTGGATCAGGAGGATGCGTTAGCACTATTATGTGCCACCCAGCATGAAATCAACGATTTCCGGAAGAACAGCATCCATCCGTCTATCAACCCAAAATTTGCTGGGTTGTGTAAGCCACCGCCGCCCCCACTGCCCCGACAACTCTTCGGGGAAGACCTTCCGAAGAGGGTCAAGGAGCTGGACGAGGTAGCCAAAACGGTGGGACTTATGCGATCTCAGATCGCCCCCAGACCGATGGTGCCAAAAGCTCCCCCTGCTCGACCGCGAGGTCCGGTCGCATCAGCATCAAGACCATATGCTACTACTCAGCACTACTACCAACAGGGCCAGCAGCAGCGGTCTTTTTTAGGGTCAGGCACACAGCGACCCCAGTGGAAGATGAAGCCATCTTATCGTCAGCCCAACCCAGCACCTCCTCGGCCACCCAAGTATGTCAGGGACCGCCGGTGACCATGGAGGTAAGGCGGTCTGGGTTTCTTTCCCCTGCCCCTTTAATCTCACATGTGGGAGGGCGACTCCGGTTCTTTGCTAAAGCTTGGGTATCAGTTACTTCGGATAAATTTGTTTTACAAAATATTCGGGGTCATTCTATTGAATTTATTCACGGCAACATTCCTCCATCCCAGCATATGCCTAAACGGAAGTTTACGCTGTCTGCTGTTGAGCAGGCAGCAGGCATGGCTGAAATTTTTCGTTTGGAACAAAAAGGCGTGATAGAGAAAACTATTCACGAGCCCATTGAATTCGTCTCCAATATATTTACTAGACCAAAAAAGGATGGAGGTTGTCGGGTAATTATTGATTTGACCCAGTTGAATACCTTTGTAACATATACACATTTGAAAATGGACACCTTTGAGACAGCCAAATCACTGATTTCGCATGGTTGCTTTATGGCATGTATTGATTTAAAAGATGCATACTATTCAGTGTCCATCCGGAAACATCACCGGAAATTTTTGAAATTTGTCTGGATGGATCAGCTCTGGCAATATCGAGCCTTACCAAATGGGCTTACTACTGCCCCTAGGCTCTTTACTAAATTACTTAAACCTATTATGGCCAAATTACGCATAGAACATCATATTGTAATGGCTTATTTGGATGATATTCTGATTATTGGCAATACTCTGGAAGCAGCTGAAAGCGCTGTTTCAGCAACTGTTACTATATTTCAGCAACTGGGGTTTATAGTTCATCCAGAAAAATCGAAGTTTCACCCATCCCAGGTTATGGATTATTTGGGTTTCACGGTGGACTCTATTCAAATGAGGGCCACCATTCCATTTCACAAGGTGGAGGATGTCTCCCTTGCATGTCAGGATCTCGCATCCGCCAGTATACCATCTATTCGGCATACAGCTAAGATAATTGGGAAAATCGTAGCTTTATTTCCGGCAGCCCGGTTTGGGCCTTTCCATTATCAAAACCTGCAAAGGGCCAAAATTATTGCGTTAAAAAAGAACGCTGGTCATTTTGACAGACCTATGGAGCTGCCTTCTGATGCTAAGGTTGAGCTACAATGGTGGGTGTCCAATATTGGCAGGGCATTCAAACCCATTGTTGTGCCCAATCCGGTGGTATATTTGCAAACTGACGCAAGCTCTCTAGGCTGGGGAGCTGCGGACAGCTCTTCTAGTTGTGGAGGCAGGTGGGATCCCCTTGAAGCTAGCATGTTGCTAATACAAGGGATTAACTATTTGGAGCTGCTTGCAGCATTTCACGGACTGCGGGCATATTGTGCTCATCTTAGTGGTACTCATGTCCGTCTCCAAATAGACAACACCACAGCGGTGGCATATTTAAACCATATGGGCGGTACCAGGTCAGTCTCTTGTGACAAATTGGCTAATACTATTTGGTGCTGGTGTATTGATCGAGATATTTGGATTTCAGCCACCTATTTGCCAGGTAGGCTTAATACTGTGGCAGACACCAGGTCACGCAAATTCAATGATAGTATTGAGTGGATGCTGCATCCTCAAATATTTGCCCAAATTACAGCCAAATTTGGCCAACCGGATATCGACCTTTTTGCGACATATGTTTCATGGGAACCAGACCCTGGGGCATTAGCGATTGATGCATTCTCGCTAGACTGGGGGAAATGGTTTTTCTATGCATTCCCCCCGTTTTGCCTCATCAGTCGGGTATTACAAAAAATCAGGATGGATTCTGCCAGAGGCATTCTTGTCATACCCGACTGGCCTACACAGCCTTGGTATCCGGTGGTCTCTGACATGATTAGTCAACCTTGGGTCCCTCTAGAGGGTTGCCCGCATGTGGTTTCTCACCCTGTCTCAGGGGAGTTACACCCCTGCCATGCGTATCTAAAATTACTGGCTTGCAGGTTCTGACCAGGCCATGGATGCAGTATCCGAGTATCCGAGGGTCATGGAGGTACCCATGGACCATATCCTCGCCACAGCAGGATGGGCGAATGAAGCTGTGTTCCAGCGTTTCTATAATAAGCCTGTTGCTGCTCCCCTTCAGTTTGCAGAGGCCGTGCTGAACGCCGGGTGTGAACGTGGGGATGTCCCTGATTGAAAGGGCGTTATTTGTGGTGTTATTAATAAATCTTTTTCTGTTTCAGTATAACCTCGTTTCATCAACTTGTTTACTCCAAGCCATCCTTGCTAGTGGTGTGTCCGCATGGACGTTGTCCAGGGCGTGTAATCACAGAAGCTTTGAAGTCTTCACGAAGTCACTCACGTGACTCCGAAATGAAATAGTAAGATTGAACGAGAACTTACCAAGTTTGAAGGTTGATCTTTATTTTATGAGGCGTTGCGGTGAGGGATTTCGTGCCCTCCGCTCCCAACCCTCGATCATCTTCAGCTGGTAATTAGAGTCTCTTTAAATCTTACTATGCCAAGTCATTTCTGTTGTTGTTTCTGTGATTCCACACCGCTGCTTTGAAGAATGTTGCGCATGCGTGCCGGCGGGCTCTTCACGAAATCCCTCACCGCAACTCCTCATGAAATAAAGATCAACCTTCAAACTTGGTAAGTTCTCGTTCAATCTTACTATTCTCTGCCACAGAAGGTAGTTGAGGCCAGTTCATTGGCTATATTTAAGAGGGCGTTAGATGTGGCACTTGTGGCTAAAGGGATCAGGGGGTATGGAGAGAAGGCAAGTACGGGATACTGAGTTGGATGATCAGCCATGATCATATTCAATGGCGGTGCAGGCTCGAAGGGCCGAATGGCCTACTCCTGCACCGATTTTCTATGTTGATATCCTGGTTAGTGTTTGAGCAACAAGAAAAAATATGTTTTATACAGATTGTAACCCATGTCATCCATAGCACAAAACTTGGTATTTCTAGCAGATACACTGCCTGATTTGTGAATCCTTCTCATTAGGAATACAAATGGCAGGTGTCTCAAAAATGTATGTGTTCATACTAGACTAGTTTTTATTAAATAGTAATGTATCGTGTAATTTGTTTACCCTTTACAGTCACTAACAAAACCCACTCTCTAGCTAAGATCCCATACAATACAAAGGTAACCTTCTTCGATCAACACTGCTGTGTTTATACAATCTCGCATTCCCTTTGCTTTTCTGACAGCAGATGTTGGTTTGATGTCTTCAAAAACGTATCTATTATGGCTCCCTAATCTTTTTCCTGTCACCATTTTGTGTCAGTCTTTTCCCGTCGTGGTGGTGGTGGTGGTGGTGGTGGTGGTGGTGGCGGCGGCGGCGGCGGCGGCGGCGGTGGCGGTAGTATATAACAATTACAGCACAGGAACAGGCCTTCTTGGCCCCTCCAGTCCGTGCCGACCATTTATTTTCCATCTACCTGCACTCAGACCATACCCCTCCAATGTTTTGGATTCCCGGAGTATGAAGTGTCCTTGGCTAAATGTGGTCTGGTGCTTATCATGCATTCCTGGTCAACGTTGTTCATTGTAAACTTTAAGTAGCACAGCCCTATGGCTATTTTAGACGACTGTAAGCAATTATCTTCTCATTTGAAAACCCCATACTCAAATGGAGTGCCATAAAGTGACACACGAAAGGCAAATTTGGGAAATGATTAACCGATGGTTCAGTAGCATCACAGTTACGCAAATGGTTTCAAAGCAGGAAGCAGAACAAAGAGATAAATAGTTGTTTTTTAAGTGGGGGTTGGTTTTCTCCAAGAGTCATTGCTGGGAGCCCTGCTTTAACTGCTTAAAAGTAACATTAGCAAATATGTCGATGACACAAAGCTGGGTGACAGCGTGAACTGTGAGGAGGATGCGGTGAGGATGCAGGGTGACTTGAACAGGTTGTGTGAGTGGGCAGATGCATGGCCGATCCAGGTTAGTGTGGATAAATGTGAGGTTATCCACCGTGGTGGCAAGAACAGGAAGGCAGATTATTAGCTGAATGGTGTCAGGAAATTAGGAAAAGGGAAAGTACAACGAGATCTGGGTGTTCTTGTTCATCAGTCACTGAAAGTAAGCATGCAGGTAGGGTGGAAGATTGCAACCTTCACGTGGTCTGCCCTGTTTCGATTAATATAATCAACTCGACGTGCACAAACAGAAGATCAAATAGAACAAGTTGTCCAACAACTTTAGGCTGTGCACGCCACACGAAAGAAGAAGAAGCATGCAGATACAGCAAGCAGTGAAGAAAGCTAATGGCATGTTCGCCTACAAAACAAGAGGAGTTGTGTATAGGAGCAAAGAGGTCTTTCTGCAGTTATACATGGCCATAGTGTTGTGTGCAGTTTGAGGAAGGACATTTTTCTTTTTGAGGGAGTGTAGCGTAGGTTCAAAGGTTAATTATTGATACATATGAGGTTATTAAGAGATAGGACACACTTGAAACGTGAAATATGTTCCTGATGTTGGGGGAGTCCAGAACCAGGGGCCACAGTTTAAGAATAAAGGGTAGGCCATGAAGGAAAACATTTTCACCCAGAAAGTTGTGAATCTATGGAATTCTCTGCCTCGGAAGACAGTGGAGGCCAATTCTCTGGATGCTTTCAAGAGAGAGTTAGAGCTCTTTAAGATAGCTGAGTCAAGAATATGGGGAGAAGGCAGGAATGGGGTACTGATTTTGGATGATCAGCCATGATCAAAGTGAAGAGTTGGCTCGAAGGGCCGAAAGGCCTACTCCTGCACCTATTGTCTATTGTTTATTGTCTATTGTCTATTGAGAGTTATTAATTACTTGATCATGGGTGTGCTCGGTAAAACCGCAATGTTTTCAGGTGATCCAGATCTCCGCACTTTGGTAAACAGTGAACTGTGTGGAAATATAATAGAAAAACATGTAGATAAACTGACTGAATAAGAATGCAAGTAGAAAATTAAATTGAATCGAGAAAACATTTTGCCAGAAAGAATGCAAGACAATAAAGATAAAAGGCATGGTTCTAAAGGTTGTGCATATGTCTCTATTTTCTCACAATTTTTCAACAAAACGTCAGGGGAATGGCACTGGTGTGATTGATCTGCCAAAAACAGATTCTGTGGCCCAAATGTTCTCTTTCTGTGTTCTAAAAATTTTATAATTCTATTCTAGGTCTCATGCTTGGAAAACAACCTTGTGATCGATGGCAGAAGGCACCTATGTATTTAATGAAAGAAATGTCAATCAACTTCTTCTTTGCAAGCCTTTTTCTGACTGATCCCTGGTCCTAGCTGCACTTTACACTAGCTCAATTTTCAAATACTGGAAGACATGGCTTTAAGATAAGAGGGGCAACATTTAAAGGAGATGTGCAGGGCATTTTTTTACACAGAGGGTGGTGAGTACTTGGAATGTGCTGCCAGGGGAAGTGGTTGACGCAGATATATTTGTGATATTTAAAAATCTTTTGGATAGGTATTTGGAAATGCAGAGAATAGAGGGGTATGTATTATGTTCAGGTATAAGTGATGGTCTTGACATCATGTTCCGCACCGGCATTGTGGGCTGAAGTGCCTGATTTTGTTCCGTACTGTTCTGTTCTATGTTTATAAACATAAACAAAAGCCACGATAGATTTTTCTGATGAAGGGAGCGAAACCATAAAAACATTTCAAGTCAAGAGACTGAAGAGTGTTTAATTGTTATATGCATCACAAACAGATCAATGAAATTCCTTCTTGCTACAGTGTTACAGGTCCATTAATGCAATAACACAACAATAAATATACCTAATAATTAGAAATACAATCAATTAATAATCAGTGATGCTAGGTAGCCAGACTATAATGGTGCAAAATTGAAGTACCTACAGCAATCAAAACAAAGTCCACAGAAGATCATTGCTGCGGTACAGTTGTGGTTAAATTTATGCAGTGTAGTTCAAAACCTGATGGTTGTTGCAAAGATGCTGCCCCTGAAACTCACAATCACAGTCCCAGGTTGCTGTATCTTCCTCTTGATGGTAGCAGTCAGATGAGGGCATGGCTGGATGGTGTGTGCCTTTGATGGTATTAGCTGCCTTTTGAGTCAGTGTGTTTTGTTGATCTTTTCTGTGGGAAGAAGGTCAGTATCTATCTTAAATAGAAAAATCAACACTTCAATCGACTCCAACGCTGTGTCTAAAAATAGAAATGCTTCTCATGCTTGGCCAGTTGTGCTTTTAATTGGATGAGCAAAAAAGAAAAAGCCCCTTTAAGTATTAGCTTATCACATCTATAAGTGACTGCACTTTAATACTGCACAGTGGGGCTGTGTTATGATAGCTTACATTCATCCTAATATTCAAAAAGTAGACTCTCCATATGGGTTTATTGAATAACATTGCCACTCAGTGGTGTCTGCTGGTACAGGCAATTCTTGAGCTGTGGTTACAGACACATTCAGAATCATGTTAAAACGGCTCAGAAGCATTTCCTATTCATTCTAAAGGCATAGCAATATCCACTACATTCAATCTAAAATCCAATTGTCTAACCGGACGATTAATCACAGCTACAATTTATTTTAACGTTTCATTGAGGGGTTGGATGGGGCGGAGACCAGTGCCCTGCTCTGTTAGTATGTCCAAGTTGTAATCAGTGCTGACATGAATTACAAATTGTAGTTGATAATAACAACAGTTCTCAAGAAGTTATATCATTCCATATTTATCATGTACTTCTGATCACAAAACAAAATGATAAGTAGTCTCTTTCACTGATGTCAGAACCCTTTCCTAATTTAATAGTTTGCGATAGTTTTCCTTATGGATAAGCTTAATATCAAAGATAAACAGTAACAGAAGTGGCGGCTCTTTTACAAGCCGAGGTCCAAGTGAGAGCTCTTCCTAACCTTCTCACAACACGTGGAAGGATGGGAAGCTCTCACGGAGGTGGCTATTTCGGAGGAGCTGGTGGTCAAGGTGCTGCTCTTGGGGTGAAACTGTGGGCTTTGGGGAGCATTGGGCTTCAGTGACTAGGTTGAGTAATGGCATGATATGGTTTGTTTTCTCTCTATCTTACTGTCTTAGTCAAAGGGAATAGTGCAGGTTATGGAAGCTGGGGCTGTGGAATGCTCCACCTGCAAGATGTGGGACTTCAGGGACATTTCCAATGTAGGAGTATGTCCAGCTGCACACTGTGGAGGTTGACCTCCTAGTGAAGAACATCTGTTACAGCCCAGTTTGATGCACCAGTTTAGTATGTCATACCAGAACAGCAAGTCAGCAATGAAAAAACTGATGAGAAAGTAGAAATCATGACCAGAAATTCTCAGGGTTACGATGTTTCAAATGTGATAGAGAGGGGGGTAATAAAGTAGATGAGTCACATTAGTAATCATTTGACTGTCACAGTGGCACTAAGATATGATTTGCTGGGGGGTTCATCCATTGAAGCAATATGGTTAGAGATCAAAAATAAGAATGATGCAATCATTTTAATGGGACTATACAATAGGCCCCCTAATAGCCTTTGGAAGATGGGAACAGAAGTGGAAGATAGGAAAAGATGGGAACTGCAGCAGGCGTGCAGCGGCCCTGGACACACCCAGCAGAGGAGATTCAACAGGATGTTGCCTACGATACGAAAATACATAATTAATTTCCAGGAGGGAAATTGGTCTGTGGATAGTCACAACACATGAGGCACACAAAAACTTGAAATTAAAAGTGAAAACAAAAAGAAAACGACAAGCGACTGTTGGCTGGGTACCGTGTGCACAGCGCTTTGACTGGAACCAATAAACAAACAAACACACTTATCCCCTGGGCAGAGGATTCTAAACTAAAGTGCCCCCCCCCCCTTGTTCTCCCACCATCCCTCATAGTGCTCCCCCCACTCCAGGTCCCATTGTTCTTCACGGCGGTCCCCCCACACTGGAGTATTTCAGTTATGAGGAGAGAACGGTCTGAACTGAATGGTCTGTCTAGGTCTGTTTTCCCTGAGGCAGAGAAGTAACATGATTGAGGTATATCAAAATTATGAGGGACATAGACAAGGTAGACTTCAGAAAATATCTCCCCATGCCAGAGGCAGAATAACAAAGGGCATACATTTTGGCTAAGGGGGAAGTGATTTAAAGGAGACATGAGGGAGCCTTTCTTCACCCTGAGAGTGGTATGTGAAAGGCATTGTCTGAGGGTATGGTTGAAGCTGAGTCACTGTCAGCATTTAAGTGTCACGAGGAGCACTTGAATCACCAAGGCACATAAGGCTGTAGATCAACTGCTGAGCGATAAGATTAACATGGAAGGCTGCCCACTTTTGCCATGGGTGTGGCAGGTCAAATGGCGTACTTCCATGCTGAAACTATTCTATGATGTCATGACCTTAATATATTTGCTGTATCAGGCATTTCCAATACTGATACTTCCAATGAGGTCATAAGGTCATAAGTGGTAGGAATAGATTAGGCCATTCGGCCCATCAAGTCTATTCAATCATGGCTGATCTATCTCTCCCTCCCAAACTTAAAGCACACGGTATTGGGGGTTCAGTATTGATGTGGATAGAGAACTGGCTAGCAGACAGGAGGCAAAGGGTAGGAGTAAACGGGTCCTTTTCAGAATGGCAGGCAGTGACTAGTGGGGTGCCGCAAGGCTCAGTGCTGGGACCCCAGCTATTTACAATATATATTAATGATTTGGACGAGGGAATTCAATGCAACATCTCCAAATTTGCAGATGATACCAAGCTGGGGGGTATAGTTAGGTGTGAGGAGGATGCTTGGAGGCTGCAGGGTGATTTGGATAGGCTGAGTGAATGGGCAGATGCATGGCAGATGCAGTACAATGTGGATAAATGTGAGGTTATCCACTTTGGTGGCAAAAACATGAGGGTAGACTATTATCTGAATGGTGGCAGATTAGGTAAGGGGGAGATGCAACGAGACCTGGGTGTCATGGTACACCAGTCATTGAAAGTAGGCATGCAGGTGCAGCAGGCAGTGAAGAAAGCAAATGGTATGTTAGCATTCATAGCGAAAGGATTTGAGTATAGGAGCAGGGAGGTTCTACTGCAGTTGTACAGGGTTTTGGTGAGGCCACACCTGGAGTACTGCGAACAGTTTTGGTCTCCAAATCTGAGGAAAGACATCCTTGCCATAGAGGGGGTACAGAGAAGATTCACCAGACTGATTCCTGGGATGTCAGGACTTTCATATGAGGAAAGATTGGATAGACTCGGTTTGTACTCGATGGAATTTAGAAGATTGAGGGGGGATCTTATAGAAACCTACAAAATTCTTAAGGGGTTGGACAAGCTAGATGCTGGAAGATTGTTCCCGATGTTGGGGGAGTCCAGAACAAGGGGTCACAGTCTAAGGATAAGGGGGAATTCCTTTAGGACCGAAATGAGGAAAACATTCTTTACACAGAGAGTGGTGAGTCTCTGGAATTCTCTGCCACAGAAGGTAGTTGAGGCCAGTTCATTGGCTATATTTAAGAGGGCGTTAGATGTGGCACTTGTGGCTAAAGGGATCAGGGGGTATGGAGAGAAGGCAGGTACGGGATACTGAGTTGGATGATCAGCCATGATCACATTGAATGGCGGTGCAGGCTCGAAGGGCCGAATGGCCTACTCCTGCACCTATTTTCTATGTTTCTATGTTTCTATGTTTCTAACCCTATTCCCCTGCCTTCTCCCCATAAACTCTGACACCTGTACTAATCAAAAATCTATCTATCTATCTCTGCCTTAAAAATATCCACTGACTTGGCCTCTACAGCCTTCTGTGGAAAATAATTCCACAGATTCACCACCCTCTGACTAAATACATTTCTCCTAATGTCTTTCCTAAAAGAACATCCTTTAATTCTAAAGCTATGACCTCTAGTCCTAGACTCCCCCACCAGTAGAAACATCCTCTCCACATCCCCTCTATTCAAGCCTTTCACTATACTGTATGTTTCAATGAGGTCCCCCCGCATTCTTCTAAACCTCAGCGAGTACAGGCCCATGCTGACAAATGCTCATCATATGTTAACCTACTCATTCCTTGGATCATTCTTGTAAATTTCCTCTGGACCCTCTCCAGAGCCAGCACATCCTGCTTCAGATATAGTTCCCAAAACTGCTCACAATCGACTCTCCTAATGCAAATGTTCAGTTAAAAAAATATTTACTTAGACACCAATTAATTTTTCATATACTCAGTTGTATTTACTGAGGAAGAACAGTTGCCTGAAGGGGAATTTTCCCCTCATGATTAAAGAGACTTCAAGTACAATAAGAAGTAGTTTCATAAATACAGGGATTCAATGAAGCATTAAGGGATTTATTGGTTTTAACTTCAAGCCGTTGGCTGATTGCTACCCTTGGAGATGTTAACATTGAAAAACATGAGCAAAAATGTTGTGGTAAATGAATAAAAAGAGGGGAGAAAAGGTTATATTCTGTGTTATGACTTTTTATAGCTATTTGAAGTTTTTGTTTTGTAGGAACCAGAACTCTTCGGAGCAATGCTTCACTTCAAAAAGCGAATTATTAATGCAGTAAAAATATTGCAGAGAATCAAAACAACATTTGTTACTCATGGAGAAGATGAGATTAGACATGCTTTGCTTGGGCCACTGAACTTTGAAAACATGTTTAAACATAAATGATCGATGAGAGAAGGAACCAAAATATATAATTGGAAAGGTCAAATCAGTAATACATTACTGAATCATGAAAGCATCAGCACAAGAATATACTAATTGGATGTTGCTTTCATTTCTTCTGACAATAATAATAATTGGTGTCATTCTCAGTTCTCATAAATTGTCAAGCAAAAGTTTGAGAGAGTCACACTCACATCTTCAGCCCCCTTCGGTCGTGGCTGACCATGTGTGTCTCCAGTGTGCTATTCCCTATATGGAGGAGGCATGTGCATGACTTTATTTAACATGGGGAGACTGGTGCACAGACAGCCACCCCACGGTCCTTGACAGATCTGGGTTAGGATCCAGTAGCATGGAGTCCAAGGCGACCGGAGACCCTTTTCTGCTGCAGCCTTCATCCTCCTTCCCAGCCATTGTGACGCTCCACTAAGGTCAGCCGACGTCCTCCGCCTGTTCCACCGATGAGATCTTGGTTGGATTGCTCTTTGTCAGACACCTCCTCCTCGACCTTACCACCATGGGTGGCCCTACCAGGAGCATAGCTCCAGATGGCTTCGCTCTCAGGATCTCAGGTTCACACAAGCTTCTCCACCACGACAAGGTGATAATCCACAGAGAAGCACACTCACATAATGATACTTTATAGAGAACATGCTGGACTCTTCCATCATGGTGCCTGGCTAAACCCTATCCCATTAGTACGACATATCATCAACCATCCCGAGTGGTGCCACAGTTCTATACAGGTCAGAGGGAATAGACATGTGAGTTCGCAACAATGAATCAAGATGCTATGAAGTTTCATGGCATCAGGTCAAACAAGGGAAAGAGAACCTCCTTCTCCTCTCCCACTCCACCTATATTCCTTCTTCTGACTTCACAATTTGCAACTCTTCTATCTCTTTGTCTCAAAAAAACTTGCATTTTTTTCATCTCTGTCTTTTGTCCAACCATCTGTCTATTAAAATCCCCCTCAACTGTGTGCACTTATAACTTGACACACTTTGTCCTGCCCCTGTTCTCTTCCACGTATATAGTATTATATACTATAAAATATACATAGTATATACATAGTATATTTTATATTTTTGCACTATAAAAAAAAATATACTAGTGTAACTATATTGTATTTTTAAAGACTCTGCCATGAGTGCAAAGATCCACCCTATCATGCTCTTTAAGATCTTAAATGTTTCAATAGGCTCAACCCAAATTCTTCTAAACTCCAAAGACTATAGATCTAATTTCCTTAATCATTAATTTTAGGACAAATCCCTTATCTCTGTGCTTAGCCACCTGAATCTTTTTTGATCTTTTGGAACACCTCCGATATCACCATATTCTTTCTTAAACAAGGGGACCAAAACTGTACACAATATTCCAGGTGTGTCCTCATCAGCACCCTGTGACAATACTTCCTATTTCAAAATTACATTTATCTTGCAATAAATGGCAACCTACCAATTGCCTTCCTGACCATTTGCTGAACCTGTTTGCTGACTTCTTGGGATTCAATGCACAAGAGCATTTTGATCCCTCTGTACTTTCTTAATCTGCTGCTTTTCACAACTAGATGCCTGCCTGCCTTTAGATTCCACTTACATGACCTCACATTTTCCCACATTAAACTCCATTTGTCTAGTCTTCACTGATTCACTCAACTCCAGGTGCAGATGACACATTAAGTGATGGCAATGTTAGATCATGAGCAGTCCTCCCTAAACGCATTAGAGGTATGAAGGGTTACACAAAAAGCTGGAGAAACTCAGCGGGTGCAGCAGCATCTAAGGAGCGAAGGAGATAGGCGACGTTTCGGGTCGAGAAGAAGGGTCTCGACCCGAAACGTCGCCTATCTCCTTTGCTCCTTAGATGCTGCTGCACCCGCTGAGTTTCTCCAGCTTTTTGTGTAACCCTCGATTCTCCAGCATCTGCAGTTCCTTCTTTAACACAGAGGTATGAAGGGATAGGGTACTTATTTCAGTATCAATGTTTAGGCAGTCTGAATGCTTCTTCTTCCTTCGTGTGGCGTACACGGCCTAAAGTTGTAGGACAACGTGTTCTATTTGATCTTCCGTTTGTGCACGTTGAGTTGATTGCATTAGTCGAAACAGGGCAGACCACATGAAGGTTGCAATCTTCCACCCCGTCTGAATGCTGAAGCAGAAGGATTTGCTATGTGCTTCCTCCTGACTGGTGAATAACCTGAAAATGTTTGATGCCACTATTCAGTCTGAATGCTAAATTCAAATGTCTCAGGATTTTTGTTCTTCCATCAATGAGCACGATTGTTTAACCAGATACACTTGACCTTTTTACAAATGGCAGTCTATCAGACCAAACATTGCTCTTTTTCAGATTGTAATTAATGCTGGCTTCAAAGTCAATGTATCATCTTGCAATGTACTTTCAATTTTCTTTTAAATATCTCACATATAGTTAAATTTAGTGCCAAATGTAACAAGGCTTATTGCATTTAATACTTGTCAGATGCCATAATAATGGAGTACTTTCTGTAACTTACTTCAATGAATTTAATTTTAAAATGATAATCGTTTTTCACTGATCATCCAATAAATTATTTCATAGAAACATAGAAACATAGAAAATAGGTGCAGGAGTAGGCCATTCGGCCCTTCGAGCCTGCACCGCCATTCAATGTGATCATGGCTGATCATCTAACTCAGTATCCCGTACCTGCCTTCTCTCCATACCCCCTGATCCCTTTAGCCACAAGTGCCACATCTAACGCCCTCTTAAATATAGCCAATGAACTGGCCTCAACTACCTTCTGTGGCAGAGAATTCCAGAGACTCACCACTCTCTGTGTAAAGAATGTTTTCCTCATTTCGGTCCTAAAGGAATTCCCCCTTATCCTTAGACTGTGACCCCTTGTTCTGGACTCCCCCCAACATCGGGAACAATCTTCCAGCATCTAGCTTGTCCAACCCCTTAAGAATTTTGTAAGTTTCTATAAGATCCCCCCTCAATCTTCTAAATTCCAGCGAGTACAAGCCGAGTCTATCCAATCTTTCCTCATATGAAAGTCCTGACATCCCAGGATGTCATTTGGTGCATTAATTTTTTCACTTGCATTATGAAAATAAATTGAATTGGCGCCTTAATTGGAAATCAGAAGTAATAAGTGCACAACTAAGTTTTCTATTGTCCTTTTAAATGTAGTGGTTATTTACTTTGTTCACATTGTATTGCTAGATACTTGAGGACAGGTTTTCTTGCCTCAGCTTTTATGTTTAAGCGCCATCTAGCAGTGTCTGAGTGAACTGCAAGCTGGAGGAATGAACAGGTTTGCAGCCCACTTCTGTCACGCTGAAAAACAAAAGCAAAAGTGTTTTCACTTGAGGATTGATTTACAACCTTCACCAAAGCCAATGAATCTACAAATGTGTACATCTTTGGAGTGTGGGATTAAACCGGAGCGTCCGAAAAACATGGTTGGCTCTGTCTCTGTCTCTGTCTCTGTCTCTGTCTCTGTCTCTGTCTCTCTCTGTCTGTCTCTCTCTCTCACTCCCTCTCCCCCTCCCTTTCCCTCTCCCTCTCCTCCCCCCCCCCATCCACCCCACCCCCCCCCCCCCCCCCCCCCAGCGGGACATGCAGCACATCTGGATAGAAATAATGAGTGACGTTTCGGCTACAGCCCCTTCTTCAGACAATCACAAGTACTCTCACCGACGAGAGTTCAGTTCAGTCTGAAGAAGGGTCTCGACCCGAAAAGTCACCCATTCCTTCACTCCAGAGTCACTGCCTGTCCCGCTGAGTTACTCCAGCATTTTGCATCTATTCACAAGTATTTTTGTATTTATGTGGAATATAGACCCCGTGGAGGTGTTGTACGGAATTATGTAAATTGACTGCTCTTACAGAACTTATTTTGTGCATTGTCTTCTTTCTTTTAAACATTTCATGTGTAATATATGTATAATTTATGCATATTGTTTTTGTTTGTTTGAGTCTATGGTTCTGTATTGCTGCTGTATGTCACTGTACTTGTGCACATGACAAAAAAATGTATTAAAGAAGGAACTGCAGATGCTGGAGAATCGAGGGTACACAAAAGGCTGGAGAGACTCAGCGGGTGCAGCAGCATCTAAGGAGCGAAGGAGATAGGCGACGTTTCGGGTCGAGACCCATCATGTGTGATCTGAAAAAAAAATAGTAAGCTTAAATGAGAATTTACCAGTTTGAAATTTGATCCTTATTTTATGATGAGTTACGATGAGGGATTTCGTGATGACCCCGCCAGCACGCATGCGCGCCATTCTTCAAAGCAGCGGTGTGGAATCACACATAGTAGCACTGACTGGAGATAGTAAGATTAAGAGATACTAATATACCAGTTGACCTTATGATAGAGGGTTGAGAGCGGAGGGCACGAAATCCCTCGTCGTAACTCCTCATGAAATAAGGATCAAACTTCAAACTGGTAAGTTCTCATTTAATCTTACTATTTTACTTCGGAGTCACGTGGGTGGCTTCATGAAGATTTCAAAGCTCTGTGATTCCATGCCCTGGACCACGTCCATGCTCACACACTGCCTTCATTACTGATGGAGGAAGTATGTTAAGGTATTTCAGACTTGAACAAAGCTGAAAAATAATACCGTATTTATTAATACAAACAAAAAAACCCTGAATTCGGGGAAACGTTTAGAGGACAGCACTTAAAACTGAATCCGCAAACGTTGCGGGAGCGGCCACAGGTTTGTTATAGAAACATTGGAATGTTCTTTCACTGGCCCAGCCCGCTGTTGTGAGGACATGATCCATGGGTACCTCCATGGTCCTCGCCACTGATGTGGATGCAGCCCTAGTGGAATGAGATTTAAAAATGTCAGTGTCTACACCTGCTGCACCCAATACCACCCTGAGCCACCTGGAGATTGTCTGCACCGTCACCCTGTGATGTGGGTTTTTGAAGCTGATGAACTGACCTGCCTCCATTCTCCTGATGGTTTGGGTGACATTAATGTAATGTCGGAGATAGGTGGTTATGCAGAGTCGTACATCAACGGGATATGCTTGGAATTCCAATTTCAGACCTGTTGTCCCAGGCCAATGATGTTTGAGTAACTCGTCCATAAAGAACATTACTTTGGTGGGGGTCGAGACCATCCTGTGCAGTTTTAGTTTGTGGAGGGTCTGGACCCGTTGTGTTGTGATCAGTGCCATTAACATCACCACTTTGAAGGTGAGTTTATCCAGTGGTAGATCTGAAACTGGTGACCAGCTCCTGAGTAGGGACAACACAACCCCAATGTCCCAGGTTATATTGTAGCATGGTCGTGGAGGGTTCGAATTGAATATACCCCTCATAGGTTTCGATACCAGGTGGTGGGATCCTACCTGATATTGAGATAGGATGACAATGCACTTCTGGCATTGTTGATGGCACTGTAGCTAAGGCCCTCATCATAATGAAGGCCCGTGAGGAATTCCAGCACATCAGTGATCGTGGCCTTATATCTTGTATGTGGTCTTGGTCTGGGAAAAGAAGACCTCCCATTTCCTTATGTGGGTGAGGTACGGCTTCCTCGTGGACTCTCTACACGATGCCATGATGATATCCATGGTCCTCATTGACAGCCCGAATCCCATTAATGGTCTCTTCAGAACCTGCAAGCCAACAGGTTCAGATGTCCATGGCATGGATGACTTTCCCCTGTTATAGGATGGGTCACTAGATTTGGGCATTTAGGAACCTGCACCCATGGTTCCTTCACCATGTCGAGGACCACCGGGTACCATGGTTGTGTGGCCCAGTTGGGTATTATCAGAATCCCAGATGCAGAGTCTAGCTGGATCTTCTGCAATACCCGACTGATAAGGCAGAAAGGGGGAAATGCATAGAAGAACAATTTCCCCCAATGTAGCGAGAACGCGTCCATCGCCACTGCCCCAGGATCTGGTTCCCAAGCGACATATGTTGGTATATGATGGTTCAACCTGGATGTAAGGAGGTCGATATCTGGTGTTCCATACTTGGCTATAATATTAGCAAATATTTGGAGGTTCAACATCCACTCGGTGTTGTCATTAAATACTCGTGACCTGGTGTCCGCCACTGTATTGAGCTTACCCGGAAAGTATGCAGCTGATATCCAAGTATTTCTTTCAATACACCAGACCCAAATTATGTTTGCCAATTCATTGCAAGATATCGACTTGATACCACCCATATGGTTTAAATATGCCACCGCTGTGGTTTTATGTATCTGTAGACGGACAAGCGTATGGTGCATATTTGTGCAGTAAGCCCGCAGTCCGTGAAATGCTCCCAGCATTTCCAAATAGTTTATACCTTGTGATTGGAGTAAAGTAGTTTAGTGCAAATTCCATCTGCTGCGACAACTTGAAGTGGTGTCGGTAGCTCCCCAGCCCTGGGCGCTTGCGTCGGTTTGTAACACGACTGACAGGTTTGAAACTATGATGGGATTAAAACAATTATGAATGTTGCTAATCCACCATCGTAGCTCAATTTTTGCCTTGTTTGGTAGCTGCATAGGTCTGTCAAAATGTCCAGCATTTGTTTTTAAGATCTTTGCTCTTTGCAAATTTTTATAATGTAATGGCCCAAATTGTGCAGCTGGAAATGTAGCTACAAGTTTTCCAATCACCTTGGCAGCATGTCTAATAGTCGGTTTCCTGGTGCAAGCAAGGCTATTACATGCCTCTATAATGTCTGTTACTTTGTTCTCTGGGAAAGTGATTATCATATGATTGGTGTTAACGGTGAATCCCAGGTAGTCCATAATCACAGAAGGGTTGAACTTAGATTTGTCTGGATGGATGACGAACCCCAGTTTTTCGAACAATGACTTGGTAGCTGTCATGGCTGATTTAGCTAATTCCAAAGTTTTTCCCACAATTAAAATGTTATGAAGATATGCCATGACTATGTGGTTTTGTCTTCTTGGAGACGCCAATACTGGTTTTAGTATTTTGGTAAACAACCTGGGGGCTGTTGAAAGTCCATTAGGTAATGCTTTGTACTGCCATAGCTGACCCATCCAGACAAATTTTAAGTATTTATGATGATGTTTCCATATAGGCACTGAATAGTATGCATCTTTTAAGTCGATGCAGGCCATGAAGCACCCTCTGGAAATCAGTTGCTTAGCCGTTTCAAATGTTTCCATCTTGAAATGGGTATATTGTACAAAAGTATTCAAGTGGCTTAAATCAATTATAATCTTTGGAGCGCAGAAGGTTAAGGGGGGACTTGATTGAGGTCTTTAAAATGATGAAAGGGATAGACAGAGTTGACATGGATAAGCTTTTCCCATTGAGGGTAGGGAAGATTCAAACAAGAGGGCATGACATGAGAATTAAGGGACAGAAGTTTAGGGGTAACATGAGGGGGAACTTCTTTACTCAGAGAGTGGTGGCTGTGTGGAATGAGCTTCCAGCAGAAGTGGTGGAGGCAGGATCGATTTTAACATTTAAAAGTAAAGTGGATAGGTATATGGATGGGAAGGGAATGGAGGGGTATGGTCTGAGTGCAGGTAGATGGGACTAGGGGAAAATAAATGGTCGGCATGGACTGGAAGGGCCGAGAGGGCCTGTTTCCGTGCTGTAATTGTTATATGGTTATATGGTTGTATGGTTATACGACCTCCACCATCTTTTTTGGTTTTAGTAAAGATGTTAGATACAAACTCAAGAGGTTCATGTATCATTTTTTCTATAACCCCCTTGGTGTATAACCTTAATAGTTCTGCATGTCCTTCCACTTTCTCTTTGTGAGAAAGTACAAACTTCCGGCTAGGTACATGCTGAGCGGGGGAAGTTGTCCGTTTATGAATTCAATTTCGTAACCATGAATACTTTGTAATATAAAAGTGTCAGAAGTTATAGAACTCCATGCATCCCAGAACAGACGCGATCTCCCTCCTACTAGTGAGGTTTTGCATGCAGCACTCCCAAGAGAATCATACCCCCTTACCTCCACGGTTACTGGTGGGGCTTGATCTTCTGGCCTTTCTTGGGTCTTTGTGTTGCTGGGATTGTGGGGTTGGCGCATCTTCCAGGGTGGTTGCTGTGGGCCCTGGCCTAAAAAAGGCCTCTGTTGATAGGGCGCGACCTTAGGGTTAGTTCCCGTTGCTCTGTCGGGTTGAACCCGAGGCCTGTTTGCCGTTGCATATGGATGCTGCCTTCGGTACGCCGGTGGTCTGCTCGAGGAAGGCGGTTTAATCAATCCAACCACTTTGGCTTCCTCATCCAGGTCTTTTACCGGTTTTGGCAGGTCATCGCCAAACAATTGTCTTGGTGGCGGCGTAACATTGGCCTTACACAAACCCACAAAAAACTTGGGGTTTAATGTAGGACGGATAGAGCTCTTCCGAAAGCAGTTTATTTCATACTGTGTGTTGCATAGCAGAGCTAATGCATCCTGCTGCTCTTCCGTCATGTCCGTACCGTCTATTGACCTGGCAAATGCAGTGATGCCTGAGGTCAGTAATTTCAGGATCTTTTGGATTTTTAACTCCTGAGCCCTGATTCCAGGGCTCATGTTACCCCATATGGGTGTATTGACAGTAGGGACATTCAGCGACACGCAATTCTCCGGAGCCATGTATTTGCTGGTTGACTCCGAAATTACCTGTTCTTGTAGCTGGTAGGTCGTCAGATAATTAATGCTAGCCGCTACCCTCAGTTGAAGAGGTTGCCCTTTCTTGGATGGTTGGGCAAACTTCGATACCATCCCCACAAGTTCCTCTACTGGCATCTCTTGCAACAATGGATCCTCCACCAACCCCTATTCTAGTGCCTGGCTTCTTGCTCTCCCTATTGAGGAGGGAGAGATGTTGGTCAGCCCTGTCACGGGCCCTGCCGTGGATCTCCATGATCCTTGGGACGCACGCTCCGGATGGAGTAGGTCCCTTTCGAGTAGCTGCTCGACCATGCGCTCCATTCGAGCTATGCAACCGCCGCCATTATCTGCGGACAGCAAGTCAACCTCCCCAAGTTCTGATGAACAAATGGGGCCTCTACCGACAGTCCGCACCTCGTCGAGGTGATGTCTATGGGACCGAGGTAGGTAGTCGGTGCCAGCCGCTCCTACGGGGCTACATGACTCCCACGCAGATTTGCCGCTTGTCCGCGGTCTTCCAGACTGAGGCGGTGGAGAACTGGTGCCAGCCGCTCCTGTGGGGCTACACAACCTCCTGTTGGTTTTTCCGCCTGTCTATTGCGACTGCGACGGTGAGGAGTCGGTGCCAGCCGCTCCGGCGGGGCTACATGACATCCGCGCGGGCTTGCCGCCAGTCCCGTGTCTTCAGGTCTGATGCGATGCAAAGTCGGTGCCAACCGCTCCTGCGGGGCTACACGACTTGTGTTTTTTCCCACCGGTCCGCAATCAAGCAAACTGAAGTGGTGGTGAGTCGGTGCCAGCCGCTCCTGCGGGGCTACACGACTCTAGTGTTGTTATTCCACCTGTCTGCAATCCAGCAGACTGAATGGGTGGAGAGTCGGTGCCAGCTGCTCCAGCGGGGCTACGCGACTTTGGTGCGGTTTTCCCACCGATCCGCCCTCTAGCGAACTGTAATGGTGGAGTGTTGGGGTGTGCCGTTGAGGCATGCCCTGTTTTACGCACCTTTTTACTGCCAGCCCGATTCTGTTTGGGCTGAAGTGGTAGGGAGTCGGGGTCTTGTCTACCCTGCTCTCCCCCCCAGCTGTCGACTGCAAATGCGAGCGACGATATGTCGCGCATGCGTGCTGGCAGGGTCTTCACAAAGTCACTCATGTGACTCCAAAGTAAAATCTTACTCTGCCTGTATCCAATGTCAATTGTGGGAATCGACAACGCTAAACGATATTCAAGCAAATAATTAAAGCTGGTCATTTAAATAAAATTACAAAATAAATTCTGTATCCTCCCGTTGCTAAACAATCTCAATGTAATAAATTATTGCTTATATAGTGATATTTTATAGGTGAAAATCTTGGGCAATAGAATTACCTTACTATGCCAAAGGCAACACACTCTATCAGTTTGTGCTTTCACGGTTGTTGTCTTCAATTTGATGCAAAATCTTTAGAAGTGCTTGAGGTTACCACAGTCCATTCGATCCATCCAAAGGTGTGATGGAATTGATTAAAAAAAAGCTTATTTTACTCCAAAAGCTGTAACATATGGGGCAGATTATGATCTCAATGGGGTTAGGTTAGGTAAGGGGGAGGTACAGCGAGACCTGGGTGTCCTTGTACACCAGTCACTGAAAGTTGGCGTGCAGGTACAGCAGGCAGTGAAGAAAGCTAATGGAATGTGGCCTTCATAACAAGAGGATTTCAGTACAAGAGTAAAGAGGTTCTTCTGCAGTTGTATAGGGCTCTGGTGAGACCATATCTGGAGTATTGTGTACAGTTTTGGTCTCCTAATTTGAGGAAGGACATTCTTGTGATTGAGGCAGTGCAGCGTAGGTTCACGAGATTGATCCCTGGGATGGCGGGACTGTCATATGAGGAAAGATTGAAAAGACTAGGCTTGTATTCACTGGCGTTTAGAAGGATGAGGGGGCATCTTATAGAAACATATACAATTGTAAAAGGACTGGACAACCTAGATGCAGGAAAAATGTTCCCAATGTTGGGTGAGTCCAGAACCTGGGGTCACAGTCTTAGAATAAAGGGGAGGTCATTTAAGACTGAGGTTTTTTTACCCAGAGAGTTGTGAATTTATGGAATTCCCTGCCACAGAGGGCAGTGGAGGCCAAATCACTGGATGGATTTATGAGTAAGTTGGATAGAGCTCTAGGGGCTAGTGGAGTCAAGAGATATGGGGAGAAGGCAGGCACGGGTTATTGATAGCGGACGTCAGCCATGATCATATTGAATGGTGGTGCTGGCTCGAAGGGCCGAATGGCCTCCTCCTGCACCTATTTTCTATGTTTCTATGTTTCTAACATCTGCATTCAATAACAATCATAAACTGCAGGTTTGATCAATTAGTTGCAATTTATTTTGGGGAATGCATCATCAATATTGGAAGGCAGCAACAATGATTTTGTATAAAAATGTTGCCATTTTTGTGAGACATTCTTTGGAACTCATTTGTGTGAAAAAGAAACCAACTTCAAAGTAACTACTTGTTTTAGATGATATGAATATTACATGTTATCACCCGAGGTCACCAAACTTATCCCAATTTTGCCCAGAAGCTCCAGTTACCATGTAACAGTTTTACCTTCTGCTTTTATTTTGAACTTAACATATGTTAGATCTTTTGATCTTAATTCCCATTTGTTTTCTTATCAAAACCTTGGCAACACATCAAAATACCACAGCACTAACACTGACCCAGTGCCACTGTTGGGTGCCTAATAGCAATCATAGACTGGTGACACCAAATAATACTGTTAGGTTTCCTATCGAGATTCCCAGCTTGTTTATATATTGAAACAAAAGCGATTAAATGAAAATTCAGAGAGAATTCAATGTAGAATGAATAAATAAGCATTGATTGAATTAAAATAAAAGTTGTAACAAAGCGCCAGGGATTATCTTTCTAGTTTAACTTGCATTTTATTTATATACATATGTTTCAAAGGCCCAGGGATTAAGATGTTTCTACTGCATATGCTGAGGACATTCTTACTTCCCCCACATTCATTACTATTTTATGACTTGTGCTGGCATTGTCTGTGTTTGAATGTGATAGACTACACTATTAAAAAGAGCAGTTCACAAAGAACAGAAGTGATTATGCTATAAAATGATGCAACTCCCAGACTTCTAACAGCATCTTAAAGGTTATGGCGTGAATAGTCAATAATTTAAATGGTGCATATCCTCATACTGCCCTATAAAACGTACATGTAGCATCACAATTGACAGTTCCATTGCATTTATTTAAAAGACTAAAACCTAATTACGTAATGAATAATTTCAGTGGTGTCTTAACAACCTTTGGGCGATATTTTACTCAGTTTGGAAGATAAAGGCAAATGGATTTATTTTTAAATCAGGACCTTAGAATTCCATCCTTTCAAACATTTATTTCTTCCCTTTTAAGTAAAATTCCATTTTTTACTTTAATAACCTCTTGTGGCAAAACACTTTATGAACCAATCATACTTTATTCAACAATCACCTTTCTCCAATTCCAAGGTTTGACTTAAGGCCCTGTCCCACGATGCGAATTTACCCAAGAGCTCTCCCGAGTTTAAAAAAAAAAATCAAACTCGTGGTAAGTACATAGAATGGACGTAGCGAGTATGTCGGAGCTTGTGGATGTCTCGTAGGGGTTCGTAATGCTAACGGCAGGTACTCGGGATACGCGGAAACGCGTGAAGTTTTTTCAACAGTATGAAAATTTTCCAAGAGTAAAAAATTCTCGTGATGGAGTACCACGAGTGATTTTTTTTTAACTCGAGCGAGCTCTTGGGTAAACTCACATCGTGGGACAGGGGCTTAAGCCTGAGAGTTTAATGATTTAATACAGTGCTACTCCCATCTCTGTGAGAAACGCTAGGGTCGTTACCACCCAATATTTCCCCTTGTCCCTCAACCCCCTTTCCTCATTATACTCCCTACTCATCACCCTGCCATCTCTCGTTGTTGTTGTCTTCCACTTCTCAGGGTTACAAATCTTTTCTCCCCCCTCCACAGACTCACAATTCTTGGAACTAGGCTCCCCTACCTACTCAATACACTTCACTTTAATCCCCCCATGGACATTCCACTCTCTCCATCCCTCAATCACAAACCAGCCATTTTTTTCTCATTCTGACCCTAACTCATGATTGTTTGTAGAATATCTTGATGTCGTTGCCCTATGCAGAGTAGATTGATGCCACCAAGTTAGATCAGGAGATGAACCAGCTGCAGTGGAAAATGATGAACTTAGGCTTTCTGGAGATGCTCTTCTACAGCAGCCTTCCAATCAAACTAGAAGGAGCAAATTAAAATTTCCTTGGAAGTCAGTGGGAACTGGATTTGGATGCTTGAAAGAGGACGGAAAAGTGAATTGAATTGCTTTGCCCTTTGCAGATGTGCTTGAGGCAGTCATAGCAGTCCTTCTGTCCCTTCCTTCTGTCCTACTCATGAGGACATGACATGACAAGAGACATGAGTGAGAAGCTACCACTATGGGTCAAAGGATTCATGAGTGGAACTGTGCCCAGCCGATGTGTCACAACAATGCAGGCATTTCCTGACTCATTTTATTTGGAGAGCTAAGAGTGGAGTAGAATTTGATTCAACATAACCGTTACATGGTGCAGTGTTCCTTGCTTCTAGTGTGGTCTTAAGAAGGTAGGGTGACCAAAGCATGGCGGTATGATTAGGTTCTAGCCTTGCCTTCAAATATTTAAAAACAGCAGAATTGCCCATGTAAAAGATTGTAACTTCTTTCCCAAGTCTTGCCAAGTTTAGGTTGGACAGACTTGGACTGTTTTTTCTGGAACTCCAGATTTTGAGGAGACTCGATCCAAGGATATAAAGTTATGAGAGGCATAGACAAGGGCCTGTCCCACTATGGCGACCTAATTTGAGAGTTTAGGAGAGTTTGCGCTCGCCACAAACTTGCAGCATGGTCGACACGTGGTCGTAGGTGGTCACTGTAACTCTCCTTCATGCTCGAGAGGAGTTCCCACATACTCGGGGCCTCAGTTTGGCCAAGGAAAAATTTCCAACAAGCTGAAAATGTTTCTGCAAGTAAAAACTGGTCGGCATGGAGAAAATCGATTATTTTGAACTCGTAGTGCAGTGCCAGAGGGGTCATGTAGTTATAGGTAGTCGAGGAAGCCGTAGGTAATCTCATTGGGGGGGATAAAAAAACGTAAGCACAAGTTTTCAGAACCAAGGAAAATAGACAGGTAATTTTAAATGTCCCCTAAACTTCACAGCTGGGCATCTCTGGCTTATTAAAAGTTGTCTGGCTTCTTATAAGTGTTTCCACTCCTTCTCCCCCCATTTTCTCCCCTTCTCCCCTCTTCTCTCCCCTTCTTTCCCCTTCTCCACCCTTCTCCCCCCCCCCCCCACGCCCCTCTCCCCGCCCACTCTTTTAAAGGAATTACTATACACTGCGCCAGCCGTCTTTAACCTTCCTGTTCATCACGGGCATCACCTTGGCTTTGCACCGTGTGAATTCCAGACAGTGCTCCCCGCTTTCCCTGGCCCCTGCCTTTGCAAAGTGTTTGTGTGTGTGTGTGTGCGCGCTGACGGCTCGATCCAGCTCACGGTTTTTCAGGCGAGTGCCCCCAAGCTTGACAGGCCCTATAGGGTAAACAGTCAGAACCTTTTTCGCAGGTGGAAATGTCAGAGACTAGAGGGAATATCGTTAAGGTGAAAGGGGCAAAGTTTAATAGAGATGAGTGGGGCAAATTTTACAGAGGGTGGTGGGTATCTGGAACATGGTGCCAAGCGTAGCAGTGGAGGCAGGCACAATAGTTGCATTAAAATACGTAGATATGCAGAGAATTGAGAGACATGGATCAGCTGCAGATAAATGGTTTATTTATCTTGGCATCATGTTTGTCAGGTGTTCATAGACATTGTGGCCCGAAGGGCCTGTTTCTTGCTGTACTATATTCTATGTACTAAGACATTTTAAAGGCCTGCGGGGCAGAGAGAGAAAGAGAGAGAGAGGGAGAGAGAGGCAGGCAGACAGGCAGGCAGGCAGGCAGGCAGAGAGGGACCGACTGACCCGAGATGGACCCGAGACCGAGCCAAGACCAGGCCAAGATCGGACTAAGACCAAGTCGAGACTGGACCGAGCCCATGATGGGACGAGCCCATACCGAGCTGGGACCGAGGTAGAGGGGCAGAGAGAGAGAGAGAGAGAGAGAGAGAGAGAGAGAGAGAGAGAGAGAGAGAGAGAGGGGGGGGGGGCAGAGAGAGAGGGGCAGAGAGAGAGGGGAAGAGAGAGAGGGGAAGAGAGAGAGGGGAGGAGGAAAGAGGGGGTTGAAGGGGGGATTGGAGGGAGGGGGAGAGGGGGATGAAAGAGGGGGAAGGGGAGAGGAGGGGAAGAGTGGGGAAGGATGGGGAGAAGGAGGGGGAGAAGGAGGGGGAGAAAGGAAAGGAGAGGAGGGGGAGCGGAGAGAGGGAGAGAGGGGGAAGGGGGAAGAGGGGATGGGGAAAGAGGGTGTGAAAATGGGAGAAGGAGGAAAGATGGGGGGAGAGGGGGGTAAGTGTGGGGAGAAAGAGGGGGGGAAGAGGGGGAAGGGGGAGAGGGGCGTTGAAAGGGGGTGAACAGGGGGGAGAGGGGGTAAGATGGTAGAAAAGAGGGGTGAAAGTGGAGGGAAGAAGGGGGGAAAGAGGTGGAAGAGGAGGAGGAGGGGGAGAGGCGGAAGGGGCGGGTAGCGGGGAGTGGGTAGCAGACAGTGGGCAGCAGGGCGCGCGTCGACCAGTGTTCAGCGGCTTCAATCCAGTACCTGGGGGCAGGGGTCATCACGGAGGTGGGCTGGTTCCGGAACGTTCCCATTGCCGGCTCCCGGCTGCAGGCCTCAGGCTTCAAGCCCCGAGTATGGGGGGGGGGAGGGGGGGTTGTGGTTCAGGGGGGTGGGGGGGGGTTACGTCACTCGCAGCACCAGGAACACAGCAAAAAAAGGGGGGGGGGGGTAGAAGGGTCGGAGGGTGACTTCACTCACAGCATGTGGAATACAGCGCAAACAGAGCCATTGTGACGTGCCCATCTCGTTTATTTTCAAAGATTTGTGAACATTTTCATAAATAACTCAAGAAATAAAGCTCAGAATTTTCAGGTAAGCCGATTTTTGACTTCACCGGATAAATCTCAACAGGGCTATGTAAACATTTTATCGTCAGGGCATCGTTTTTTCAAGCAGTATGATAACACACACACACACACACACACACACACACACACACACACACACACACACACACACACACACACACACACACACACACACACACACAAGCACATCCAAGATCAGAGTACTATAAATATAGAGGTGATGTATTAAAATTCTGAAGACAACGCCACATAATCACCTTCAAAAGTCTAACAAGCTATTGGTAGAAACAACTTGATTGGAGTTTTTATTTCCTTCGGCGCAGCTGACAGGTTCCCGGTGTGATGCCCCTGATCCCTCCTCCTCCGCTTCACCCCCCACTCGGCTGCTTGCCCTTCCACCCCCCCGCCCACGCACTCACTCCTTCTCCCCTCAACCCCCAATTTCTGGTGTGCTAGTATGGATGTTGTTGGCTGAAGGGACTGGTTTCCAGAGGGCTAGTATGGACATTGTGGGCCGAATGGATTCTTGGGCAGGCGGCTCAGTCACTCAAGCCTGTTGTGCTGGCAGCTCACTCACTCATGGCTGGTGGGCTGGCAGTTGACTCACAGCTATTCCTTGAAATTCAATTTCAAGCAGGGTGCAAAGCCACCAAATTCAAGTGCAGTTTCATACCATTTCAAGAGGCCACTAAAGACAATGAGTCGTGATCTCTCCCTCCTCCATCTTGCAGAGACTGAGCCACGCCCACACTTCTGGGTTTTATAGTTCCCCCCCCCCCCACCAGGAGGGGCGTGGCCTTCATGGCGTAATTGACAAGAGAGAAAATCTCAACATTATTTAAACACTAATAACTCTTTTATTTTTCAGCGATGGGAAAAATCCTCGGCGCTGATGAGGAGCAGGGGGACTCTAAGTAAGATGGCCAAAAATTGCTGTCGTGGCCTACCACTGCCAGGCGGGGACTGGTGGGGAGCATCCTGCAGTTGACTATGGGACAGCTTCAGGTAGGGGCCGGGGGTGGGGGGGGGGCAGCTTCCTGCAGCGGGAGACGGTTAAAGGCGGGGGCCAATGGGAGCATCCTGTAGCCGGGGGAGGGGGATGGTTTCAGGAGGGGGCCGGCGGGAGTGTCCTGCAGCCGGGGAATGAGGACAGCTTTAGGAGGAAGCTGTCGGGGGCCGGGGGGGGGGGGGGGAGTACTGCTGCCGGGGCAGAGGTAGGGCTTCAGGTGTAGGCTCTCTGGGGGGAGCGTCCTACAGCTGGGGGAGGGGGGTGGCTTTAGGCGGGGGCTGTCGGAGCCGGTTAGGGAGGGAGGAGCATCCGGCAGCTGGGAAAGGGGGACGGCTCCAGGCAGGGGAGCAGGGAGCATCCTGTAGCCAGGGAGGGGGGCAGCTTCAGACATGGGCCAGTTGGGGGGAGCCTTCTGGAGGGCTAGTATAGGTGTTGTGGGCCAAAGTGACTGGTTTCCAGAGGGCTAGTACAGACATTGAGGGTGGAAGGGACTTTTCTTAGGCTAGTACGTGTGTTACGGGCTGAAGGGTCTGGTTTCCGGAGGGCTAGTATAGACATTGTGGGCTGAATAGACTTTTATCAGGCTAGTACAGATGTTGTGGACTGAATGAACTGCAGCTAGAGACGGACAGCTTCTGGCAGGGGCCGGGAGGAGATGTGTGGATAGTGGGCTATCCTATAAGATCCCCTCTCAATCTCCTAAATTCTAGAGAGTATAAACCGAGTCTATGCAGTCTTTGTTCATAAGACAGTCCTGACATCCCAGGAATCAGTCTGGTGAACCTTCTCTGCACTCCCTCTATGGCAATAATGTCCTTCCTCAGATTTGGAGACCAGAACTGCACGCAATACTCCAGGTGTGGTCTCACCAAGACCCTATACAACTGAAGTAGAACCTCCCTGCTCCTATACCCAAATCCTTTTGCTATGTAAGCTAACATACCATTCGCTTTCTTCACTGCCTGCTGCACCTGCATGCCTACTTTCAATGACTGGTGTGCCATGACACCCAGGTCACGCTGCATCTCCCCTTTTCCTAATCGGCCACCATTTAGATAATAGTCTGCTTTCCTGTTTTTGCCAACAAAGTGGATAACCTCACATTTATCCACATTATACTGCATCTGCCAAACATTTGCCCACTCACCCAGCCTATCCAAGTCACCTTGCAGTCTCCTAGCATCCTCCTCACAGCTAACACTGCCCCCCCCAGCTTAGTGTCATCCGCAAACTTGGAGATATTGCCTTCAATTCCCTCATCCAGATCATTTATGTATATTGTAAATAGCTGGGGTCCCAGCACTGAGCCTTGCGGTACCCCACTAGTCATTGCCTGCCATTGTGAAAGCGACCCGTTTACTCCTACTCTTTGCTTCCTGTTTTCCAGCCAGTTCTCTATCCACATCAATACTGAACCCCAAATGCCGTATGCTTTAAGTTTATATACTAATCTCTTATGTGGGACCTTGTCGCAAGCCTTCTGGAAGTCCAGATACACCACATCCACTGGTTCTCCCCTATCCACGCCACTAGTTACATCCTCGAAAAATTCCACAAGATTCGTCAGACATGATTTACCTTTCGAAATCCATGCTGACTGTCCAATGATTTCATCACTTTCCAAATGTGCTGCTATCCCATCTTTAATAACTGACTCTAGCAGTTTCCCCACTACCGATGTTAGACTAACTGGTCTATAATTCCCCGTTTTCTCTCTCCCCCCCTTCTTAAAAAGAGGGGTTACGTTTGCTACCCGCCAATCCTCAGGAACTACTCCAGAATCTAAAGAGTTTTGAAAGATCCACTAATCCACTAATGCATCCACTATTTCTGGAGCTACTTCCTTAAGTACTCTGGGATGCAGCCTATCTGGCGCTGGGGATCTATCGGCCTTTAATCCATTCAATTTACCCAACACCAATTCCCGACTAACCTGGATTTCACTCAAGTCCTCCTTTGACCCGCGGTCCCCTGCTATTTCCGGCAGATTATTTATGTCTTCCTTAGTGAAGACGGAACCAAAATAGTTATTCAATTGGTCCGCCATATCCTTGTTCCCCATGAACAACTCATCTGTTTCTGACTGCAAGGGACCTACATTTGTTTTAACTAATCTCTTTCTCTTCACATATCTATAAAAACATTTGCAGTCAGTTTTTATGTTCCCTGCCAGTTTTATTTTATAATCTATTTTTCCTTTCCTAATCAAGCCCTTTGTCCTCCTCTGCTGGTCTCTGAATTTCTCCCAGTCCTCTGGTATGCTGTTTTTTCTGGCTACTTTGTACACATCATTCTTTGCTTTGATACTATCCCTGATTTCCCTTGTTATCTACGGATGCACTACCTTCCCTGATCTATTCTTTTGCCAAACTGGGATGAACAATTTTTGTAGTTCATCCATTCAGTCTTCAATTCAGACATCCACAATGTCTTCCATTGCGTATCCACCATCAACCCTTTTAGAATTGATTGCCAGTCAATCTTGGCCAATTCACGTCTCATACCCTCAAAGTAACCTTTCCTTAAGTTCAGAACCATTGTTTCTGAATTAACATTACCATTTTTAAACTTTCATAACTTTTGGAATGTTCCACAGATCGGAACAAAACTTTATGCGCTTGGAGCACAGGAGAACAATGAGTAAGGAGGCGAAAAATCGTAACACTATCGGGTATCATCTTTGCGCAAATTTTAAAACAATGCAAACTAGAAGAGGACAAGATTAGAGTTTTAGTTAAGTATAGATAGATAGAAGATAGATATCTATACATTCAATCGTATGGAGTCACAGACCATTGTGCCGATGAGTCGAATGTCAAACATGCCTCATAAAAGAACATTGCTAGAGTTACTCATGCTATCATTTAAATCTACTATCAAGGTCTTAAATATATCAGGATTGAGCTAGTTCAAACAGTCAGCTCCCATGAGAATCTTGATCAAAAGGGTAAGCCAAATACACTCATCCAAAGAGCACATGCTTCTTGAAACCACCTGCATTGCAAACACAACAAAAAACGTAACATGGCATAACACACATGTTGTGAAAAATAAACTGGCTGCAACATTCTCAATCAGATTGTTTCCTTGAGTTGAATTTAAATTAACACTATAAAACAAATTTTAAAAACTAATCAGTTCACCAACTGGGTTTTCAAACTGCTAGAATTGGTTTTCATGAAGCTATGAGACATTTTCCTGTGGGCTAAACAAGCAGAGATTAGAAGCATGATTTCAAAATAAACTGGTAATAATTTCAGTGTAGCAAGTGTGTCATTACATTCACAAAGTGACACATGAATGAAGGCAAAATTGGACTTTTCAATAAATGCCTGCAAAGCTGGATTTGTGACCTATTATTGCTTAAATAATATGCTGTGAAAAATAAGCTGGCTGCAACGTATACAAATTGCATTAAATGAGGTGCAGTTATTATTGATTTGTAAGATTATGAATAGGTTTTATTTTTTTTATGCATGAAAAATCTGTGAATTTCAGCTAACATTGTTCTGAAGCTGGTTCTAATGGTTTCAGTACTATTGTATAGTCTAATGTTGCCTTTCATTAGAACAGACAATTTATCATGTTTACTGAAGAACAGCATGGAGGTATAACCTTTATCATTATTCCACCTCAATACTCTGTTTACAAAATGAATATCCCTGTGTTTGATTTTGCTCTGTGCATTAATTACATCACTGCAATTTTGTTCAGAATATTTATCAAGCGTAACTGACACCAAAGGAGTCATATGCAAAATAAATTAAATAAAGTATAATGCACTGAAGCAATTTGGCAGAGCCTTTGTGTATCTTCATTGCATAACAGATATAGATAAAATTGGAAGTTCTCAGATGAATAACGTGGGCCATATTTTACAAATTGATATTGAGGGTAATATTTTCTTTCTTGCTTTTCAATAGGCTGGCAGCAGGGGAAAAAAAATGATAATTGTGATATTATAACCAAAATGACATTGCAGTTTTCAATAACTAATTTCAATTTTTTTAGCTTAATCATGCATTTTGTATATGATTCCTTGGCTTATGCTCTTGATATTTTTCAGTAAATATTGACTTATTCTCCCAATATATTTAGTCCAATTCTGTTCCCTTTGAAGTATACCCTTTAAAATAGAATCTGAAAAGCACCCTAAAGGAAACAGTCATTTTGAAATTCATTTTCAGTATTATTTGCATTGTGGGTAATGCCAGCATTTAGTACTTATTCCTCCTGGTCCTTGAAAAGGGAATGGTGAGCTGCATTCTTAAATTGCTTTATTGCAGACAGTTCCAGGATTTCAACCCAGCAACAATGAAGGAGCAGTGATGTGTATTCAAGTCACGATGGGGCTGATTTAGTGGGAACCCCGCAGGTTTTGGTCTTCCCGTACGCAAGTGCCATTGTCCTTCTTGGCAATAGAGGTCACAGATTTGGGAGATATTGTTGCAATAACATGGGCAAGTAAACTGCAGTGCATTTTGTAGTTGGTTTTCACTGAAGCCACTGAATTAAATTTATATGGATGAAAAAGGAAAGATCTCACATATGACACGGAAGGAGGCAATTCTGTCCATTGGCTCATGACAGATCCCTGCAGAACAATACCATCAATCCATTTTCTTTGTCTTACTCCCCTTAGTCATGCAAGTTATTCTTTTTCAAACACTCCTTTCTGACCTTTCACCCACCTACCTGCATTAAGGGGAAATATACAGTAGACAATTAACCTACAAATGTTTCATTGGGATGTGGGAGCATCCAGAAGAAAACCGTCAGGAGACCGTGCAGAGTCCATGCAGACAGCAATTGAAGTCAGAGATGAACCTTGACCCCTGAAACTGTTAGATGGCAGCAAGTACACATGGCTTGGATAGGTACATGAGAGTGGGATATTATAGCCAGTACATAAACATGGCTTAGGGAGGGACATGTCCGACAGCTGAATGTTCCAATGCTGTAGGGGCTGGCAAACATTAAGGTCAATTTAGGTAATATAACAATTTCCTTCCTTAAAGAAATAGTGAAATGTGTGTTTCATTTAATCACTATCTGGTGATATTGTAATCACTTTTACCGATACCACCTACTGCCTGTATTTGCTAGTCCAGTATCTGGGGCACAAATTCAACGTGAGATTTCTGCAGCAATGCTGTTAGCTTGCTGGGTGGTGGGGGTGAGTGGGCTTCTTATTAGTTTTCCAAACAACAGTTAGAGTTTTATATCCCTGAGTATTCAATGACTATCCATAGAATAAAGTTGGCACTTATTTGTTTTTAGGCCTCAGGGCCTTCCACAAGAACAACAGCAAATTACAGATAATTCTGGATATCAGAAATAAATGAGAAAATACAAGAAATACCTCACAGGTTCTGCTATCTTCTCTTTTGTACCCAGGGACAGGCCATTCCTGAATCATTTAGAGGACCTTGTATCTCACCATGTTTGCAAACACTTATCATGTTCACTACTACCCTCATCAATTTCCAGGCAAGATTGGCTGGTCCTGTTTGCATGCACTTTTCTCCTTCCACCTTTATATATTAAAGCAGACTTTTTTAATCTATCATTTTTACAGTGTAACTGAGGTGACTTTTATATTTATCTCAACATATAGTCACACTTTTCCAGATATTTTCAAGGCATCCTGTTTGCAACATCATGCTTTTAGTAGACTGAACCAATATTTAAGTTAGCTATTCAGCCCATCTTTGTTTTGATCGCCTATCTCCCATCTCCTATTAGCAGAGGGACAGGACTGAAATGTTGATCTGGCTTTGATATTTTCAAATGTTGACAACCTTGCTTTTTATTTCCGTGTGGGTTTTTTCATATTTTTGTTCTGATAATATTTTAGGTATCCCAAAGGGAAAATACATAGGGTACACAAAAGGCTGGAGAAACTCAGCGGGTGCAGCAGCATCTAAGGAGCGAAGGAGATAGGCGACGTTTCGGGCCGAAAGCCTTCTTCAGACAACCAGGGAATACATGAGGAAATTAGCCACAAGAAATTCCACTGTGAGTGAGTGAACTGTTAATCCACAAGCCGTGACTGAGTGAACTGTGAATCCACAAGCTGCGAATGAGTGAACTGTGAGTCCACAAGCAGTGAGTGAGTGAACTGTGTCCACAAGCCATGACTGAGCTGTGAGTCCAAAGGCCATGAGTGAGTGAACAGTGTCCACAAGCCGTGAGTGAACTGTGAGTCAACAGGCCATGACTGAGTGAACAGTGAGTCCACAAGCCATGGCTGAGTGAACTGTGTGTCCACAAGCCGGGACTGAGTGAACTATGAGACCACAAGCCGTGACTGAATGAACTGTGAGTCCACAAACCATGACTGAGTGAACTGTGAGTCCACAAGCTGTGAGTGAGTGAACTGTGAATCCACAAGCCATGAGTGAGTGAACGGTGAGTCCAGAAGCCACCCAGAGCATGGAGCCTGCCCAACTGCTGCAAACTTGAGATCCTGGGGAAGTAAGAAGTGAGAGTGGGGGGATTGAGGGAGCCAGGCACTGACAGGTCTGGGCACTGGCGGGGGCCGGGTGCTGGCGGGGCTTACCACCCCAGTCCTCACAACCCCAAACCCCCTCCCCTCGCACACATACACCCCAGCGGCAGGCCACAGCAGTGCTGCCGCCACCAGCCCCTGCCTGAAGCCATCCCCACCCCTGGCTACAGAACATTCCTGCCAACCCCCACCTAAAGCCTCTCCGTCTCCAGGTGTGGGACTAGCCGAAGTATCCATTCAGCTCACAATGTCCATACTAGCCCTCTGGAAACCAGTCGCTTCGGCTCACAACACCCAGACTAGACCTCCAGAAAGTCCCACTCCCCACTGACCACTGCCTAAAGCCGTCCCCCTCCCCCAGCTGCAGTACGATCTTCCCTCCCCCCCCGGCCCCTACAGCTCTGCCTGAAGCTGTGCTTCACCCCAGGCAGCAAGATGCTTCCCCCACTGGCCCCCGACAGCCCCCGCCTGAACCCAATCTCCTCCCTGGCTGAAAAAAGCAACAAGAGACGCAACAAGATAGAATGGACTGAAAAAATCAGCCTAGTTAATATTTAAATTGTTGTTATATTTTAAGTTATTGACATTTTAAGCTTTAATAAATCCCTTTTCCACTTGCCGTGCCTGTCAGCTGCACCTGCGCAGTAATACCTGCATGTTCTACGTCACAATGGGAACCTATTGGGAGGGAATGTCTGCGCCACCGGAGAGCTGCTAAGTGTGGATGGGGGGGGGGGGATTGAGGGGGGATGGAGTGAGTGCGTGGGCGGGAGGGGAAGGTCAAGGGGTGGAGTGGGGGGGTGAGGGGTGGGGAGATCAGGGATGTCACAACGGGAACATGTCAGCTGCACCTGTGCAGTTGGTGGCTGTGTGTGACTGGTGGAATATTGGAATTGGTGGAGAGGTGGAATATTGCGTTGGGGGATCAGGTCTCTCATGTGAGATTGGGACCCAACAGGTCCCACTTAGTCTAGTACTTATGTAAAACTCTCATCTTGTCCTCTTCTGGTTTGCATTGTTTTTAGATCAGCGCAAAAATTGTACCCGAAAACGCTACATTTTTTGCCACTTTACTTGCCACTGTGCTGCAAGTGCATCAAGTTTTATTCCGATCTGTGAAATATTACAAAAGGTATTGGTCTATTATTTGGACGCCGATGCCCCTTCCAGGACCAGCTGTCAATCACCGGCAAGGAGAATGAAGGAGCAGACCGCAGGCGGGGCTGTGTTCAGCAAGCGGGGGCTGTGTGCTGCAAGCGAGGGCTGTGCTCTGCGAGCGGGTACAGCAACCATCACCACGAGCCGGGTGCAGCCGGGGATGAGAGACGCTGAATGATTCCGGAGCCGGTGAGTGCAGTCGGTGCCGGGGCCGGGAGCCACTGAGTCCACACACCCCACCCCCCCACATCTCCCTTTATTCCAACAAATACACTAGAGGTGAGTGGTGGAATATTGCATTGGGAAATGGGTTGTGTTGGGGGACCAGGCCTCCCGTGTGTCTGGGACCCAACGGGTCCCACTTAGAACTGACTTAAAACTGACATCCATGTTGATTCTACTTTGTTTTAGGGGTTTTAAAGAAAAAGTTGCATTGAACCTGGGCCTTCTTTGAACTTTAAAGAACCCACTTTTTATTTCCTTGGCTAAACAAATATGCCACTAGCCTAGTTTAAAAGAAAAATTAAAACTTGTCGTGATTTGAATCCAGTTACAGCAATTCCACAGCATTAAATCTAACTAACTCACTCCGGAATATTTTTAAGATTTCCTAAAATATTAACGAGCCTCAAAAATATTTGTAGACTCTCTATGATAGAAGGTTATTGTGATTTCAAAGAACATGCAGGCAAGCAAAGTATTTAATAACTGACAATCAGGAAGAATTGTAAACATGACCCAGATGACCTCAATTAGGCTTGTGAGGACCATTGATATAATGTCAATTTAAATTATTTCTTTTACAGAATGACTGCCAGTCCTGGATTTGAAGCAATCGATGGAGATCTATTACTCCTAAACACCTTGAAAATTCTAAATATTTTAAAATAGATGTAGGACATGTAATCATTGTCAGTATCATTTTGCTCTTTGACACTATGGTTTAAATCCCCATAAATATTTTATTGGCCCCATCAGCCACTAATCTCCAGCACACAACATTGATGCTTTGATATCTCTCACAGATTTCATAAAATGGACAACTTGTTTTAAACATGCACATGTGATATTACAGCAACACAATTCTTAAAAGTACATAGAGAGTAATGTAATAGAATTGACCAAATCTTGTTGAGCTAAAAGTCAATATTTATATAATTGGAAACTGATTGATTTGGAGTTGGGGCAATTAGGTTTGTTCAACTATCACACACTGTAGCCAAAAGTAATCCTTATTAAAAAAAGCTGATTAGAACCAAAGGAAGCAGTAAATTTCTGCCCATCCCATTTCAATCATTGTGTCTAAATGGGTAGAAAACACAAGATTAAAGGGCCTGTCCTACAAGCATGCAACTCTATGCGATTAGCGCGACCTAACGTGGTCGCTTGAGCCGTCCGGCGTTGCGGGGCCGGTCCCACTTTGATCGCCGGAGCCGTGCGGAATTGTGCGGAGTTCGTCCCGACATCGCGCGGGGCTCCGAAAAACTGACTATGTTCAAAAATTCCCCGCGGCAACGGCTTGTCGGCTCGCAGTCGCCTCGACGCATTACACACCGCCTCGACATCGTACCTCCGTGAACCTATCTGTAGGTGCCTCCGTGACCCTCTATGTGTGTGGCTCCGTGGCCCTGTGTGTGTGTGTGTGCCTCTGTGCCCCTCTCTGTGTGCCCCTCTCTGTCCTGGCGAACTTACCTTAGACTTCGCTACAAGTTCACCTCACTTTGCGCTGCGTTGTGCCACTCACCCGACCTCCGCGCGGCCCTCACTGCCGGTTTGATCGCGCTTGCCGCATGCAGGCACATGCTGGTGGGAACGGCCCTGTATAGGGGATCACCCAACCTCCGCGCGGCCCCCACTTCTAGTTTGATCGCGTTCATCGCATGGAGTCGGATGCTGGTAGGACAGGCCCTTAAGTCTCTGTTAAGGAGAGTGGTGACAGGGAAAAGGCAAAGATATATGTTTTCTCCGTCAGTAGTTTTTAACGAAGTATAGATTGTGGGACGGTCAGAATGAATATTAGGTTTGGGAAAACATCAGAGGCAGCCCCACTATTGGTGAGCAACCTCCACTCTGAATAAGTTCAAAAGTTATAGGAGCAGAATTAGCCCATCATGTCTACTCAGCCATTCAGTCATGAATGATCTATCTTTCCCTCCCAAACTCATTTTCCTGCCTTCTCCCCATAACCCATGACAACCTTATTAATCAAAATTCCATCAATCTCCAACTTAAACATATGCATTAACTTGGCCTCCACAGCCATCCATAGCAATGTATTCCACAGGTTCACCAACCTCTTCGTCAAATAAATTCCTCCTCATCTCCTTTCTAGAGGGGCATCCTTTTGTTCTAAGGTGACGCCCCCTGGTCTAACTCTCCCACTAGTGGAAACACCCTCTCCACATCCACTCTACCAAGGCCTTCCACTATTTGATGTTTAAATGAGGACCCCCCACCTCATTCTAAACTCCAGCGAGTGCGGGCAAACGTGCAGATATCAATTTAGAAAGATAATAGTTTGGTTTTAAATGATGAGGAATGGAAAAATATTGACATTCAGAGGCACCTGTGCATACTTGTACACAAATCACTGAAAACCAGTATGCAGTAAACAACTATGAAGGAAAATTATGCGCTGGCCTTTATTGCATCAGCATTTGAGTACAAGAGTAAAGATGCCTTACAGGGCCTTAGAAAAACCACAACTGCAGTTTTACAATTTTGGTGTCACTTCCCAAGAAAAAATATACCTGCTCAGAGAACATGCAGTAAAGATTTAACAGTCTGATTTGTGGGGTAGCAAGTCATTCACTGGAAGAAAGATTGGATAGGCTGTTGAGTTTGAAAGAATGAAGTTACCTCACTAAAATAAGTGAAATGCACAATGGAGTAGGTATGGGGAGGATGATTCCCTGAGCTGCAATGCCTCAAACTGGGAGTCACAGTATCAGAATAAGGCCTAGACTATTTAGAACTGAGTTGCGGAGAAATTTCTTCTCATTGAATATGTCGAGTCATTGGAATTCTCTATCCCAGGGCACTTTGGTTGGATTTAAAACCAAGATTAATTGTTGTCTGGATAATAAAGGTGTCAAGGGACATGAGGATAGGGTGAGTAAAGGATGTTGAGGTTAATGATCAACTATGTTTCTGTTGATTGTTGGAGCAGGTTCAGAGGCTGAATGGCCTACTCATGCTCCCTTTTCATGTTCTTATATTACATTAGAGTCTTAACTGATGGATATTGTTGATTGTGGCTGTGTTGCCCTGAGCTGTATATAAGTGGGACATTTAGTGTATTAAGCATTTGAAGGAGTGGAGACTGAACTTGACCATCTGGGTGTGGTCATTAAATTTTTGCATTGGGGCTCTAGTAATTTCATACCTGGGTTGCTCTCTTTCACTGCCTCCTGACTGTAAATTCAGAGGGCCATCATCCATCAGAACCCTTTGGGTCCTTACTATCACCTCCACCAAGGCCTCTGATCACAAGGCACAATCTTATGCCATGTTTCCAATGGTAGCTACAAACAGAAACACATCCAGTCACAAAATAAATCTCTTCAACCTAACTCGCCCAGGCTTGGACAACCCGTGCAGCCCAGCTTTAAGTTGGTGCTGCCAATCACAAGATGAACTCCTTGCAGATGAAATGAGAGACCATACAGTGCCGTGTTAATCTTGGTTCAATGCAGCATTTTCATTGTTCCCTTGTACTGAATTTGCTTTTTTTCTATATACCGAAGGAAAAGCAGAAACATCAAACAAGTAATAAACAAGCTCAATAAACTCAAATGCTGAAGAGAACATGAGGTGAATCCCCAAACAGTGATTAGATGAGGGTGATGAGGAGTTTCCTCCAGACAAAGTGCAAGGAATTGCATCTCACTGGAGGATTTAAATGGTTGCTCTATCTGCAAGGGGCAAGTAATAGTCTAACATCGGTAGTGGGGAAAATGCTAGAGTCAGTTATTCAAGATGGGAGAGCAGCACATTCGGAAAGTGGTGAAATCATTGGACAAAATCAGCATGGATTTACAAAAGGTAAATCATGTCTGATGAATCTTATAGAATTTTTCGAGAATGTAACTAGTAGAGAGGATAGGGGAGAACCAGTGGATGTGTTATGTCTGGACTTTCAGAAGGCTTTCGACAAGGTCCCCCATAAGAGATTAGTTTACAAACTTAAAGCACACGGTATTGGGGGTTCAGTATTGATGTGGATAGAGAACTGGCTGGCAGACAGGAAGCAAAGAGTAGGAGTAAACGGGTCCTTTTCAGAATGGCAGGCAGTGACTAGTGGGGTACCGCAAGGCTCAGTGCTGGGACCCCAGCTATTTATAATATATATTAATGGTTTGGACGAAGGAATTGAATGCAACATCTCCAAGTTTGCGGATGACACAAAGCTGGGGGGCAGTGTTAGCTGTGAGGAGGATGCTAAGAGGCTGCAAGGTGACTTGGATAGGCTGGGTGAGTGGGCAAATGTATGGCAGATGCAGTATAATGTGTATAAATGTGAGGTTATCCACTTTGGTGGCAAAACAGGAAAGTAGACTATTATCTGAATGGTGGCCGATTAGGAAAAGGGGAGATGCAACGAGACCTGGGTTTCATGATACACCAGTCATTGAAAGTAGGCATGCAGATGCAGCAGGCAGTGAAGAAAGTGAATGGTATGTTAGCATTCATAACAAAAGGATTTGAGTATAGGAGCAGGGAGGTTCTACTTCAGTTGTTCAGGGTCTTGGTGAGATCCCACCTGGAGTATTGCGTACAGTATTGGTCTCCAAATCTGAGGAAAGACATTCTTGCCATAGAGGGAGTACAGAGAAGGTTCACCAGACTGATTCCTGGAATGTCAGGACTTTCATATGAAGAAAGACTGGATAGACTCGGCTTGTACTCGCTAGAATTTAGAAGATTGAGGAGGGATCTTGTAGAAACTTACAAAATTCTTAAGGGGTTGGACAGGCTAGATGCAGGAAGATTATTCCCGATGTTGGCGAAGTCCAGAACAAGGGGTCACAGTTTAAGGATAAGGGGGAAATCTTTTAGGACCGAGATGAGAAATACATTTTTCACAGAGAGTGGTGAGTCTGGAATTTCATTTCGGAGTCACGTGAGTGACTTCGTGAAGAGCCCGCCGGCGTGCATGCTCGACATATCGTCGTAACACGTTGCTGCGACGGCTGGCGGTGGAGCGCGCTCCTCGCCAGCCCTTCATAAGGGGCCACGGAGGTGAGTATTCCACCTTTAGTTGGTGGTCCTTGTTGTTCGTTATGTCTTGCAGCAAGGACATGGATGGGAGTTCGAAGGGCCGGAGGACGTCAGGACGAGTTCGCCGGTCAACAGTTCCGGGGCCTTTACCATCGGCAGTACCTGCAGTGCAGGCCGGGACTCAGGCGGAGATGTGGGTAAGCCCTGTGTTTACAGGTCCAGATCCGCCAGCACACCACAGCTCGGAGGAGTTCGACGAGGAGGAGTGTGGTGTGCCGCCAGAGCAGGGGGACCCTGCCATGGCAGTCAGGTCGTCAGCGGGCTCGCTGGCGACCTCGAGCAGGGGGCGTGCGGCTGCACGGCCCGTTCCACTCAGCCCCCCGAGAAGGGGCAGGGCAGGAGCCCAGAAGCCTAACCCTGCCAGGGCTAAGGCATTGGCTGACACGGAGGAGCGGTCAGGTTCCAGGGCGAGACCCGGGGCGGCTGTGAGGTCCAGCCGGCACACCCCGACTCTCGACGCCGGGACGGGTCGGTTGAGTCGGGTCTCGTCACGGTCGCCGAGCCCCCCATGGATGGGTGGGCGAGACCATGCGTCGGCAAGGTCCACGATGTGGGCAGCCGGCAAGCCTGCGCGGGCTTCAGGTAGCCATACTTCGGCTGGTGCCGACACCACGCTGCAAGTGCCCTTAGTGGCAGCGGCGTCAGCTCCCGCTAAACGGAGGCAGTTGAACACGCCCGTGCGGGAATCGCGCAGTTTCGCCTCGGCGGCTGTTAGCGACAACTACCGGCACCGGCAGGGCCTCGATGAGGTGCGGGCCGATGATAGGAGCCCGGTTTTCTTTTCAGAGCCGGAGGACTCCGACCACCTGAGTGTTCAGGGTGAAGGGCGTATTGACCGTATGGAGCGGCTGCTGGAGCTCCTGCTTCAAAGCCAACAACAGCAGGGCAGCCACAGGCACAGGGCGTCGTCACCAGCCTCTACCATCAGCCTGGAGCAGCAGGAGGAGGAGGTTTTGGTGGATTCCATACCACCTCTGGTGGAGGTACCAGCGGAGGATCTTCTGGATGTGGCGACCAAATTTGCGGCCCCACATTCATCTGGACTTCCTTTAAACACGAAGCTGGCAGCCACTGTGGACTTTCTTAACAACCAGCAACTACAGGAAGAAGTCCTCATTCAGGCAATGAGCCGTCACAAGGCTCCATCCAATTGCAACTCCCTCAACGTGCCTGTGGTCAATACGCCGATATGGGGCAACATCAGTGCGGCTATCCGTCAACAGGAGGTAAAACTGCAGCGGATCCTGAAGCTCCTCACGGCCGGTATTACCGCCTTTGTGCGGTCGGTGGACGGGGACGAATTGAATTTGGACCAGGAAGATGCCCTGGCCCTCCTGTGCGCGACCCAGCACGAAATTAACGGGTTTCGCAAAACCAGCATCCGCCCAGCGCTCAATCCAAAGTTTGCAGGATTGTGCAAACCACCGCCACCGCCCCGTCAGCTCTTTGGGGAGGACCTCTCGAAGAGAGTCAAGGAGCTTGACGAGCAAGCAAAAACGGTGGGGATCATGCGCCCTCAGAGTGCCCCCACACCGTCAGGCTCAAAGTCTCCATACATTCGATCACGAGGGTCTGCTAGTACCTCGAAGAGGACCCACCCTCAAGCTCCACAACGACAGCAACATCAGACCCAGCACCAGGGGTCTTTTTTAGGACAGGGTCGGCAGAGACCCTGGTGGAAAACGAAGATGCCGCGCCCTCAAGCCTACCCAGCACCTCCACGTCCACACACGCGTGTCAAGGACCGCCGGTAACCACAGAGGTGAGGGGGTCTGGTTCTCTCTTTTCTCTCTGTTTAACTTCACATGTTGGTGGTCGCCTTCGGTGGTTTTTGGGTGCATGGGGTAATTTTACTGGTGACGAGTATGTGTTGCAGAATATTCAGGGGCATAAAATTGAGTTTATTAATGGCGACATTCCTCCATCCCAGCACATGCCCGCTCGAACGTTTAAATTATCTGCTGCAGAACAGGCAGCCAGCTATAAGGAACTGTTAAGTCTTGAGCACAAAGGAGTGATTGAGAGAGTGGTGCATGAGCCAGTTGAATTTGTTTCGAACATATTCACCAGACCTAAGAAGGATGGAGGTTGTCGTGTCATTATTGATCTAACCCGTTTGAATACTTTTGTAACATATACTCATTTTAAAATGGATACGTTTGAAACAGCCAAATCATTGATTTCTCATGGTTGTTTTATGGCATGCATCGATTTAAAAGATGCATATTATTCCGTATCCGTCCAGAAATGTGACAGAAGGTTTTTGAAATTCATCTGGATGGGGCAACTCTGGCAGTACAAGGCTTTGCCTAATGGGCTCACCACAGCCCCTAGATTGTTCACTAAATTAGTGAAGCCAATTATGGCTTATTTGAGACAACAACACCATATAGTTATGGCCTATTTAGATGATATCTTAATTGTGGGCCACACCCTGGAATTGGCTGAACAGGGTGTTGCCGCTGCTGTCAATATATTTCAACAATTGGGGTTTATTGTCCATCCAGAGAAATCAAAGTTCTACCCTGCCCAGGTGATTAATTACCTAGGGTTCACGGTGAACTCTATAAGCATGAGGGTTACCATTCCAATTAACAAGATTGAGGAGGTTACCCAGGTGTGTCAATATTTAATCCGCACCAATATACCATCGATTCGGCACTTAGCTACAATAATTGGGAAGCTGGTAGCTTTGTTTCCGGCAGCGCGATATGGACCTTTGCATTATCAGAATTTGCAAAGAGCTAAAATTGCTGCGTTAAAACAGAACGCTGGTCATTATGATCGGTCCATGCAGCTGCCGCCCGAAGCGATAAATGAGTTGCAATGGTGGGTGTGTCACATTAGCAGCTCATTCAAGCCTATTACGGAGGCTAATCCGGTGGTATATTTGCAAACTGATGCAAGCTCCAATGGTTGGGGAGCCACGAATAATTGCTCTAGTTGTGGTGGCAGATGGGACACCCTTGAATCAACGATGTTGTTAACTCAAGGGATTAACTATTTGGAGTTGCTGGCAGCATTCCACGGACTTCGTGCGTATTGTTCCAGGCTTGTTGGAGCACATGTCCATCTCCAAATAGACAACACCACAGCAGTAGCATATTTAAACCATATGGGTGGTACCAGGTCAGTTTTGTGTGACAAATTGGCAAACTCAATTTGGCTCTGGTGTGTTCAAAGAGACATTTGGATTTCAGCTACCTATTTGCCAGGTGAGCTTAATACTGTGGCGGACACCAGGTCACGCAAATTTAATGACAATATTGAATGGATGTTGCATCCTGAGATCTTTTCTAAAGTCACAGCCAAATTTGGTAAACCGGACATTGACCTCTTTGCGTCACGGTTGAACCATCAGGTACCAACCTACGTTTCATGGGAACCAGATCCTGGGGCTATAGCGCTAGATGCATTCTCGCTGGACTGGGGGAAGTGCTTTTTCTATGCCTTCCCCCCGTTTTGCCTCATCAGTCGGGTATTGGGAAAGATTCAGGCAGATGCTGCCAAGGGCATCCTTATTATACCTGACTGGCCCACACAGCCTTGGTATCCGGTGTCTTTGACATGCTTAACGAACCTTGGGTCCTTTTGAAGGGTTGCCCACAATTGGTTACTCACCCTGTCTCAGGGGAGCCGCATCCCTGCCATGGCTATTTAAATTTGTTGGCTTGCAGGTTCTGAACAGGCCGTTAGTCCAATACGGCCTCTCGGCTCGGACCATGGATACCATCGGGGCGTCGTGTCGAGAGTCTACAAGGCGAAGATACCGCTCGCATATTAAGAAGTGGGAAGCCTACTGCAGCCGCTCTCGCATCACGTACGATGACGTGACAATAACCGACGTCCTGGAATTCCTCGCGGGGTTGCACCATGATGAACACTTAAGTTACAGTGCCATCAACAGCGCCAGAAGTGCGCTATCATTCTACCTCAGTTTGGAGGTAGGATCCAACAGGCTAGTGTCCAGACTCATGCGGGGTATATTCAATATGAATCCGCCTACACCACGCTATAATATCACCTGGGATGTCAGGGACGTATTAACCCTGCTCAGGACGTGGTCACCCATGGAAGGGCTCCAACTGGACCAACTCACCATGAAGCTGGTGATGTTACTAGCGCTGACTTCAGCTCAGAGGGTACAGACACTACACAAACTTTGTGTCGACAGAATGACGTCTACCCCCACAGAAGTAGTCTTTTTCATTGACGAGCTACTAAAGCAGCATAGACCTGGGTGCACAGGGCTGCAGCTGAAGTTCCCGGCATACCCCGCAGATGCTAGGCTATGTTTAGCCTCACATATCCGCCACTATGTCAACGTGACGGCACGCATCAGAGGAATGGAGAGATACCTGCTTGTCACTCATAAGAGACCTCATCATCGAGTGACAGTCCAGACGATATCCAGGTGGCTTCGAGTCGTCTTGGGTAAGTCAGGTATCGACACTAATGTGTTCAAGTCTCATTCCACCAGGGCTGCATCGACGTCAGCGGCGAGGGTCATGGAGGTGCCCATGGACCAAATTCTCGCCACCGCAGGATGGGCTAATGGAGCTGTGTTCCAGCGCTTTTATAACAAGCCTGTTGCTGCTCCTCTACAGTTCGCAGAAGCCGTGCTGAATGCAGGTCAAGAACGTGGAGATGTCCCCGTATGAGGGGTTTGATTTGTTATTAATAAATATGCTCTTGTTTTGCAGTATGGACTGTTGAGCAAGTTTGTTCCTCCCATCCATCCCTGGTAGTGGTGTGTCAGCATGGACGTGGTCCAGGGCGTGTAATCACAGAAGCTTTGAAGTCTTCACGAAGTCACTCACGTGACTCCGAAATGAAATAGTAAGATTGAACGAGAACTTACCAGTTCGAAGGTTGATCTTTATTTTATGAGGAGTCGAAGTGAGGGATTTCGTGCCCTCCTCGCCCAACCCTCAATCACCTTCATCTGGTAATCTTAGTCAATTCAATCATACTATGCGAAGTCATTTCTATTGTTGGTTCTGTGATTCCACGCTGCTACTTTGAAGTATGTCGAGCATGCGCGCCGGCGGGCTCTTCACGAAATCCCTCACTTCGACTCCTCATAAAATAAAGATCAACCTTCGAACTGGTAAGTTCTCGTTCAATCTTACTATTCTCTGCCACAGAAGCTAGTTGAGGCCAGTTCATTGGCTATATTTAAGCGGGAGTTAGATGTGGCCCTTGTGGCTAGAGGGATCAGGGGTATGGAGAGAAGGCAGGTACAGGATACTGAGTTGGATGATCAGCCATGATCATATTGAATGGCGGTGCAGGCTCGAAGGGCCGAATGGCCTACTCCTGCACATATTTTCTATGTTTCTATGTATGCTACAGTTTAAAACTGCAAAAACACATGAATCACTGTACCAATAAAATCTGGAACTCCTTTCCTGACAGCACATTAAAATACTCGCTGTCTGGAATGTACATGCCCACAAAAGCAGGGTGTTTTACCATGTCCTATGAATCAGTAAAACTCCTGAAAACATCCTGAAGTATAAATGCTTTATGGTTTTTATTTTGTATTTCTCTTTGCCCACAGTGGAATTTGGTTTGTGTCTGTTTTCCATTTGTAAAGTACCAGTTGTGATTTCTCAGAAAGTTCCTGTTTCATGCTGAATCTCTAAAAACATGTTTTTTTTTTACTTTTAGAGTATGTTCCTTCCTGTGTATTTTAGATTCCATACCTTGACTCCTCCACTGAAGTGAGTCTCTATCAGGCTGGTTACCAAATTACACACACAAAGCATCTACATAAAAATCAATTCATGTTTGTTTTTCACCTTTTACTCATGGGATATAGTGTGTTAAAGAAAGAATATGATATGCTTGCCTTCATCAGTTAGGGTATTCCGTATAATGGTCAAGAAAGGAAGTCATGTTGCTGCTTTATAGGACTTTGATTAGACCACATTTGAACTGTTGTATGCAGTCCTGTTTGCCCTATTATAGGAAGAGATTTACCAGAACGCAGTCTCAATAGAGGGTTGGCTAAATGGAGAGGTTAGACAAACTTGGATTGTCTTCTCTGGAACTTTGAAGGTTGAGGACAGAGACCTGATAGAAGAATATAAAATTATGAGAGGCACAGATAGGGTAGACATTCATAACCTTTTTTCTGTGTTGGAAATGTCAAAGCCGAGAGGGAATACCTTTAAGGTGAGAGGGTGGCATACTGCCAGGGTGGCAGTGGAGGCTGATATGATGGTGGCATTTGAGAGTTTTAGATAGGCACCATCCTCGTAAATCTTCTCTAAACTCTTACAATATATTTCCTATACCATAGTGCCCCAAACTGAACCCAATACTCTAAATGCGGTCTCACAAGCATCTTCTACAATCAACATGACCTCCCAACTTCTATACTCAAAACTCTGACTGATGAAGGCCAATGTGCTAAAAGCCTTTTTGACCACCTTATCTACCTGAGACTCGACCTTCTATGAACCATGCACCTGCACTCCTAGATCACTCTGCTCTACAACACTCCCCAGAGGCCTACCATTCACTGTGTAGGTCCTGCCCTTGTTAGACGTCCCAAAATGAAACACCTCACATTTCTCTGTATTAAATTCCATTAACCATTCCTCAGCGGACCTGGCCAATCGATCCTGATCCTCCTGTAATTCTTCACAACCATCTTCACTATCTGCAAAACCACCCCACTTTTGTATCATCAGCAAACTTGCTAATCTTGCCCTGTATGTTCTCATCCAAATCATGGATGTAGATGACAAATAGTAACGGGCTCAGCACCGAAACCTGAGACACACCACTAGTCACAGGCCTCCAATCCAAGTAGCAAACTTCCACCATCACCCTTCCATGGAGCCAATTTGCTATTCATTCAGCTATTTCTCCTTGGATCCCATGGGATCTAATCTTCCAGAGCAGCCTACCATGCGGAACTTTGTCGAATGCCTTACTGAAATCCATATGTCTACAGCTTTTCCTTCATCAACCTTTATGGTCATGACCAAAAAACGTAATCAGATTTGCGAGACACGACCTCCAAAGGTACAAAAACCATGCTGACTATCCCTACTCTGCCATTGCCCATCCAAATGCCTGCGTAACCTATCCCTCAGAATACTCTCCAGTAACTTTCCAACTACATATGTTAAGCTCACCGGCCTATAGTTCCCAGCATTTTCCCTGCAGCCCTTCTTGAATGGAGGTACAACATCTGCCACCCGCCAGTCTCCCAGCACTTCTCCTGTACTTAAGGACAACTCGTAAATTTCAACCAGGGCTCCCGCAATTTCCTCCCTAGTTTCCCAACAATGTCCTCAGATATATCTGATCAGGCCCTGAAGATTTGTCTACCTTTATACACGATAGTACCTTCAGTACATTTTCAACGGCAATATTGACTGTTCCCAAGACACTTCCGTTGACTCCTCCATGTCCTCCATTCTACTGTCTTTCTCCTCGGGAAACTAGAGAGGAAATTGCCGGAGCCCTGGTTGAAATTTACGAGTTGTCCTTGAGTACCGGAGAAGTGCTGGGAGACTGGCGGGTACAGAGGAGAAATACTCATTGAGGATTTTGCCCATCTCCTGTGGCTCCACACAGAGGTGACCACTTTGATTCCTGAGAGGTTCCACTCTCTCTCTCTAGTTACCCTTTTCCTCCTTATGTATTTATAAAATCTTTTGGGATTGTCCTTAATGCTACCCACCAGAGATATCTCCTGATTCCCATTTTCAGTTTGCTCCTTTGTTCCTGGAACTCCTCCAGGGATGCACTTGATCCCAGCTGCCTATACCGCTCCTAAGCATCCTTCTTGTTTTTGACCAATGCCTCAATATTCAGCCAAGCTTCCTTATGTTTGTCTGCTTTGCCCTTCACTCTAACAGGGATGTACATATCCTGAGCTATCCTGTCAGTGCACTTTTAAAACCATCCCCCTTGGCTGATGTTCCTTTCTCCTCAAATAACCTGCTCCAGTCAAATTGAGCGAGACCTTCTCTCATAACCTCCAAGTTAAGTATTGTTTACACGTGGGCTCTCTTTGTCCCTATCCATAAATATATTAAACCTAATTGAACTGTAGTCACTGGTCTATTAAAGGTTATTAATAAATCATTCCCACCTCATCTTAAACATATGTCCTCTGGTTCTTGATTCCCCCTACTAAAAGAGTGCAGTAACAGTGCATTTATCCTGAAATAAAAGTGCATTTACCCTATCTATTCATCTCATGATTTTATACACCTGCATAAGATCACCCCTCATCTTCCTATGCACCAAGGAATAAAGTCCTAGCGTGCTCAACCTTGCCCTATAGCTCAGGCCCTCGAGTCCTGGCAACATCCTCATAAATCATTTTTGTACCCTTTCCAGCTTGATGACATATTTCCTAGAACAGGGCGACCAGAACTGAACACAATATTCCAAATGTTGCCTCACCAATGTCTTGGAGTATTTTACTGTCCAGCTTTCTATTTTACTGTCCGGGTTTCAGCCAGGGTTATCGAAGGTCTTTGGAAAGTTCATGGAGTCCTTAACTGTTGCTTTGCAGTTCACACATTCTTTCATAAATTCATTCAGTAAGGGCATGTCATTTTAAATACAAAATCGCATGGATTAACATAGAACATGGAACATAGAACAGACAGCGCAGAAACATGCCATGCAGCCCACAACAATGGTTCTGAACATAATGCCCAGCTGAACTGATCTCCTCTGCCTGCACATGAAGGATATCCCTCTATTCCCTGCATTTCCATGTGCCTATCTAAAAGCCTCTTAAATGCCACTATCATATCTGCCTCCACCACCATGCCTTGTGCTGTACGTCTCCATTAAACATTCCCCCTCTCACCTTACTGTTATGCCCTTGTGACATTGTGGTATTACACCTGAGCTCAACCTTGTTTTTATGATTATAAAGGTGGCAGGAAGGGCCAGTGTGCAGAATGGGTGGAGAATGAACCCAGATCCAATTTTATAATAAATTCTTGACCCTCAAATGTTTTTTATCTGATAAGCTAGGTTTCCAAAACCTTGGGGGAGCCTGGCAGCTAGAGAGAGGTAAAGTCTGCTGGGTATCATTTAGGTGTCATTTAGCACCTTTCCTCCAACCTTTCACCACCATTGCTCAACGTGAACTACAGAACCCACCACTAAACATCTTTGTTGTCCTTCATACCACACAAATTCCAGGCTGATCTTTCAAAAAAAATCCGTACGAGGACCCTCCAGGGTTTTGCAAGGTTTTGATTACCACCCTGGATTTAGATCATATCTTGGGGTTAGGGAATGAGTGAGCTTTCACAATTGATCTGCAGCCATTCAGAATCTGGGGTTCCTCCAGGGAACATTTTGCTATCATCTATCAGATCCAACAGGTGGTGCGGAGTAGCGTTGCTGCTTTACAGCACTAGATACCCTGACTAAATGTTTTCACACAAAGGGTGGTGGGTATATGGAATCAGTGGCGGAAATCCCGGGGGGGGGGGGCAAGGGGGACACGTCCCCCCTCTGTTTTGAGAGGCGGGGAACGATTCTCCCCCCCCCCCCCCCCCCCATTTTTTGTAATCTGGATTTTAAAATCCGGTGAAATCTCAGCTTTCCGCGAGACAGTGGGGGTGGGACTGCTGATTGCGGGTGCCGGTTCGACGAGAGAGACGTCGGTCAGCAGGCAATGGGTGCGGGACATGATGATTCAGCGCGATGATTGGATGAGGGAGGTGTCGGTCAGAGACGGAATTAGGGGCATGGGACTGAGGATAGAGTGTGGTGATTGGAGGAGGGAGTTGTGCCCAGGTCATAGGGTCATAACGGCAGCCCTGTGCCTCATCCGCAGTCAGGATCGATCCCAGCCGGCTCTCCGGTGCTGCAATCGCTGCCGAACCGCCACTGTACCATCCCCATCCCCACCCCAGTGCCCCCCCCCCCCCCCCGTGCCCAGGGTTGGCCAGAGACGTCGAGAGTCAGACGGGTGCGGTGCCCCCAGGCCCACAGCCAGCACAGGGAAACAGCGCTAAACCCAGCTCAATTGCCTCTCCCGCCGGGTTAACCTACAGCCCTGCCTGGATTTAAGGGAAATATGGCCCAGGTTTACAGCCAGTGCAGAGAAGCAGCTCTGGACAGGCAGAGTTGAGCTGCATTTAGCGCTGGATTGAGCTGTAATTACCGTTCACAGGGCCCACGGCAAAAGCATTCAAAGCCTCGCATGTGTGTGAGTGTGCGCATGCAAGAAATTGTGTCCCCCCCCCCGTCCCCCGGTCCCTTCAAATTTTGATAATGATTTCCATCACTATATGGAATGTGCTGCTGCGGGAAAAGATTGAAGTAAGTTCTTTAATAATATTTGTACATTCTCCCGGTGAACTGAATGGGTTTTCTCTATGATCTCCAGTTTCCTCCCACACTGCAAAGATGTACTGGTTAGTACAGGTTTGTAGGTTAATTGGCTTGGTATAAGTGTAAATGAGTGTGTAGGATAGTGTTAATGTGCGGGGATCGTTGGGCGCCGCAGACTTGGTGGGCCAAAGGAACTATTTCTGTGCTGTATCTCTAAACTATTAAACTAAACTAAACTAAACAAGTAGGGTACCCACATTTAGACCTGTGCTACACCCCAAGTAAAGGACATCCAATCCTCCCGCTTTCCCCTCCCCTTCCTAGCTCTCCCACAGCCCACTGTTCGCCTCTTCCTTTCTTCTTCCTACCCCACCCCCCCACCCCGCATCAGTCTGAAGAAGGGTCTCGACCCGAAACGTCACCTATTCCTTCGCTCCATAGATGCTGCCTCACCCGCTGAGTTTCTCCGGCATTTTTGTCTACCTCCAATTCAGACCCATTATTTGCATTTTGATGCAGATTCCAGAGAGTTCAATGAGTTTAAATTATCAGCACATTGGGAGATCACAGATCTAAGCTGTCCTTTGTGACGTGACCGCTGTAATTATACTTCAGGCCCCTAGGGGAATAGATAGTGTGAATGCACTGAGCCATTTTCTCAGGTCTAGTGAATAAAGAATCAGAGGGTATAGGTCTAAGGTAGGAACCTGGGGGTCAAATGTGTTCACACAGAGGCTGGTGGGTATATGGAATAAGCTGCAGCGGAAAACAATTGAAGCAGGTTTTATAACAATATGTAAAAGACATTTGGACAGGTACACGGATAGGAAATATTTTGAGGTATATGTGTCAAATGGGAGCAAAGAGGTGTAGCTTAGTTGGCCATCTTGATAGGCATTGATGAATTAGGCTGAATGGACTGTTTCTGGGCTGCATGACTATGACCCGAATCCACTTCACATAAATTCAACTCCTATATCCATTGCTTAATACAATAATTTTGCCTGTGATGCTGAAAAGTACTTGAGTAGATTTTGTGCAAATTGTTGCTTCCACACAATTTAGAGTTAAAATTCCTTTCCCTGCAAGCCACAAACTGGCTGTAAGACTGGAAACAGGGAACAAAGGTAAATGATAATACAAGGGATCATTTCTAGGGAACAAACTGAAAATATAAATGTTAAATGCATGTTAAGAAACTCATCACCAATCAATGGGGCAAATGACAGTACGAAGCCTCATCAGTTCATTGTTAATTGAACTGCAAAATTAATTTCCAGACAATGGGACAACACTCAGAACACAGTTAGTTCTGCTAGAAGAGGTTTGGCCTCAGTCACACAAGCAAAATACAAGATTCAGCAGCAGCTGTGTACTGAGATACTGCTCCATTGACTTCAGGGTGCCCTTACCCTGAATCTGCCAGTCAAACGCCTCTTCCTGGATCTCTCTGCATACGGACAATGCCCTGACTGCTGCTGCAATTGGATTAAGCACGGTTACAACTTTCTGGGTCAGCTCATTTGCCCAATCTTTTATTTAGTTTGGATGTATGGAGGGACAACAAAATATAAAGCTCAGAGGAGGGAAATGTGTGGAAATAAAATGTAAAGAGATTCAAATTGTACAAGGAATTGATAGGAAGGCTCCAGCTTATTTCACTATCTGCTGGATTTGCAAATGAAACAAAGAATCCCAGAGAAAAATGAATTGAAAGCTAAATCTGAAAAGAGATGTGATTGATCCTTCCAGCACTAAACTCCCTTATGCTAATTACTAATGTGGATGAGTTACCAAATGAAACAGTTCTAAGAAGATGGCATAATCCATAGATCAATGAGCAATGTGCTCGCAAGAAAATGGATACTCATGGGCACCCTTGTCATTGGCTCTGCCATCCTTGCCATACCTATGTACAATATCATAAGCATTGGCCTTCTATAACTTGTGGCACAGGATTAGGAATCTAGGAACCAGTGAAGGCAGCTAATATTGTGGTTGATGCATGCGTCGGGGGTGGGGGGGGGGGGATGGTGGGTGAAGAGATGATTGGTATATCCGTGGAAAAATAGACCAGTGCTAACCAGCTAAAGTAATCTTATTTTATGCAATAGCTTATTGAAACAAGGTTAGTCAACTTTTCACCTGTGCCATCTGCTCACGACTAGCCTTGAGAACTGACCATTCGAAAGGACCAATGGAAGCAATTATGGAGGACAGTATACAGTTAGTGGAAAACCCCTTAATAGCATTAATGTGCAGAGGGATCTTGGCGTCTAAATCCACAGCTCCCCAGAAGTGGCAACACAAGTGGATAGAGTGGCAAAGAAGGTGTATGGTATGCTTGTCTTCATCTTTTAGGGCATTGTGTATAAGAGTCAGGAAGTCATGTTGCAGCTACATAACAATTTTGTTAGGCCACATTGGGAGTATTGGGTGCAGTTCTGTTCACCGTATTACAGGAGGGATGTGGAGGCATTGAAGATGGTACAGAGAGGTTTACCAGAATGCTGCCTAGATTATGGGGTACTAACCATGAGAGGTTGGACAAACTTGGATTATTCACTGTGGAGAAAAGGGGGTTGAGAGCAGATCAGATAGAGGAATATAAAATTATGAGAGGCAGACAAAGGTTACTTTTTCCTAGTGTGTTCCAGACACTGACATCGCATGCTGCTGGAAGGTCATCGACTTTCTTTGGTCTGCCCGAGCACTTTTTACCACCCAACGGAGCGAGATGTCCATCAGGGAATGTTGCCGACTGTCCCGCTGCAGACTGCAGCAGTGCGTGCTGAGGGATGCACTGAAGCTCAGTGCAGCCAACGTCAAGGCTCGGTGGGGGAGGACCACAGTCTAGGTTCCTTCCACTGCTGAACATGGGGTGCAGGGTGTGATGCAGACGCCCCTCAAAATAAGGGAAGGGTTTCCACGCCAGTGGGCCACGTGAGTGGCAAGGGTAACTGCATTGAATGTATGTATAGCCTCCGAGAATGTCGGATGGAGTTTTGTATGGATCATGTATGGTATATATTTATTTCTCGAATAAAGTATATTTTGAAAAAAAAAAATTTAAGTAAATATCAAAGACTAGAGGGAATATCATTAATGTCAGAGGGGAAAGTTTCAAAGAGATGTGCATGGAGCAATATTTTGAACATAGAGAATGATGGGTGCCTGGAACGTGATGCCAGGGTTGTGGCAGAGGCAGATACAACAGTAGCATTTGAGAGCTTTGTGGAGAGGCACATGACTATGCAAGGAATAGGGGAATATGGATTATGACCGGCAGAAAGAGATTAGTTTAGTTTAACATCATGTTTGGTACAGACATTAGGTACAGACATTCTCTTCTGTTTCTGTACTGTTCCATGTTCTGGAAGAGCAACAGTCACTTGGACCTGTATGGACTAACAAAGAAAAATCAGGCCAAGTGTCTTGAGGGCAAATCATATTTGATTGAAATCTTTTTAAAGATATAATGAGAGCGGTGTCATTTGGACTTTTGAATGGGCTTCGATCAATGACCGCACAATAAATAGGTAGTTTCCAAGACATCTGTTTCTCTTTACAAAAATGCTTCTGAAATTTTCCAGAATTTAACATGGTATGTTGGCACTTGGTCTGTTCTCGCTGGACTTTAGAAAAATGAGGGGGGACTTCAGTGAAATGTGCAGAATAGGGAAAGCCTGGAGTGGATTTCCATTAGAGTGGAGACACACACACACACTAACCCCCCACCCTAGATATTATATTAATATTATTAATTTGCTCCCTTACCCCCATCCCCATCCTATCGACTCACACGGAGCCCCCAGCCGTGCAGGCACGGTTAGAGAAGGAGACAGAGGGGGTAGAGAGGGAGGGGGAGGAGGTAGAGAGGGAGAGGGTGAGGGGGATAGAGAGGGAGGGTAGAGGGAGGGGGGAGGGTAGAGGGAGGGGGATGGGGAGAGGGGCAGAGATTGAACGGTGGGGGGACACACAGCATCACACAGGTAGGCTGGTCCCCGAATGCAATAGTCCACCACTCACCCATAGGTCCCAATACCACTCCCTAGAGAGGGAGGGGGTGTAGAGTGGAAGTGGGGGGCAGAGAGGGGAGGAGGCAGAGGGGGGGGGAGGCAGAGAGGGAGGGGGAGGGAGGTAGAGAGGGAGGGGGAGGGTTAGAGAGGGAGGGGAGAAGGTGGAGAGGAAGAGGAGGGGTAGAGAGGGATGGGGATGGGGTAGAGAGGGAGGGGGTAGAGAGGGAGGGGGTAGAGAGGGAGGGGGTAGAGAGGGAAGGGGTGTAGAGGGAGGGGAAGGACTAGTTCTATTTGATCTTATTTGATTGTGCACGGCAGGTTAATTGCAAACTTCACGTGTTTCCATGAATGCAATCTCCCATCCCTGTCCCATTGTGATGTCATATGTAAATGAGATCCATTGCGATTGGATGTCTGTGAGATGGCACTGTGACATCATCAATGGAAAGTGCTGCAAGAGCCTCCCACTGAAAAGCAGTTCATTTTTAAAAATAAATTATTAAAACTTAAGTTTTAATTGCAATTGGGACAGGGTAAACTGCGTTTCAGGGTCTCTACCTGGTCAGAGAGGCGGCTTTTCTCCAGGCAGCATCTTTGACCCATCTTCGCGGCCTACCAGCGGGCCTGGAGCGGCATTTCCTGAGGGGTATGGCCAGAACCTCGGCTTCGGCGCCAGCAGAGCACTGAAGCGTAATTGCAGAGCAGACCAGGCCTTGCCCGGGTCGCCGCGCTGGAACTCCGGTATGCTGGGACCGCCGATGTAACATCGCGGATCTGCGGGTCTGTGGAGCGGCCATCTGCGGGCGGCGGTGCGGAACTTTACATCGTGGAGCTCCATCCAGCGCGGCCTGTCAGCTTCGGAAGTCGCGGTCTCCGGTAAGGAAGCGGCCGTTCCAGGTTTCCCATGCCTCTGAGAGGATTCTCCTGACCACCATCATCCGGTGAGAACGGCCTGGAACACCGACCCTCCGTTAAGGTTGCGGAGGGCTCAATAGGCTCGACTATGGGTGGACATGTGGATGTGAACTGGATTTTGTGCCTTCCCTCATAATGGGAACCATTGTGGGGGGATGTTTTTTTAAACATTTCTTTATTATTGCTATGTTGTATTCTTTTTTTAATGTGCTGCAATGGCAATATGCATTTCACTACACCAATTGGTGTTTGTGACTAATAAAGAACCTTTGAACCTTTGAACCTTAAACTTTAGAAATGTAGGTTGGAAATACAGGTTGGGAAGATGTTTATCCAGTCGAGGAAAAAAATGTGGGAAGCATGTGTGAAAATGGGAAGGCTGTGGCCAAGCATTTTGGAAGAAGATACAAATTAAGGATATTAAAAGAAAGCCAACACAACCCTGCATATACACAGACATTTAGAATGTGAGAACAAAGGGAAGGGTTTTAGTATAATACTACACCAAGTGGGATCCGTTGGCTCCTGTCCCCTCAATGCGCAGTTGCGGGGGTGGGGCGGCCTGCGGCATTACACACACAATAACAACCCCTCACACACACTAACCACCCATGCCCCACACACACACTAACCACCCCCTTGATATCATATTAAATATTATTAATTTGCACCTTTTACGCCATCCCCCACCCTATCCACTCATGCATAGCCCCCAACTCGCAGGCACGGCCATAGAGGGAGATAGAGGAGGTAGAACGGGCAAGGCCGGAGGCCAGAGGCAGGTGTCAGAGGCAGAGAAAGAGGGCAGGGGGCAGATGGCAGAGGTTGAGGGCAGGGGCAGCAATAGAGGCAGAGAGTGGCAGCAACCTCCCCAACATGCGCCGACACAACGACCCCATGCGAGGTGGGGGGAGAGAGAGGGGGGGAGAGAGAGGGAGAGAGAGGGGGAGAGGGGGGGGAGAGGGGAGAGAGGGAGGGAGGGGGGTAGAGAGGGAGGGAGGGGGGAGAGAGGAAGAGAGGGAGAGAGGGGAGACCGGACCGAGCCGAGACCTGAGACCGGACCGAGCCAAGACGGGACTGAGACGGGACCGAACTTAGAACTCCAGTACAGGACCTGACCTGCTCGTTCTTTCTGTGTCTTTTGAATAACCTGGGGGGGGGGGGGTGGGGGAGAGGTGTCGGGGGGGGGGAGGTGTTGGGTAGGTGGGGGGTGATGTCACTCGCAGCACGTGGAACACAGCACGGAGCCATTGTGACGTCAACAGTGAAAGGCAATCGTTTTTCATTTCAAAGTTTTGTCAGATTTTTGTACAGTTTCAGTAATAACTCGAGAAATAAAGCATGAAATTGTCAGAGAAAAATGTAATATGTAAAAATGTTACATATTTACCGTGTTGTTTTTTTGCACACACGCACGCACACCCAAGATCAGAGTTTTATAAGTATAGAGATAGATAGATGTTTAAAATCATAAAGAAAATCCCTTTCCAGTGACAGAGGTATTGGTTTTATGGTGATTGGATAAATAACCAAACCAAATAATAAAAATCATTTATTCAGTGGGTGGTTAGGATTTAGAATGTTGAATCAATTTATTGCCTTCAGAATTGATAGTTGTAAGAGAAAAACTGAAAAGATACATGGAAAATATGTGAATGTGTTATTACTGGATTGCTCTTAAAAAGAGGCAGTACAAACATCCTGGCTGAATGGCCTCTAACTGTGCTGCGCTATTAATTAATTCAGGTCTCTTCATATGAACAAAACGTACTCTGTTTCTGTTGGTGTGGATAGGAGGGTGACAATTATATAAGCATTGAATACTTGATGTTTGACACCCCATCACTAATCCTTTTTTGATTTGATTTATACTTGGGGAACATAAATTTTAAAAATATTGTTACTTCAAAACTGTGGCAGGATATATGGATGCAGATTAAGAAACATATTGGTATCATTAATAGAGCTATTTGGGGAAAAGGAATGTTTTAAAACAATCATCATAAAAACTCTTGAAAGTTTTCAGGAAGGAAATCAAAAAGCATTAAAAAAAATAGAAGACACAGCTTCAAACAGATTATTGAAACATCTCAATGGGCTCTTATTTAAATCTTTTGTGTAAAGCTGGATCTTCTGGCAAACATTTCTCATTCATGTGGGTGTGAATTACACTTGGGAGCCCTGCCTGCTGCAGTGTTGGGAAATAGAGTGCCGAATTAAGTGATATCACATTCCCATAATTATAGGATTATTATGAAACTCCTTGTGCCCGTTTCATTTAGATGCAGAAATTGCACAACTAGAGAAGTGGATCACTGCCAAACATCCCACACAAGTGCTATATTGAAACTGGAAGCCATCTCAGTTAGGACTACACTGGATTTTTTTTAATGAGCAGTACATTAAACTCACTTGATAGAAAGAACAAAGAAAAGAAAGAGGCCCTTCAGCATTCAGCGTGCCAAACATGATGCAAAATTAAACTGAACTCCTCTGATTTGATTCATAACTTTCCATTACCTTACTATTGCATCTGCTTTCACCATCACCCCTGGCTGTGGGTTCCATACACCCACCACTGTGTAAAAAACTTGCCCTGCACATCTGCTTAAATTTTCCCCCCGCTGACCACTAGTATTTGTCATTTCAAGTCAAGTCAAGAGAGTTTATGGACATGTGCCCCAGATAGGACAATGAAATTCTTGCTTGCTGCAGCACAACAGAATATTGTAGGCATAAATTCAGAACAGAACAGTGTGCCCATATACCATAGAATATATATACACACACACATAAATAAACAGATAAAGTGCAATAGCCTGTTATAGTTCAGAGTTTGTTTGAAGTTATGTTTAATAGTCTGATGGCTGTGGGGAAGAAGCTGTTCCTGAACCTGGATGTTGCAGATTTCGGGGTCCTGTACCTTCTACCTGAAGGCAGCAGAGAGATGAGTGTGTGGCCAGGGTGGTGTGAGTCCTTGATATTGTTGGCAGCCTTTTTGAGGCAGCGACTGCGATAGATCCCCTGGATGGTAGGGAGGTCAGAGACAATTAAGGACTCGGCAGTGTTTACAACTTTTTGCAGCCTTTTCCGCTCCTGTACGCTCAAGTTGCCAAACCAAGCCACGATGCAACCGGTCAGCATGCTCTCTATTGTGCACCTGTAGAGGTTCGAGAGAGTCCTTGACATACCGACTGTCAGTAATCTTCTCAGGAAGTAGAGGCGGTGATGTGCTTTCTTTATAATTGCATCAGTGTTCTGGGACCAGGAGAAATCTTTGGAAATATGCACGCCCAGGAATTTGAAGCTCTTAACCCTTTCCACCATTGACCGGTTTATATAAATGGGACTGTGGGTCCCCATCCTACCCTTTCCAAAGTCCACAATCAGTCCCTTGGTTTTGCTGGTGTTGAGAGCCAGGTTATTGAGCTGGCACCTTTTGGTCAATGGTTTGATCTCACTTCGAAACTCTGACTCGTCCCCATCAGTGATACGTCCCACAACAGTGGTGTCAGCAGCGAACTTGATGATGGAGTTCGCACTCTGTCCGGCTATGCAGTCATGAGTATAGAGTGAGTACAGCAGGGGGCTGAGCACGCAGCCTTGAGGTGCTCCCGTGCTGATTGTTATCGAGGATGACACATTTCGACCAATACGGACAAACTGTGGTCTGTGAATGAGGAAGTCGAGGATCCGTGAGTGACTACATGAAGAATTTGAAGCTCTATGATTTCATGCCGAGGAACGAGTCCATGCGTCACAACTGCATCAATTGACCAGGACGAGTGAGAAAATTAATGCGTTCAAAACATGACATAGTTAAACAATACTAATGCTTTAATAACAAGAAAGAAAGTAAACAGTGACCCCTCTCACCCAGGGGGTAACTGTGAAACAGAACTTAAACAGAATCAGCAAAAATCCCTGGTCTGGCGATAGGCTTATTATACAACCTTTAGTACGTCCTCTCATTCGACCATCCCGCAGTCGCTAGAATGGACGTCCATATCCCTTGCTGCTGATGTCGATGCAGCCCTAGTGGAATGAGGTTTAAAAATGTCAGTGTCCACCCCTGCACATGCCAGAACCTGTTTAATCCATCTAGAGATGGTCTGCCCCGTAACCTTATTGTGAGGTTTGGTATAGCTAACAAAGAAGGAGAGTTCCGAGCCTCTCAGGCTCTTAGTGACCTTAATGTATTGGATTATGTGTGATACTACATACACTCGTGGATCTGAGGGGTATGCCATAAAACTAAATTTGAGCCCCTGAACCCCTGGCCTGCTCTGCTTGACGAGGTCATGAACGTAAAATGTGATGTTATTACAGGATGTACCCACACTGTCCAGTCTAAGTTTTTGTAATGTCTGGACCCGTTGTGCTGAGGCCAGCACCATGAGCATGGCTACTTTGAGTGTAAGATGGTACAGAGACAGAGATGAAGCTGGTGCCCACTGATGGAGCAGCGTGAGAACCACGCTCACATCCCATATTTGTGTGTACCTAGGTGGAGTGGAGTTAAAAATGCCCTTCATAAACTTGGTTATTAAAGGGTGAGACCCTACCGAGTGGTTCGCTGACCCCAGCCATAAATAATTGGACAAAGCACTCTGGGCACTGTTAATGGCACTGTAACTGAGCTTGTTATTGTGAAAAAGTGACAAAAGAAATTCCAAAACGTCCATAATAGAAGCTGTGTCATATAAAATATTATAGCGGGAACAGTACTTCTCCCATTTCCTTATGTGAGTGATGTACTGTTTCTGTGTGCTCTTCCTCCAGACCGCAGTGGTGACATCTATGGTACACTCTGAAAGCCCGAGCCCCAGGAACTGTCTCCTCAGAATCTGCAAACCAACAAACTTATACGGTCATGAAGAGGGTAGCTTTCCCCTGTCACTAGCACAGTGTACCAGCAGATTTCTGCTCTTGGGCACTGCCATAAAAGGCTGTGTGATTAAAGCAGAGGGAACCAATGCTGAGTAGGCCAATCTCGCACTACCAATTTGCCAGAGGCGGAGTCTTGCTAAATTTGGCCACACATCGACTAATGAGACAGAATGGGGGAAAAACATACACAAATTTCCCACCCCAGTGTAGCGAGAATGCATCCACTGCTATTGCCCCTGGGTCTGGCTCCCATGACACGTAAATTGGTAACTGATGATTAAGCCTGGAAGCAAATAGATCAATGTCCGGTACACCATAACAAAGGACAATGTCATTAAACACTTCATGATTTAACATATATTCTTTGCTGTCATTGAACTCTTGTGACCTGGTGTCCGCCATCGTGTTATATCTACCTGGTAAATAGATAGCAGAAACCCAGATGTTTCACACAATATACCAATGCCAGATGAGATTCGACAATTTATCACAGGATGCAGATTTACTTCCACCCATGTGATTAATGTACGCTACTGCGGTAGTGTTGTCAATCTGATGTTGGGCATGCACATGATGTATTTTGGCACAAAAAGCCTTTAACCCATAGAGTGCTCCCAACAACTCTATGTAGTTAATACCTAATACCATGTGACTGAAGCATTGATGATTTCTGCAGATTCCATCTGCCACCGCAGCTCTAGACGGTATCGGTAGCACCCCATCCTAGTGCACTGGCATCAGTCTGCAGGATTACTGATGGTATATCGTCTAAAATAGTACTAGAACAACACTGAATATTGGTAATCCACCATTGTAACTCAGCCAGGGCTTCATATGGCAATTGCATGGGTCTATCGAAATGACCTCTCTGAAGCTTGAGTGCCTGTCCCTTTGCACGCTGTAAGTTTTGGTAGTGCAAAGGTCCGAACTGAGTAGCTGGGTACACCGCCACTAATTTTCCAATTATACTAGCCACATGTCCAATAGAAGGTTGATTATTAACAATGAGTTTCCTGCAGGCTTCCATTAACTCTAATTGCTTGCCCCGAGGCAGAGTCACTGACGTGTACTGAGTTAACGGTGAATCCCAAATAGTCAATTATCGTAGATGGCACCAATTTAGACATAATTGGATGGATTAAAAACCCTAGTTTTTCAAAAAAGAGTTTTGTAGCTGATCCAGATAATTCAGCTAATTCCAAAGTCCTCCCAATGACTCAGATGTCATCCAGATATGCCATGATGATATGATTCTGTGCCCTGAGTAGCCCCAGGACTGGTTTTAGCAATTTAGTGAATAGTCTGGGGGCTGAGGTTAATCCATTAGGCAATGCTTTAAATTGCCACAACTGCTCCATCCAGTTAAACTTCAAAAATCTCCTGTGATCTTCATGAATGGCCACTGAATAGTAAGCATATTTGATGTCAATGCTCGCCATGTAACATCCCTTGGAAAGCAGTTGTTTGGCAGTGACAAAAGTTTCCATTTTAAAGTGTTTATACTGCACAAAGGTGTTGAGCTCTGTCAAATCAAGGATAATTCCACATCCTCCATCCTTCTTTTGCCTAGTAAATATGTTGGACACAAACTGGTGAGACTCATGACTCAACCTCTCAATCAGCCCTTTCTTGAACAAAGAGTCAAGTTATCTTTGTGCACTCATACACTCCTGTTGTGAAAACACAAAAGTGCGGCCAGGTGTATGCTGAGTGGGTGGAGGCAAGTCAGAAATGAACTCAATTTGGAAACCTTGTATATTGTGCAGTATAAATGGGTCAGATGTCATCCAATGCCATTCATGTAAGAAAAATTGCAATCTGCCCCCAACATGTAATTGATCCATCGCAGGCTCTCTTACCTTAGTGGTTACCAGCAGTAAGATCACTGCTTCTGCCCCAGAAGTCTGGGGGGTAGGGCTGTTGGAGGGCACCGCATCTTGAACATGGCCCGGCCTGCGCCCTGCCCTAAAAAAGGCCTCTGTGCTTGTTGCTCGGCACCACGTCCACCATATCCAACAAACCGTCTGGTATGGGGATAAGGGTAGGGGTACAGTCTCCGGAACAGCAATACCTTAGGACGTGCCTTCATGAGGCCAACTGTTGTTGCCTCCTCATGGAGCTCCTGTTTGGACAGGTCTTCTCCAAACAGGAGATTTGGGGGTTGCACATTCCCCAGGTTGCACAGCCCAGCAAATTTAGGGTATAGAGCAGGACGGATGGCATTTTTCTGAGGCAATTGATTTCAAAATGTGCATTGCACATTAATTCCATCGCGTCTTGCTGAGTATCATAGAGGGGCGCCCCATCCACTGACCTGGCAAAGGCCGTGATGCCCAAGGCAAGTAGCCTGAGGGTCCTTTGAATTTGAACCTCTTGGGCTCTGACGCCCCCCCAATGTGTCCCCAAATGGATTGGTTTACAACCGGGACATTTAGTGAGGCACAGTTTAGTGGAGTATGATACTTGGCTGTTGCCTCCTCCATCGTTTGGTCTTGGAGTTGATGGGAAGCCAGATAATTTATGCTCATTGCGAGCTCTTCACCCAATGGTTCCCCTGTAAGGGCAGGGATCGCAAATCTGGATGCCATAAGTGGTACATCATATGTTCCCTCATGCCATGAGGCATGCTGCCCAACTGTGCCTCTGTACTCTGGGTCAGTATAGCACTGACCTCATATGCTCCCCTCATCAGAGAGGTAGATATTATGCAGCCCTGACACAGGTGCTGCTGCCTCTGGTTCTCTGTAATCCCCGGGCTCCGATAGCTCCATCCTTTGGAGCATATCATGCTGGAGTAACCTCTCCACTAGGTTCTCCATGTGGGCCAGCCTACCAATAATACTGCCCATAGAAGGAGGGGAATTTTCCACCTCCTGGCCCGACTCATCTGAGTCCAGGGCCCTCACAGACCTTCTAGTGGCTTCCTCCCCCGTGGAGTAGCCAAGGTGCTTTTTGGCAGCACCAAGTCTGTAGCCGCTGGCTGCTCTTCCAGCGGCCCAGATGGCAAATTCGGCGGCCGCACGCTGCCCGCAGACCCGCGGTCTTCCTCAGCCGGTTTCGTCGCCGCTCGCCTCCTTACCTTCGAAATGGTCTCCCGCAGTCCGATGCTGAAAACAACGTAAGCCAAAACACTCCAGACTGGGAGCAACAACCTCAGCTAAGTTATGAGCACTTACCTGAGCCTTTAAACTTACCCACTGGAAGGAGCGACGTGCCCGCCAGTCAGTTGTCGTGAAATGCATGAGACGTAATGACGCGCATGCGTGGGGACGGCCTTCTTTATGTAGTCACTCACGTGAATCCGAAGTAAAATTACAAAAGTCATCACTCTCATGATCTTATGTCTATCATCAAATAACTTATCAAACCTTTACTTTTTGCATTGATGCGATGATTCCAACATATTACGTTTTCTCTATATCCCTAAAACTCATATTTGATACATAAAACAAATTATAATCAGTATGCTATGTCTGTGCCTAAGTATAATCCAATTTGATTACTTAAAATCCCATTTAAGATAAAACTAAACTCTCGCCTGTGACTGCATAATACACAAAGACAATCTGCTCAACGAAAATCTGAAATGAACAATAAATCATGGTCAGTCTTGTCAGTACATATTATGCATCATTGAAGTATGTCAAGGTACAGTTCCATGAGAACCATGTAATCAGCTTGTGTTATAAATCTTATTCTTTTTAGGACTGGCCTAGAGCAGCATCGGTAAATCATCAGTCACTGGAAACAAGGTGAATACAGGGACTCAAGTGCAATCCTGCTCATGTCTTGATATAGCCCAGTTGGTACTAAAGGGCCTGTCCCACTTAGGCGACCTAATCCGCGAGTCCAGAAGAGTGCCTTCGACCTTCAACCTCAAGAGCACTCGCGAGCTGGATTGACCGAACTGCGAGCTGCATCTAGAGAAGAGAAGGAGAAGGGGAGAGAAGGGGAGAAGGGGGAGAGAAGGAGGGGAGACACTTTTAAGAAGTATAATAAAGTTTGCGGGTCTTCCTAGGTCGTGAAACTCCAATGAGACAATCAAAATGGCCGGTCAGCAAAGGAGACTGCCTACGGCTGCCCTCGAGTGCCTGTAACTAAATAGCGACCCCACTCCACTGCACTATGAGTGAAGAAGCCCCATGCAGACCAAAGTTTACTCACGGAAAATCTTTCAATATGCTGAAAATTTTTCTGCGACCTAGCTGAGGCTGCAAGTAGGCAGGAACCTCCCTCGAGCATGAAGGAGAGTTAGAGCCACCTTATACGACCTCCTAGGACCTTGTGTTGACCATGCTGTGAATTTGAGTCCAGGACAAACGCTTTTAAACTGGCAGATTAGGTCGCCCAAGTGAGATAGGCCCTTTACAATAAACCTGTCTGACTGTCCAATCAAGAATTCTTATATGATTATACAATATCTAGGTATCAAATGTTGGTGATTACTAATCTACAGTACAATCACAAATTCAATTACTATGAATATCTAATTGTCCATGTGTCTGAGACCACGACATGCTCATCGAATTTGGGAGCTGCTTCTAACACTGATCAGAATACAATGAAATCCTATCCGAATGACAACCCTCAGTTTTTCTCAGGCTTGTGAGGGCCACCATTTATCCCAGCAATTTCTCTCCTCTGCTGTTATAGAATTACACAGAGATGACATTCAACCTTCTTACAACTGAAGAACAGTGGCACGACAAAGAAAGTAGACATTGGCACTATCTGAGGAACATGGAGCAAAACAGGGATATTGCATCATAGACTCTGCCATTGCCAGACAAGTAGGAGGCAAACCTGTATTAATAGTAAACGGGGAAAGGCCTGTTTCTTTGTTTTTCTTTGTTGACTGTGCTTCAAAAAAAAACATAGATTAGGCACTGAAACATTGACTGACAAAATGTTTTGTCAGATAACTATTCACTGGAAAGTCTAACCCTAAGTTCTTATAGAAGACAAAATGCATCTGACTGCTGCTAATATGATGAAAACACTTAATAAACCCAACAAAGCCAGAAAAAATATGACAATGTATGATTGTGTTTTCATAATAGAATGACATCTACTCTATTACGAAGCAAAGGCTGGACTGCTGCAAGAATCATTATATTTCTTTATGCAGTGGACAGGACTATATTTGAAAGCACAATAGTCCACCTGTACAGCTTGAGGATGAATCTTGGAAATGAGTTCCCCTAAGGGGGTTTATAAAGCTGTGCTGGAGTTATAATATAAATCAGGAAATTGCATGATGCTGCTGTGAACAGTGTATAAGTTACCGAAGCACAATAACAACATTAGAAACCATCAGTACATCTTTGTTTTAAAGCTCTCCCTCCAGGTAATCTCAAGAGTAACACTGATTGAATCTGTTCATGGAGAGCACTCAGTCAAAGGTTAGTTTGTCTGCAAATGTTGATGTTAGAAACATTCTGCATTCTGGCAAAAGAGAAAATAATTATAGAACAGTTAATATAAATTCAAAACAAGTAATAAAAATGATAACTGAAAATATTACATAGCACAGCCTGCAAGTAATTCAGAACTTCTTGAAAGCAAAGTAAAAGTAAATACCACTTGCAGATTCCATACTGCATCTTAGCATTTATTCATTTGACCTTCCTATATACATTTACAAAAACTTACATTGTTATATTTTGACTGTCACTTGAGAAATGTGGACTCTGCTAAGAATTGTATTATAACCACTTTAGTGGTTCACATTTGGACAATGTACCGTTCCAGTCTTTTACACTAGATTGGTCTTCTCAGTTGAGAGATCTAGCAGGTCGGGACAGCGCTCGAGTCAAATCCTGCCCATGCATCTACCATGTATGTTTGCATCTGTCAAATGCAGGGAATTGCATGCAGCAATCTATTAGGTTAGATAATGGAAGTTTTGGGACTTGTATTTCTTGGTCTTGTCAAATGTTTTATTCTTTCACTCGATGTTCATTGAAAGAAAACAAACATAGCATATGCACGTTCAATACTATGCGGCATATTTCTATTATCTATTTGGTTTTTAATCTACCGCTCAAAACAAACTAGTTGGCAATCCACATTAAATCCCAGTCTGGAGTTGTTGTGCCTATTCTCAAAGTCACAAAGAATGAGACAGAAGTGAAATCCAAAACGGATAACGATTGTTTCCAATTCTCCCAGGATGCTTGCATACAGATCAGGGCAAGTGTGAATGTCAACAACATAAGGAATGAAAAAATAGCTTGGGATGCGATCCAGAAATATATCTAGAATAAAGAATTTGTAAAACTCCACTGCTAATTCTATATTAATTAAATCTTTTTTTTTTAATTTAAGAGGAAAATATATATATATTTTTTTGTTTGTTTATTTTATTAGAAGTTAATACAGTACAAAACAATACAGTGGCACCTAATTTTAGGTGCCAACTATGTCATAACATAATACATTCTATGTACAACCTCTATTTTTATGTTTTTGAAAAGGAAATTAAAAAAAAACAAGTAATAGAGAGAAGAAAAAGAGGAAAAATAGATAGTAGAAAATAGACAAACGTGAAGTGTGTATATAAGAAAAGAAAAAGTAGAAAGTAGAAATAGGAGAAAAAGACCCTTAAAAAAGAAATGTTTCAAATCTTTGTTCGGAGACGTAATTCTACCCACGACCTGACTTGAAATCAGTAATCTTTACGGTACTGCTGCATCACATGGTTCCAAAAAGTCGATGAAAGGGGACCAACTCCTTAAGAATTGGTCATATTTATCTATTAGGCGGAGTCTCATTTCTTCAAGGTGATCTATGTCCGTTGGTATAGCTGTATTTTTTGAAAATATAAGTATCAATTTCTTTCCAATTATTAACCCATAATTAAAGAATACTTTTTGGTCTTTGTTTAACTTGATATTTTCTACTATTATTCCAAATATAATCCATTCCGTATTTGGTTCTATTCTTGACTTGAAGAGCTTTGTAAATATATCAAATATATCGCACCAAAATTTATTCAACTTTATACATCCTACAAATGAATGTGTTACATTGGCATTTTGAAACAAACATTTATCGCATCTAGGAGAAACATTTGAGTAGAATTTATTCAACCTCGTTTCTGAATAATATAGTCTATGTAATAATTTAAATTGAATTAGATTATGTCTTGTATTCATGGAACAATTATGTGTGTTCATCAGATACTTTTTCCATCTATCTTTCGGAATCTTTATCATTAGTTCATGTTCCCAATCTTCTCTTAGTGCCTCTGTTGAGGGTAATTCTCTATTTAATATGCTATTATAAAAATATGATATTAGTTTTTGGGAATCGGCCTTAATATTCATTGCTTCGTGCCATTAGCCTACACTGTAGGATAGCTTACACAGCCAATTAGCCTGCCAGCACATCTTTGGATAAGGTGGGGGGGGGGGGGAGGGGGGGGAACCACAGCACACAGAGGAAACCACACAATCACAGAAAACATGTACAGACTCTGCACAGACAAACCTGAGGCTGCAGCCAAATCCAGGACCTAGGTGCTGTGAGGTAGCCAGGCCAATTGCTATTTGTGCACTTGGGATGTTTAACCAGAGACATGAGTTCAAAGCAGGGAAGTTGAACCTACAAAAAACATTGGTTACGCTGGAAATGGGCTGGTGTCTTTGATTCTAATCACCTCATTTTAAGGAGGTTCCTGAAAAGACAAATAATTTTTACCAGAAAGAATTAGGAATGAGGGAATTCGGTCAAGTTTGAATTGCAGAAGCTGAAATTGATCTTGCTGGGAGGAAGGTTGAGAGAAGATTTGATGGTGTTGCTCTATAACACGAGTGGCCAGCATTGGATAGATGGAAGGAAACTGCAAAATTAGACATGTTATTTTACAGAGATTTCTTTTAACTGGAAATCACTATATCTAGAAGAGATAAAAGCCGAGTTAGTAAGGGCTCTCAAATGAGAATTGGGTAGACATAGAATATAGAAGTGCACAGCACATGAATAGGCACTTCATCCCACAATGCCCCTACTGGACAAAATGCCAAATTAAATAATTCCATCTCCCAATGATGATTCCATTGCATAATCTCTTTCACTGCAATCCCTGCATTTTCATATGTTTATCCAAAACCTTCTTAAACACCAATGTACTGTATCTGCTTCCATCACCACTCCTGGCAGCACCTTCTACTACTTCTGAGACCTACTACTCTCTATGTAGAAAGTTGTTCTGCACATCTCCCTTAAACTTACCCATTCTAATCTAAAAGTTACATCCTCTACCATTTGACATTTCCACCCTGGGAAATAGGTTTGGACTGTCTATCCTATCTATGCTCTTGTAGCGGCACCATACTTGGCGAATAAAGAAGAGACGTCGGGTTGGTGCAAATGGTTCTTTATTCGGTAGTCACACATTAAGTGGGTGCGCTAACTATATTAATGGTTGTTGTAGCTGAGCGAGGTTGTTCCCTCGGACTCAGCTACCGGTTAAACTCCTTTTTGGGTCTCGTGGCGAGAGAGCTTATGTACCAGGACACTCCCTCTGCCCATGACGTCAAGTGCCCGCCCTCGTATCTCCTGACGAGGGTTCGAGCTTAAGTGGCCCGTGTTTAGGCTGACGCCACAGGACCCCCCCCCCCCCCCCGAAGAGGAGGAAGGAATAGCATGGTCAAGGGAGGCTCCTGCATGTAGGTCTGGGGCACCCCGGGTGTGGGTCGGGAAGGAGGGCTCCACGGGTGCAGTGACGCTCTGCGTGGGCGATCCCGATGTACTGAGGGGTGCGAGGAGACCGATGCAGAAGCTGCCGTTCAGAAGAGGTCTGGGACATCCCGGGCGTGGGTCGGGACGGTGCTCTACACGGGCGCAGTGACGCTCTGCGTGTGAGATCCCGATGTACCGAGGGGTGCCACAAGACCGAAGAGACACGGTCGCAACTCCTTGACCAGCTAAGGGAGAGTGTCCTGTGACACACAGCCCCCAAAAACAATGGGGGGAAAAACTAAATACAATACACAAACTAATTGCAGTGAACACAAAAATAAACAGTAAAAAAAAACAATCAGTGTAGTGTCCAGTGTCCAAAGTTCAAATTGTCCAGTGTTCATAGTGCAGGCACAGCAATCCAGCTGGAAGGTGGCGCTGTGGACGGCGGTGAGGGTGCAGTGACGGCATCCGGCCGGAAGGTGGCGATGTGGATGACGGTGAGGTTTGCAGTGACGGCATCCGGCCATTAGGTGGCGCTGTGGTCGGCGGTGAGACTGCAGTGACAGCAGCGAACTGACGGTGGCGCTGTTGCTGATAGTCAGGCTGCAGGGACGGCATCCGGCCAGAAGGTGGTGCTGCAGACAGCGGCCAGGTAAGTTCATAGTTCACTTCTGGCTGGCCACGGCCATTTTTGTAGTCGGTAGGCTGCCTGTTTCGAAATGGTGTGGCGGCCATCTTGCCGGCGAGGTGAAGAGGACTTCACCTAGCGATTGAAGACCGGTAAGGAGCTGAAGGGCGTCTTCGGCGGTCGCCTCAGGTAAGCCCACTTTATCAAGTGGCTAAGCCCTGGGCAGCAGTCGGCGGGGCCAGTCGTGATGCAGGGCAGAACGTGGAGCCGTGGCAAGGCTTGTTGCGGTGCCGGGTCTGGAGCGGTGAGCCCGGTGCGGTACGGGTGAGGTGAGGCCGGTGCAGGGCCTGGAGCCATGGTCACGGTGAGGCCGGGTCCGTTGCAGGGCCTGGAGACGCGGTGAGGCCTGGCGTGGTGCCGGGCTGCAACCGGGGGGAAACTCAGTGCAGTGCAGAGCCTGGAGCGGTGTCCACGGTCAGTTGCGGTGCAAAGCCCGGAGCCAGAGTCCATTGTCGGGAGCGGGAGAGTGGCAGGTAATCACTCTGCTCCCAGGGTCGTCGGGCGTGTGTCGGCGTTGCCGTGGGCAGGAGGCTGCTACGCTCGCTGCTCCTGCAGCAGCTGGTGGGGCAGCGGCAGCTGGTAAAACTTCTCCGCTCCGGTGGTCGGCTCCAGGCAGGTCATGCGGAGGAGCTCGGCGGCCGTCACACAAGGCCTGGAGCGGTGTGGGGTTTGGAAGCGGGGCCTGCCCCGTTGCCGGGAGCGGGAGAGCGGCAGCATCCACGGTTTCTCAGCTCCGGTGAGCAGCAGCTGGTGAGGAAGAGGCGGCATACGTCGCCGCAGGGCCTGGTTAGCGGCAGTGTAGTTCTGCAGGGCTGGGCAGCCGGCTGCATACATCAGGTCTCCCGAGGCTGCGTGTTCAGGTGAGTCCAAATTTAAATTCGGACAGTCGGGGGTCACCAATGTAGCGGCACCATACGTGGCGAATAAAGAAGAGACGTCGGGTTGGTGCAAGCAGTTCTTTATTCGGTAGTCACAAGTTAAGTGGGTGCCCTAACTATATTAATGGTTGTTGTAGCTGAGCGAGGTTGTTCCCTCAGGCTCAGCTACCGGTTAAACTCCTTTTGGGTCTCGTGGTGAGAGAGCTTATGTACCAGGACACTCCCTCTGCCCATGACGTCAAGTGCCCGCCCTCGTATCTCCTGACGAGGGTTCGAGCTTAAGTGGCCCGTGTTTAGGCTGACGCCACACTCTCATTATTTTATATGCTTCTAACAAGTCTCCCCGCTACCTCTGATACTCCATAGAAAACAATCCAATTTGTCCAACCTCTCCTTCTAGAAAACACCCTCTAATCCAGGAAGCATTCTTGTAAGTGTGAAGGCAGGGTCTTTGGCCCACCGAGTCCACATTGACCAGCAATCATCACCCTGTATACCAGCACTGTCCTACACACTAGGGACAATTTGGCCCACCGAGTCCACATTGACCAGCAATCATCACCCTGTATACCAGCACTGTCCTACACACTAGGGACAATTTAGTTTTTGCAGAAGCCAATCAACCTATAAACCCACAAAAGGAGTGGAGGGGCAGGTAATGTAGAAAAAGCGGGAACTCCGCAGAAGGACTTGAATCGGTTGGGAGAATGGTTAGAGAAGTGGCAAATAGAATATAGTGTAGCAAAGTGTCATGGAATGGAATGGAATTGTCATATGTGACCAGGTACAGTGAAATTCTTTGCTTATATTGCCAATGCTTGGTTTTTCAGAGGCCCAGGAGCCGTTGGTGAGGGAGGAACCAAAATCTGTAACGTTCTAAATCTGTAACATTCCATTCAATTAAGTGGGTTTGAGGAAGCCGCTGATTGGTGGAAGTGGACTAGAGTAAGCAGCTGATTGGCAGTCAGATCCTTGCTGATTTCTTCCGGCAGTTTGTATTGTATTGTATTATATTTTGTATTGTATCCAGGGTAAGGGGGAATATGGGGCCCAAGGCAGTTTACTGTTCTGGATGTCAGATGTGGGAGGTCATGGAGTCGGATAGCCCTCCAGAAGTCCACATCTGTGCCAGATGTGTCAAGATGCGGCTCCTTAGGGACTGTATTAAGAACCTGGAGCAGCAGCTCGATGACCTCCGTCTGGTCAAGGAGAGTGAGGAGGTCATAGAGAGGAGTTACAGAGAGGTAGTCACTCCAAAACCACGGGAGGCAGACAATTGGGTCACGGTTAGGAGGGGCAAGGGGCAGAGGCAGGGACTAGAGTGTACCCGGTGGCTGTACACCTTGACAATAAGTACTCCTGCTTGAGTACTATTGGGGGGGACAGCCTACCTGGGGGTAGCAACAGCGACCAGGCCTCCAGCACAGAGGCCGGCCTTGTTGCTCAGAAGGATAAGGAAAAGAAGAGGAGGGCAATAGTAATAGGGGACTCTATAGTTAGGGGTTCAGATGGGTGATTCTGTGGACGCAGTTCGGAGACCCGGATGGTAGTTGGCCTCCCTGGTGTCAGGGTCTGGGATGTGTCTGAACATGTCCAAGATATCCTGAAAAGGGAGGAAGAGGAGCCCGAGTTCGTTGTGCATATTGGTACTAATGACATAGGTAGAAAAAGAGAAGAGGTCCTGAAAGGAGAATTTAGGGAGTTAGGAAGAGAGTTAAGGAAAAGGACCGCAAAGGTAACAATCTCAGGATTACTGCCTGTGCCACGCAACAGTGAGAGTAGGAATGGAGCGAGGTGGAGGATAAATGTGTGGCTGAAGGACTGGTGCAGAGGGCAGGGATTCAAGTTTCTGGATCATTGGAACCTCTTTTGGGGAAGGAGTGACTTGTATAAAAAGGACGGGTTGCACTTGAACCCAAGGGGGACCAATATCCTGGCGGGGAAATTTGAAAAGGCTACTGGGGAGACTTTAAACAAGAATGGTTGGGGGTAGGGACTAAAATAGAGAAAGCTAGTAGACAGTGTCTGAGGCAGGAGGCAGAGAAGGGAAGCACTCAAATCCAACATGTAGGGGGGAAAGAAGAAAAAAATAATAAACAGAGAATAAGAGGTGGTGTGTTTCTTAAATGCGTGTGCAGAGAGAAAGAGGGGTATAAAATGAGGGTAGAAGCAATTGGTAGCAAGGTGAAAAGTAAAAGTGGCAGGCAGACAAATCCAGGGCAAAAATCAAAAAGGGCCACTTTTCAACATAATTGTATAAGGAGTAAGAGTGTTGTAAAAACATGCCTGAAGGCTTTGTGTCTCAATGCGAGGAGCATTCGTAATAAGGTGGATGAGTTGAAGGTGCAGATAGCTATTAATGACTATGATATAGTTGGGATCACGGAGACATGGCTCCAGGGTGACCAAGGCTGGGAGCTGAACATCCAGGGATATTCAATATTTAGGAGGGATAGACAGAAAGGTAAAGGAGGTGGGGTAGCGTTGCTGGTTAGAGAGGAGATTAACGCAATAGAAAGGAAGGACATTAGCTTGGAGAATGTGGAATCGATATGGGTAGAGCTGAAAAACACTAAGGGGCAGAAAACGCTAGTGGGAGTTGTGCACAGGCCACCTAACAGTAGTAATGGAGTTGGGGATGGCATCAGTCTTGTTGTGTGTGGCCCCTTGGGCAAGAGTGACCATAATATGGTTGAGTTCTTCATTAGGATGGAGAGTGACAATTAATTCAGAAACAAGGGTTCTGAACTTAAAGAAAGGTAACTTTGAAGGTAGGAGATGTGAATTGGCCAAGATAGACTGGCAATTGATTCTTAAAGGGTTGACAATGGATGTGCAATGGAAGGCATTTAAAGACTGCATGGATGAACTCCAACAATCGTTCATCCCAGTTTGGGAAAAGAATAAATCAGGGAAGGTAGCATCCGTGGATAACAAGGGATATCAGGGATAGTATCAAAACAAAAAATGAATCATACAAATTAGCCAGAAAAAGCAACCTACCAGAGGACCGAGAGAAATTCAGAGTCCAGCAGAGGAGAACAATGGGGTTAATTAGGAAAGGAAAAATAGATTATGAAAGAAAACTGGCAGGGAACATAAAAACCGACTGCAAAAGTTTTTATCGATATGTGAAGAGAAAAAGATTAGTTAAAACAAATGTAGGTCCCTTGCAATCAGAAACAGGTGAATTGATCATGGGGAAGAAGGACATGGCAGACCAATTGAATAACTACTTTGGTTCTGTCTTCACTAAGGAAGACATAAATAATCTGCCGGATATAGCAGGGGACCGGGGGTCAAATAAGATGGAGGAACTGAGTGAAATCCAGGTTAGCCAGGAAGTGGTGTTGGGTAAATTGAATGGATTAAAGGCCAATAAATCCCCAGGGCTTGCATTCCAGAGGACTCAAGGAAGTAGCCACAGAAATAGTGGATGCATTAGTGATAATTTTTCAAAACTCTTTAGATTCTGGAGTAGTTCCTGAGGATTGGAGGGCAGCTAATGTAACCCCACTTTTAAAAAAAGGACGGAGAGAGAAAACAGGGAATTACAGACCAGTTAGTCTAACATTGGTAGTGGGGAAACTGCTAGTCAGTTATTAAAGATGGGATAGCAGCACATTTGGAAAGTGGTGAAATCATTGGACAAAGTCAGCATGGATTTACGAAAGGTAAATCATGTCTGACGAATCTTATAGAATTTTTCGAGGATGTAACTAATAGAGTGGATAAGAGAGAACCAGTGGATGTGTTATATCTGGACTTTCAGAAGGCTTTCGACAAGGTCCCACATAAGAGATTAGTATACAAACTTAAAGTACACGGTTTGGGGGGTTCAGTATTGATGTGGATAGAGAACTGGCTGGCGGACAGGAAGCAAAAGGTAGGAGTGAACGGGTCCTTTTCAGAATGGCAGGCAGTGATTAGTGGGGTACCGCAAGGCTCAGTGCTGGGACCCCAGCTATTTACAATATATATTAATGATTTGGACGAGGGAATTGAATGCAACATCTCCAAGTTTGCGGATGACACGAAGCTGGGGGGCAGTGTTAGGTGTGAGGAGGATGCTAGGAGGCTGCAAGATGACTTGGATAGGCTGGGTGAGTGGGCAAATGCATGGCAGATGCAGTATAATGTGGATAAATGTGAGGTTATCCACATAGAAAATAAGTGCAGGAGTAGGCCATTCGGCCCTTCGAGCCTGCACCACCATTCAATATGATCATGGCTGATCATTCAGCTGTTGAGGACTGGTGAGGCAAAGTCAGTCGATATATTTAAGGCAGCGATAGATAAATTCTTGATTAAAGCCAATTAATGTACAAACCTGTACATCTTGGAGTGTGGAAGGAAACTGGAGCTCCCAGAGAAAACCCAGTAGGGCACAGGGAGAACATACAAACTCCATACGTACAGCACCCATGGTCAGGATCAAACCCAGGTCTCTGGCGCTGTAAGGCAGCAAATCTACCACCGCACTATCGTGCCACCCAATAGGGAACTGATAATTGGGATAGACAAGGTTGTTCTACTTGGATCTGACATTGACTTCAATGGGTTGAATAATCTCTTTCTATGATTCTGTGAGGCAAGTTTGAGCAGGATGTGGTGAATCCCATTTGAATTTAAAAGGTTGGGAGTTGTCCGTGTTGAAACATACAAGGTTATGCAGCATCTTGAGATAGATTCTAAAATAATATTCCTCATAGGAGAAATATGGCAGTTGTCAGGGCCCTGGTGAGACCACATGTGGAGTATTGTGTGCAGTTTTGGTCTCCTAATTTGAGGAAGTACATCCTTGCTATTGAGGCAGTGCAACACAGGTTCATGAGGTTAATCCCCGGGATGATAGGACTGTCATATGAAGAAAGATTGGAAAGATTGGGCTTGTACTCACGGAATTTAGAAGGATGAGATGGGATCGTATAGAAACATATAAAATTATAAAAGGACTGGACAAGCTAGATGCAGAAAAAATGTTCCCAATGTTGGAGGAGTCTAGAACCAGGGGCCACAGTGTAAGAATTAAGGGGAGGTCATTCAAAACTGAGATGAGAAAAAAAGTTTTTGCCCAGGGAGTTGTGAATTTGAGGAATTCTCTGCCACAGAAGGCAGTAGAGGTTAATTCATTTGATGAATTTAAAAGAGAGTTAGATCGAGCTCTAGGGGCTAGCTAGCGGAATCAAGGGATATGGGGAGAAGGCAGACACGAGTTGCTGATTGTGGATGATCAGCCATGATCACAATGAATGGCGGTGCAGGCTTGAAGGGCCAAATGGCCTCCTCCTGTACATATTTTCTCTGTTTCTATGAGAATCTAGAACCAGAGCATAATGATGCTGCAATGACTCAAATTAAATTCTGACCTTTGGTGCAGTCTATGTGGAATTGGCACGTTTTCCCTATGAGGATGTGGATTTCCTCTGTGTGCTTTGGTTTCCTCCAACTTTTTAATGTGCAGGTTGTAAAGTCAATTAACGAATGTGATCGTCCCTAGGGTAGGCAGGTGGCAGGAGAAAGAGTGAGGTGTTAATAGGGAAGTGAGACAAGTTGAGTGTCGGGAGATACATGGGGAAATAGGTTAGATGGGGTTGCTCCGAGAGTTATCATCAACTCAATGGGTCAATGGCCTCCATGATATCAGAAAATACATACTTAAAAAAAACCATGAACAAAAAGAAAATGTGAAATATTTTAAGGTTAAAGGCAGCCTATTTATACAGAGATGAAAATAAATAAATCTGTTTTTTTGAAGAATCATGAGTCTTTAGAACTCTCTACCCTATACTATCAAGGAAAAACTATCCGATATATCAAAGATTGAGTTGGACTGTAGTTTAGATAATAAAAGATTCAAGGGTATTGGGGACTGTGTGGGAGACTGAAGTTCAGGTCAGTGAGGTTATTGAAAGGCAGAGCAAGCTCATGGAACCATGTGGCTTTGCCCTGCTTCTATTGCTAACTTTCTTATCTTAAAAAAGACAATGATAATAATGATAGATTAAAAGCAATATATGTATTTTGTTTTCCAATTGTTTGGATGTATTACATGTATTCAATGCCCAGAAAATAATGAAACTTGCTACAATTCACTCGAGTAGTAACTAATAAATTCCACTAGGTGGAGGAGTCAGTGCTTATGTGCTGGCGTAGTACCAGTTTTGCTCCTAATGACAGATTCAAGTCTGCTGTACATCACCAGTAACACCACAAAGCAACTCAAAATGACAGTGGAAACTAAAGTAGCAGCCTTACAGTTTTATGGGTAACAGAGTGAGGTGGAACAGCTGACTGGCACTACCAACAGTTGCTACCAATTGCAAAAACAAGATAACACAAGATTATGACAAAAATCAGCACAAGAAAGGCTGCATTATCAGCATGCACCATCACTGCAGGAATACACAGATATTTGTTTAGGACTGTCTGAATTAAAACTGCCTAATGACAACATGACTAAAAATCAGTCCAGCAGCCATACTGTTTACTTTGTAAGTAATATCATTCCAAGTGTGCTGAAAAGGACAAACTTATTAATTTCCCTTTGACGGAGATAACACTTTGTACTATTATGAACCAGTCTCGTTTATCTTTCCAAAATTAAAGTTTAAAGATAATAAAAGCAATTATTTAATTAAAATACACTTCCTTACCAACCAAAAAATCTGTGACTTACTTTAAGTTAAACAATACAATCGGTTAACAAAATATCCCTTTACTATAGTTTGTCATTTTCAGAACTTGCTGTGCACAAAATTGTCAACTGACATTGCTACAGATAATAAAATCTACAGTCTTGACTCCTTCCAATAGTCTGCACAGGATAAGCAGAAATATCCTCCAAAACAAATGTGGTTCTAACTCCATTTACAATTCTGCAGATGACATTACTGGATTGGGTCAAATCACGAACAATGATGAGAGGCAGTAAAGGGGGAGTAGATAGAAATCTTAGTGGCATGGTGTCAGGACAATAACCTCTCCCTCAATATATCAAAAAATATCAAAAAACCGTCTCGGTAATTACACTGGCTGGAGGTTAAATATTTCTCCTATGCTGCCATCCAATTCTTTCATCAGTATGGATTGATGCAGCATTCTTTCATAATTGCTACAGGTCTTAAATTTTTGACCTCTCCTGAACTCAGTTGTCTTTGAAATTTGACCTGCCTGCCTTTCACTCGTCATTTGACCTTTTCCTCTTATTTTCATCTCTCTTTTGAGCTGTTTACTTTTACTATTAGGAAAAGGACAGCGGACTTAAAATGCTAGAAAAGCCCTCTGAAATTCTGCCTGAAATAAACTCTCAGAGAAATAAACTCTCCGCAGGAGGTTCGTGTTGATCTACAATGTTTGAACATTGCAACAATCAAACTGTATTGGCCAAAAGATAAAGAAGGAGATGTTCTGGTAGTGAGAGTGGCTGTGTAAATAGGGATCCAAAATCACATGGAATACCTGGAAGTGTGTTTAGCAGCCTTGACACAGTTTTTTTAAAACTTAGTTTTACTTCCCAGTTCACAAAGGTGGATCCAGGAAGGACCTGTGCAGCATAATTGAAACACCAACACTTATAGGGCCAATCTAAGGATACATATTAGAAAGCTTTGCAGTAGAAAGCAAGAGAAGAACAAGAAGTAACGACACCAAATGCTGGAGTAACGCAGACTGAAGATGGGTCTCGACCCGAAACGTCACCAATTCCTTCTCTCCAGAAATGCTGCTTGTCCCGCTGAGTTACTCCAGCAATTTGTGTCCATCTTCGGTTTAAAACCAGCATCTGCAGTTCCTTCCTACACAGTTCCTTCCTACACAAACAAAGTAATGGCTAGCTTTAGAATTGTCGATTGCAAAATTATGAATTCTACTATTTTGATACATGTAATGATGTAATAATACTCATGTAAACTTTTCACTGTTAGAAAATCTATTGACTTTGTTACTCAAATGTATCCAAATAAGTTTTAGGAACTTTAAGGTTGAGTAGTTTTATTAGAAAAGTCTGAAGTACAGTGCAATTTAAAACAAAAATTGTAAACAACAGATGTCATATCCTCTCTGATAAATTAAATTGGCAGTACATTGGATAATGCTAATAATAGAAGAGAATTAGTTCAGTAGTAAGATACTTCCAACAAACTTAATGTTTAAGAAAGAACTGCAGATGCTGGAAAAATTGAAGGTAGACATTCCTTCTCTCCATAGATGTGCCTGACCCGCTGAGTTTCTCCAGCATTTTTGTCTACCTTCCAACAAACTTAATTACATTTACAGAAATTGTTTAAATGAAAACTTAATTTGTACTGTGAATAGTGAAAATTTAATAGAAATCTGAGAGGCAGCATTATTGCAGAGAGGGTGCAAGGCACGTGGAATGAGCTGCCAGAGGAAGTGGTTGAGGCAGGTGCAATAACAGCATTTCAAAGATATTTGGATAGAATGTGGATAGAAAAGAATTAGAAGGAATATGGGTCAACTGGGGCAAATGGGACTAGCTTATCAGAGCATTTGAGCAGCAGGGCCAATCAGAAGAAGGGTCTCGACCCGAAACATCACCCATTCCTTCTCTCCAGAGATGCTGTCTGTCTTGTTGAGTTACTCCAGCTTTTTGTGTCCATCTAGGGCCAGTTTTCTTAATGCTTGATTATATGACTCTATACATAGTGATACGTCTGCATTGATATTGTGTACCAGTTAAATCTCAAAGAATGGAAAGTAAATTTATAACTTAAATCCTAAAAAATTTTTTTTAAAACCTCAGTTCCGTTAATGTGGTAATTTAATGAAGCTTATAATTTGACATAAAACAAAAGGACATTAAACGAATATAATGAATAGAAAAGTCTAGTATAGCACAAACATTATTAAGGCAAGGAAACAGAAACCAGAGGATTTATATTCCAAGAACGAGAGGGGAAAATCTGTGGGATGGACTCGTAAATGAACCTTTGCCTCAGAAGACATTCAGCAATGTTGGCAGAGATGCCGTTAGGATACATTATGTAGTTTGAAACACCAACAGTAACTTCAACCAACAATGGGAAAAAGCTTCTGATTCTCCACAGGTCTGTTGCTCTGGACTTTATGTGTACGATTCTCAGGCCGAGTCTACCTCTGACCATTTGTTTGACTTCAGAATCAATTCCCATTGACACTGATGAATTCTGCTGTGTTGTTAAACTGTCCAATGAGCTATTTTGCCCCTTGCATGATTGGATAGCCCCCACAACCATCAATCCAGGCAGCCTGGTGACGGCAAGAGCCAGTTAAAGGGCGACAGGCAGACCCATGTAGAACCTTTCTCCCCCACACAAGTGGTCCTAATTGTAATCACATAAACTACATAAATCTCACACAGCAGTGGTGACGCACTCAAAGATGACTGTTTATTTATGCCATGTTACAATATATACCGGAGAGCTCTTTTGAACGGGGGGCACAAAAATACTTTACTATCCCAAATATCTTCCAGTACTATTTTTGGTATTCGTGTTACAGTAGTTACATGTGGATTCTACAGTTTCGCATGAAATCATCAAGATCCTGGTTTTATTAATGGGGAACTGTGAGGATTAGTCATTGATTTATACAGGACTTGCCTAACCTTCTGATGAACAACATGTCCATCCTTGAGCATCTGTGTGTCCCAAAAGATGTGTGGGCCTGTTTTTCTACTCTGGTCATTTCTTGCTTTTCCTGTGAATAATCTGACATTCTAATTCCCATAGATAGCTATATTTCTTGTAATTTGCTCTGCCTGTAGTCTAAGCACTTGTCTAGTCTAATCATTACACTTTTCCAGAACGCAAGGCAGTTAGATATAACAAAATGTCCCAATTTTCTAATGATACCTGGAGATTTATAAGACCATAAGACTATTTCTTCTTCAGAACCCATGCGAAGTCTACACGGTCACAGGGAGAACATGGAAACTCCATATAGATAGATCATGAGATCAAGATTGAACTCAAGTTGCTGGAGCTAGGAAGCAGATGCACTATCTGCTGTGCCAGTGTGCTGCTTTACATTTTCTACTGCCACAAAAAAGTTTGAATAGTTTAGATACCTTAAAAGAAAGTGATTTGGATTCTTTTTTTTAATTTTTAAAAAAAAATTTGGATTTGGATTCTAAGTGTCAACTATTGATGATAACTGTGAATCAGAACTTTTGCCCTGACATTTTCTGATGTGATAGGTTTCTGTAATAGGATTCCTTGCACCATTTAACTTTGCTAGTTTTGTGTGCTGTAAGTTTGCAGAGATTTGAGATGATATTCAAGCACCAGAGACAGCAGTCCATTGGGAATAATGAGACAAGTTCATTATGGATAGGACATGTTTCACATGGATAGGACATGATTGGAGGGATGTGGACCAAATGCAGGGAGGTGGAACTAGCACAGCTAGAATATGTGTGCACATTGGGCTGAAGGGCCAGTTTCCAAGCTGTATCGATGACAAGCTAGTAAGAGTAAATGAGAACTTACCAGTTTGAAGTTTGATCTTTATTTTATGAGGAGTTGCGATGAGCGATTACGTGAAGAAGCCCCGCCAGCCCGCATGCGCATCAATCTTCAAAGCAGCGGTGTGAAATCACAGATAACAACAGCCGAAGTAAGATAGTAAAACGTAAAGATTAGAACTACCAGATGACCTTTGTGATATGAGGGTGGGAGCGGTGAGCATGTAATCGCTCATCGTAACTCCTCATAAAATAAAGATCAAACTTCAAACTGGTAAGTTCTCATTTAATCTTGGGTACACAAAAGGCTGGTGAAACTCAGTGGGTGCAGCAGCATCTAAGGAGCAAAGGAGATAGGCGACGTTTCGGGTCGAGACCCTTCTTCCTTCGGAGTCATGTGAGTGATTCCATGAAGAGCTCTGTGATTTCATGCCACAAATACAGGACCATATGACACACTGCCTCAGTTGACCCAGGATGAACAATTAATGTATTCAACATAGTTCAAATTATACATGTTAATGTTTTAATAAACAAAATAAACAATAACGACCCCTCTCTCCAAGGGGATAGTTACAAAACAGAACTCCAAATAGCATGCCCAAATACTTCCGGCGTGAGAACAGGTTTATTATAAAACCGTTGAAATGTCCATTCACTGGACCATCCTGCACCCCCGAGAATTTGGTCTAAAGGGACATTCAGTGCCCTCACTGCGGATGTTGATGCCGCCCTGGTGGAGTGAGATTTAAACACATCAGTGTCCACTCCGGCACAATCTAAAACTTGTTTCAGCCACCTAGAAATGGTCTGTACTGACACCTTCTTATGAGGTTTTTTGTGCCTGATGAGCATCGTAATTTCCAAACCTCTAAGGCTCTTGGTGACCTCGACATACTGGCGTAAGTGCGTAACTACACGTAGCCGCAGATCAATGGGATATGCCATAAAACTCAATTTCATCCCAGACATCCCTGGCCTGCTTTGTTTGATTAAATCATAAACATAAAATGTAATATTATTTACAGAAGAAACCATGCTGTCCAGTCATAGTTTTTGCAATGTCTGGACATGTTGTGCTGAAACGAGCGCCATGAGCATGACCACTTTAAGGGTGAGTCTTTGCAAAGACAGAGACATAATTGGAGCCCATTGACAAAGTAGTGTGAGAACTATGCTCACATCCCAGATTTCCATATACCAAGGCCTAGGAGGGTTACAGTTAAAAATACCCTTCATGAATCGGGACACCAATGGATGAGACCCAACAGAATGTTGTCCCGACCCCCGCCATAAATAAGAGGACAATGCACTCCTGGCACTATAACTCAGTTGCTCATCAAAATATAATGTGGCAAGGAACTCCAATACATCAGGTATGCTTGCAATGTGATAAGACATATTTGACTGCAAGCAGAACATCTCCCATTTTTTGATATGAGATACGTATTGTTTCTTAGTACTATCCCTCCAGGCCGCAGTAATCACATCCACCGTACGATCTGATAGTCCGAGCCCCAGGAATGGTCTTGTTAGAATCTGCAAACCAATAATACAATCATGTAAAGGATGACTCTCTCCTGTCACAGGGTGAACCAACAGGTTGCTGCATTTGGGGCCAACCATAAAAGGCTGTGTGATCAGTCTCAGAATAAGTAGGAACCATGGGTGTGTAGGCCAGTCGGGGACTACCAAAACACCTGAAGCGGAGTCCAGCTCAATCTTAATGAGACATCAACTGATGAGGCAGAATGGGGGAAAAGCGTAAAAGAACATACCAGCCCACTGTAGCGAGAATGCATCTACCGCTACTGCCCCTGGATCCAGTTCCCATGAAACATACTTTGGTAACTGGTGATTTAGCCTGGATGCAAACAAATCAATGTCCGGCAACCCATACTTGGCGATAACATTTTTAAAAAGTTTTGGATTCAACATCCATTCTGTGTTGTCATTGAATTTTCGTGACCTGGTGTTTGCCACCATGTTATATCTACCTGGTAAGTAGATTGCTGAGATCCAAATGTTCCTTGCAATACACCAATGCCAAATAAGGTTAACCAGCTTATCACATGATACCGACTTAATTCCGCCCCTGTGATTAACATAAGCAACTGCTGTTGTTTTATCAATCTGGAGCTGAACATGCAAATCATGCATAGTTGAACAATATGCTTTTAAGCCATAGAATGCTCTTAACAGTACTAAATAGTTAATACCATGCATCTGAAGAATTAACGCCTCATGCACATTCCATCTGCCACCGCAGCTAGAAATGGTATCAGTGGCTCCCCATCCCAAGGCACTCACATCAGTTTGTAAAACAACTGAAGGTTGATTAACCAGAATTTTACTAGAAAAACGTGAAACATTCGTTATCCACCACTGTAACAGTGATAGCTTCAACTGGCAACTGCGTGAGTCTATCGAAATGACCTGCATGTGTTTTGAGTGCCTGTTCCTTAGCTCATTGCAAATTCTGATAATGTAAAGGCCCAAATTGCACTCCAGGGAAAACAGCCACTAATTTGCCAATTACACTAGCCACTCGTCGGATGGAGGATTGCTGCTCACCAACAAGATTGCTACAAACTTCCATTAACTCTAATCTCTTGTCTCTAGGCAGAGTTACTAACATGTTAGTAGAATCAATGGTGAACCCCAAATAATCAATGATCCTCGATGGTATCAATTTGGATTTAACTGGGTGGATGAGAAACCCCAGCCTTTCAAACATATGTTTAGTAAATGAAACAGTTAATTCAGCTGTTTACTGAGTCTTGCCTATGATTAGAGCATCATCCAAATAGGCCATCACAATACGATTCTGAGCCCAGAGTAAACGCAACACTGGTTTGTAAATAATCTAGGAGCTGAGGTTAACCCATTAGGTAATGCTTTAAACTGCCACAGTTGGCTCATCCAACTAAATTTCAAATATCTCCGATAATCGTAATGAATCGGTACTGAATAATATGCATCTTTCAGATCTATACTTGCCATATAAGATCCTTTGGAAACCAATTGTTTAGCAATAACAAAAGTTTCCATTTTGAAATGTTTATACTGAACATAGAAATTCAGTCGAGTTAGATCCAGAATGACTCGACACCCATTTTTCGTGTCGACTTTTGTCGAGGAAATATATTGGACACAAACTGGTGAGGTTGATGAACCGACTTTTCAATTACACCTTTCATAAATAATGTATCAATTTCAGCATTTACCTGTGAAGTTTCTGGTTTTGAAAACACCAATGTGTTTTCGGTGTATGTTGTGTGGGTGGACGCAATTTAAAAATGAGCTCAATTCGAAACCCCTGAATGCTGTCCAGTATAAACGGGTCTGATGTTAAGGAGCATAATTCATTAAAGAACACCTGCAATCTACCCTAACTGGTGACTGATCCATATATGACATGTCCTGAACAGAACCAGATGCACATACCTCCATAATTGCAGGTGGATACTTTAGCCTCCAAGTTCTGGAGGAAGTAACACCTCTGACGGGTGTCTCATACCTTTTCGCCATCTCTTCCATCGTTAACTCCTGTAAGTGATGGGAAACCATATAATGAATGTTTCTAGCCAGGTTATCTTCCATTGGCTCACCAGTTCCAGTTGGTATGGTGAATTTACATGCCATATCTGGCACGTCTGGAGCTTGACTCTGGTGCCTTGAGGTATGCTCATCCACAATACCTCCAACCTGAATTGAATTGAATTGAATTAACTTTATTGTCATTCAGACCATTCGGTCTGAATGAAATTTCATGCCTGCAGTCATACATATATAAAAAATAACAAAATCACACAATAAACACAAATTTAACATCAGGGTCAGAACAAAACTTACCTCCTCCATGAGGGAGACATCATGCAGCCCTTCTAAAGGTGCTGCTGCCATTGACCCACAAGAAGACCCGTGGATATAAGGCTCCTCTTCATGGAGCAGATCTTCCCTATACAGTCCTCTAGTAGAGGCTGCTGCCACGGGCCCATGGGGTGACCCATGGATATAAAATTCCTTCTGGAATATATCGCGATGGAGCATCCTTTCCATTAGGTGCTCCATCTTATTTAGACATCCCCAGACATCCCTCATAGTGGGAGGAGAGCCCTCCTGGCCCGACTCAGAGTCCATGGGCCTTACCAATTTTTTTGTGACTTTCCTCCCTACAGGAGTAGCCATGGTGCTTTGAATTGGCACCAAAATAGGTGCCGCTGGCTGAACTGCCGGCGGCTCCAAAGGCGAAACGGGCGCCCGCCCGCTGACCGCACTCCTGCGGTCTTTTTCAGCTGACTTCTCGGCGGCGCGTCTCGACCTTCCCGTCAGCGTCTTCTCCATGGTCCTGCTGGTTCCTGTAAACCAGCCTTACAGACCCCAAGAAACCGACCACAGTAGGTTTTTTAAAACTTACCTGCGAGTTTTCAACTTACCGCTAGTGGAGCTGCGCCCTGTCAGCCCGTCATTGCATCATGCGTCTGACGTAATGACGCGCATGTGGACTGGCGGGGCTTCTTCACGGAATCACTCACGTGACTCCGAAGTAAAATCTCCTTAAGCTCTCGTTAGATTTAAAATCTGGGATATAAACAGAGAGAGGATTTTGAAGATAGATGAATGCATGTGAGTGAATTCAAAGTTACACAAGATATAGAAAACAGAATATAGAGAATAAGTTCATTGAAAGCACAAGAGGTAGATGCTGTAATATGGAGCAAAATACAAACTACTGGGAAAACTCAACAGGTCAGGCAGAATCTGTGAGGCAGGGATGACAATCATCAAAAACCTGTATGTAGTGGATGTAAAGGGAAGAAAGTCAATATATAGAAGGGAGAGGGGAGAGAGAGGCTGGAAGGTGATAGGTTGAACCAAGGGAGGAAGGTATGATGGGGGGGGGGGGAAGGTGGGAAGGGTGAACATTGAGATAAATATGGGCAGCTAATCGATGGAAACTGATAAGGGGGGTATGTTAGGCAGATGAAACTGGGTGGATGAGAAGGAAAGGAAAGGAAGGATGAATTAAGGGGGGGAAACCCAACTAGATGAGTATGTGATTGATGGACAGATAGAACCAGGTGGGGAAGGTAATGGGTCTGGGAATTGGGGAGGGGTGTGGATAGGATGAAGAAGGCGGACAAAAATGGACTGATAGGAGTGAGAAAGGAACTCAGGAAGTGTGGATTACCTGAAAGTGGGAAATTTAATGTTCATATTATTGGGCTGTAGGCTATCCAAGCAGAACAAGAGGTCTTGATGTTCAAATTTACATGTAGCCTTAAGACAGAGGACAGAGGGAAAATCAAAATAAAGAAATAAAGGATGTATACTTTTTTTTTAATTTTCAACTGTTCACTAACAGAACAAAGCACTTGCTCATTTTCTGTAACAGAGAAATTGATTGGCAGTCATTAACTAAATCTCATTATTAAAAAGCTATTTTCTTTGTTAATTACTAAACCAGTCTAGCTGTGGCATGTTTAATGGGCAATTAATATGGAAATGCAACAACATGATGAACATTCTTGGGAGGTTAGTGCTGAGAGTGCTATTACAATGCCAACAGCATAGAGGCATAAAATGACCAGTAACAGGACAGCAACTTACATTTTATGGGGAAAGCTCATCGTTATGATGTGCTTCATTAACACACTATTCCCTCTCCAGAAAATTCTGGGAAAAAAAACGTTCACGTAAAAGCAATAAATGCAGAATTCTGTGTATCTTGTCAATGGAATACATCAGTGCGATGAAAGATTCCATTGTTATGGGTCTGCCGGTTCATTCCGTTTTGTTACACTGAAGACAACAGCACTTAGAAGGGTCTCGATCCGAAACGTCACCCATTCCTTCTCTCCAGAGATGTGGCCTATCCCACTAAGTTACTCCAGCATTTTGTGTCTATTTTCAGTTTAAACCAGCATCTGCAGTTCCTTCCTGCACATACTTGAATGGGAATGTTAGATTCATGTTTTATGTAAATTCACGAATCACTGCAACCCAAAAGAAGTTGGTAATTTTGTTAAGCTCTTTAAGAAATCTCAGCAACATAAAGATGTTTACATAAATGGAATAATGTCCTTTATCTTGTAGAGTCATAGTCTTACTGCATGGAAACAGGCTGCTCAGCCCAATTTGTCCATACTAACTGAGGTACTCGATCTAAGCTAGTTTAATTTGCCTACATTTGGCCCATATCCCTCTAAACCTTTCTACCACGTACCTGTCCAAACATTTGTTTTCAGTTGTTACTGTACCTGCCTCAATTACTACTTCAGGCAAGTCATTCCATTTAACCACCATCCCCTGGATGAATACATTGCCCCTCAGGTTCCTCTTAAAGCTTTCCCCTCTCACAAACCTATATCCTCTGGTTCTTTATTCCATTACCCTACGAAAAAGACAGCGCACTTATCCTATATTTTCTCCTCCTTATTTTATATCGCTCTATAAGATCACCCCTCAGCCTCCTGTGCTCCAACCAATAAAATCCTGGCCTGCCCAAATTCTCCCTATAGCTCAGCCACTTGTGTCCTGGCAGCATCCTTGTAAATCTTCTCTTCCCTTTTCTAGCTTAATAGCATATTTCCTGTAACAGTGTGATCAAAACTGAGTGCAATGCTCCAAGTGCCGTCTCACCAACATCTTGTATAACTGTAACATAACATCCAAACTTCTATAATCAATTCCCTGGCTGATGAAGACCAAAGTCTTAAATGCCTTGTATGTTGGAAGTGACACAGTCAGATCAGCAGATAATCTCCACTGGCCCCTCATTGCAGCTCTCTGGAGAGAGGCTGCTTGGCATGGAAATACATTGGTGTTGGGAAAGATGCATTAAACGGTCACTACGTGTCAGGCAAAAGACCAATTTGATCATAACCCACAGTGGACCTGAAATCTAAGGTTTTTACTGTCACTGAATGGCCCTTACACATGTTCTTCCTGCCTGTGCCATTACCAAGAACACAGGGGAAACTGCATGAGGCATGCCTTGAACTGCAGCTGTGTCTGACCATTGGACTGACGCTCACAGGGGAGAGGGGTTGGAATTGGATGCAGTCAAACTGAGGCCTCGGTCAAGTGTCAGATCATTCTCGGTTGGAGGCGGGATTGTGAGTCATTGTTTAATTGGTGAGTAGGAATCTGATTCAGGCTCTCAGTTGGATCAGATCTAAATAATTAATTGGTGTGATAATGGAGGAACAAGAGACAGAAAAGATGTGGTGGTATAGCTGATGAATATGGTGATAATCTAACCTTTCCTCATTTCATGCTGAAATGTCTTGTTGGTTTCTCTAAGTATAGATTTCAAAGTCAGACAAATGATAAGTGCGCAGTATGGAGCTGAAGGATAGTCACTTAGAACCCCAAAATAGATTGCTTCAAACTGAGAAGTCAATAGAAGAAGTTTGCATTCTTCACTGCAAATTTTGTTTGAACATTTTCCATATGGATAATAATATGTAGGTATGAGCCTAGAAACAAATGCATAAACAAGATCAACATAATCACTCAGGCAAACTAAATAACCTTTATTAATACCACGCAGAAACATCGTAATTAGCCAAGGAACTGAATTAAAAGCATGATATAACATATTGGTCCAGTAAGTTAGTCGATTACAAAACATTTTCATCATACAATTTATTTAGTATGTTAAGTGTGTTCAGACCAATAATGACAGCAAAGATAAGCCACTGTCCTTTAGAATTCCAGTCCAGTGAAAATCTGAAACAGATGTTATATCACGTCTCACAGAGCATCTGTTGGTGGAGTACCAGAGGTGGTCTTGGTTTCACTTGGAGTTGTAACCTGACTATTCATTAACTACTAGATCAAGTGGGACCCGTTGGGGGGGGGGGGGGAGACGACCTGCGGCATCACACACACAACAACCATCCCCCCCACACACACTAACTCCCCAACTACACACACAGTAACCACCCCATGAGAGGGGATGGGGGGATGGGAGGGGGAGGGAGGAAGGGAGGGGGGAGAGGGTGGAGGGTGGGAGAGGGGAAAGGGGGGGAGGGGAGGGGGGAGTGAGAAGGGGGAGAGGGGGGAGTCACTGGCCGGGCTGAGGGGGAGTGAGAGGAGGGAGGGGGACGGGGGGGCAATAGAGGAGGGAGGGAGGGGGGAGGGAGGGGGGAGGAGGGGAGAGGGGGGAGATAGTGAGGGGGGGAGAGAGTGGGGGGAGAGAGTGGGGGAGAAAAGGGGGGGGAAGGCCCGGGCCGAGCCGAGGGTAGAGAGAGGAGGTGAGAGAGGGGAGAGAGGGGAGGGGGAGAGAAGGGAGGGAGAGAGAGGGGAGGGGGAGAGAGGGGAGGGGGAGAGAGGGGGGAGGGGGAGAGAGGGGAAGGGGAGAGACCCGAGCTGAGGCACGAGCTGAAGCGCGAGCGGGCGAGCGAGTGTTGACCAAAGGAGCACTGGTTGTGCCAAAGTAGTCTTCAGCTAAGATCTTTGGGGGGGGTGGGTGTGTGTGTGTGTGTGTGTGTGTGTGTGTGTGTGTGTGTGTGTGTGTGTGTGTGTGTGTGTGTGTGTGTGTGTGTGTGTGTGTGTGTGTGTGTGTGTGTGTTCACATCTACTCGAAGAAAAGACGAGCTAACGGGGGGGGGGGGACACAGCGTGCGTTGATCAAAGCTCTCAGGTGCTCTTGGGTACAGGGCCCGAGCCGAGGCGAGAGCAGGCGAACGTCTTCAGCCGACAGGGCGACATTTGAACAATGGTGGGAGGAGGGAGGGGTGGGAGGTGACGTCAGTCGCAGTGCAAGCAGACGGCAGGAAGATCCATTGTCACGTCATCAGTGAAGAAAAACAAAAGAAACAGGCGTTTTAAATTGAAAGTTGGATCGGATTTGTGAATATTTTTATTAATTACTCAAGAAATAAAACACGAAATCTTCCGGAATATGTAAAAATGTTCCTGTTAGCTCGTCGTTTCTTCGAGCACACACACACACACACACACACACACACACACACACACACACACACACACACACACACACACACACACACACACACACACACACACACACACACACACACACACACACACAAAATCAGAGATTTATAGTTATAAGGCAAAAAATGCTGGAGTAACTCAGCGGGACAGGCTGCATCTCTGGAGAGAAGGGATGGGTGATGTTTTGGGTCGAGGCCCTTCTTCAAACTCGACCCAAAACTTCACCCATTCCTTCTCTCCAGAGATGTTGCCTGTCCCGCATTTTGCATATATTGTCCATTAACTCACCGACACACAATGTCATATCTAATGTGGCATATAGGTAACACGACCACCTACACTCAGCTGCAATAAGGGTGTTCCAACTTAAAATTCTCCAGCAATTACATTTTTTCATTTCTTTCTTCTGAGTTTTTTCCTGTTAAAATTGAGTCTCTTTTGCAGTTCCTGGCTCTCCACTAAGTTCAGCCATGAGTGTCTGTCCTTTTGTGCGATCCCCTAAATAAATTTGCTCAGATCCATATAATGGTGATTAAGCAGAGGGCTTTGTTTTTGAAGCCAAAGCTCTTCTTGATGACTAGCCTTTATCAAGGCTTGAGACCAATATTGGATAGGCTAGAATTGTTTCTCTACATTGACAAGTATTTAGAAATATTGAGAAATATTATTTCTCCAGTCGAAGACAAAGTTTACAATACCAACATTGTTCAGCAGTTAATGAGGGAAGTTTGCTCCACTCAGCAAAATCCTGGCTACCATCTTGTCATAAATAGGCCTCTTTCAGGATGGCACAGTTAAATTCTACATTTTCGTATAATTTTGATTTATGTAGGCCCCAACTGCTTACATTGATTATTACTTATTTATATTTATTATAGATGATGAAACAAAGTTCTGCAGAAAATTAACTTTAAGGAGAGTATAAAGGGATTGCAAAAACAAATAAAGCATTGCCATTCTGAACTCTGTCATCACTGAAAGTGGGAATCTCCTCCTTGTTAATTGCTTAATTATCCATCAACATTGACACAGGTGGCACGGTGGCGCAGCGGTAGAGTTGCTGCCTTACAACGCTAGAGTCCCAGGTTCAATCTTGACTACAGGTGCTGTCTGTACAGAGTTTGACATTCTTCCTATGACCTATGAGGGTTTACCCCGGGAGCTCCTGTTTCCTCCCACACTCCAAAGACGCATATGTTTGAAACCAAATTGGCTTGGGAAAATTGTAAATTGTTGCTAGTGTGTGTAGGACAGTGTCATGGTGCGGGGATCACTGGTCAGCGTGGACACGGTGGGCCGAAGTGTCTGTTTCTGCCCTGCATCTCTAAACTAAACATCTACCATAGGACGTGGCAAAGTTGTATAAGTATGAACTGATTTGTAAATGTGTGATTATTTTACCTCTATCTATAGTCCATTCTGTTTACTATTTAGCAAGCATGTAATCCAGAGATGTAGCTTTACTAGTTTGGCATTCCAGTTATACTATGCTTATAATATGAAAGTTGGGTTCCTTGGCTTAATACTGCCACTGTTTGGCTCACTACGTTTCATAGATTCCCAGTTTTGACCCTCCACATCTGTTCTGAATTCTCAAATTTAACATGGAAATTGTGTCACACAGCGCGGTGGAGGGTATCCACTGTGAATGTGACACAGTTTCCACTTGTAAACTGCTGTAGTCATTGTTTGCCAACATTGTGATGATCTGGTGCAAGGTCAGGTTGGTTTTACCCTTATCCTAGTGCATGAGTTGCAGACATCATCTGATACAATCGGGTTTCAACCAGCTTGGTGAAATATTTGTCCACACCCTGAAAAGTGTTTGTGGCCTGGCTACATTCAATATGGAAGGATACTGATCATCAACTGGGATTAGGTTGGTAGGATGGAGTGGGATCAGCAAGACATGCCATTGTCTGTATCAATCCATTGCAATGAGACTTTGTGTGGTGGAGAAGAAATGCTGAAGAATTCCAGAGCAACCTCCTAATAGCACACCACCAAAGCTTGACTTCCTGTCTATCTGTACTGCTGCCAGAGCAGGATATAGGGTGAGATGAAAATGTATGTATCTTGGTGCACAGCTTTGTCAGGTCATTCCATTGTCAGTCCATGATCAAGCTTACCACATCCCTCTGTCATGGGTTGGATCGCTGAATCACCCCCGGTCTTCCATTTTATGAATGCAGAGGGCCAAATTGGCTGAGATTGCCATAGCATTACTGCATGTTAATATTTAGAAAACTAGCTTCCAGATTCTGAACTGAGAAGACTTGGCAGGAACATAACTTTGTACAGCTTTGTGGGAAACAGATTTTCCCATGTGTTTCACTGACTGGGCAGGGAATAGGTTATGTTAAGTTCATTTGTCCATGTGCAATCTAAGCTGTCAACTATTCTGCCCCTAGACAGAATGTACTGCAGCAGGCAATAAGTGAAGTACAGGAAGTAATAATGAGATGAAAACCAATTCATGAAAGAAACAGAATTACATGCTAGATGTGAGCAGTTGGTCTTGATTTATGACTGTTATGACTGTCAACAACTATCCCAATTCAACTTAACACACTGGTATCTATATAACTAATGTCTCATCTTAACCACTTCCTTTCTGCGCTGTATTTTGATTTTTGAAATAACGCTACCATATATCGCTATGTTTTTTGACCATATTACTCACAGTCCTCCTCCGCCCCGAGGATTTTTCCGATCGATGAAAAATAAAGAAGTTATGACTATATAAAAAAATTTAGATCAGCTGATTGGTCCTCTTGCCTGTCAATCACCACAATGAAGGTATCGCCCGTTCCGGGGCGGGGGGGCAGGACTAGAAAACCCCGGATGCCTGGACATGAGTAAGTCACTCAGGAAGATCGCGAGGGAGAGTCCACAACTGTAATTCTAAGCTGTGAATCAACTGAACTGTGAGTCTAGAATGAACTCGCAATAATTTGTTAGCCCTTAATGACAATGCAATGAGTTGTTTGGCAATTTGGTGGCCTGCACTCTGCTTCAAATGCCAAGAAATTGAATTTGGTGGCCTGTACTCTGCTTGAAATGCTAAGAAATTTAATGTAGTGGCTTGCACTCTGCTTGAAATGCTATGAAATGGGATGTGGTAGCCTGCACTTTGCTTGAAATGCTATGAAATTGAAATTGAAGGTGGTGGCCTGCACTTTGCTTGAAATGCTATGAAATTGAAATTGAATGTGGTGGCAGGCACTCGGCTTGAAATGCTATGAAATTGAATGTGGTGGGCTGTACTCTTCTTGAAATGCTATTAAATTGAATTGAATGTGGTGGCCTGCACTCTGCTTGAAATGGAATGTCAAGGAATAGCTGTGAGTGAACTGCCAGCCCACCAGCCCTGAGTGACTGAGCTGCCAGATCTCCAACCCTGAGTGACTGATCTGCCAGCCCACCAGCCCTGAGTGACTGAGCTGCCAGCCCACCAGCCCTGAGTGACTGAGCTGCCAGTCCACCAGCCCTGAGTGATTGAGCTGCCAGCCCACCAGGCCTGAGTGACTGAACTGCCAGCCCAAGAATCCATTCGGCCCACAATGTCCATACTAGCCCTCTGGAAACCCGTCCCTTTGGCCCACAACACCCAGACTAGTGCTCGAGAAACCCCTCCCCTCCCCACCAATATTGGAATTGATGGAGAAGTGGAATATTGCATTGGGAGACCAGAGCTCCCGTGTGAACATGGGACCCAACGGGTCCCACATAGTCTAGCATACATGTATATGTGTGTCCGTGTGCATATATATATATATATATATACACTGAATCACACAAAACACAAACTTTACTAAAATGTCAGTACTTAAGGGGGGGGGGGGGCGGCATCACAGGGGAGGGCTAGTCCGCGAACACAATATTCCACCACTCATCCATAGTTCCCAATACTTACCACTCCCTAGAAAAGGAGAGGGGTAGAGAGGGAGGTGTGGTAGAGAAGATGTGGGGGGTTAGATACAGAGGGGGGTTGAGAGGGAGGGAGGGGGGTTGAGAGCGAGGGTGAGGGGGTAGAGAGGGAGAGGGATGGGGTAGAGAGGGAGGGGGAGTGGGTAGAGTGGGTAGAGTGGGAGGAGGTGATAGAGGGTGGTAGAGAGGGAGAGGGGCAGAGTAGGGACCCTACCTCATCTCCCTCCTCCTCATTTTCCTCATCCTCCTCCCCTCACTTCCATTCCCTGCCCCAGGACCTACCCAGGTTGAAGAACAGCGCCAGGGCCTGCTTGAGAGCCCATTGTGATTGGTGCACCTTGAGAGGCAGCCAGCTTGAGAAGCCATTATTACCGTTGGCAAAGGTCATTGTGGGAGTTGGCAGCCAGTTTGAGAGCCCATTGTGATTGGTGCACTGTGAGAGGCAATGTGACATCATCACTGGACGCTCTCTGATTTTTGCCTTTTCTTGATACTTTAAATCATGAATAACTTCGTAAATATAGGTTGGAATGATGTTTATCGCTTCGACGGGGAAAATGTGAATAGAATATGTGAAAATGGGAAGGCTGTGACCTAACGTTTGGAAGAAGATAGGAAAAAGCAGAGCAGAATGACATATTGTCGGCACAAACAAAGAGTTTTAGTAATGTAGATATATTAGCCAAATATTATTTTTTTTAGTTCATGTGCAATACAATGTATCCACCTCGTTTCTCCTAGAGAGAATTACTAAGGTCTAGCTCCGTTGCATTGGGTTCTTGTGGGTGTATTTCCACATTTCTAGCAGTAGAAGTAAAGTCACTACAGGAAAAGGGAATAAACATCTGTTTTTATATGTTTGTAGCACCTGTCTAAATTTCAGCGCATCCCCCATTCGAGTTATGTTGGTAGATTAGGAGAACGTCTACAGGCATTCCATGCAGTTATTTTCACAGTTCTCAATGATAAAAGACTATTTGATTTACCTCCTCCATTTCAACTCCTAATTGGCTTATCTGCACAAAGTACAAATCCCCAATGCCTCCACCCCACATGAGGAGGTCTGAGGGCCAACAACTTCTTCCCAGACAGAGGCTCGACCAGTTTCCTTCCACCATCATACTCATCTGGCTATACTGGTTCTCAGATTGGACAATTTTTCCTTCAAGTCCATTTTCTCCATGTCCAACGTGTAGCTGAGGAAAATCACATGGACCCAAACTATGCTCTTCACACAATACATGGAGCAGTTTTTATTTCAGTACTACTTGCCCCCTACCCCACCTTAATTCTGTTACGTCAGATAACTTGCCTGTATGAAAACTGGTCATATGTGATTTTGGCTTAGTTTTTCTTTCCCTCCATTAGCACCAACTGACCTGCTGGGCACATCTGACTGCCCTGCATTTTTGCAAATTTGACACTCTTTTGCTTGTATTATGACTCCATAACAGTTGCCATGAAAAGATAACTACACCACAGCAACCTTGGTCGCACCCTATGATGACTCTTCCCTTTGTCCTCTTGTATTTCTATTCCTCGCCCCCACCCTGGCCTCCACCTCCCATCTTCTCTGCAACTTATAACTAACTTAAACCTAACTTGTTTTTTTCTCTCTCTTTTCCAGTTCTAGGTCTTTGACCGGAAACATTACTTTGATTCTCTCTCTAAAATGCAACCTAATCTGTATCCAGCAGTTTCAGCCTTTATTTCAGATTTCCATTGATCTCAACTCTTCAATGGCACATTCTGCCAGTGTACAGATCTAACCTTGATACATTTGCAGTATGCACCAACATGAACTAATCTTTACCATTTGACAAAAGTTGACATGAACTCTGAAATAGTCAAAACGGTCAATTCAAAGACTAGGTGGTGTTGATGCAAATTTAATTTTCACTTCCCTGTGAATTGTTAGAAGATTCTTTTAAGCTCACCACGGCCATTTTCCACAATTCTTTGTAATTTAATACATTTTTAATTTGACTCATTTTAAACTTAGGGTGCTTGGCTTTCCTGCACTGGTCTGACTTTCAATATAATTCATTGGCCATTTCAACACTGCCAAACTTTGACATGGTTTATTTTTCCTGTTTGAAAGAACAAGCAGAAGATACTATATTCATGGACGTTATATCATGTAAACCTCAACCTAACCTCCTCTCAACTTTCTTTGCTCCAAGAACAATCCCATCTTCTCCAGTCTAATTATACAGCTGAAATCCCTTAACATTAGATCTTTCTTAAAGGTAGGAAACCAGAATTTAATACACTACTTCATTGTGACTTAACTAATGTTTAATATAGGTTAAAGTTAACTATCATCTATGCATGATGGTATTTATGTATACAATATGCTTTCACATTTGTGGAGAACAGTTGGGATGCATGGTAAACAGTGGGAAGAATAGTAATGGGATGCCATTAAACACTTTTTAAACACTAATAACACCTTTATTTTTCATTGATGGGAAGAATCCTATGCAACTGCTGAGCGGAGGGGAACTGAGTAAGATGTCCAAAAATCACAGCCATAAGTGGTAGCGTTTTATCTAAAATCAATATACAGTGCAAACAGGAAGTTAGCCAAAGCACCCAAGCCACCATTTGCGGTAGTGCTTTTGAGCTTCAAGCCAAATCACTCAAGCCACCATTTGTAGTAGTGCCTTTTAGCTTCAAGCCAAGGCACCCAAGCCACCATTTGCAGTCGTGCCTTTTAGCTTCAAGCCAAAGCACCCAAGCCGCCATTTGCAACAGTGCCTTTTAGCTTGAAGCCAAAGCACCCAAGCCACCATTTGCAGTCGTGCCTTTTAGCTTCAAGCCAAAGCACCCAAGCCACCATTTACAGTAGTGCCTTCACATGACTCAGCAAGAAATCTAAAAATTTCCACCTTTCCCTGTTCCTAAGCCAATGTAACTTCCATAATAGATAATAGACAATAAACAATAGACAATAGGTGCAGGAGTAGGAGGTTATTTGGCCCTTCGAGCCATCACTGCCATTCAATGTGATCATGGCTGATCATTCCCAATCAGTACCCCGTTCATGCCTTCTCCCCATATCCCCTGACTCCGCTATTTTAAAGAGCCCTATCTTGCTCTCTCTTAAAAGCATCCAGAGAACGTGTCTCCACCGCCCTCTGAGGCAGAGAATTCCACAGACTCACCATTCTCTGTGAGAAGTGTTTCCTCGTCTCCATTCTAAATGGCTTACTCCTTATTCTGAAACTGTGGCCCCTGGTTCTGGACTCGCCCAACATCGGGAACATGTTTCCTGCCTCTAGTGTGTCCAAGCCCTTAACAATCTCAATAACAATAATGATACTTATTTGGAAGAACAAGGGGAAGCAAGGAGACAGAGTGGTCTCTTGCAGGGGCAATCATGTCTACCACCTAGGCAGCACCACTGCTGATTACTGAAGAACATGCAGCCAAACAGGAATTGAAATAGCTGGTGTACATTCAGCACAGGGGACAATCCAATTAACTCTGCTGGAAGCAATTTAGTAGTTTCAAATCCGCATGTCCGTGGCATTATTGGTAGGAATGAACACTGCATAATAAACTTGTGATACACTCCTTTCTTCACACATTTCATTCTCATGTGGCAAAACGGCATTCCTAGATCAACTAGCACAAAACTTGGCATCCAAAAGATGTTGTGAGCAATTAGCAGGTGAAAGCAGATTCTTCAAATATGTTTAAGAAGTAGATAGATTTATGATAAGTCAAGGACTATGTAGATGGCAATACAGACAAGATTACCATCAGATTTGCCATGATATTAAAAGTTGGAGTTGGTTTTTTAACCGGAGAAATCTGTGCCCACTTATTCCAGATATGGCCTTATAGGTGACATTAAAGAAAAGAGCATGCAGAAAGAGCTACATTTCAGTTTATTTAATTAACTTTACTAAATAGAAGCAAATGTGAATATGTGGAAGATTGCTTTAAGATTATCTTTATTTCACAGAATTGTAAGCTGAGAAAGATCAACTTATTTAGCTCTAACTGTTTTTCTGAACAATACAGGCTGCATAAATTGCTGCACAACAGGAATCTAAGTGTGTAAATGACAGGGTATTGCATGTCCATTGAGTGTAGTAAGATGTAAACAAATCCCTCATGAATTTTGTGAGTAGCAAACTATCGCCTTCTTTTATTTGACCTTGAGTGTGCTCAGCCAAATCACAGTTATTTTGTGTTGAGGGGAGATGTTTGTCTTTACTGATTAACATTGAAAGCTTATGTGTATTATGGGCCTGTCCCACATAGACCCACATTATGGGCCTGTCCCACATTTGGAAAGTGGTGAAATCATTGGACAAAGTCAGCATGGATTTACGAAAGGTAAATCATGTCTGACGAATCTTGTGGAATTTTTCGAGGATGTAACTAGTAGCGTGGATGGGGGAGAACCAGTGGATGTGCTGTATCTGGACTTCCAGAAGGCTTTCGACAAGGTCCCACATAAGCGATTAGTATATAAACTTAAAGCATATGGCATTGGGGGTTCAGTATTGATGTGGATAGAGAACTGGCTGGCAAACAGGAAGCAAAGAGTAGGAGTTAACGGGTCGTTTTCACAATGGCAGGCAGTGACTAGTGGGGTACCACAAGGCTCAGTGCTGGGACCCCAGCTATTTACAATATACATAAATGATCTGGATGAGGGAATTGAAGGCAATATCTCCAAGTTTGCGGATGACACTAAGCTGGGTGGCAGTGTTAGCTGTGAGGAGGATGCTAGGAGAATGCAAGGTGACTTGGATAGGCTGGGTGAGTGGGCAAATGTTTGGCAGATGCAGTATAATGTGGATAAATGTGAGGTTATCCACTTTGGTGGCAAAAATAGGAAAACCGACTACTATCTAAATGGTGGCCGATTAGGAAAAGGGGAGATGCAGCGCGACCTGGGTGTCATGGTACACCAGTCATTCAAAGTAGGCATGCAGGTACAGCAGGCAGTGAAGAAAGCCAATGGTATGTTAGCTTTCATAACAAAAGGATTTGAGTATAGGAGCAGGGAGGTTCTACTTCAGTTGTATAGGGTCTTGGTGAGGCCACACCTGGAGTATTGCGTACAGTTCTGGTCTCCAAATCTGAGGAAGGACATTATTGCCATAGAGGGAGTGCAGAGAAGGTTCACCAGACTGATTCCTGGGATGTCAGGGCTTTCTTATGAAGAAAGATTGGATAGACTTGGTTTATACTCTCTAGAATTTAGGAGATTGAGAGGGGATTTTATAGAAACTTACAAAAGTCTTAAGGGGTTGGACAGGCTAGATGCAGGAAGATTGTTCCCGATGTTGGGGAGGTCCAGGACAAGGGGTCACAGCTTAAGGATAAGGGGGAAATCCTTTAGGACTGAGATGAGAAGGAATTTTTTCACACAGAGAGTGGTGGGTCTCTGGAACTCTCTGCCACAGAGGGCAGTTGAGGCCAGTTCATTGGATATATTTAAGAGGGAGTTAGATGTGGCCCTTGTGGCTAAGGGGATTAGAGGGTATGGAGAGAAGGCAGGTACGGGATACTGAGTTGGATGATCAGCCATGATCATATTGAATGGCGGTGCAGGCTCGAAGGGCCGAATGGCCTATTCCTGCACCTAGTTTCTATGTTTCTATGTTTCTATAGGCGATTTTTCAGCGGACTGCCAGCGACTGTCAAGTTTCCGGCAGTCACCTGAAAAACCGGGAATTGGAACGGCGACTATCAGAGTGGAACACATGCACAAACACGTTGCAAAGGCGGGGGCCAGGGCAAGCGGGGGGAGTGCTGTCTGAGTGAAATTCCCATGGTGCAAAGCCAAGGTGATACAGGCACACACCGCGATGAACAGGCGCTGTAATTGAGACGGCTTAAAGCACAGTGTATGGTAAGTCCTTTAAAAGAGGGGGGGAGGGGGTAGAGGGGGGGGGGGGGGGGGAGAAGGAGGTGAACGAGGGAGAAGGAGTGGAGACAACGTTTAAGGCTAGAGATACACGGCTGTGAAGCTTGGTGGATATTTAACATTACCGGTCGGTTCCTTGGTTCTGGAAACTACTGCTTATCTTTTTCTTCCCCAATGACCCAATGAAATTCACTGGTCAGCAGCGGCTCCTACCTATGAGAACCTCCGAGAACCTCCGAGAACCTCCAACCACCAGGCAACCCACTAGGACCTCCTTGCGACCCACCCACGGCTCGAGAATTCTTGCTAATCTCCACGGCGACTAGAGTGACAGATTATTATATCGTTCAAGGAATTGCTCCCACTAGCCACTAGGAGAAGTCTCTTGATTAATAGTGTCTTTATTGTTGAAGTAAAACAGTAAGATATTCCTACAGACTGATCAATGTTAGAAAGCTCTGCATGGCTCCGAAGCATTAGAAGCTTATTTAATGTTGGAAAGTTCTAACCCATGATAGATAGGTCCGCATGGTCGAAAGATATGCCTTGCCGCCATGCTTCCTCTGAACTCAACTAAAAAGTTTCCAGCTTCTGCGCAAGAATCCCAGCAGCCAACATCTTAAAAAATTCTCGGCAACCATAATGAGGCCGTGAGTAGTTCCCAAAATATGGCGACTCCCCGGCAACCACCCGCGAACATGTGGTGACCATATGGTGACTGCAAAGTCTCCTGCAGTCGCCTAAGTGGGACAGGCCCATTAGCTACTGAAAATCAACAGATCCAAACATGCACTGAATACAGTTGGATTACCACCATGCATTTAGCACCAGGGTCAAGGGTGATTTTTCTTCCCAAAAATTCTCAAATTTTGACTTTAAATTTTCAACTTTAGGGATACATCGCAGAAACAGGCCCTTTGGCCCATCGAGTCACCCTGTGTGTAACACTCTCCTGCACACTCTGGACAATTTACAATTTTACCAAAGCCAATTAACCTGCAAACCTGCACGTTTGGAATATGGAATGATCCGGTACTGGACAACCTGGAGAAAACCCGTGCGGTTACAGAGAGAATGTGCAAACTTCTATTTTCAGCTAGTGCTCCTTTACCTAAGAATGCATTACTTGCTTTTATCATTCACATTTCGCTTCCATATTGCGTGGTTCATAGTTATTCCACCTTTCACTGTTATCTTTCATTTCTTAGACACGCTGTGTCACTTTTAGCTCATATGTATATAATGATGAAAGCTATTGTCAAGCTAAGCTGGCAATGTTGACTGTCAAGTGCCATAGAATAGTAAGATTAAACGAGAACTGACCAGTTCGAAGGTTGATCTTTATTTTATGAGGAGTTGCGATGAGGGATTTTGTGAAGACCCCGCCAACACGCATGCGCGGCATCCTTCAAAGCAGCGGTGTGGAATCACAGACTCGACGAAAAGTAAGGATATTAAGATTAAACTGCGAACTAACCAGCTGAACATAATGATTGAGGGTTGGGAGCGGAGGGCACGAAATCCCTCATCGCAACTCCTCATAAAATAAAGATCAACCTTCGAACTGGTAAGTTCTCGTTTAATCTTACTATTTTACTTCGGAGTCACGTGAGTGACTTCGTGAAGACTTCAAAGCTCTGTGATTACACGCCCTGGACAACGCCCATGCTACCACACTGCCGCAATCCTGATGGAGGAAGTTTGTTAAAGCAATCCAGACTGGACAATCTGAAAATAATTGACATTTATTAAACACAAATCATAAACAAAACCCCCTGTCTGGGGACTAATGATATTAGGGAGCAGCCCTGAGTACTGCATCCGTATATGTTGCAGGTCCGGCCAATGGCTTATGGTAGAACCGTTGAAAGGTTGACTCACTGGCCCATCCTGCCGTAGCGAGGACGTGATCCATGGGCACCTCCATGGCCCTCGCTGTTGATGTGGATGCAGCCCTGGTGGAATGAGATTTGAACAAGTTAGTGTCAATACCTGCTGCATCCAACACTTCCCTGAGCCACCTGGAGATCGTCTGCAATGTCACCCGGCGATGTGGTTTTTTGTGGCTTAGAAGCAGTCCTTGTTCCGAATTCCTGATCGATCGGGTCGACTCAATGTAGCAACGGAGGTGGGCGACTGTGCAGAGTGTGGCATCAGAGGGGTACGCCTGGAATTCCAACTGCAGCCCCAAAGATCCGGGTCGATGCTGCTTCAGCAATTCTGCAACGTAAAACGTTACTTTCCCAGGGGTAGAGAGCATATTGTCAATGCGCAACTTATGAAGCGCCTGTACCCGCTGAGCAGACGTGAGCGCCATCAACATGACCACCTTTAGGGTGAGCCGGTGAGGATGTAACCCCGCCATGGGGGACCATGATCTTAACAGGGACAGGACCACTCCTGCATCCCAGACAACGTTATATCTGGGCCGTGGAGGGTTTGTGTTAAATACACCCCTCATAAACTTTGACACCAGATTGTTGGTCCCCACTCCTACCGGAAGGTACGAGGACAACGCACTCCTGGCGCTATTGATGGTACTGTAGCTGAGCCCTTCATCATAGTGGAGGCCCGCCAGGAATTCCAGGACGTCAGGTATCGTGGCAGAATCATAGGAAACACTCTTCCTTAAACAGAATAGTTCCCATTTCCTGATCTGGGTCAGGTACTGCCGTCTTGTAGATGTTCTGCACGATGCAGCGATTAAATCCATGGCCCTCGGTGAGATCCCGGTGTTTATCAACGGCCTTTTCAGAACCTGCAGACCAACAGGTTTAAATAGCCGTGGCACGGATGCAGCTCGCCAGTGACAGGATTAGTAACCAATTGTGGGTTGTGTCCAATTCGCACCCACGGGTGCTTCAGCATCTGGGAGACCACCGGGTACCATGGTTGTGTCGGCCAGTCGGATATTAGCAGAATGCCTGATGCAGAGTCCAATTTAATCTTCTGTAATACCCGGCTGATGAGGCAGAATGGGGGAAATGCGTAGCAATACCATTTCCCCCAGTGGAGCGAAAAAGCATCCAATGCCACTGCCCCAGGATCTGGTTCCCACGATACATATGTTGGTATCTGATGGTTTAGTCTAGACGCAAATAGGTCAATATCTGGCATACTGAATTTTGTCACAATTTCAGCAAACACAAGGGGATTCAGCATCCACTCAATGTTATTATTAAAAACTCGTGACCTGGTGTCCGCCACCGTATTGAGTATCCCCAGAAGGTACGTTGCTGATATCCAAATATCCCTTTTGATGCACCAGAGCCAAATTGTATTTGCCAAATCATTACAAGATACTGACCTGATACCACCCATATGATTTATATAGGCTACCACCGTGGTATTATCTATTTGAAGGCGGACATGTGCATGACGCAAATTACTGCAATATGCCCGCAGTCCATGAAAGACCCCCAGCATTTACAAATAATTAATGCCTTGCACTTGGAGAAGCGTGGACTCATGAGCGTCCCATCTGCCACCACAGCTGGTTACAGTGTCAGTTGCCCCCCAGCCTTGGGCACTTGCATCAGTTTGCAACAGAACCGTTGGATTGGGGAGAATGATGGGTTTGGAACTTACTCTAATATTGTGAACCCACCATTCCAACTCAGTTTTCTCCCCTATGCCTAAGCGCATAGGTCTGTCAAAATGTCCGGTATTCAATTCTAACGCCAGAATTTTGCTTTTTTGTAAGTTTTGGTAATGCAACGGTCCATAATTTACGGCCGGGAACGTAGCTACCAGCTTGCCAATTACCTTAGCAACCTGCCGAATGGTTGGCCTGTTGTTGTCAAGCAAACTGATGCATGCTTGTTGAATGTCCACCACTTTGTCAACTGGGACGGTGATTTTCATCTGGTTAGTGTCTATAGTGAACCCCAAATAGTCCATGACCTGCGAAGGGTTGAACTTGGATTTGTCTGGATGGATTACCATCCCCATTCTTTGAAACAAAGATATAGCGGCTGAGACTGCCAACTGGGCGTGCTCTAGGGTTTTCCCTGCTATGAAAATGTCATCTAAATATGCCATTATAATATGGTTTTGTTTCCTAAGATGTTGCAATAAAGGTTTAACAATTTTAGTAAATAGTCTCGGCGCTGTTGTAATCCCATTAGGCAAAGCCTTATATTGCCATAATTGACCTTCCCAGACAAACTTCAAGAACCTTCGATGTTGTTTAGCAATAGGGACTGTATAGTATGCATCCTTCAGGTCAATGCAAGCCATAAAGTACCCATGACTAACCAACTGCTTGGCTGTCTCAAACGTCTCCATCTTAAAATGGGTATATTGTACGAAAGCATTCAACTGGGTTAAGTCGATGATAATCCGACAGCCTCCATCCTTCTTGACCCTAGTAAAGATGTTGGAAACAAACTCCAATGGCTCGTGCGTCGTTTTTTGTATCACCCCTTTCTTTTCCAATCGTAGTATTTCAACATGAGCCCGCTTCTTCTCTGACTGAGAGAGTGCAAATCTGCGACTAGGCTCATGTTGCGAAGGGGGATCTCTGCCATTAATAAACTCTATCTCATAACCCTGAATGCTTTGTAAAATAAAAGGATCCGTAGTTAGGGTATCCCAAGCATTCCGGAAACCCCATAGCCGTCCCCCCACCGGTGAGGTTACTAATGCTACGTTGCGGACGGAACCAAGCCCCCTTACCTCCAAGGTTAGCGCCGGGGTCTGGACTGTGGTGTCTTTGCTCCCCGTGTGGCGCGGCCCTGTTGCCGCATCTTCCAAGCTGGCTTGGGCTGGCCTTGGAATAAAAAAGGCCTCTGCTGTTGGGCCCCCGACGAGGAATATGTTTGTGAATATGTTCTGGGCCCTTGGTCCACAGGTGTGTGGGACCTGAACGAGGAACGTGGCTGCTGCCTGGTGTAAACGGGAGTTTTGGATGAATGAGGCTGTCTCATCATCCCCACAGTCTTGGCTTCCTCGTCCAGTTCCTTCACGCGTTTAGGCAGGTCTTCCCCAAACAGCTGCCTTGGTGGTGGTGGTGCGGTGGAGGTGCTGCATAATCCCGCAAATTTGGGATTCAAATTTGGCCGGATGGAGCTCTTCCTAAAACAGTTTATCTCAAACTGGGTGGTGCACAGGAGCGCTAGCGCATCCTGCTGCTCCTCGGACACATTCGTGGCATCCAGCGACCAAGCAAAAGCCGTGATACCTGCCGTCAGCAGCTTTAAGATTTTCTGGAGCTTGCCCTCCTTGACCCTTGTGTTGGTCGACATGTTCCCCCATATTGCTGCATTCACTTTCAGTACGTTGAGGGAGTTGCAGTTTGCTGGTGCCTTATACCTCCCCACTGTTTCCGAGAGCACGGTATCCTGGAGCTGGTGCGTGGTCAGGAAATCAATTGACGCCGCTATTTTGGGATGTAGTGGTCCCCCTGCTGATGCAGGTGACCCAAATTTCGACACCGCCTCCAACATTTCCTGTGGGTTCTGGAACTCTTCTCCCTCCTCAGGCTCACCCATACTTCCTTGCTGGCTCTCAAGCGACGGGGAGATGGAAGGTGGCGGCTGCATGTAGCTCCCAGACCTCTGGGATTCCCGTTCCTGACGCTCCAGGTCCCGTTGATAGAGCACCTCCACCATATGCTCCAACCGGCCCATACGACCGTCACCGCTGTACGCGGGCCACTGGTCGTCTTCCCCAGCCTCTCCAGAGGAACCGGGGCTTCCAGCAGTTGTCAACACCCCCACGGAATGTACTGCCGGGAAATCGCCAGCTCCCACTCCAGCGGGGCTGTGCGACTCCCACACGGACATACCGCTGGTCCGCCGTCGTTTGGACAGCAGCGGCCCCTCTGTCTGATGGGAGGGAAGAGGGCTAGAGTCAGTACTTGCACCAGAAACTGGACTCCCTGATGTCCGTGCGGGCTTACCACCACAGTGTTCCACACATAAACGGGACTGTGGCGGCGCATGGTCTGCTCTACCCGCCTCAGCAGGGGCGCCGGACCGTACTTTGCTGCCACCGGCCTGCACTACGGCAGCCTGTTCCGGTGGTGTGCCGGTACATCCTGCCCCCACAGGGATCCTCGGCACGCCAGCACTGCCACTGGTCTGCTTCCTCGCAGGTTTACCCAGTGGCTTGTCCCTGTCTGCCGTACCGACAAGGCTGGACTTTAGCTAGGCTTCCCCCCTGTTCTGCCCGCGAGGGACCTTTAAAGGGGGGGATGCACTCGCGGACACGCTTGCTTCAAGAGCCCCACGTGCCTTACCTCCAGCCCTGGACTTGGGCACTGGAGTTCTGGAGTCAGGGTCTCCCAGCCCCTGCTCCTGCGCGGACACCCTCTTCTTTGACAGAGGGGTTGTGCCGGGTCTGGTCAGCTGCTCAGAGCTCCCCGACTGCCGCGACTTCTTCCTCGGTGGTGTCTCAGCTGCTCCCGATGTAGCGGGCAGCTCCGAGGACTTTACTCGCTGAACGCGACTCCCACTCCTTCCTCCTTCCATGGTTCTGTAACACAACACAGACCACACAAAACGGCAAACCAGCTTAAGGTTAACTTACCTGCAGCTGCTTACCTTTTTGAAGGAGCTGGTTGAGGGAGCGCCCGCCCCCCCCCAGCTGCCGTGAGCAAATGCGCGCGACGATATGCTGCGCATGCGTGTTGGCGGGGTCTTCACGAAGTCACTCACGTGACTCCGAAGTAAAATTATTAGCAACACACATGCTTATAAAAGGTGTTGCTGTGTTTGCCTCCCAGACCCATTGCAAACACACTGGTTGTCCTGGCAAGCTCCCTGACTCTGTTTTGTTAGCAGATTGGGTGTGGGCAAGCTGTTCCTCCTCTGAATATAATTTGTAAATATAAGTGCGTAAAAGTACTAACAATTTAGGTACAAAACTCCCTTTATATCTACTGGACAGTACTGCTTTGCTTGGTTTTGCCAGAAATTCCATACACATCTTCTGGCATTTCTCAGCAGAAGTGCTGTTAAACCAACATGAAGGCATACATCCTGACCATACTAGCTTATTTCCTTCAGTGATTTCCCTGCTGCACTTCAACACTGAAGTCTTCATGGAGTCCAACTATGGAGCAGGGAGCTTGCTGGTGTTCACCAGCTCTTGGATTGGGTAAACTGCTTGTGGATGGACACAAAAAGCTGGAGTAACTCAGCGGAACAGGCAGCATCTCTGGAGAGAAGGAATGGGTGACATTTCGGGTCAAGACCTATCGTCGGTTTAAACCAACATCTGCAGTTTATTTTTACACATTTAATCTGCTGGTGGAACTTGCACAACTTTGAATGGGGATGTAGAGTTGTAGGGTTTAGAGTTGTAGTGTTTAGAGTGGAGAAGAAAGATTTGCTAAGTTATAATTTTTAAAAATAATTTTATTTTTTTACTTATGTGAGCATTTCAGTTGATCTTGTTTTAAATAATTAGTATTTCACATTTTTAAAAGTGAGAGGCATTGAGAAAAGTTGAAAAATGCTGACAGTTTTGGCAGATGGGAAAGTGGGAGAGAGGACTTGGTTCCATGGCAAAGATTTCCATAGGAGTTCGTCAGGGACAAAGTTTGCACTATCTCTATTTTCCAATTACATTGTTTAAGGTCCCGCTATCTCTCAGGACTGACCTACTGAGGAAATAACTGCAGGTTATTACCTCCAGAGAAAATAATTGCAGGTTAATGGTGAAGCTACAGTCACAGAGGGCTGTAGAGGCCATCTCAGTGGATATTTTTTAAGGCAGTGATAGTCAGAATTTTTATTAGTACAGGTGTCAGAGGTTATGGGGAGAAGGCAGGGGAATGGGGTTAGGAGGGAGAGATAGATTCACCATGATTGAATGTGCAGTAGATTTGATTCTAATCCTATCACTTATGATCTTATGACCTTATCAGCTGGATGTGGTCCACACTCAAGACTATTTGGATCTATTGGTTTTCTGGTTCTGTTATTAATTTATCATAACTGGAAAAGTCACTGTCAATTTTAGTTCCTGCACATGATTATGACATGGAGTGTAGTGGGAGCCAGTCTCCTACTCACCGAGTCTCCGAGAACTGACAGGTCAGGCCACAGCTGTAAAAGGAATGCTAAATATTTTATATCAGAGACCCTTTGTTAAAGCTGGCAACAGTCATGATTTTTCCTTTCTTTCAGATGTCAAAAACCACAATCCTTAAATGTTTTGGATTCCAATCCTACGTCTGATTTTTCTCCCCCCTTCACTTTCTTCTCATGGAGTCATACAGCGTGGAAACAGGACCTTCGGCTCAACTTGCCCACACCGACCAACATGCCCCATCTACACTAGTCCCACCTGTCCTAGTGTAGATGATCCAGTCTCTCCCCAAAGTCTTACTTCCTGCAATATTTTCAACGTTATTTCTAATCTTCCCCTCTTTGACCCCAAACATTGTCTTCAGCAGAGACCTCAGCTTCATCCCACATTTCCAAGCCCGACAAGACATTGAAGTATTTTTCTGCATCTCTGCCTCTGTGTCTGTTTCCTCAGCCCAGACTGTGGACTTTTTCTCCACCCACCAAAATTATAGATCCGTTTCCTTTGGCCTCTTCTCTAGATCTATTTATTGCTAACAATTGTTGAGATGTAGATTGTCATGGTTTTTCTAGTCCCCTAACTTACTTTAAACCCTCCTTTCTGAAATTACCGCACTACATTCAATTGAGACAAGCATAATGTTGCCATCAAACCTGGTGTCTAGGCTGATGCTGTTGTGGTCTGACTAACTGTCTATCTTGTAGAGGATAAATGCCAACTCGCAGACACATCCTCATGTCTCCCACAGGACTATGTGAAGTAGCCATTTAGCTTAACTTAGTGGATATTTTTTTAAGACAGTGACAGACGGATTTTTGACTAGTACAAGTATCAGAGGATACGGGGAGAAGGCAGGAGAATGGGGTTAGGAGGGAGAGATAGATCCACCATGAATGAACGATATAAAATTCTGCCACTGCACCATGGACCCACCATTGAATATCAGGACATTGTAAATATAGAGCCATGGGATCTCATTTCCACAGAAGATCTTCTCTCCGTAACACTACAATACAATACAATAGAACTTCATTTATCCCAGGAGGGAAATTGATCAGTCAAGTCATGAAACACAAGATGCATGAAACATTAAATTAAAGTGACGAGTGGAAAGGATGTGGGATGTGCAAAGATTAGGGGGAGAGGGGGGGAGGGGGGGAGGTGGGGGAGGGGGGGAGGAGGGGAGGGGGGGGAGGGGGGGGGAGGGGGGATTGGATGGGAGGGGAGTCAGTCTACCTCACGACAGAAGGGGGAGGAGTTGGACAGTTTGATAGCCACAGGAAGAAATGATATCCTGTGGCGTTCTGTACTGCATCTTGGTGGAATCAGGCTGTTGCTGAAGGTGCTTCTCAATGTGTCATGGAGGAGGTGAGCATCTTACTGCAGAAGTTGAAGGAGCGGAGTTTTCTCAAAAAGTACAGCCGGCTCTATCCCTTCTTGTACAGGGCCTCTGCATTACTAGACAAGTCCAGTTTACTGTCCATGTACACTCCAAGGTATTTGTACTCCTTGGTAAACTGCACATGCACACTATTAATGGGGACAGGGGACAGGGGTGTTCCTCTCCTCCTAACGTCCACTACTAACTCCTTAGTCTTGTCGGTGATTCAGCCCACACCTCGTTCAATCTTATGGTGCGCCAAATCCCCACACCCTGCTTTATCTGCTACCCAAGATGCACAAACGATTGTCTGGGCAGAGCCACTGTTACATCCTGGTCTTTCCTCACTGAGCTCATTTCTTCCAAACTGATTCCATCCTTTCACCCCTGATCCTGCCACTTCATTCTTGAACCTCTGAGACTTTTCATGTCTCCTGACACTTTAATGCATTCTGATTCCTTGCTCCCCACAGGTTCATCTCAACAATGATTTTTCAATCCCTCTACACCTCAGAAATTCCCATCACACATTAGATCACACACTTGAAGGGCCTAAAGGGCCTGTCCCACTTGCGCGTCATTTGCGCGTCATTTACGCGTCACGACGCGCGCATGGTGCGCATTACGTGAGCATGGTGCACATTACGCATGCATGGTGCATGGTGACGTAGGCAGTGACGCATGGTTGAGTGCAGCGCCCCAAGATTTTGGGATGTACAAAATCTTTGCGTGCCATCTGCGTGACGCGCAAATGACACAAAAGTGGGACAGACCCTTAAGAGGTTTCCATTTTTCTGAAACGGAGGCCCAACCATTTCCTCGCCACCAATACACTGATACTCACATTTAAGTTCATTCACTTTATCTTGATACAATATATAACCCTGGAAACTTACAAGAGTGTAAGTTATGTTTGCCTTTTGGTGGGGTATACGGAACTGACTATGTTTCATTCCTACTTGAGCATCATCTCTCAGCTCTTTGGCAGAGCATTAATAACCGTAATGATGCTGCTTCCTGCATTCATCAAGAACTTGACAAATGCATTATTTTTGCTGCCAATTTCTACCCTGCTCATCGTCAAACATCCCATAGACACATAAAAACATAGAAAATAGGTGAAGGAACCTTCGAGCCAGCACCATTCAATATGATCATGGCTGATCATCCACAATCAGTACCCCATTCCTGCTCTCTCCCCATATCCCTTGAATGGGGATGATCAGCCATGATCACATTGAATGGTGGTGCTGGCTCGAAGGGCTGAATAGCCTACTCCTGCACCTATTGTCGATCGTCTATTGTCTATTGCGTTAGCCCTCAGAGCTATATCTAACTCTCTTGAAAACATCCAGTGAGTTGGCCTTCACTGCTTTCTGTGGCAGGGAATTCCACAAATTCACAACTTTCTGGGTGGAAACGTATTTCCTCACCTCAGTCCTAAATGGCCTACCCCTTATTCTTAAACTTTGACCCCTGGTTCTAGACTCCCCCAACATCGGGAACATTTTTCCTGCATCTAGCCTGCCCAATCCCTTAAGAATTGTATATGTTTCTGTAAGATCTCCTCTCATCCATCTTTGACATCCCGTTATTTTCCATCTCAATCTCAGGAGATCGGCAAGACGCAATTATCCACTGCACACCTATAGACCCTACAGATTTCTCGGCTAGACTTCCTCTCGCCGTGCCCATGGTAAGGAATCAATTCCATGTTCCTGCTCCTCAATCATTGTCATTTGTTCCAAAGATGTGATTTTGATTCTGAAATGTCTTTCTTCTTCCTTCACCATTATGGGTGACGCCCCTAATTGCATCTGATGTATTTCTTGCATCTCCACTCTCACTGCCTCCTCCAGAACAGAAAACTACTCAGCAGGTCAGGCAACACCTGTAGATGTATAAATAGAGCAATAGTTTCACTTGGAGACCCTGGTCAGATTTACCCTGGTCCACACCTTCCACACCACCATATTCTATGAATTACCCTTCAAATGTTCTGCCATTTTCTACAAATGTCTTGATTGTATCCATATACTCCTTTCTTTCCTTTTCATGCTTCTAAGGGACTCTTCCATTCCAACCACTCCCTACCTTACAGCATTTTTCTCTACTAATGCAGAAGATCAACACCTGTCTTTCCATCTCTTCCCTTCCCAACAACCATTATCCCAATTCACTGGCACACATCCAATCAATTCTACTGTATTCGGTGTTCATAATGTGGTCTTCGTTACATTGAAGATTGGGTGAAATCATTCTGGAGCAACTGAATTCAGACCACAGGAGAGCCTGAGCTTTTGGTTTCCTGCTACTTTAATTTTCCACTTTACCAGGCTGACTTGTCCATCTGTGACCTCCTGTACTGATATAACAAGGCATAGAGCAAGCTCACGGAACAACACCCAACTTTCTGTCTGGGCACCATTGAAGCCTTCTGGACCCAATGTCACATTTTTCAACATGATGTACTTCCTTTATTTGTCTGTATAGGAATTGCTTCTTATCTCTGTAATAGCCCTGTCCCACTGGACGAGTTCATTCAAGAGTTCTCCCGAGTTTCCTCTGATTCGAACTCGGAGGTTTACGGTAATGGCCGCTCATAATGGTAATGGTTCTCATGGACATTTTTCAACATGTTGAAAAATCTTCACGAGTCTTCCCGAGCTTACCGCGTTTCCTGAGTACCTGCCGTTAGTGTTACGAGCCACTAAGAGACGTCCCTGAGCTCCGAAGTACCCGCTACGTTCATTCTACGTGCTTACCATGAGTTTGATTTTGTTTTAAACTCGGAAGAGTACTTGAATTAACTTGTACAGTGGGACAGGGCTTTAAATCATCCAACTGTGAGATTAGATCAGTTTTTTTTCTCCCTCGTAACCAGTCTTTTGGATATATCCCACAGCTATGTCATTAACAACACATTACACGGACAAAGAGGCATAATCAGACTCCAACTGCCTCAAATTACACTTTTGACTTGGTCTCTCACAATATACGTGTTAGACATATATTCCCCTTAACCTATGGCAGCCTCCCTCAACCTTGTTTATAACTTACATCCACCATGTTTCTTCCTCATTCTCGGAGCTAATGCTCTGATGCGAAACATTAACTCTGTTTTTTCCTTCGTCGGATGCTGCGTATTTCTAGCAGTTTCTGTTTTTCTAGTATTCTAGCATTTTCTGTTTTTCATTCAGATTTCAGATTCCAGTGCACGCAGTTTAAAAAATAAATGAATCCTAGGTGAGAGTTGTGTCTACCCAGATCTTAAAAAGGGGATTGAGCAAAGGGGATTTAAAAAGTGGATTGAGGAACTAGACCTCCGCAACATGGTCAAAAAGGCTCACTTCAAATTGTAATCACTACTCTACTCACTCCGACCTTCTTCTTCTTTCTTTTTTCGGGTTCCGGCAGTGTAGACGCTGCTAAGCGTATTACTGCCTTCCACAGTTCAGAGTTTGAACTAGATTCTTACATACAATCCTGTCACATGCAGGAATTGAAAAACAGCCCTGGATATCAATTGATGTTTCTCATTATGCCCAAACAAAGATAAAACAGAAAAAGCCTCAACACCAAGTCCCATCAGTCTAACTAACAATACTTTTCTTTCTACCTTATACTTTTTACATTCTAGGAAAACATGCTTAACTGTCTCATCACTCCCACATTCACACAAGCCAGAAACATGTTTCCCGATAATGTACAAATAATAATTTAACCCACAGTGTCCCAACTTCAACCTACACAATTTAACTGAGTCCCTATGAGACAGAGATGTACAGAAACATATTTTCCTAACTTCAGATTGAATAGAAAAGTAATGTCTACCCCTGACTTCCTTTTCCTATCCTCTCTGCCATTCTTTTATTAAGCCCTCTTTAATTATTTCTCTCAATTCCACTCTCCCCAATGATACATGAATATCTATTTCTCTTTTTAAACTTTCCTTTGCTACAAGGTCCACCTGCTCATTCCCCCTCACTCCAGCATGCCCAGGAACCCAGCAAAAGGTGATATTATACTCAAACCCAATTCTGGAAAACACACCCAAGATTTCATTTAGAATGTCAGGACGAGTTTTAGATTTCCCCGCTCTTAAAGTTTCAAGTGCAGCTACAGAATCGGAACAGATAATGACTTCTCTAAAACTGGCTTCCTCAATCCACCATAGAGCCCATTGAATTGCCATTAATTCAGTCGTGAGAACAGAGCTTCCATCAGAAATACGTCGACCAAACCTCAACCCAAGCTGCTCCACATACACTCCAAACCCAGCTCTCCCACTAACTGGGTCCTTAGATCCATCTGTGAAAACAACTAAAGTGCTCTCACGAATTAAATTAAAATATTCCATTATTCTTGGAGTCACCTCATGCTTATCTTTTCCCTCAAGAAACGCAAGCTCAATAACCAGTTCAGGAAGAACCCAATAGGGCAAAGGTAGCCATAACATATGCTCTATAATACCCCCTTGTTCCAAACCCAACTTCCTAGCCCACTGATTTATAATTACAAAAAATGTGTAATATTTGTTACCATCATCCTCCTCTTGCAACAAACACCTCACTGGGAAGGTATCATTACACCCACAAAGTTTAGCCCAGTAATGTAACCCTAACTTACTCACTCCGACCTGCGCGAGATAACCACTGATGAGGTGTTTGCGCAGTAATCAACCAGAACCAGATCCAGCTGTGCTCATGAGCCCAGTCTGCGTGAATTTTCCCATAATTATTGGATTGCCCTGGAATCTGAGCTCTGACCTCTGCTGGATTATGAAATCAATTCAAAATTTGAATTCTTCTTCCACAGATGCCGTCTGAACCGGTGAGTTTTTCCCAGCATGTTTCCCTTTTGTACATGATGACAACAAACTGAAGGATCTCCTCTTCAGTGTTCTCTGACTGATCCTCACACCTCCCCTTCATCTTTAGCCCTCCCTCCCTTCCACGCTGCCCCCTCCCTTGTCCCCTTATCGAATTCCTCAAATCACGTCAAAAAACATAATTGTTTTCACAAGCCAGATACTGTGCAGAAAATTGTAGGTCATTCCAATTAAGGACTCTCATTTGAAGATTGGGTAAATTCTGGGGGTTTAAATTTTGGATTAATTCTCAATTTGAACTTCAGTGGAATAAAAATAAAATCACGTGCATGATATCTCATGTGGCTCATTTTGACAGAATCCACTTTTGTAAAGTAAATTAAACTGTGGCTGCTCCACGGGACAAAAGCAACAAACATGTTTTGAAAGGAAATTATAATTATAGCCAATGGATTGAATACCATGGGAGGACAATCTTTCTGTACGGAGATAAAGTGGAAGGATAACCTTTTTAAGGATGAAAGCCAAACAAAATTCCTAATACAATGGGACTTGAATGGTATCAGTTCACATTAACTTCTTTAAATACTTGAATGTCATCCAATTATATTCTGCCCTATCTGAATAATTCAAATGTCATTTGAATTATATAGATGTTTAATTGGACATTTTAACATGTTGGTCTGATTGGTTCTTTTCTCTTTGAGGTTTATTTTCATCTTTACAAAGTATTATTTGCATTGCTGTCTTTTTCCTCTTCCCTTCTTCCCTCAATGAAATGATTCTTCACTGGATGCATTTTCAATTACCTAGTTTCTGTTTATGCCTTCACTTAAGCTTAGAAGGGGAATGACTTAATGCTCAATTTTATTTTCATCCCAGATAAAACAGAAATGCACTTCCAGCTGAATATCTTTCAGTTATGAGATCCCTGACTGAGTTCCTCAAACTCTCACACAGCAATCATTAGATATCCTGCAATGCTCGGGTTGTTTGCTAGTTTAAATCAATATGTTTGCGCACATTAGCATTTGATTCTGAATCTTCAGTGATCTATGTGAAATAACCGTGTTCCATTTCTAAGCATACTTTTCTCTATAAAATTTATAGCACAGAATGGATCACTTTCAACATGATCTACACCATAATAAACAGGCATATCTTACACAGGCCTCCACCTGCTTTAATTACCACTTCTGATTTTTCTCAAATATTTCCTTTATTTCCTTCCCCTCATGTATACCATTTACCTCAACCTGTTCATGTGTGATAGAAGCATCACAGAATCATGGAGTGATAGAGTCCATTAGCCCACCAAGCCCATTCCATGCGGAACATTAAGCACCCACACACATTCTCACTAATTTCACATTGATTCTTCACCTCACCTGCACTATTGATAATTTACCATGGTCGATTAACCTACCAATTGGCATGTATTTGGGGATCTAGGAGGAAAGCAGAGCACCCGAAGGAAACCTATGCAGTCATACTACAAAATGCAAACACCATTCAACCAACTTTGGAGGTCAGGATTTAATTTGGGCTCTGGATCTATCAGACAGTAATAGAACCAATAGCCAATTTAATTAGTAAGTTGTTGACAGTCCTCTCATCATGAACTGATAGGTGAAACCAGATTTTCTTCATCCATCCTAACAAAACCTTCATATTTTTAAGGATTCTATCAGGCTTTCTCCATGCTGCATTCTTTCTGTATTGATAGTATCTTCCAATGCAATTTCTCTATTACCTTAATGCCATCTGCACCACCTAGTGAGCAGAAGGACACACAATACTCGTGTGGTCCAATTAATGTGGTGGAAAGCACTACAGATGCTGGTTTACATTGAAGATAGGCACAAAAAGCTGGAGTAACACAGCGGGACAGGCAACATCTCTGCAGAAAAGGAATAGGTGATGTTTCGGATCAAGACCCTTCTTCAGACCATTCTTTTGTGTCCACCTGTGTTGGAATTAAGTTCTATATACAGCTAACATAATTTCTCCACTTTTGCATTTTATTCCTCTGAAAATGCCTGCTTTGTTTGAATGGATGGACTTCTTTATGGGTTAGATTGTTGGAAGTCTGGTGAAAGCTTGTTGGGTGTGTGCAAGAGCTGCAGGGAAATGTTCTGTGTTTGCTTAGCTATCTCAGGTTTTTTTTTGCAAATTGGCTTGCAGTTATCAGGCCCACTCTTTGTTTTTGTGAATATTCAAACCTTAGAGCTGCCAAAGGCAACAGCTGGACATTCATTAGCCTGCTCTGAGTATTACAACCAGATTGCTTCTCCTGACAGGATTGTACGGTGGATCATCAGGAGTTTGCCTCTGGCAGCATATTGTGTATTTAATGTTCCTCACTTGTTTTGAGGAAGAAAAATCTACTGTTTCAATTTGATTCTTCAAATGGTTTGAGTAATATTTCTCAACCCATCTTTGTCAATCTGTTGCAAAATATACAATGAACCACTGTATTTCACGTCCATCTTTAAAAATACTGCGAATATAATACACAAACTAAAGTAAGCCATTCAGCCAAACACGCTCCTATTGGCTCATTGAAAGAACAATTTAATTAGACTGAAGCCTGAAGAAGGGACGCGACTCAAATCATTACCCATTCCTTCTCTCCAGAGATGCTGCCTAAGTTACTCCAGCATTTTGTGTCAATTTTCAGTTTAAACCTGCATCTGCAGTTCCTTTCTACAAATGTAATTAGTAGTTACCTTGTAGGCTTCTCCTTTACATGTGTCCATCTCTTTCCCCTTTGTAAGCTGCATTTCCATCTGTTTCTAAGGGTGGTGCAGTGGTAGAGTTGCTGCATTATAGCACCAGCGACCCAGGTTCGATACTGACTATGGGTGATGCCTGTATGGAGTTTGTACGTCTTTCTGTGACCGCGTGGGTTTTCTCCGGTTGTCCAGTTTCCTCACACACTCTAAAGACATACGTTTGTCGGTTAATTGGCATCTGTAAATAGGTATGTTACAATACCTACCTTTAGCAGCGCTGCAGTTCTGCCACTCCCTGTGTGCGCGACTTTGGCGCCTTTCAGAGGGGGGCGGGTTTAAAATGCCAATTTTTTCGAGGCAGTCCAAGTCGATCCATGTCGGGCGATTTCGTCGCTAAAGAGAAATCGCTCTGACATTTCATTCATAAATATATTTTTAAACTACACTAGATTATTTATTAACTAGAGTAGTTTAAAAATCATCTTCTAAAGCTCTGAACGGTGACAGCGGAACAGACCTAAGGTAGGCGATAAAAGAGGCTACACAGTTTATTTTTACATAAAAACTTGTTTTTTAGGAAGGCTTTAATCACATTTTCATGTTGCGAAAAGGGGACAAAAAAAAATGTAAGAACCGGCTGTATTTTTCATACTGACTTCACCGCAAACCACAACATTCCAATCCACCGCGTTCCACTAAAACCCACTAACTAACTAATTATATGCTTTAATTTCAGGTCATCCAAGTAAGATTGTTTCATATTTGTTTCAGAATGCTTCAATCTATAATAACTGAAAATTTCATTGAGTTCTCTTAATTTTTAAGAAAGTTATGGGCTTTTGACTGTTCTAGATCACAGCTTTTGAGTTAAGTCAATTGAAAGGCAATGGGGAACAAGATGCTAATTTCCAAGTATGAAAATGATCATAACTTTCTTCATACTGAAGATATGAAAGTGAATTAGGGGTCAAATTAAACTTCTTTTTATGCTTTATCTGATGGGATTAATTGCAGACTTGATTTTTTAAATCTCAAAATTTTGTAACATTGCTACTGTAAATTGTAAATTGGTCCTAGAGTGTAGAATAGTGCTAGCGTATAGGGTGATCACTGGATGGTGTGTGCCAAAAGGCCTGTTTCCACCTGTTTCTAGTGTAAGTGTAAAGTCTATTGCCCTTTCTTATACATTAATCCAGATCATATCAAATTGCTGAATAAAGGCATCTTGGCCTGGATTTTTGTCATTTGTCATGCCTGAGAAAGAATTTCACCTTAACTCCTTCATCATAATTTTGAACACAATTGGATCTTGCTTAAATTTCATTTCGGAGTCACGTGAGTGACTTCGTGAAGAGCCCGCCGGCGCGCATGCTCGACATATCGTCGTAACGCGTTGCTGCGACGGCTGGCGGTGGAGCGCGCTCCTCGCCAGCCCTTCATAAGGGGCCACGGAGGTGAGTATTCCACCTTTAGTTGGTGGTCCTTGTTGTCTGATTATGTCTTGCAGCAAGGACATGGATGGGAGTTCGAAGGGCCGGAGGACGTCAGGACGAGTTCGCCGGTCAACAGTTCCGGGGCCTTTACCATCGGCAGTACCTGCAGCGCAGGCCGGGACTCAGGCGGAGATGTGGGTAAGCCCTGTGTTCACAGGTCCAGATCCGCCAGCACACCACAGCTCGGAGGAGTTCGGTGAGGAGGAGTGTGGTGTGCCGCCAGAGCAGGGGGACCCTGCCATGGCAGTCAGGTTGTCAGCGGGCTCGCTGGCGGCCTCGAGCAGGGCGCGTGCCATTGCACGGCCTGTTCCACTCAGCCCTCCGAGAAGGGGGAGGGGAGGAGCCCAGAAGCCTAACCCTGTTAGGGGTAAGGCATTGCCTGTCGCGGAGGAGCGGTCAGGTTCCAGGGCGAGACCCGGGGCGGCTGTGAGGTCCAGCCGGCACACCCCGACTCTCGACGCCGGGACGGGTCGGTTGAGTCGGGTCTCGTCGCGGTCGCCGAGCCCCCCATGGATGGGTGGGCGGCACCATGCGTCGGCAACGTCCACGATGTGGGCAGCCGGCAAGACTGCGCGGGCCCCAGGCAGCCATGCTTCGGCTGGTGCCGACACCTCGCCGCATGTGCCCTTAGTGGCAGCGGCTTCAGCTCTCGCTAAACGGAGGCGATTGAACACGCCCGAGCAGGAATCGCGCAGTTTCGCCTCGGCGGCTGTTAGCGACAACTACCGGCACCGGCAGGGCCTCGACGAGGTGCGGGCCGATGACAGGAGCCCGGTTTTCTTTTCAGAGCCGGAGGACTCCGACCACCTGAGTGTTCAGGGTGAAGGGCGTATTGACCGTATGGAGCGGCTGCTGGAGCTTCTGCTTCTATGTCGAGCTACTAAAGCGTCAACAACAGCAGGGCAGCAACAGGCACAGGGCGTCTTCACCAACATCTACTATCAGCCTGGAGCAGCACGAGGAGGTGGTTCTGGTGGATCCCGTACCACCTCCGGTGGAGGTGCCAGCGGAGGAACGTTTGGATGTGGCGACCAAATTCGCGGCCCCACATACGGCTGGTCTTCCTCTCAATTCAAAGCTGGCAGCCACAGTGGACTTTCTTAATAATCAGGTGCTGCAGGAAGAAGTCCTCATCCAGGCTATGAGCCGTCACAAGGCTCCATCAAACTGCAACTCCCTCAACGTGCCTGTGGTCAATACGCCAATATGGGGCAACATCAGTGCGGCTATCCGTCAACAAGAGCTACAATTGCAGCGGATCCTGAAACTCCTCACGGCCGGTATTACCGCCTTTGCGCGGTCGGTGGACGAGGACGAGCTGAATTTGGACCAGGAAGATGCTCTGGCCTTATTGTGCGCGACCCAGCACGAAATCAACGGGTTTCGCAAAAACAGCATCCGCCCAGCACTCAACCCGAAGTTTGCAGGATTGTGCAAACCAACGCCGCCGCCGCCGCCCCGTCAGCTCTTTGGTGAGGACCTCTCGAAGAGAGTCAAAGAGCTTGACGAACAAGCCAAAACGGTGGGGATCATGCGCTCTAAGAGTGCCCCCACACCGTCCGGCTCAATAGCTCCATACATTCGCTCACGAGGGTCGGCCAGGGCCTCGACGAGGACTCACCCTCTAGCTCCACAACGACAACAACACCAGAACCAGCACCAAGGGTCTTTTTTAGGACAGGGTCGGCAGAGACCTTTTTGGAAATCGAAGACGCCGCGCCCTCAAGCCAACCCAGCACCTCCACGGCCACCCACACGTGTCAAGGACCGCCGGTAACCACGGAGGTGAGGGGGTCTGGTTCTCTCTTTTCTCTCTGTTTCACTTCCCATGTTGGTGGTCGTTTACGGTTGTTTTTGGATGCATGGGGTAATTTTACTGGTGATGAGTATGTGTTGCGGAATATTCAGGGGCATAAAATTGAGTTTATTAATGGCGACACTCCTCCATCCCAGCACATGCCTGGTCGTACGTTCAAATTGTCTGCTGCAGAACAGGCAGCAGGTTATAAGGAAATTTTAAGTCTGGAACAGAAGGGTGTGATTGAGAAAACGGTGCATGAGCCAATTGAATTTGTTTCGAACATATTTACTAGACCTAAGAAGGATGGAGGCTGTCGTGTCATCATTGATCTAACCCGTTTGAATACGTTTGTAACATATACTCATTTTAAAATGGATACGTTTGAAACAGCCAAATCATTGATTTCTCATGGCTGCTTTATGGCATGCATTGATTTAGGGATGCATATTATTCAGTATCCATCCAGAAATATGATAGAAGGTTTTTGAAATTTATCTGGATGGGGCAACTTTGGCAGTATAAGGCTTTGCCTAATGGGCTCACTACAGCCCCTAGATTGTTCACTAAATTGGTGAAGCCAATCATGGCTTATTTGAGACAAAGACATCATATAGTTATGGCCTATTTAGATGATGTCTTTATTGTGGGCCACACCCTGCAATTGGCTGAACAGGGTGTTGCAGCTGCTGTCAATATATTTCAACAATTAGGATTCATTGTCCATCCAGAGAAGTCGAAGTTCTGCCCTGCCCAGGTAATTAATTACCTAGGGTTCACGGTGAACTCAATGAGCATGAGGATAACTATACCAATTAACAAAATTGAGGAAGTCACTCAGGTGTGCAGAGATTTAATTGGCACCAATATACCATCGATTCGGCATACAGCCACAGTAATTGGCAAGTTAGTGGCTTTGTTTCCGGCAGCACGATATGGACCTTTGCATTATCAGAATTTGCAAAGAGCTAAAATTACTGCGTTAAAATGGAACGCTGGTCATTACGATCGATCTATGCAGCTGCCGTCCGAAGCGATAACTGAGTTGCAATGGTGGGTGTGTCACATTAGCAACTCATTTAAGCCTGTTAGGGAGGCTAATCCGGTGGTATATTTACAGACTGATGCAAGCTCCAATGGCTGGGGAGCTACTGATAATTGCTCTAGTTGTGGGGGCAGATGGGACACCCTTGAGGCATCGATGTTGTTGACTCAAGGGATTAACTATTTGGAGTTGCTGGCAGCATTCCACGGACTTCGTGCATATTGTTCCAAGCTTGTTGGAGCACACGTCCGTCTCCAAATAGACAACACCACAGCTGTGGCATATTTAAACCATATGGGTGGTACCAGGTCAGTTTCGTGTGACAAATTGGCTAACTCAATTTGGCTCTGGTGTGTTCAAAGAGACATTTGGATTTCAGCTACCTATTTGCCAGGTGAGCTTAATACTATGGCGGACACCAGGTCACGCAAATTTAATGACAACATTGAATGGATGTTGCATCCTGAGATTTTTTCTAAAGTCACAGCCAAATTTGGTAAACCGGACATTGACCTTTTTGCGTCACGGTTAAACCATCAGGTACCAGCCTACGTTTCATGGGAACCAGATCCTGGGGCAATAGCGCTAGATGCATTCTCGCTGGACTGGGGGAATTGGGTTTTCTATGCCTTCCCTCCGTTTTGCCTCATCAGTCGGGTATTGGGAAAGATTCAGGCAGATGCTGCCAAGGGCATCCTTATTATACCCGACTGGCCCACACAGCCTTGGTATCCGGTGGTCTTTGACATGCTCAACGAACCTTGGGTCCTTTTGAAGGGTTGCCCACAATTGGTTACTCACCCTGTCTCAGGGGAGCCGCATCCCTGCCATGGCTATTTAAATTTGTTGGCTTGCAGGTTCTGAACAGGCCGTTAGTCCAATACGGCCTCTCGGCTCGGACCATGGATACCACCAGGGCGTCGTGTCGAGAGTCTACAAGGCGAAGATACCGCTTGCATATTAAGAAGTGGGAAGCCTACTGCAGCCGCTCTCGCATCACGTACGATGACGTGACAACAACCGACGTCCTGGAATTCCTCGCGGGGTTGCACCATGATGAACACTTAAGTTACAGTGCCATCAACAGCGCCAGAAGTGCGCTATCGTTCTACCTCAGTTGGAGGTAGGATCCAACAGGCTAGTGTCCAGACTCATGCGGGGTATATTCAATATGAATCCGCCTACACCACGCTATAATATCACCTGGGATGTCAGGGACGTATTAACCCTGCTCAGGACGTGGTCTCCCATGGAAGGGCTCCAACTGGACCAACTCACCATGAAGCTGGTGATGTTACTAGCGCTGACTTCAGCTCAGAGGGTACAGACACTACACAAACTGCGTGTCGACAAAATGACAGCTACCCCTACAGAAGTAGTCTTTTTCGTTGACGAGCTACTAAAGCAGCATAGACCTGGGTGCACAGGGCTGCAGCTGAAGTTCCCGGCATACCCCGCAGATGCTAGGCTATGTTTAGTCTCACATATCCGCCACTATGTCAAAGTGACGGCACGCATCAGAGGAATGGAGAGATACCTGCTTGTCACTCACAAGAGACCTCATCATCGAGTGACAGTCCAGACGATATCCATGTGGCTTCCAGTCGTCTTGGGTAAGTCAGGTATCGACACTAATGTGTTCAAGTCTCTTTCCACCAGGGCTGCATCGACGTCAAGGGCGAGGGTCATGGAGGTGCCCATGGACCAAATTCTCGCCACAGCAGGATGGGCTAATGAAGCTGTGTTCCAGCGTTTTTATAACAAGCCTGTTGCTGCTCCTCTACGGTTCACAGAAGCCGTGCTGAATGCAGGTCACGAACGTGGAGATGTCCCCGCATGAGGGGTTTTGTTTTGTTGTTAATAACTCTGCTCTTGTTTTGCAGTATGAACTATTGAGCAAGTTTGTTCCTCCCATCCATCCCTGGTAGTGGTGTGTCAGCATGGACGTGGTCCAGGGCGTGTAATCACAGAAGCTTTGAAGTCTTCACGAAGTCACTCACGTGACTCCGAAATGAAATAGTAAGATTGAACGAGAACTTACCAGTTCGAAGGTTGATCTTTATTTCATGAGGAGTCGAAGTGAGGGATTTCGTGCCCTCCTCGCCCAACCCTCAATCACCTTCATCTGGTAATCTTAGTCAATTCAATCATACTATGCGAAGTCATTTCTATTGTTGGTTCTGTGATTCCACGCCGCTACTTTGAAGTATGTCGAGCATGCGCGCCGGCGGGCTCTTCACGAAATCCCTCACTTCGACTCCTCATGAAATAAAGATCAACCTTCGAACTGGTAAGTTCTCGTTCAATCTTACTATTCCTCTGCTCAGTTGAAAACAATCCCTACATTTAGTTTAGTTTAGTTTAGAGATGCATTGTGGAAACATGCCTTTCGGTCCACCAGGTCTACGCCGACCATCGATCACCCAGACACTAATACAGAAGCCAACTAATAAGATACAAGATACAAGTAATATTTATTTGTCACATGTACCAATTGGTACAGTGAAATTTGTTGTCTCCATACAGCCGTACGAATAATAGAGCCAGAACCCGAGAGACTTTAACACAGACATCCCCACACAGACATACCTACACACCTGTATGTCTTTGGAATGGGGGAAGAAACCGGAGCACCCAGAGAAAACCCAAGCAATCACAGGGAGAACGTACAAACTTCGCACAGACAGCATCGCTGGTCAAGATCGAATGCCGGGTGTCTGGCAGCATCTCTACCGCTGCACCACTCTGCCACCATCCTTAGACTCTCCATGTAACTGTCACATATTTATCTTCGGAACTTTTAGCCCTAAAGATTAAATATCCAATCAACTCCTCACTTAAGAAAGGTAATTAGGTCAAGCATTAAGTTCAGTCATAGTTATCAATTATTGGCAAAAGCGTAACATTTAGAGGAACCAATGATGGTGTTATGTTAGATTTTTGAAAGACCATTCAACAAGGTGATTGCATGGGGGGATTTTGTCAGCAATTTGAATGAAAGTTGTATAATAGACACAAATCTGCTTGTGGGTACAACCACCTTAATTTTAGGTTGTAGGCTCATTGCAGCCTTTTTGATGCAATATCAAATTCTACAACTTAAAATTTGTTTTATTTGCTCTGTCGAGAATAACCCCTACATTTAGTTTAGTTTAGAGATGCAGTGTGGAAACAGGCTTTTCAGCCCATTGAGTCCAAAGAGACAGTCAAGAGTCAAGAGAGTTTTATTGTCATGTGACCCAGATAGGACAATGAAATTCTTACTTGCTGCAGCACAACAGAATATGTAAACATAATACAGAACTGGAGATAAAAGTTCAGCATGTCTATAGACCATAGACCATATATACACAATAAATAAACAGATAAAGTGTAATTGTAATAATAGACTGTTATTGTTCAGAGGTTATTTGATATCATGTTTAATAGCCTGATGGCTGTGGGGAAGCAGCTATTCTAAACCTGGATGTTACAGATTTCAGGCTCCTGTACCTCCTTCCCGATGGCAATGGAGAGCTGAGTGAGTGACCAGGATGGTGCGGGTCTTTGATGATGTTGGCAGCCTTTTTGAGGCAGTGACTGCGATAGATCCCTTTGATGGTAGGGAGGTCAGAGCCGGTGAAGGACTGGTCAGTGGTCACAACTTTCTGCAGTCTTTTCCACTCCCGGATGTTGCCGAAGCAGGCCTCGATGCAGCCAGTCAGCATGCTCTCTAGTGTGCACCTGCAGAAGTTTGAGAGAGTCCTCCTTGACATACAGACTCTCCGTAATCTTCTCAGGAAGTAGAGACGCTGATGTGCCTTCTTTATAATTGCATCAGTGTGCTGGGACCAGGAAAGATCTTTGGATCTCACTAACACCATTAACATTTTTAATTTTTATTTTGTTTCTTATATTTTATATAATATACTATATTATTTTAGTTATGATTGGTATTATACAGTTGGTTTGAAGAGATATGTATGGAAGATAAAGTTACAAGTATTAAAATTCATTGATCTGAAGCATGGGTATGAGGTTGGGATGGATATGCTGAGACATCTACTCCATTATAATCCACCTTAATAACAAAATGCAAGACATTAATACGAAAACTGGGGGTGATGGAATCACCTTCTGCAGTTGGAATGTAAAGGGAATTAATGAACCAATTAAAAGAGGTAAGGTTTTATCTCATTTAAATAGACTTAAAACAGACATAGTCTTCCTTCAAGAGACACACCTTAAAAAGGATGCGCAACATAGACTAACAGCAAAATGGATTTCTAAAGTGTATCATTCTTCATTTACACATAAGTCTAGAGGGGTTGCAATACTTATTTGTAAAGGCATACTATTTAAACATAGCTCAATAATAGAAGATACTGAGGGTAGATACATAATAATTACGGGTGAATTATATTCAAAGAAAGTCGTTCTTATGAACATATATGGACCTACTTTGATAATCCGCTGTTTTTTAAGGAAATATTTAATACATTTCCTATATCTACACAACATAATCTAATAATTGGGGGTGATTTAAACTGTACTTTAGATAATTATCTAGATAGATTATCAACTAAAAGGAAAGCTACATCTAAATCGAGCGAATTCATAAATTATTTTATTAATACTGCAAATGTTAAGGATGTCTGGAGAACTGATAATCCCTCTGGTCGGGAATATTAATTTTATTCTCCTGTATTCGGAACCTATTCAAGGATAGATTATTTATTAATAGACTCAAAGTTAATTCCATTTACGTACGACTCAAAATACCATAATATTATTATTTCGGATCATGCTTCATTAACATTTAAGATAAAATTAAAGGGTATAACTAATAAATACTCTCAATGGAGATTCAACCCTCAAATTTTAAATGATAAGGCTTGTTATGATTATCTGGTATAACAGATTAAATTATTTTTTGAGAGTAATGACAAACCTGGAATTTCTTTGTCACTTCTTTGGGACACATTTAAAGCCTTTCTGTGTGGTGCTATAATATCTGCGCAAGCACACCTTAATAAGGAAAACCGAAAGATTTAACAAACGTTGGAAAATGAAATTAAGCAATTAGATATTGAAAATGCAATACCTCCATCTAAGGTGATATATAATAAAATTGCAATATTAAAATATAAGCTAAATAAAATATACTCAAATCATGTTATTAAACTTTTTCAACAGACTAAACAAGTACATTTTGAATTCGGGGATAAACCACAAAAACTATTGTCACGCCAGCTTAGAAAATTCGATGAGGAAAAAATGATATATAAAATCAGATCTGAACAAGGAGAAATATTAACTTTACCAAAAGATATTAATGACAGATTTCTGTATTACTATCAAAATTTTTTTTTTTTTAATATTTTTATTAGAAGCAATGCATATTGCCAATGATATAACAGTTTTACAAATACACATTTAACTTGTTTCAAAAGCTATACAAATATTACGGAATGATTTATATAAGCTTCTATTTTTTTTTAGAAAGTAAAGAAAGTAAAGAGGTGAAAGAATAGGTGTATAATCAATGAAGATTGTGATTAAATAATATTGATTATGATTATATTAAAAAATAAAAAATAAATATATATTTTTTTAAAAGCAAAACAATAAAAATAATAAAAATAAAAATAAAAAATAATACAAGCAAACAATTATTATACTTAAAAAAAAAAAGAAGTGCAGATGGAGTCAATAGTGTGAAGTCTGGTCTGAGTGATGGACGAGACTGCATCTACAACTCTGAGCAGATCCGAAAAAATGCTGTGATACAACCCAACGGCAAGCTTTCTATGGTGCATCTGTAGAAGTTTGTAAGTGTCATTGGAGACTTGCTCGATTTCCACACTCTCCTCAAGAAGTAGATGTGTAGGTGTGTCTCCTTGACTGTCTATCTATGTGGATTTCATGACAGATCTTTAGTAATATTAACACTAAGGAGCTTGAAGCTCTAAAGCATTTCCACTTCAGCACTATTGATGCTAATTGGGGCATGTACTCCACTATGCTTTCTGAATTCGATAACTAACTCCTTCGAAGATAGACACAAAATGTTGGAGTAATGCAGCGGGACAGGCAGCATCTCTGGAGAGAAGGAATAGGAAACCCTTCTTCAGGAGTCTGAAGAAGGATCTTATCCCGAAAACATCACCCATTCCTTCTCTCCAGAGATGCTGCCTATCCTGCTTCGGTGTAAACCAGCATCTTCGGTGTAAACCGGCATCTGCAGTTCCTTCCTACACAACTAACTCCTTTGTCTTGCTGACATTGATGGACAGGGAGCTGAAGCCAAACTTACTAAGTTCCTTTTCCCCTTCCTGTACTCCGTCTCATCTATCTCCATGGCAGTAAGGAAGTGGTAGCATTAGAACAAGTGCAGAAGAGGTTCACTAGGATGTTGCCTGGAATAGAGGGCTTCATTTATGAGATTGGTTCGACAGAGCTTATTTTCATTGGGACATAGAAGACGGTGAGATGTTCCTATTGAGGTTTACACATTTAAGAAGGGTCACGAATAGTCACAGTATCTCTCCAAGTGGTGGGGAATCTAAAATTAAAGGTTTAGGGCGAGAGGGGAGAAATTTAGTGGAGCTCTGATAGGCACATTTTAAATGTATATGTATTTTATTTGGATTTTATGTGATAAACTAATACAAAGTGGCACATAATTGTGAAGTGGGACGAAAATGATACATGGTTTCCAAATTTTATTACAAATAAAAAACTGAAAAGTGTGGCGTGCAAAAGTATTCAGCCCCTCTGAGCCAATACTTTGTAGAACCACCTTTCGCTGCAATTACAGCTGCAAGTCTTTTGGGGGTATGTCTTTACCAGCTTTGCACATCCAGAGACTGAAATGTTTGCCCATTCTTCTTTGCAAAATAGCTCAAGCTCAGTCAGATTGGATGGAGAGCGTCTGTGAACAGCAATGTTCAAGTCTTGCCAGAGATTCTCAATTGGATTTAGGTCTGGACTTTGACTGGGCCATTCTAACACATGAATATGCTTTGATCTAAACCATTCCATTGTAGCTCTGGCTGTATGTTTAGGGTCGTTGTCCTGCTGGAAGGTGAACCTCTGCCCCAGGCTCAAGTCTTTTGCAGACTAACAGGTTTTCTTCCAAGATTGCCCTGTATTTGGCTCCATCCATCTTCCCATCAACTCTGACCAGCTTCCCTGTCCCTGCTGAAGAAAAGCATCCCCACAGCATGATGTTGCCACCACCATGTTTCACAGTGGGATGGTGTGTTCAGGGTGATGTGTTAGTTTTCCGCCACACATAGCGTTTTGCATTTAGGCCAAAAACTTCAATGTTGGTCTCATCAGACCAGAGCACCTTCCTGCACGTGTTTGCTGTGTTCCCCACATGGCTTGTGGCAAACTGCAAACAGGACTTCTTATGGCTTTGTTTCAACAATGGCTTTCTTCATGTCACTCTTCCATAAAGGCCCGATTTGTGGAGTGCACGACTAATAGTTGTCCTATGGACAGATTCTCCCACCTGAGCTGTGGATCTCTGCAGCTCCACCATGGGCCTCTTGGCTGCTTCTCTGATCAATGTTCTTCTTGCCCGGCCTGTCAGTTTAGGTGGACGGCCATGTCTTGGTAGGTTTGCAGTTGTGCCATACTCTTTCCATTTTCGGATGATGGATTGAACAGTGCTCCGTGAGATGTTCAAAGCTTCGGATATTTTTTTATAACGTAACCCTGCTTTAAACTTCGCCACAACTTTATCCCTGACCTGTTTGGTGTGTTCCTTGGGCTTCATGATGCTGTTTGTTCACTAATGTTCTCTAACTATGCTCTGAGGCCTTCATAGAACAGATGTATATATACTGATATTAGATTCCACATAAGTGGACTCTATTTACTAATTAGGTGACTTCTGAAGGCAATTGGTTGCACTGGATTTTATTTAGGGGTATCAGAGTAAAGGGGGCTGAATACTTTTGCGCGCCACAATTTTCAGATTTGTATTTGTAAAATAATTTGAAAACCATGTATCATTTTCCTTCCACTTCACAATTATAGCCACTTTGTGTTGGTCTATCACATAAAATCCCAATAAAATACATTTACGTTTGTGGTTGTAATGTGACAAAATGTGGAAAATTTCAAGGGGTATGAATACTTTTGCACGCCACTATATATTGTGTGCTAATCTGATGTTGTGCAGGAAGCAGGATACCTGGCCCAAGTGCGACAAACAATTCTGTGATGTACTTTTGCTGTTCAAATATGCTGCTCTGATCCATCACTGATATTGCCTCTCTCACACTCACACACACCACTATGGTAGCAGACCACTTAAAAACATTAGGCATTAGAAGGCATTAGAACTCTTCCCTCTGTCCTGCAGGATAAGACGTCCAGAAATTTTGCCAAGCATAACATGATACCGTCCCCTCCGGAATCAGCCGCCGACTCAGCTGGAGGAGTGGGTGGTGGTGATGATACATTCTGCAGTCATCAGCCAGCAACTGGGCGGAAAGG